>JAQFVV010012427.1:5704009-6904009 GCA_028023455.1 Epiperipatus broadwayi
CATAGATGACACTTTTGTCATATGGGAGCAACATGGAAAAAATACATTAGATGATTTTTTCTCTTACATTTAAATAATATGCATTCTCATATTAAATTTACAATGGAGACAGAGTCTGATGGAAAATCCCCTTTTCTTTGACATGTTCTAGTCACCAGAACACCAAATAGTTTATCTTTTTCTATTTACAGAAAGGATACACACACAGACAGATATTTACATTTCCATTCTCATCATCACTCAACTCAGATAGTTTCTGTAGCCAAAACTCTTTTAAATAGAGCAATTAACCTTTCAGATGACACACATCTGAAAGAAGAAATAAATCATATTAATAGTGTTTTATTAGCAAATAGTTATAATTACAAATTTATAAAAAAAGCCTTATTTCAAGCCCAAAATAGGAAACAAAAAGATGATAAGTCAGCTATTAGGATTTGTGTTCCATATGTAAAAAGGAACTACAGATAGTATCGGACGTATATTAAAACGGCTATAATATAGATACATAACATTTTCTGCTCATCAAAAGATCAGCAATATAATAACCAAGCCTAAGGATTCAATCCCTCTTGAATCTCATGGTGTCTATCAAATCTCATGTAAAAATTGTAAAGCTTCTTAAGATCGGAAGAGAGTAATCGTCGCATCAGTGTTAGGAGAGATGAGCATGCTAATGCAGTTAAACAACACTCATCATCAACAGCACTCTCACTCCATACTATAGATTCAGGTCATAAAATAGATTTTTCTAGTACCAGGATCATATCCAGATGTGATAATCTCTACCAATGCAAAATCAGAGAAGCCATTGAGATACTTAAAAGGCCAGATTGTATCAATAAGCTGAGATGATACGTGCAAACTTCCTCCTATTTGGAAAGATTTCTTTAAAAAACATTCTTAAATTTAACATTTTTGCTATTGGTGGGATTTTTAATGTTTTATTCAAACCAGTGATTGTAGCGCCTCTACAACCGTCTTTCTACCTTTTTATAACTCTGTGGATGGCTTGTGTGACCAAGTCGAAACATCAGTATATTGATATTAAAAGTTTTTAACACGGATGAACCCGCAAAATATGTATTTTATATATTTAACCCGTGCAAATCTTAGTTTTAACATATATATATATACACACAAATATAATCTCTACTTTCCATATAAAGAGCAAGAAAGAGTATTTATAGTGCTAGGCAGCTAAGGAACGAGTTATAAAATGAGAGATTTAGTTAATATAAGCTCTGATAATGTAAAATGTACTATAAGAATGATGCACCATGTTACCATATATAATTATATTCCCACCAAATTTATTTATTTAGGCACCATAACAAATATTGATTAGAGACTTCAAACTGTTTATCTGCCTAAATATTTTTTTCCTATTTTCAATATGCATGTCTAAACATAGTGAAGAAATGCAAGACCAAAGTGATGCAATGAGTGAATAAAAATCTGGAGTAATAAATAAACTTAACAAAATCCATAAAATTTAATTTATAAAATAATATGCCCCCTCATCACTATCGACCTCACACAGCTATGATTATGAGGCCATAGAGCTTTGAAAGCACTAAGCTTTAAATAAATTTAATAAGATATATAACTTCTTTAACGAGCAGCGTTATAAGTGCATAATTATTGATATAATGTCTAATATTTAAGTTAGCTATTTATATAACTAGAAATCAAAAAATGATACATTAAATATGTAATTTAGATGCAGTTAATAACCATTGCTATAATCATATGTTTATCTTCCAAGTACTTGTGAAAAATTGAATTATTAAAATTCAAATATTCTAATATTCTTATAGTATGGTGACAATTTCAAAATCACTTTAATTGTATGAAATTCTTATGTATCTATAAATATTATTTATAAAATAATAATAAAAAGGGGTTTTAAATAAATCTAATCATCATCAACATTTTAATTAAAAACATTTTTGTCCAAAAGTTTTAAAAATGTGTTCTATCACTGAGATTTTCAATTTAATTAATAAATTACTTTTTTTCCAGCTTTTGCTAAAACATTGAAATATAGTAAATGCTATTAATAGTAAAATAAAATTCAAAATCTAGAAACCTTTGTAACTTAAGGATTCTGATTCACTTATTTAAGTAATTATATTATTAAACCATCATAATATCATATGTCAATTATTTCTTATTTTTACACAATCTGTTAATACAGTAGCAATTTTTTTCGATACAATATTGCCAGTGCAAGACATAATAATCAATGGATTCTAAAAGGTTGGTGCATCAAAATCTCTATCTAGTGTCTACCCATTTAATATGCCCAGCCTAGTTTTTAGCCTATGGCTTTCATCAGTGAGGAGCTTCAGATATGAGAACACTTCATCTAGATCTATGATCTAAAGCATACTTCTAGCAGCCATCTTTTATCTTTTTAGTTAACTATAAAGCTAAACCACTAAATGTCACATGATCACCATCTCATGCTAGCATTGATTACTCTGGTTAGCACAAGGTGGCACTACTATATGGAAAGTTTTTTGCCTGTTTACTAACAGTTATGTGCTAGCATGAGATGGTGATCATGTGATGTTTAGTCATTTAACACCAATAATGGTGGCTATGATTGTTAAAGAGCCAAAGTCACCAAAATGTATGGGTGCTGAATTAAGTTCAGATCCATATGACTATATAATTTATTGAGCTTAAATTGAAAATATTATTGTGTTTTCAATTTCATTCTCATAGTTTTGTAGTGAAGTAGAAATAAAAGGGGGCTGCTGGAGGGTTGCATTAGGTCCTAAGATCTAGGTGCAGTGCTCACAGATCCAAGGCTCCACACTGATGAAGACCACAAGCCAGAAACTAGTCTGGGGATAGTGGATAAGTAGGCACTAGATAGGGATTTTATGCACAAGCCTTCTGGCATCCATTGATTACTCTGGTTAACACAAGGTGGCACTACTATATGGAGAATTTTTTGCCTGTTAACTATAAGAGACCAAACTGAAAACATAATATTTTCAATTCCAACTAATTTGCGTGTAATCTAGTTCATTATCTATATATTTTGATGTCTTTTGGATTTTTAATAACCATAATTACCATTATCATTTAGGCCAGGATTGGTATTAAATCACTATAACATCACATGCTCACTATTTCTTTTGCTTACAACTTTCTTGATACAATATTGCACTTATTGCAAGCCAGAGTAATCAATGGATATTAGATGGTTAGTGTATCAAAACCCCTGTCTAGTGCCTATTTATCCAATATCCTGTGGCTAGTTTCTAGCTTATGACTTTCATCAGTGAAAAGCTTTGGGTCTGAATGCATTGCACCTAGGTCTTTGGATATAATGCATCCCTTCAAGCAGCCAAGCAAATTATCTTGAATTGAAAACATTATTGTGTTTTCAGTTTGAGTTCATAGCTTTATAGTTAACTAAAAAGATGGTTGCTGGAAGGATGCGTTCGATCCAAAGATGTAGCCTGCAGTAAAAATCTCAGGTCTGTGCTCCTCACTGATGAAAGTCATACACTAGAAACTAATGTGGGAATACTGTATGAGAAAGTATTAGATAGGAATTTTAATGCGCTAATCTTCTAGCATCCATTGATTGCTAGATCATGCACCTGGTGGTAATATTGTGTGAAAAAATTTGCCACTGTGTTAACCATATTATTTTTTTCCCTCATTCTTTTCCTTATATTTGAATAGCTTTTTATCATGATAGCAAAATATAAAACTATGTATACAAATACAAATGAATTGAATCATTAAAACCATCGAACTTTTTTTTAATCAAATAACTTCTGTTGTATAAAATACTATTTCAGTATTTGATTTGTTAAATAAATTGTTTGAATACTATTCTTGCAAATACTATTTAATTATTTCCAAACTTGATATGGCTTATATATATAAATTGCAAAACAATGTCTAAGGTAGCTGAGAAAATTTAAAAATATATATATATATTTGCAGTTGACTCAGAGGTGATTTTTTAGATACTGTACTCATCATGCAAAATTTTTGGCCAATAGATAATAAACTAAATTAGTTGTTCTGTCTTGTATGTGCACTCCAGCTGCGTTCCAACTTCCACTGTATACACCATTGTCATTGCTTATTGCCAATCTGACTGTAATTGCCCTCTGACCTGATCTTCTCACTTTTTATAGATTTACCCTGTTTTTTATTTATTTATTTTTTCTTAAGAAATTTTCAAAAAATGATAATATATTGGTTAAAGTAACTTAATTATTGTTTTCTATTTTTCAATAAACAAGATATAAAATCAAATAATATTTTTTCTGCAAGATTTAGATATTTTGTACTCAAATTTATTTTTAAAAAAGAACACACACAAATGCTTTTTTTTAAAAAAAAAAAAAAAAGTATTATAATTAAAAGCAAAAAAAGAAATCTTTTTTTCTCCATAAAATTATATAAAATAGAACTGTAATAATAGAATTGTGCCAACACACATATAACGTATATAAATGATAATTAACAGATTAAAAAGGCTTAGCGCTTTCGTGAATATATTTCTCATAATCATACCCTGTTATGACTCACTCATAGGAATCATAATGTATGTACAATATGCAAACTTTATGCAAATGAGTCAATTAGCCGGACAAGAGTTCGAACCCACCGTTGTAAAATTGCTTTGTACTGAGAGGCACGATGTTAAACGTAAAGTAAAGGAGGCTTACTTCGTAGCGGAAGACTCCTTCGCCATTAATCGCAAAGAATCATGTTTTGCTATATCCAAAAGATGGGCTAATTGATCCATTTGCATAAAGTTTGCATATTATGCATACCTAATGATTCCTATGAGTGAGTCATAACAGGTTATGATTATGAGAAATACACTTTCTCGAAAGAGCTAAGCTTTTTAATTTGTTAATTATCGTTTATATAGCTTTACATTATATGTGTGTTGGCACAATTTTATTATTATAATTTGATAAGCGTAAAGTAGAAATCTGTGATTTATAAAATAGAATATTATTTTATATTTAAATAAAAATATAAAAGTATGTAAGTTTTAAATAATGGGAAGCCAATTTTAGGTAATGAAGATATGGTGGACAGATAGTGTAGTTTTCTTTTGTAAATATTATCATCAGCTTTATTTTATAATACAAAAATAAAGTCTATTTTATACGATGCCACAGCAAAATAATGCTGGGGTGACATATGTAAGGCAGCCAATTAATACACATCTAAAGATAATATCCCATTCTAATTCAGCATTAAGAGAAGAAACCTTATTACTCACAGGAGCCATCAACATTTTGGAATAAAGAGAAAAAAATAAATACTACAAATTAAACAATGATTGGTACATAAGTTGCCTATTAACAACTTAATTTATAAATAAAAATAATAATACATAACTTTTTTAATTAATGTATTAGAAATTTTTATCTAAACGTCAATATAAAATCAATCGGAGAAGAAGTACTGATAATGATAGAATAGTAGTTTTCTAAATATTTTTATAGTAGTTCAAATTAAACGGGCCAGTAATTGCGGCAGATATTCCTATGGGAGAATTAGCACTGTAAATGATAACGATTTACATTAGAATTATTTAATGAAGCATAAAAGTTAAAATCCCACACATCTTATCTGGATTTCTAAATAGTAAGAAAATTGCAATATACATTAAATAAATTATTTAGCAGAATGTTAACAGATTTAGTTATTTATTTCTTTTATTTACCACTTCAAAATTGTCATGCCATACTGCACTGTCGTAAAGACGTTTATATAATTTTCTTTTTCTTTATCAGTTGTTTCTCACTTCATCTATGAAATCTTGAGAAATGATTAAAAGAGCATTAACTGTTATATAAATGCATAAAAAGTAAAATAAATAACGATTTAATAATGACATCTGGGTTGTTTTTTTTGAACATGAAAAAACTTGTTTTCAATCTGGAAAATACGATTTTTAATGAGGAGAGAAACTATAATAAAAGAAAAATTAAGAAAGCAATTTTGATAAATAGAAATAGGATATCTTTAATTAATAGACAATGTACAATCCTTAAAATTCATGAATCATGGAAAATAAACATAATGTGCATTTATTTCTGCTAAATTTAAATTTAAATGCTTTTCAACTGAAGAAGGTTGAGAAATCAACTGAAAATACTTCTCCATTTTATTATAGTTATTTATGAAGTATATTACTATCATTATATATTATTATTTTTATTATACAATAATTATTCTATAATGGACATTTCATTTTGTATGTATATTTATTTTATGTAATGTTGCAAAGTGATAAATTCTCAAATACAATTTAAATTAAATTCAGTATAAATTTAAAGTTTCTTAATATCATTGCCTGATTGCAAAATAGAAAAAAAAAAAAAGAAATTATTTTCAACTGAGCCTCAAGATATATAAATCAAAGAGAAAATAATGAAACAATAAGAATTATAAGATTTAACAACTAAATTTACTTTGATGATTATATAACAATATGTAAATTGGTCTTAAATTATTTTTATAAGGCAGAATTTCTAAATACTCATTTTAATAAACTTGTAAAATTTTGAAACTGTCATAAATATATATTAGATTTAAATAGTATTAATTCAACATGTAATAATTTAAAGCAATGACTTTCCAAGTGTTGTCTATATTAAAATACATCTGAATCTTAGATCTCATAATTTTCAGGGTCTGATCATCTGACTAGATATATATTGTAAGAGTGACTTATGACCAACAAACCTCCTGCCCAAACCTGCACCATCTTAAACCAAACCCAGTAGTTATCAAATGACTACTTCTTTGTTAAACATGTATATATACACACAAACATCACACTAAACAAATGAGTATTTTTCTTTCCTTTAAATAAGAGATATTTTTTTAGATTTCTAAGATATTAGAAATAAATACACTCACATACACCTAATATAACTAACGATAAATGTTCTTAACAAACTGATATCATAACATAGACAAAGATAAAGCCAAAAGATAATGACCAAGTGTCACACATGTTGCTAGGCTACAAGACTTGAAAAAAAATTCTAATAAATATTTATCCTAATAACAATTATGCAACAATGAACAATTGTAGCAAGCATAAGCAATGAAAGCTACCACTTGGTTGATAACAACTGAAAAGGTTACAAAAAGAAAAGTCACCATTTTTTGATAGCTATTTTACTAGAGAAATCAAAATGAATATCAATGTTCGATTTTAGAACAAATTTTCACAATGCTAGGAAAAGAATTGATTTCAGCTACTAGTGTGAATAGAAATATAGATATATCTATTTGATGAAAGTAAACCAAAGGGGTTAAACAGATTGTGAAAAACTTTAAATGAAAGAAATTATTAAAAAAAAACAACAACAACTTCAAGTCATCAAAAATTAATTTCTTTGTTTTTCTTATATCATCTCCATATACATGGAAACCACCCTATAAACAATTGTATATATTAAAGAGAGTAGTGCAATGAGGTTGGGGTAAAGGAAACGTCATAGGTGATCAACGTCAGCTTTTCATGCCCACAGTAGCATATTGCATGTGTAAAATGCCTATCTAGTTAAATAATGGCCCAGGACATAGACCTCCATTGGATCTGCTCTTTATTCCAAACAAACAATTAGACAATGCTTATGATCTACCACCCTGGATTAAGTACATGTCAATTATATGATTGGATAAATAGACCACTTTAGGAGATCTATCACTAGAATTAAGAGAGTATTAACACAGAGGACTATGCTTGCCTAACTCAAAAGCTTATTTCTAAATCATATTGATTTGTATTTTTTTTTATTGATACTTGTCATTTTATTTTTTTATTTTTTATATTTTTCATTTTCAAGTTTTGGAAGCTTATTCTTCAAAAAATGGGAGTGTTTACTTTAAGTATAAAAGGAGAAGAGTTAAGATGAGCAGATATTTATGATACTAAATAAAGTTTAGATTTGTATATCTATCCAGAAGCTTGCACCCTCTTATCCAAAAGTGAGATGAGATAAGATTTTGATCATATTCAACCTTTAATAGCATACTATAGTGACAAACAGAATTCTTGTTACTTATTAATTTTTATACTAAAACTTAATTATATATAATTTTTCCACACATATGATTAACTCTCCTGGATGAATGGCTTTTCTCACTAATTTTGGAACTCCATGCATGTATAGAGGGGGTTCTTTCACTCAAAGGGGGTCATAACAATAATTATGGCCCAGAAATGATATTGTAACAGTCAGAAACATGTGATTCATTAACATAGTGCAGAATTCGACCACCACACAGAACTGCAGCACCATCTAGATAGTGAAGCCACCAGTAGTACTGAGCTCGAACATAGTTTATCGGTTCCACAATACAATCTACAAAACAATGCATCTGATGCTATGCTAGTAAATACTTCTTTAGGCACGGGGGTCAGGGAGATGCAAGAGAATCGAGAAATTTTATTTCGAGTTAGCCAATAAAGAATCGAGGAAACATATTGAATGGGTATCGAATAAATAAAGATGTGATGGCAGACGTATAGTTTGAAATTATTTATTTAAAACATTTTAATAATAAATTATTTGACTAATAATATTTGGTAAGATTTAAGATATCAGTAGCGGGATTTTCCGATACTGTTAGATATTAAAGAGATACATTTATTTATATAGCTGACATAATCCAGCTGCCTAAATTCTCAAGCAAGTATTTCAAGAGAATGCCTTCGGGATTTATATCTTTGCAATGCAAGAGTCTAAATTAGAATTTATAATAGTAGTGGTGGACATATATTTATTTGATTAAATAAGGTATTTAGAAATTACTATGGGCAAACATTTATTTGAGAGTGAGTTATGTCACTAATGCAGAGACGGAATTATACATTGAATAATAAAGTTAATACGAAGAAACACATGGTACATCTAGAAAGGTGATATAAGGGTGGCAGTATATTGAAACTGCGAAGCCGTGGATGAGTTTAGAACAACGGGCTGGCATTTGCTGTAGGCCCAAAGAGATACGGTGTCACATAAGCATAACCAAGGGCAAGTGGTTCATGCCACGATTGCTTCTTGGCTGCATGACGTTTGTCAAGCCCTACGGAACATTTATTGGTTCACTTGTGTAGGACGACTGGGATATTTAAATCCTAAAGAATCCAGAATATCCAAGGCTTCTAATAGGTCATCGCATCTCTAAAACATAACACATGTATAATTTATGGACTATTCTGCTAAGATTGAAATATATTTTTATAACTTGGCTCTACATTATCAACATTTAATAAAGAACATTTGCGACTCTCAAAGAAATATAATTTATGGAATTATTACTTAAATTTTAATAAAATATATAAACAATAGGTAAGCTAGGTGAGTATTAATGACTAATATGTCAGCCATTTGTTAAGTAATAGACCCCTGCATTACAATAAATGAAGCATTGAATACGTGTCGATTTATATGAAAATATTAAGTTATTTATAAAAGTAAATATTAATGAAGATTTGACACATATCCATTGTAATAAAATGTAAATTTTAAAAATACATACCCAGGAAAGATAGAATTAGGCTAGCTAGATTATTAAAGAAATTTACAGAAGGAATTAATTAAATTCAATTTTACAAATTATAGTTTTATAAATGAAAATTTTACAGTTTATAAATTATATAAAGAATGAGCTATAGCATGATATTAGTAGAGTACTCTAGAGCTTGGGTATTACAGGTACCAGTTTTATGAGAAGTTTTCCGAATCAGTGGTCAATAGCAAATTGTTCATGATTCCAAGCAGTAGCAGTTCTTTCCAGCATTTAGGTGATTTAGTTATTTGAATAGTAGCAGCTTTTTGATTGTGGGTGGCAGATCCTTTTGGTTGATTTTATGGAAGGCAATGGGTGTAGGTTCGTGGCAAACAATCGACCATCTCCAAGGAGAATAGTCTTTGGTGCTTTCTACTCACGCATACTGTGGCAAGTAAAACAATATATATATATGTTTGGAGACTCTCAACTGATCGAGAGCACTGCTAAAGTTCAACTCAAGTTCTCTTTCTGATCTTATCTTTTTAACTTTTGTTATATTTATTTTTGGATTCAATCATTTGCCCCGAGGATGATCAATATATTCTTATATGTTTAATTTATATAGAAAGCTGCATTTCTATTGTTTAGATTTTATTTTTACATTTACAATTTTGTAATTAGATTTTAGGGAATTTTTCTTTAATTAATCTATTATCTCTCACCTACCGTTACTTTTAAAATTTCAAATACAAAAGGGAACATACAATTATTTTTACTTTTAATTAAATATTACATCAGATTTCTAAAATTATTATTAAATGGAATTTAAACAAAGCAATAAATAATGAACTTTATAATTTAAAATAAATGGTTAAATTTATATATTTTTATATACTAAAAAAAAATACAAATTACATTATTTTTATCCATTGCTTTAAATTTGTTATCAAAATGTGTGTGTGTTTATGGTGGATTTTACATATATTTATTCATTTTTAATATTGCTACACACACAATTCGATACCAAAAAAAATTAAATTTGGGTAGGATAGAGTGGTGGGTGAGAGACAATAGAAAAGGTGAAACTTAAGATTCGAATACGAATCTTACTGTTTCAATATGGACATAAATAAATGTAATTAACAAGTTAGATTCATGATTTTTTGAAATTTTATTTTTTTGTGTTATATAGATATTATTATGAATTATTCTTGTAAATAAAGACTGTCAAGGTATGGATGCCTATCACAGATTTGGGATTGGAATATTCATTGTATTAACATCTTAAAAATGATAGAAAGTCATAGAAAATTATCCTTGTCATCATCCTGCATTCATACTGCTAAGTTAGTAGGTTAATCATTAATATCCACACACCACTTCTTATGTATGGGTTGATATTATAAATATTCTAAGAGTATACATTAATTAATCCTCACTTATATAGAGGTGCACTAATTAGTAAATTGAGTAAGGCCATCCCTGAAGAGAGCCAATTGCAGATTCTCTCTGAGTTCAAATATTGTGGCATAACAGAGATTGGAAGTGGGGTAAGATGTGGACAAACTATTCCAAACTACATCTAAATTTAACCAGTAAACATTGAGCTAATATAATGAAGATAGGTGTGATTCTGGGCTAAGAATTTTGTCACACCATCACCAGAATCCTACCTGAAGATCCCAGGTCTGGCCATAAGATGTTTCACCTCTTTCTTGTGGTAACTGCAGTTCCATTATATCTGGTGCCTTAACTTTAGGGGCATGAAACAAGAAGTGTCCAGGGATATCTAACATCAGAATTTGGAATCTATATATATATATATATATATAGCATGCTCTTAATTTTATATATATATTGTACTGGGTTCGAATATGGGTCTTTCGAAACACCAGCCTCTTAGGCAGAGAAGAACATATTTGGAGAATATGTATGTCCAAATGATAACTATAAAATATATAACTAGTGTTACATTTCCAGGACATAGCTTCTTCTCGGCTGTTGAGTTCAACACCACATTCAAAGCACTTTTTGTTTGGGTATAAACATGGGTGCCAGCTATCTATTCAAGAATGAATAAATAATGCACTTTGAGCAATGACCACTAACTCAATGCCTAAGTTTTACCCATAGACTAGCTCAGTTACTTGTAATCCTAACAGATTATACATAATTAGTGGTTAAAAGAATTGATAAAAAGAATTGACTAACAAATAAAGTTTAATTTTAAAGACTATTTATTAACTAACATTTACTATTTCAAACATTTTATAAATCTGATATAATACACGCATATTTTAAATTAACACACTATAATATAGCACAAATAATATTTGCCATCTATAAAATCATATAGCATTCACAAACACGCACATCAATAGTTCATTTTATGCATGCTTAATAGAGTTCAAATTACTTGTCTCTGGAGGCTTTACAAATTAATGCAATGCAATGGCTATTATAGAAATAAGAATATGAAATATTATTACCTAGGATTTTGAATGTAGATGTAGAACTTCATTTTATTTGGTTGCTGCTTTAGGTGAGAATATTTCCATTACGAATACTTCCAGCCAGCTGGGACATTTCCTTGATGAGTTTCATTATTCTTCATGATTATTATTATTGGAGACAATTAGATATTGATGGAGATTTCCAAGTTGTTACGCTGACATTATTTCATGGGCATATCTTGCTGTTTTCATCGGACAGCAGACTGTGGAGAAAACATGTGTTTCCAAAAGCTACTCAGCACTGCATTTTGTTTCTGGATACAATTAACACACCTGATTGTCCTCTATTGACTTAACTGACTCAATTAACTAACTCAATTAATTTCTGAACTCAACTGATTATCCGATAAAATTTACTATTTATACCTGTGAAGTGTTTTTCTTTTCGATATCCTCCGGCAATATCTGTTGTTGAAATTTCATTGATAATCCTTTGACAACATGTTTTGGAAGATTGTTTAATTAGTAATAGCCATGCAAGAAGTGTTGTTTTATATTTTAATTAATAGCCATTGCCGTGTTTTTTAATGATAATCTTCTTTTATTTCATATTAATATTTATTACGCATAAATTTTTTATTTATTTACAACCGCACATATATATGCACAGATATTACTAGTTTTAAGATTTTTTTTTCTTTAATTCGAATGAAAAGAGATTTGTATTTTGTAAACTTTAAATTATTTATATTTTACGAATACTAATAAGAAAAACTGTTTACTTCCTTTTATAAAACTTTTAGTTTGACTTTTTTTAACAAAACACCCCTCTCCCCTTCTGATTAATTAATTGTAGCTTTTATTTCAAAAACTAATGATAGAAAACTATTTTATTCTTATCTTTTTCGAAAACAAACTGTAATAAACTCTTCAACATTTAATTTTACGTTTTTTCTTTTACAAAAGATTATTTTAATAATTTTTTTTAGATAATTTGTCATGTGCCAATTTCAATATTGGTACATTACATCGTCCCCATTTGAGAGTAAAATGTGTCTATTTTTGACCATTTTATCTCTGACAACTTTAAGTCTTAATTTATTATTTTCTAAGTGTGCCTTTTGATATCTTTTGCTTTCCATACTAAAGGCAATCTCCAGTGATACTTTTCTTCTTTCTATGCTGGCAACATTGTTTACAATGTTCTGAGTCCTGGACAGTGACCATGAGGACAAGCTAATTTTGTGGCACAGGGAACTTTTATAAACAAAGCTTCGGCTGCCGATTCTCTTGATCAGACTTTGACTAAGAAAAAGTCGCTGCGAATGGCAGGAATTTTCAACTATCCATTTTCGACTTATGCTTTGGAAAACTAGGTACGAGATATGGGGATTTTCTCCTGAAAAGTGACTTGCAGCTTACTCTGGTTGTCCCCAGTGTGCATTTTAAAAGAGGAATGATCCCTGCCAATCTGTTATGGATACTAAACTTTAGCCAGTTGACAGCTTTAAACTTATCCTTAACTAAACTTATTTCACACTACCCTCATTCCCTTTAATTTCAAATCATTACACTCTTAATACAACTTAGATTGTTTATATTATTTATCACTACTCCTACAATATTATTTTCAAATACACATGAATGTTACTTTACATATTTACTTCTATTATTCTAATCTTACAATATTATTTCAAACCATTACAAACATTATTCTAAATATTTATTTCCATTAATCTTATATTATCTTTAAAATACTTCAACTTCTTTATTTACATGCTTACATTCAGAAAACTATTTTATTTTGTATCTCTTTATTATTATACAAACATTTTATTGGATTTGATTACTTTAAACCATTTATTTATTTCCTTTTATTAACCTGCGTGTATTCCAAAAAAAAATCTATTAGTTTATTATGAATCATTCTTTATTAATATTTACTACAGATATATTATGCTTATTTATTTAACTTGATTTTATTGATTTTATTTGACCTACATTTATGAACATTTTTTCTTAATTACTTTATGTGCGTGGAGAAAAAAAATATTTTATTTTACGAAGCCTCCATTATTATTATTACTTAAACAAATCCTGATTTTAACTTTACTTTTAATTTATCATTATTCATTTATTTATTTTTTCAATTTATTATTTTAGTTTTAAATAGAAGTTTCAGATTTAAATTTATCAAATTATTGACCTTAGAATAATCATATTCCTGCTCATTGTCCATTTCCGGTCCTTTTTGTTTATTTCCTTTACTATTCCATCCATTTACTAACTTTTAAACTATGTCCGGCGGTTCCTTCTTTCTTTCTACTAACACTATAATATAAATTATACTCCATATTCTCACATCTCTCCCTCAATTAAAATTTATTACTTTATCTCTTTCTCGTTTTGTTCTATTTTCTGCCTTGTAAATTAGAAAACCTTTAAGCTTCACAGATCTCTGTATTTTTCCTAACCATGAATATTTTTTCCTACACTTCCTTTTTATTTTAAATCTATGTTTAATACAAACAGAAATGCTTCCTTTTGAAAACTCTATTACATTATTTTCTATCTTTATTATTTTTATTTCTCTATCACTATACTTAATGCTATCTTCTGCCTTTTGATCTACATAAGTTTCTACTTTATCTGTTATTTCACATCTTATGTCTCTTACTTCTGCTCTGAGTTCCTTAATTTCTCCTTTAACCTAACTAATTTCTTCCTTCAATTCTGCTTTGAGTTCTAACTGGCTTTGCTCAAGTTTCTGATATAATTCTTTTTTGAGGTCTTGCTGACTTTGCTCAAATTTTTGCATCATATTCATTATCCTCTGCATCTCAGCTATATCTTCCTTTTCCACTAACTGGGGATTTTTAAAATATATGTGCACCCATGTTTTTATATTCTCATGTTCCCTTGCTAATGCCTCTACTCTTTTTATTAATTCCTCCAGCTCTATATCTTTTTCCATTTTGATGCCATATATTTTATTTTTTTATTTTTTCAAACTAGTGCTTACATTAAACTAAATTTACTATATCTTATTTATTTATTTATTACTAAAATGGAAACACACACTGCTCCAACCCTTTTGTCCATTTTTCTACCCGATCTTAATGCTTTAACTCTGCCCAAACATCTAACTGTCTCTGATTTAACATAATGATTTATTTTAAATAACGTAAATAGCATAAATCTCTTTTCATTTAAAGAAAAAAAAGTTTTCGGTCAATTCTTTTTTTAAAATTAAAACACTTTTACATACGTAATTTAGCTTTTGTATAAAAAATTTTCGAACAAGAAACAAAATATTTAATTACTATTGTTTCTTAGGTCCAGCCCCATGTTGGGCACCATTTGTACCTTTGAATATGGGTCTTTCAAAACACCGACCTCTTAGGCAGAGAAGAACATATTCAGAGAATATGTATGTCCAAATGATAGCTATAAAATATATAACTAGCATTACATTTCCAGGACATAGCTTCTTCTCGGCTGTTGAGTTCAACACCACGTTCAAAGCACTTTTTTTGTTTGTGTATAAACATGGGTGCCAGCTATCTATTCAAGAATGAATAAATAATGCACTTTGAGCAATGGCCACTAACTCAACACCTAAGTTTTACCCATAGACTAGCTCAGTTACTTGTAATCCTAACAGATTATACATAATTAGTGGTTAAAAGAATTGATAAAAAGAATTGACTGACAAATAAAGTTTAATTTTAAAGACTATTTATTAACTAACATTTACTATTTCAAACATTTTATAAATCTGATATAATACATGCATATTTTAAATTAACAGACTATAATATAACACAAATAATATTTGACATCTATAAAATCATATAGCATTCACAAACACGCACATCAATAGTTCATTTTATGCATGCTTAATAGAGTTCAAATTACTTGTCTCTGGAGGCTTTACGAATTAATGCAATGCAATGGCTATTATAGAAATAAGAATATGAAATATTATTACCTAGGATTTTGAATGTAGACATAGAACTTTGTTTTATTTGGTTGCTGCTTTAGGAGAGAATATTTCCAATACGAATACTTCCAGCCAGCTGGGACATTTCCTTGATGAGTTTCATTATTCTTCATGATTATTATTATTGGAGACAATTAGATATTGACGGAGATTTCCAAGTTGTTACACTGAAATTATTTCACAGGCAGATCTTGCTGTTTTCATCGGACATCAGACTGTGGAGAAAATGTGTGTCCCCAAAAGCTACTCAGCACTGCATTTTGTTTCTGGATACAATTAACTCAACTGATTGTCCTCTTGACTTAACTGACTCAATTAACTAACTCAATTAATTTCTGAACTCAACTGATTATCCGATAAAATTTTACTATTTATACCTACGAAATGTTTTTCTTTTCGATATCCTCTGGCAATATCTGTTGTCAAAATTTCATTGACAATCCTTTGACAACGTGTTTTGGAAGATTGTTTAATTAGTAATAGCCATGCAAGACATGTTGTTTTATATTTTAATTAATAGCCATTGCCATGTTTTTTAATGATAATCTTCTTTTATTTCATTTTAATATTTATTACGGATAAATTTTTTATTTATTTACAATCACACATATATACGCACATATATTACTAGTTTTAAGATTTTTTTTTCTTTAATTCGAATGAAAAGAGATTTGTATTTTATAAACTTTAAATTATTTATATTTTACGAATACTAATAAGAAAAACTGTTTACTTCCTTTTATAAAACTTTTAGTTTGACTTTTTCTAACAAAACACCCCTCTCCCCTTGTCATTAAATAAATGTAGCTTTTATTTCAAAAACTAATGATAGAAAACTATTTGATTCTTATCTTTTTCGAAAACAAACTGTAATAAACTCTTCAACATTTAATTTTACATTTTTTCTTTTACGAAAGATTATTTTAATAATTTTTTTTAGATAAATTATCATGTGCCAATTTCAATATTGGTACAATATATATATCAATTCCCCTATACCTTCAAACTTTAAATGTTTACAGCCTCCTTGGACTTACTCACACAAAGAACTAATATATTCAGCAGCAATGAAAGTGAATAAATAACAATTTTTTTTAAAAAATAAAATAATATCAAAAGTGGTGAATGCATATAAAATAATAAAAAACATGACGAGCAGAGACCAATATTTAAATAAACAATTAATAAATCATGTTTAAAATAGGTTAGTCAGGCAAGCTAAATCACAAACTTAAAATTAGGCAAAAAAAAATCATAAATAAACATGAAATGGCATGGAGTGGCAAGGAATCCTACAGTATAATATTTTGACTTTATAGATAAATATAAGCTTTATAATTATTTGCATAAAACAGATTGATTAGGAATGGGAAAATATTTTCAAACAAAATTGTAGGATGCTCTGGAGAAATACCAGATACTAGTGATAATGAAATGGAAGATGAAAAAGAAATTTTACCTGATAAACCTTATGATTGGCATGAATGATTCATTACTCATGCTAGAGATTACCTATATATTTGGAGTGATGCCACAGCTTTTGTATTACCCCATCTTAGTATTGGCAGGTTTTGATTTATTTTAATTTATTCTCATAGTCACACTGAAGATAGCTTAAATATTCAAAAAAAGCATAAAGAATTTTTAGAAAAACTTCAGCATGCACATAGTCAAGTTAATCTAGTAGTCTTAGTCAACATATCCTATCTTTACCTGGATCAACATGTTTAGCCATTGGAAGTTGGTCTTTTACATGTAAAAAATATGGTGAAATTGTTATTCAAAATTCAAAGGAATCACAACAAAATGTTATTTTACAGGACAGCTTACCTGGTTTTGTTTTTGAATCCAATCAAGGTACTAAACATTCTTTTACTGCTAAAACTTCATTTGATTCTGAATTTTCTAGTGGTTGGATATCTCAGGTCTCTAAAATGTGATAGAAGATAATCTTCTCAGTATTAATTTAAAAAAATAGTACCAAGCACAGATCAAACTAACCCAGATACTCAAATACCAACCCCATAAACAAACTACATCAAGACAAAGGTGTGTGTATATATATAACACAGATCAGCATGACCAACCAGTATTTAGAACAAAAGACTTACTGTGAACACAAAATCTCCATATACAATGACAGTCTTCAAAGCAAAGCAATACTAATTCAAATGACTATCACAGAAGAAAACTGTTACAATCAACATGTTGTCATAAGGCACAATAATAGTGTGGACAATCATTACATCATTGCTGAACCACTTGAACCTGATCTAGAAAAAACAGGAAAAGTGATAGAAACAGATGAAGCAGAAAGTCTTCAGCACACAAAGATGTTAGTAACATTAATAGAGCTCAGGCCATACAATAGACCTACATGTGAATAGTATAAAAGCTAAATTAGATTATAAATCTAAAGGACTGAGGGAACAGTCAGATGATGCTTCCAAATATGAAATGAAGTTAAGCTTACAAGATCCCATCAATAATAATGAATTATATAATGAACCGATGAGAATCAAGGCAATCTCATATTCTATTGATATGACAGGATATGTGGAAGAAGATACAACAGTGAACAAGTTGGATTGAATTTAAAATCATCCAGGCACACTCATATTTACCAACAAAATAAAATTAGGTAGTTTCTCAAACACAATGTTGATGCACTCCAGGACAACCATCAGACTGAAGCAATGCTAACTCAGATGGCTATCATAAATGAGCAATATCACACAAAAAGCCCATCTTGAAAGCACAAATGAAATCAATAGATTTGATTATCTTGAAGGTATATTATGGTATGCAAAGTCCCTCCATAATTAAACAAATGATCAAATCTTGGAAAGTCATCAAATAATTATGGAAACAAACATATTGTATAGCAAAAAACAAAGGTCCCCAATTCCACAAATTATGCAACAATTATGAAGTTCCCTTTCAAAGGTTACAACTTCAGATTGCACAAACAGATCATTCATAATGATTGAACTCATTATGATGCTATCAAAAGAGAGTGAATGTATATATAAATAAAAATTTGACCATGATGGCACTGACAAAGAGAAGAGGTACCCAAAGATAGAAAGTCATGAATGGAAGCACCTATGTGTTACATTCAAATACATTCAATTCTAGTTTAAATTGATCAAATCAATCATGCCACTAAACTGAAGATAGATGGAGAAAATGATATACTAAAGACCTATGAGTGGTTCATCAAAATGTCAAATCATAAGAACCAAAATATAAAAAGTTCCCCACATAAATTTAAAGTCAGAGGTAGAGATTTGATAAAAATTCCTCACTTGAGTAGACAGCAGAAAAACAAATGCCATAAATTTTATAATACTTATGAAGAACCATATACCCTCATCAAGCAGACAGCCCCTAACATGTTTTGGATAAACTACAAAGGAGAGATCCAAAGTACATATAATACCCACATCTTGAAACCCTATTTTGGTTGCTCACAATAATCTATGATAGTTCTATTGGATTACCCACCCAGCTAAAAAATAAAGGTAACCACCAAGGAGAGTATAAAGGCAAGGTAGATCCTGTGAAAGAGAAATAAAAATAAAAAGTGGTCAATGTAGTAAAAAATGTATAATACATGACTAGGAATATTAAGTTTGATTATGGTATTCTCCAATTAGTGTGCAACTATTGGAATACCTTGAGACTAACTAAAATGCAGGAGTCAATCTATACCAATAAAAGGTTGCTCTGATATTTAGCTAAACCTTCATGCATCTAGTAAATCTCAAAAAGAGCAAAAAGAAAAGTTAATAAGTAAATCTTTATGCTGTCTGTGACAAACACACATTATCAATCAAGTCTCAACAATAAAACCATCAAAGCCCCTAGGTCTAGATCACTCCACAAATGATATAACTTAGATATGAGGGAGATAGTTAAACTTCTCCAAATCAGCTGTAAAAACCAGTCAAAAAATAGTGTAGCAACCCTTCATCCAGTCCAAAAATAGCCATACATTAGAAACACACCAACACACTTATGAGCGACTAAATGTGTCTGCAGATCACTTGGAAATGTTATCTTAAAAATCGTAACATTAGACTGATATGCCTTCAGGGTAATACATCATCGGTTGAATTATCCGCAAGTACCAAATGTTTAAATAAATATCTTAAACAGAGAGATATAACCTCTTCTGAAAGCAGATTAATGGAATAGTCAATTATGATGTTACAAACTGCAATTATAATTTTTAAATTGCACCCAAAGTATTATTTAAATAATAAGTGAAATGATGCTCAAAGCTAAATGGGTTTATAAGCAATCATTTAAATCAGTCAACACTTAGATAATCCCACTAACAATGACAATCAACAATCTAAATCTGTTGTCAAGACAACCTCCTTTTAACAATAAGGATGGAATCCCAACCCTCTTTATGGTCCAATATATTTATATAGCCTTGAGCATTATTACACTTATTATTTAATAATTACACTTTGAATTACAAGTGTCAAACTAATTTAACTCATATCTTTGACACCATCCACTTTAGATAAATACAGTGATGATTATTACTAATCATTTAATAAACTAGAGATTGTATCTAGACAGATATAAACTTCAAAACTCAAAGATTAATATATCTGATTTTTTAAAATTAAGAACACACACAGTATTATTCACATTTCTCTTTTCTACATGTAATATCTTTATAAATATATTAAATAACCTAAATACTACCATATATTTTTTTAAATTCATAAAACTAAAGTTACAGTAAAAGACAAATAACCCCTAAGATGCATTTCATGCTAAACCAGCACTCATCAGTTAGTCCTGGTCACCATCTCTCATATATATCTCTATTATATGAAAAATATTTATCTAATATTAAATAATTGCATTTTGAATTACAAGTGTTAAACTAATTTGAACCACATCTTTGACATCATCCATTTTAAATAAATACAGTAATGATTATCATTAATCATTTACTAAATGAGAGATTGTTTCTAACACAGATATAAACTTCAAAACTCAATTAAAAATTAATATATCTGATTATTTTAAATTAAGCACACCTGCATGTACATGGTCCAGTATGAAATGCATCTTGGGGATCATTTGTCTTTTATTGTATCTTATGAATTTAAAAGAATATGTAGCAGTCTTGAGATTATTTAATATATTTATAAAGATATACCACATGGAAAACAAAAATGTGAATAACTATGTGTGTATGTTATTAATTTTAAAAAATGATATGTATTAATCTTTAATTGAGTTTTGACTTTATATCTGTGCTAGAATCAATCTCTAATTTAGTAAATAATTATTAATAATCATTACTGTATTTATCTAAAATGGATGGTGTCAAAGATGATGATTGAGCTAGGTTGACTCCCGCAATTCAAAATGTAATTATTTAATATAGATAAACATTTTTCATATATGAGAGATGGTGATCTGGACAAAATGATGAGTGCTGGTTCAGCATGAAATGCATCCTGGGAGTCACTTGTCTTTTATTGTATCTTTATTTATATGAATTTAAAAGAATATATGGTACTGTTGAGGTTATTTAATATATTTATAAACTTATTATTTAAATAATACATTGGGTGCAATATGAAAAATATAATTGCAGTTTGAATATTATAAATGATTATTAAAGTCTGAATTCAGAACAGGTTATATTTGCCTCTTTAAGAAGATTTATTTCAACTTCTTTGTATCAATAATTTCAGTCTCTGTAATCAAGTTGCAACTTTAGTGTCTATATAAATATACTGGACCATAAATAAAAGCAGAATTCCATCTTTATTGTTAAAAGAAGATTATCATTGACAACAGATTAAAATTCTTGATTGTCATAGATAGATAGATAGATAGATAGATAGATAGATAGATAGATAGATAGATAGATAGATAGATAGATAGATAGATAGATAGATAGATAGATAGATAGATAGATAGATAGATAGATAGATAGATAGATAGATAGATAGATAGATAGATAGATAGATAGATAGATAGGTAGGTAGGTAGGTAGGTAGGTAGGTAGGTAGGTAGGTAGGTAGGTAGGTAGGTAGGTAGGTAGGTAGGTAGGTAGGTAGGTAGGTAGGTAGGTAGGTAGGTAGGTAGGTAGGTAGGTAGGTAGGTAGGTAGGTAGGTAGGTAGGTAGGTAGGTAGGTAGGTAGGTAGGTAGGTAGGTAGGTAGGTAGGTAGGTAGGTAGGTAGGTAGGTAGGTAGGTAGGTAGGTAGGTAGGTAGGTAGGTAGGTAGATAGGTAGGTAGGTAGGGTAGGTAGGCAGATAGGTAGACAGGCAGGCAGGTAGGTAGGTAGGTAGATAGGTAGGTAGGTAGGTAGGTGAGGTAGGTAGGTAGGTAGATAGATAGATAGGTAGGTAGGTAGGTAGGTAGGTAGGTAGATAGATAGCTAGCTAGCTAGTAATAGCTAGATAGCTAGATAGATAGATAGATAGATAGATAGATAGATAGATAGATAGATAGATAGATAGATAGATAGATAGATAGATAGATAGATAGATAGATAGATAGATAGATAGATAGATAGATAGATAGATAGATTTCAATAGCTGCAGTTAAAATGAATTTTTTTGTTTTGTAGTCGAACAATGATAATACAAGTAATTACATTTAATATTACTTGGAAAATTCATTATTCCAAAGTTAAATTAGTATTATTTGATTTTAATATTGCATATTATATATGCATAATCCATGTTAATGCTGTATATTGAATTGAATATATATAAACTGTAATAATGCTTTAAAAAATCACATGACAGAAAAGATATATTAAATTATTAAGCAAAAATACAAAAATGTCACTTCATTAGTAATAAAGTTAAATGGGATTGTTGAAAAATATATAGTTTATTCTAAAATTATTTTCATCAGTGTTAAAAATATACTTTAAACATTTAAACTGACATATGTCAATTCCCAAATAAATTATTATTTACATCATTTTATACATGCAGATGGTATTATTTGTGCAATAAGAATCAATGATTCACAATCAAGGCTGTGAAAATTATATTAAATCAGCTGAAAAAAAGATTGATCAAATTTTACTAAAAATAAAGTAAGATTACTTGAGCAAATGAACAAATAGTTTATTAAGACTACTTGGATAAGTTGCAAGACTGGATTGTGGCTTCATTATGTCATAAGCACAGCCAATAATGTTGTCTCTCAACTCTTTCGTTTTTTGGTTGGTAATATATTAAAACTGTGTGTGCTTTTCCACTCCAGAACAACTATATTCAATAATATAAATAACAAGTGCACATTAATATAATGGTATATTGTTTGTCATATTTATTGTTATAATACTATTTCACATTACTACCAGTAATTGCTTCTTAAGGTCTGCAATAATTAAATCACATTAATAATAAATATTCTTAAGATAAATCAATATTTGACTTTTACATAACAACAATAAAGAATTTGAACACAGTCTTTCTCAGTTATACACTCCATTTTATGTGACCAATATACACAATTATATACATGTTAAATAGATAAATAATCTTCATGGTACATATTTCATGCTAAACCAGAACCCATCAGTTGGTCCATATTATCATCTCCCACACACATATGTAATCAGTTCTCAGTTTACATTAAGATAACAAAGCCTTAAACTTTAATGAACAGGCGTTATTTTTCTTGGCCCTTCAACTCTCCAATCATCAATGTTAGTGAAAATTTTGATGATGGAATGCTCAAAGCCCTTGTTGATGTCATGTCACTCTGACCCCTCATATGTAGAGACTTAATATGTCCATTTGAATGCACAGAAGAGGTGTGGGCAGAATTCAAGATGAGTTAGTAATATGTATATATATATATGTGGGCAGAATTCAAGATGAGTTAGTAATATATATATATATATATATATATATATATATATATATATATATATAATATACAAATCAATATATATATCAAAATACAGTACAATTTATATAAATTATATTCTTTTAGAAGTACTTTCGACTATACACTTTGTAGTCTTTATCAACTATATAACGTTGAATAATCAAAACGAGACAACCCTTAACAATACCCATAGTTCAATTCAGATTTCCCACAATTCTGTTATCTTAACATTTGATGACTGGCGATTCATTAACATTTGACGATTTCTTGAAATCAACATAGCCTCTTTTATTTTACGTTTATTATGACAACGTTCAATTTGAATAATTTTCATATTTTTATAATCAAATTTAAATCCATATTGACAAGATTTATTATGATCAAATATAACCGAGATCGGAATGTAGCGATCAATAGATAGAATAGAGTCAATTAATATTATTTATAATGCTCTTGTTTCAAAAAATGTAAAGTCTGATATTATAAATTTTATTATAAAAGTATTGCAGTTTATTGATAAAAATATTTATGTTAATTTTAATAATGAATATTATAAAATGAATTTTGGTTGGCCAATGGGTCTTCCTGCTGTTGCTCAAATTTGTAATTTTGTTATATCAACATATGAAAGTAAAATTTTAAAACAATTGAAATATCAAGAAATTAAAGTATATCATAGATATGTGGATGATGTTTTTATTTGTGGAAAACAAGAATTAATAATCAATTTATTTAATGAATTAAATGAGATTAAGGATATAAAATGGGTTATAACTAAAGAGAAATACAATTCCATAAAATTCTTGGATATTCAAGTTACTCTTAATGATTACAGTTTGGATTATCTTATGTTAATTAAACCAATTGAAACTAGAGGTTTTATTCCATATGAATCACATGTACCTATGTGTCATAAGCTGTCTGGATTGAAATCATTCTTATTTCGAAATGAAAAATTATGCAAATATTCTAGTGATAAAATTAAAAATGTACATTTATTTGTTAATGACTTGTTGAAAATTGGTTATTATAAAAATGCTATTGCTAATATTATTAAAGGATTTAAAAGAAATCAACACTATAATAAAATTAAAAATAAAAATATCAAAATGAAATGGATTTCAATGCCATTTATATCAGATGAGCAGGTCAAGTTTATTAGGAAAATTTATAATGGTTTGTGTCATATTGCTTTTTTCTCTACAAATAACATAAATAGATTGCTTAATAATTCTAAAATTCAAAATTCAAAGTTTAATCAAAATTCTATTATATATAGATTGATATGTGGATGCGGCGTACAATACATTGGTGAATCTAAGTGTACATTTGAGAAGAGAATAAAAGAACATATGCTTTTATATAATAGAATTCAAAAAGAGAATCAATATGGAACAGATGTAAATAAACCTTCATCATCTGTTATATTTGATCATAATAAATCTTGTCAATATGGATTTAAATTTGATTATAAAAATATGAAAATTATTCAAATTGAACGTTGTCATAATAAACGTAAAATAAAAGAGGCTATGTTGATTTCAAGAAATCGTCAAATGTTAATGAATCGCCAGTCATCAAATGTTAAGATAACAGAATTGTGGGAAATCTGAATTGAACTATGGGTATTGTTAAGGGTTGTCTCGTTTTGATTATTCAATGTTATATAGTTGATAAAGACTACAAAGTGTATAGTCGAAAGTACTTCTAAAAGAATATAATTTATATAAATTGTACTGTATTTTGATATATATATTTGATTTGTATATTACATATATTGTGAAACGAATACAGATATCAAACTTAATTTATTAATATATATATATATATATATATATATATATATATTGTAATAAACAAACTTTAAATGTAATATACTTGTATTTATATATTACAGATTCAACCCAAATTCTGCCCATCACTCTGTGTATTTAAAACGATTTATTAAGGTCTTACATAAGAACAGTAAAGTGACAAAGTTAACATAGGTATGACAACAATATTGGCATCAATAAGGGCTTTGATCATTCCATCATCAGATTTTCAATAATACGAATGGCTGAAGAATTGGATGATGTAGAAGAGTGATGCATGACCATTAAAATTTAAAGATTTTTTATCTTAATGTAAACTGAGCACTGATTATATATGTGTGTGAAAGATTATGTTCTGGACTAACTGATGAGTGCTTATTCAGCTTGGAATATGTATATTGGAGATCATTTATTTTTTTCACATGTATGTATTGGTTATATAAGATGGATTGGATAGATGAAGGATATTTGAAGTTTGTATTCTAATTCCCTATAATTAACTTGCACAATGTATTTCAGATGGAATAATCTCATTAGATAGTTTAAGCCATTCAGATATCCTATTTTTCTTTATTTATTTCATGTATATTTTATTACAAGCATTATTTAAACCCAACATACTTACATATTATTACATCATTTCATGTTTAGGCATTAGTAATTACTTTTAAGATTTAAAATTATTAATATTTTTAATCTGTTATTATACTTTAGCTTTGTATTAAAAGATTAAATACAACTAGTTAATATAGATCAATGTATGATATTCTGATTTATATAATAACGCATTCTTTTATACACCCACAATGTATAATATAATGTTTAAATAAGAGAAAAACAATTCTTTTTTAAAACATACATATACAGTTTAAAATGTAAAAAAATACAGACAACTTACTTCCATTATGTATTTTGATTGAATCAATCTTATAATTTACAAAGACAAATGTTATTGGTCTATATTAATTAGACACATTTAATCTTTAACGTAAAATTAAAATATGTATCTGGGTTTAAAAAATATTAATAATTTTAAAACTTAAAATATTTACCAATAACTATCTTCTTTCTCAAATAATTATTTGCAAACAATGAATCTCTTCAACAGAATAATTTTTTTTGGGGGGGGGGTTTCAGTTATCATTAATCAATATTTTAAAACTATTGTATATATATATTGTTTTGTTTTTAATCATTAAAATCTAAAATTTTGAGATAAAAGTCATGTAAACACACATTATATTTATTTTAAAGTTATTAATATTCAAAATGCTTTAAAAAATATTATTTATATTTTTGAAGATACATAATATATAAATGTGCTTAGCCACCAGATTTTTTTCCAAATGCATGTCAGATTTTCTTTCAGTTAGAGCTTTCATCTATTGACTAAATTTAAAACTAAAATCAATGCATACTGGACAGAGAAAATATGAAATTAACAGTTAGAAGCAGTGAAAATAAATATATACTGGCAGACACTAATACAGTGGAATGACCCCATAAAAACTTTAAAATGCAATTTTTCTCAATACATGAAATACCTATTGAATTAATTTATTGTGAAATTGTCTAATAATTATATTATTTATGTATACATGTTCTGAACAAGTCACTTAAAAAATCCAAAACAATAATGTTATTTGAATATTTGAATAATTTGGCATATTCATATTGTGATTGCAATGCATTATGGTAATTGATAACATTTTCTTAGGGTTTTAGATTTTTTTAAATAGGTAACATTTTTATGATCTTGTATAAATATTGTATCAAATATATAGTAAGCAATATACACCAATTACTTACTTATAAACAAAACCAACAGAAAAAATATGTCTTTATTTAAAAAGTACTTTTAATAAAAATTGTTATTAAAAAATGCAAACATAAACATTTATTAACATTGTTTTTTTTTTTATTTTAATGCCAGTTGAGAAAGGTTAAAGAATTAACCAAAAGTACTTCTGCAGATTGAAAGAAAGTATATAATAGTTAATTATTATTATTATTATTATTATTATTATTATTATTATTATTATTATTATTATTATTATTATTATTATTATTATTATTATTATTATTATTATTATTATTATTATTATTTTTTTTTTTTTTTTTTTTTTTTTTTTTTTTTATATATATATTTTATATATATTTATATATATATATTTATATTATATATTTTTTATATATTATTTATATATATATATATAACAAGAAAAGAAATATAAATAGATTAATTATAAGAATTATAATATATTTAATTCTTATAAACCAAGTTTAGTTTATACAAAAAACTTAACTTAGAGGGAAAGATATTTAAAATTTAGGGTGAAAATACATATTATACTTAATTTATAGTCCTTGTAATCATAGTTCTCCAAATCTTGGGTTATCATTGTTCAATTTGCAAAACTTCAACTTTGATGTATATTGCCTGCTGGGTTTGTTTGCTTTCCAGTATTTGAGGTCTGTTTTGTTGTTACTGTCCTTTATATTAATATTATGCAATCAAAGACAACATTCTTTTTTTTTTGTAGATAATTGCACATTTTTTTTATTATATTGGTTGGGGATAGATTTTGGTTATTGGGAGCCATCTTGAGGTTTGATTGTTGTGTTATCAGTGACCAGGTTGCTGCATAGAGTCGGAGTGCATTTTATTGTCTCTGGCTCGTGTTTTGCCGTTTGATATTGAAGTTGATGGATGTCGCCTTGTGTTGTTACCTGGGAATGTGACTAGGCACCAGTATGCAAAAAAAAAGGGCAGAGGGAAGGTCAATTATTATTATTATTATTATTATTATTATTATTTTATTATTATTATTATTATTATTATTCTTTTATTATTATTATTATCAATAGCTTTTAATTAACTGACAGTTTATTTGTATATATATATGTGTGTGTGACTAATTAGTTGATGAAATCTCTGTTATATAAATGAAATCCACAGCCAAAGGTTATTGAATTGCAGCAGGCAATAAAACAGGTTCTATCCAAGATATTACTAATCAAAAGGAAGCCGCTTTTGATTAGTCATTCTAGCTGGATATTACAGCTATAGAAGTTAAGATACAATCCATAACATTTCTTACATATATATATACTAAAATTGTGTTCGGGATTTTTTAATTTTAAAAAATTATTTTTTTATTTAAATTGGGGTTTTTTCTATTTTTTTAATTGAAAGTTTTTGATTATGTTCTTCATAAACAATCTAGCTTAAATAAATCTGTTTTGATATTTGTAAAAAGAAGGTATTCAGCTTGTCTTGTCATATTTAATTTTTTGAGATTTGTACCGTGTTTCATAGAAAAAATAAGATCTAAATATCAAAAAAATAAGCCTTAGCATGATTTTTGAGAATGCTTATAATATTAGCCCTACTACAAATATAAGCCCTAGTTAAAATCAGCATCCTGATAGATGGCTCTTGTTTGCTTGTTGAAACATAGGATGGATATGTAAATTATAAAGTAATGAATGTGTAAATAATATTATTGGAATTAATGCTTAAATAAATGGTAATTTTCCATTATTTTCGTTAAACGTAATTGTACCTATATAGAATTATCTACCACAAGTATATTGAACAATTTATAATTTCATTTATATATTTTAGGTATTTATTTTATTTAATACTTAGATTTAGAATGCTTGATTTAATCTTAGAGTTTCACAATAGTAGTTTTTAAATATTTATGATAAAAGAAAAATTAATTTGATTTTTTAATTAAACATTTTTTTTCTTCTGAAAGACTATTATTAAAATAATGGAAGGAATTTTAAAAATTAAAGTTTAGCTTAAGTTAAATATATTCTTTTTCTCCTGAAGAAAAGATTTTAAAAAGAATACCCAAGCAGAGCTATTACAAGTGATTTGGAAAGTATTTGCAATTTGCGTACTTGATAACAGATAGGTGTGGTTGTGTCATAAATGAATATTCGTAATTCAATACATCGTATGTTGTAATGGATATACAAAATGTGCATGTGTAAAATAAATTAAACATTTTCTGAATTTTTATACTTGCATTTTGTGTGGACAAATGATTCTTAACTGTAATCATTTTTGTTATCACTTCTGTCTACCAAATCTTTAATAATTAACACTTGTTTTAATGGTAAATTTAAATGGAATAATATTCTGATCACCAGATAAGATGAGTGAAAAAAGAGCTATTCTGGCAAATACAAGAAAGAAATTGTGATGGGCTCCCAAGATAAAAATCTTACAGCTTTCTGTAAAGAGAAGAAATATTTAAATAAATGTACACTTTTATACTTAAAATGTAGATTTTTGTATATGAAAAAAATAAAACATGTCAAGCGTTGTTAGCCAAGAGGTCATCGCAGCTGCCTTGCAAGCAAGTAATTGGTTGCAGACGGTTGTGGGTTCGCATCCCGGCCGATGCTATGACATATGAGAAAAAAATAAATAAATAAAACATCTCCTGAAAATAAGCTCTACAGAAAATCAGGTTTTATTTTGAGGGAAACATGGTAATATGTTTGAACGGAAAAAATGAGTGCGACTATATATATTTTTGCCACTATTATTTAAAATGTACACAAGTCAACATCTACATTTGAAAATTCACACAAGTTTACTTTGGAAATTATTTTATGAAGATTAGCATGCCTAAAACTGCTTTAAATTTAAACAGTTATGTTATATTTATGGTACACATAAGTGAAATTACTTAAGTTCAACATAGAGTTTATTGTCCAAATCCTTTGAATAAATATAAATTAGTCTATGAGACCACTGGGAATACTCTTTAGTTTCAATATAAGAAAAATATGACCCTTATTTTTTATATATCTATTCTTCTCATCTGAATTTCTAGTTCTTGACTAAATTGTGTGGAAAAAAATGTTACAATGTTATTTCTGCCATGCTCATATCTGATACATCTCTATCATATGAGTATTATTTTTCTAATATGTTTATTCATTTGAACTACATTATAATCAACACCTGGTTTATTTCTTTTACAAGTGCTTCATTTATTTATTTTTTCAATAAAAAAAAAACAAAAACAAATATTTAAATTTTAAAAAAATAGATTAGTCAACCCTGGAAAATAAACAAATATACAAAAATTTACATTAATGTTGAGTATGGTAATAAAAACTCAATAGAATTATAGCTAAGAAACAAATTTGAGATGGGTTTTTTTTTTCCCAGTCTTGATGTCCTTAGCAATACATGTTTATTTTATTTATTAATTAATTCAAGCTTGATTAAGGTCATGTAAACTAAATAAAATGAAAAAAAAAAAAACAATAAAAAAATTATAAATTGCCTTGAAGTGCATTTAATATTTAAAGGTAATATGTTTTAAATCTCTGTGTCAGGCACTTTACTTTAAAATACAACATTACTAGTGACATAAATAAGTATGGGGCAGATTTATGATGGAATAATTAAAAAGTATTATCAATTTGAGTCCAAATTGATAATACTGTCATGATTGGAAAAATTAAAAAATTTAAGGATGGAATGAACACATAACACAAAAATGTGTTTGCTTATAAAATAAAGAAGTTATCTTTTCAAAATCACAAAACACTTTTGATTACAAAATTATTTTATGAAACACAAAAATCATTAACAAGTGTATTCAAAATGACTTTGTCATAAAACTAACAATAACAATAAAAAATTTAATGTTATAATATTACAGATTACATATTAGTAAAATGGAAATTATTTATTAAAAGTGAAGTTGTAGAATATTCTATGATTCAAAACAAAACAACACTCTCCATATAGTAGTGCCATCTTGTGCTAACAAGAGCAATCAATGGATGCCAGAAGGCTTGTGCATAAAATCCCTATCTAGTGCCTACTCATCTAATATCCCCAGACTAGTTTATGGCTTGTGGCCTTCATCAGTGAGGAGCCTTGGATCTGAGAGCACTGCACCTAGATATTAGGATCTAATGCAACCCTCCAGCACCCACCTTTTAACTCTATTTAACTACAAAACTATGAGAATGAAATTGAAAACACTATTAATATTTTCAACCCAAGCTCAATAGCTTATATAGTCATCTGGGTCTGAACTCAATTCAGTACCCATACATTGAGCTTGGGTTGAAAATATTAATAGTGTTTTCAATTTCATTCTCATAGTTTTGTAGTTAAATAGAGTTAAAAGGTGGGTGCTGGAGGGTTGCATTAGATCCTAAGATCTAGGTGCAGTGCTCTCAGATCCAAGGCTCCTCACTGATGAAGGCCACAAGCCAGAAACTAGTCTGGGGATATTGGATGAGTAGGCACTAGATAGGGATTTTATGCACAAGCCTTCTGGCATCCATTGATTGCTCTTGTTAGCACAAGATGGCACTACTATATGGAGAGTGTTGTTTTGTTTTGAATTGTTTAATAACAATTATTGTGCTAGTATGAGATAGTGATCATGTGATGTTTAGTGGTTATTCTATGATTATTATCAGTATGATCTCTATACAAAAGATATGATATATTGTAGTAAAGTTATTTCATCTATTTCTTTTATTCAAAATAAATAAATAATATATTATAATAATAACAGAAAATAATAAATCAGGGTAATAATGAAACTATAATGCACAAAAGCTCTTGCAATGAATTAAATTTCAAAAGTGGATGCTCGTAACTAACTACGAAGAAGTATGATTGTTATCAATAGTCTTTCCAATTTAAACTTATTAAACCATCAAACATCACATGGTCACCATTCTTTATGCTTACACAAGCAGTTTTTCACAGAGGCAAAACTCTCCATACAGTAGCACCACTCAATGCAAGTCAGAATAATCAATGGGTGCAAACAGGTTTGTGCATAATCCCTACCTAATGCCTACTCATCCAATATCTCCAAACAAGTTTCTAGCTTGTGGCTTTCATCAGTGAAGAGCCTTGGATCTGAGAGCACTGCACCTAAATCTTAAGATCTAATGCAACCCTCCAGCAGCTATCTTTTTCTGTATCCATTGATAACTCTGACTTGCATTGAATGGCGTTACTGTATGGAGAGTTTTTTCTCTGTGAAAAACAATTTAAACTTAGTTTTAAAAAAAGAAATATAAGTAAAGAATACTAAATATTATTTCATTTTTAAAAATTATCCACATATGGAAATGTTTCCTACTACAATTTGTCAATAATTGAAATCTTAATATTTCATATTTTTATGCAAGATTTATAATAAGTTGACAGAATGCTAATATTGTGGAGGGTGTTAGAAACTTATTGGATCATTATGGAAATGGGGAATTCATAATTGATTTTTGTGAAAAACTATTTGAGAGACTTTTGCCCTACAGTAAGCTGCCATATCTAAAAATGATGATGTTTTTACTTCTTTGGATAATATATCTTTTTTATAAATATTATGAAGTGGTCATAGTTAATATATTCTATACAGATCTTTAAAAAATTTTAATTACAAATTTATATATATATATAGTATTTAAGAAGTTAAACCATGATTTATTTTGTATTAATGCCCAATGTTTTGATGAAATAATATCCGCCATTATCAAGATCAAGTTTTTAAAGAAAAATCATTACACTTCATGTAGTAACAAGATTGATTATGAAGTAAAAAATGGGATTAAGAATGAAGTAATTGAGCATTCTGAATACGTAAATTAACAAAATGTTTATTTCCTTCAGTTTCACCATTAATTGATTTCAAGTTTATGTTAGAAGAGATAAAATAAGTAGTCTCCATGGTTTTCAAATCATATTTTTCCAAATTAACAAGTATTTTAGCATTATCAAAATCAGGTTTGTTACCAATTTCTAAAAAATGTGAAGTAAAACTTAATATATTTAACTTCTAATTGAAGGCATTTTAATGTTCCTTAATTCTGACAATTAATTTATCTATTGGATTGACCTATATGGCTTTTCAAGCATTGTAGATATAGAATTTCATAAACATTAATATTCTAGAAGTACACTGTCTTTAGGTGTTTGGAAAAAAATCCCCAATTTTTTTTTGCTAATGGAAAAAGTAGTATTTAAGTCAAAATTAGATAGTCTTTTCCTTTCATATAAGATAAAATCACTCTATAACTAGTCGAGTTATCAATTTTATTCTCTTTTTTTTTCTTTTTAGTATCAATGCCATATAAAGCTTTAATTCACACTCAATCTTGTTATTACTGGACTTCCCAGATACATCACCATGAATATAATATCAATTACAAGAAATTGAAAGCATGCTTAGCAGATTACATTAAGTGTATAAATATCACATCCTGAAGGAGTTTGTATATATCACTTCCTAGTAAACAATTTTTAAGTTTTTTTTAATTCATGCCTCCAAGTGCTAAATCTAAATTATTAAAGATCTAATGGTTTTTCTTTAAAAACTTGGCCTTGACAATGGCTGATATCATTTCATTGAAATGTTAGGAATTAATATAAAACAATATATGGTTTAACTTCTTCCCTCAAAAAATACTTTATTTACATCATATAGCCATGGAAACATCAAATACAATATACATATAATAAGCAGTGACAAATTATGACATTTGGTGAGACTAGTTTATCATATTTTTTTTCTGTTTGTAACAGTATGTTCAAATAGTTATTTAGAACTCTTTAAAAAGATATTTAAAATCAGACAAGATATTTTATACATCTGTTATGTCATTAAAATTAACATAGGTTGTTATGCAAAAGATAAAACATCTTTTAAATAGTCTATTGTAGAGCAAAGTTTTTCTCCAGAAAAACCAAAGTAGAGATTAGAACAAGTTTTCATTCTTGTTTTACCAGCTAAGAATAGCTAGATACCTATTTACTGACCAACATCGAACGGTTAGTTGGCTTGATCATAGGCTGGCTAACTGAAAGAAAATAAGTCTGATCGGAATGTAAAAAAAAAATCACCTTTTGCTTAATTAGAATTTGGATCCAATTTATTGCACCGAAATTTGCTGTTATTCCATCATAAGATATAATATTTATTATACAAGCATTAAAATTATTAAAACGGAACTATTTATTGCACATAAACTAGAGCTAGAAGGATTTCAAAATAATGAAAAAATAGAAAACTTACACATTTAAATATGAGTAAACAAAAAAATATCTTAAATACCGTATTTAAATCGATTTTCTACGATATGTTTAATTAAACTTTATTTTAATTTAACAAATCATAGCTTCTATTTTTACTGTCTGTTCTCAAGCTAATTATTACAAATCTAGAAAATGAACATTTCTCTGGAAAGAAAATATTAGAAAAATTTTCGAATTGTTTCTATTAAATTCATGATAATGGAGAAGGTTTCGGCAGACGTCAGAATGCAAAAAAAATAACTGTCAAATTCTTTTATTTTTGGCGTTCTTTTTAAAACTAGTCTTAAAATCTTGAGATGTAGATAACGGAAGACGGTCTCCACGTTACTTTCTTCCCTTATAAAAAATGACTCCTCGGCAGAAACTGGATAGTACAGAGAGACTTAATTCCTGTTTAGGATGTTGTTAAAGATTTTGTTAAAAACCACTCCACCAGAAAAATATGGTTCTAATCAAGCAGAAAAAAGAGACAAATTTGATGTCGCCTGCAAGTCTACCCTTTTTATACATTTCTCCTAATCGTTAAATCTTAACTCAAATGTTTATACGGCGAATAAAACATTTGAAAAGTTTGCTAAAAGAAGATCACTTTGAATTAGTAATATTTAAATTGTTTCTATCAATTAAATGTTAATGTTCATTGTAAAACATTTTTAACATATGTTATTTTATTGATGTTTACGTTCTTATTGTCGTTTTGATAAATTGTACATTCAGAATTTCAATTATCCTTTTTATTACCATTACAACTAGGAAGTTTTCAGTTAGAAATTTCCAAAATGTTTTAAAAAATCAGCTGTTTTATATATGCAATATATACACAAAGTAGCGTTTATCGTAATAGAATTAATAATTTTAGAAATTTTTAAATTTGAAAGATTATTATTTAGAAATTATTGAATTAAAGGCATATGGGAATAATTAAAGCTGTAAGTAATATATACACTGATTGGAAATTAAACCCCAAGAAGGAGGAACTAGAATGACTGATAATTAAACACAAAAATGTTTTTGCGCGCGCATAAAAGCTGTTAAGATTAAAATAATTGTTAATAACCTTAAAAATCTAATGGAATAGAAATTACTACTATTTATCTGAATAGATTGCTATCTTACTGATGAAAACAATATATATATAGAAACTGAAGATTATAAAAAAAAACTTTAGAATAAAGTATTAAATTACTTGTGTATTAAAGAAGACACTTATGTATTAGTTTGGCATGATAAAAGTCACCGGCATAGACAATCTTCTAAAGAAAAAATTAATTAATTTTATAAGTGAATATCAGATAATATTCCAATGAGGCAAAAGTTATTAGACAAAATGCATTTTTTTTTTTTTTGGGGGGGGGGAGATTGGTTATCACGTATAATAAATTTAGATTCGCACATAAGACAGTCCTCTCTTTATAATTTCGTAAACAATGTTTAGCTTATATAAAACATAAAAATATTTATATATGTCAAAGCATTGATCGGGAAGCGAACCCGAGCCGGCGGCTTGGAAGGCAGCTACGCTAACCGCTAGGTTGTAATCTATTATAATACTCATTTTCAATTACTAAAAAATATATTCACATTCTGCACTAAGACTAATGGTAAAATATTTTTGAAGGGGGTAAAATATTGACTTTAGTCATTTCTATTTAGTAATTTTGTAATAACTCTACCATGCACGGTTTGACGCAGTTGGAAGAGCATCGACTTAAGATCGAATCTGATGCTTGAATTTCTTATTACTCCTAAGCAATAAAGCTAATGCCTTTTTTAAAAAAAAATAATTAATTGTTTATAGTCATTTTTCATTTATAACACCCTACTGAGAAAGATAAAATATGGATTCAGTACTATGAAAGTATGGTATTTACGTAATCAGTGCTGGAGATATATATATATATATTGTTTTGGAATCTATATGGTCTATATATATATATATTGTTTTGGAATCTATATGGTCTAGATACATCTACTGACCACCAATAATTACATAAATTACAAAACTTACAAATGAAAAAATAAAAATTCTAAGATCTAAAAAATTAACCAATCTTACTTAGTCTGAATTGAACCAGAATGTGGCATAATAGATAGATTGATAAACTAGTATATCTTCCATGAGATTTTTCATTCATTCAGTAATCATAACTAAAGTATGAAATAGGTATTTATATAAATACAATACTATAAATATAAATTCATATACTATTGATGTTTCTTAAGTGTTTCAATTTACACTAGTAAAACTTTTGTTTTACATATCAAGATTTTAATTTGGTAAGATATCTATCTCTAGATTCATATATGAGTATATGCATATCATTTAATCTAAAAATTCAAATTCCTTGTACTCAAACATTTGACAACATTAACTTTTACATAAATATTACATTTTTAGCTTAGATATAAATTTAATTAAAGATTAATATAACTATTTTTATTAAATGTAACCACATGTATTATCAACCCAATTGCATTTTATCTTTTCCCATGTTTGAATACACTTACAACTTTTATTGTACCATGCATATCTCAAACACATAAATAAAGACATCTAAAAAATGGATATAATTGAATTAATGATATGTAGTTATTTAATAAGACTGAATACTTCAATCTTTAATTAAGCTAAAGTTGATATCTGGACTAAAAATTATATAATAACCTCCATTCTAATAAATGATTAATAATAATGATCAATGTATTTATTAATTTATTAATATATTTGTGAATACAGTCAAATGCATGAGAGCAAAAAATTTGCACTTGCAGATTAAATTATGAGAATTTGATATTGAAAAATTCTTAACAAAGATGGAGAACACTGAGCTAACAGAAATGTGCTGGGTCAATCACAAATGCATCTTGAAGGTCATCTATCCTTCTAAGATATTTTTATTCAAATGTTTAAAATAAGTGTGGTACACAGAAGTATATTAAGTATATATAAAATAGAAAATCATGAGAGCATCATCTGGCTAGACACATGACTGCATGTATGATGCTAAAAGTCTCCTGCTGTTTTTAATGTTATTACTTGCAACTCTATCAGAAAAGGTAATTTTATTTTATTTATTTTTTTAAAAAAAAAAAGCAAGTACAAAATTTATATATATTGTAAAAGTTTGCAAATATTCGTTTGTGCATCTGTAGAGGTAAAAAACACTTAGTTCACAGCATTGGTTAAAGATAACTTAAATGGCTTCCACACCTTCAGTATTAACTAACGTGAGTGAAAAAATAAACCTAAACTACTAATGTTAGTTTAATTAATAAAAAAACATTTGCTGGTATTGCAAAAAAAAAAAAACTCAACACTAATTACAAGCATGAATTTTAATTCCTCTTCCCAAAGATTCAGAAAATCAACAACCACCGATATTGAAAATTTAGATTTACAAAATCAAAATGGTGAAGAAATACAACACCCCCACCCTTCTGTAATATGGAATGCTGACATGCTAGATAGCATTTCTGAGAAGTTCCACAACACTATTCTTAATGGACTTTTTAACACTTTCCACCATTTTTTCACAGATTATTCAATAGTTTTATCAGCAACAGATATTCATTGTTATTTGTATAAATTCCCAAGAGCTTTACTATATGAAGCACTCACTTGGCACAATCTATGGGACAGTGTTCTATGCTTAGCTGATCATCCCAATCAAAGATATCTGATCATAGAATTCCATGATCAAAACCAAAAAAAATAGCTTTATAATGAAGGTCAAAATACTGCATTATTTTGCTCTAATTGCTGTAGATGAAAACAAACAGAGATACATAACTGGCATATTGAAAAATACATACCTAGGCTACTCTACACAGGATTTTAAAAAATTAATGGAACCTTTTGGGAAGGTTGTTCCATTGCAACCAATTTACCTAAAGGACTTGCCAGTTCTAATATAAAGCAATAGCAATGAGTTTAAAATCAAACTAAATAAAAACATTGATCCAAACACTATACCTACTCAGATTACAGACCAAGAGGCAACACTTTGCCTATTCATAAGAAAATTAAAGCCACAATGTTTCTCCTGTCACCAGCATGATCATCTAGCAATCAACTGCACAACCACTCAATGCTTATAGTGTAATCAGGTGGGTAACCATACACCTAGATGCAATCATAATCAAAACTAAGACAATATTGACAAAACACTCTAATACGCACACAATCTCCCTCAAATGAAGATGCTTCACCAATTGACCTCTCCATTGAGCAGACAAAGCAAATCTCCAACACACCCTTTAACATCAGCAACAAAACTGCTCAGGCTGATGTAATCAAACTCTCATATCATCAACCAAACCATTTAAACAGTTAGATTCAACTCATATAGCTAAGGTACCACAGTCAATTATTTACAATGACAATGCTAGCCGATCTTCACCTATAATAAACAAGACCAGCATAGATGTCATGGATACACTGACACCACCATTACCAATAATTGAAAGCTGTGATGCAGATTACACTTCCAAAAGAAAATTGGGCAACCCTAAAAAGATCATGATAATAAAAAAATAAAAACACTTGATACTGAAATTAACCTAACATGCTCCACTAATAACAGCATTTATAACCTAAAATCCTATAGCCCCACTTAACAGACACTCAACAAACAGGAAGTTCTAACTCAGCCCAAAAATCTTCATCTTTCACTTACCAAAACCCCAAACTCAAGCAATGAATCAAAAACAAACCCTAAAGATAAACATATATGCAGTAGTATATCAACAGATATCAAACCTTCCCTGCTTAAAAAAATAATGTAAATAAATTGTCTCTTAAATATTTTGATGCCTAGATTCCAGCCCTGAAAATTTTAATTTTGAGGGTAGCTGGCCATTTATGTTCATACAATCCTTTTTCTAACCTTATAAACAAGGCAACAAATGGAAATCTCACAGTCAATGTAAAACAGTTAATCCTCAAAACATATACTTTAACAATTTTTTTCTATTCATTTGCTTTCAACATGAAAATAAAAATAGGAGCTTTCAATGTTCGAGATCTAAACTCAATTCAAAAAAATTTCCACCTAAGTAAATGGATTCAATTTACACAGCCATACATCCTAGGTCTGCTGGAAACAAAAATATATAGTGGTTCTCAGATTGACCATACAACCTATTTAAGGACCCAAGGCTTTTCCACCTGTTCACGAGATTCACCATTACCTTCAGAATGCACTGGCCTGGTAATCTCAAGAACCTGCCAATTTTCATCCTTTAAAATTATATATTTCAACTCAAACCTACATATAGTCACTTTTCACTACCATACTGTTGCACTCAACCTAATTTTTGATTACATACCTTCTGAATCAGTTGTTTTCTCAAGATTACTGCTTACCATCAACTCACTACTATTATCAACTTCTTACCCAGTTGTTTTAATGGATGACTTTAACACAAGTTATTACACTTTTATTTCAAAGTGGCTACATCAACTTGCAATACTCCTAATGGGTGCAGCAGGTTTCTTACCACCCAACTCCGTCTCTTTCTACAACAGTTGTCATACCTCATTTATTGACCTGTGTTTTTATTCACCCATGCTTCATCACTTAATTAAGTTAATACTTAATCCCTCACTCTTTTCTGATCACTCTAGTTAAATGCTCAAACTCAATTTAATGGCAATGCAGACATCAGCAATTCAACTTCATAAAACAACAAGAATAATTCTTCCTACACACACTCCTGAATTTTTGTACTCTGAAACATACATTATGTTATTTAAACTCGGCAATGTGTAACTTGATCCTGTTCAATGGTACATTTCCTTTATCAACATTCTGTCATTTAATATTAATCATATTACCAGAACCATACCACCTTCAAGACTCCTAACTTTAGCTGATTAGTTACATAAAAGAATCACCATGTGTAAGTCTGCTCCAGATACCTACACATATATAAAAAGACACAAATATATAATAACACCTGCAATACTCTAAAAGAGTACCTTGCCACAAAAAAGAAAAAAATCTGTCTAACAAAACAACACAACTGGACATGAAGCTACATTAGATAGGCTCTGGTGTCCTTGTATTTTTACATCTCAATCAGTTTACCACCACATATCTATGTGATTTATCAAATTATCTATCACAAAGTCTGTTTAAAATAAAAAAAAATCTATATCAATCCTAAGTTCCATTCAACAAAAAGCAAGCTTCAATATTCAATCTATCTAATCTGTGACCAATCTCCATGGGCCCCCTTGGTATTAAAATCCTGGGCAAAGTTCTAAAAGATAAAATTGAACCATATCTCCTTTCTCTATTATCACAAATGCAATATGCAAAAAAAAGGCTCCTCAACAGGCCAAGCTGCTCTTATTTTCAAAACCATTATAAATTCAGTTAAAGAGCAGAAAAATATGCTCTGGTGGGTCTTCAAATTGACATTGAGGCTGATTTTGACTCAGTTTTTACTGAAATTTTAATTCAGACATTAGCAGTCACCAAAATACTTTGCTCACTCTTATACCTACTAACCGATCTACTTACTCTTTCATCATGAAATCTATATTACAATTAATGGTAGAACATCACCTTTATTCTCTCCCCACCAATCCATATCTCAAGGATCTCCATTCAGTTCTTTATTATTTATGTTCTACATTAACCCTCTTATAAACAAAATAGAACAAAAATTACAAGGAATTCAAATTCCACATGCTGGACTATATATACCATGTATTGCATACATATAAAACCTTACTGCTTTTCTTACATCCAAAAAACAACTACCTACTCTGGAAAAAATAATGAATACACCTTCAAATATAAACTCAAGATCAACATTAATAAAACGTTATGTTGTTTTCTTTACCCTGGTAAGATACATACACAAGTTTATCATGATAAACCAATTAATTTTCTTGGATTTTCTTTCTACCTAAGGCCCTTTGGAATGAGACAAAAGATCCAGAAAAAACTGAAAGATGATGCTGAATGCACAACCACTTTTCTCTCCAAAACCTATCTCTCACTATAAGTAAAAGCATGCCTTACAAATATAACCTATTACTCACCAATTATACTTTCACTTTGTCCATTTGCTCACTCTATAGCAAGCTATTATGGTGCAGAAAAGTTTTTCTTCATCTCTGTAAAATGACTTAGTCTTCCACCAACCAGAAATGGATTAGGTCTTTACTCCATTCAAATTTTTCATAAACAAAAAGTATCATTCTACTGGCTGCACTGATAAGAAGTTTTCCAGCTCTCAAATGCATCCTTCAAATAACACCCACAGACTGACTACCACCTTCATAAGGATGTTTGTCTTTGCTTGTAAACCAATTCCAAAGCATTTATGATAAGATGTCTTTTTTGGATGTTGGTAGATACACATATTGGAGCATTTATAATATGTTGTATCCAGACATAACTACTGATCCTCAGTCACCAATGCTAAATATGGACAACAATCATTTGATGCAGTGATTCAAAAAATGGTCATTGGAACCCAAATTTTTGACTTTCTCTTAAGGCTAAATTTTCATGCTCTACATACCTTCTACTTTCTTAAATACAGCAGGTTTTACACCAAAATTGATGTTTTTGGTTCTTTGTGCCACAGGGAAGAAGAAATGCAACAGCATCTATTTCACACCTGCACAGCTCTGATAAATACCTGAGAAATTATGATTAACACATATAGACAAAATAACATTACACTTGATAACCTAATAGAAACACTCAGTAAAGGCTCAATACTATCAGCCTGAGCAACAACTTTTTGTTTATATAAGATGTGATATGTTGGACTATTTTCATCATTTATGAGTGAATGTTGAATGTACAGAAAATTTTAAACTTTAATTAAAATTTCCAAATACAAACAACTTATTAGTAATAACACACAAATAGACTTTGTGATGCACCAGATGTGCATTTTGCCTTGGAAACAACATCAGAAGGCTCAGCCACATTCTCTAATAAGCTCAAACAATTGAAGGCCAGAGCTGGCAAAATTGCACACACAGGTATATTTGCTGCTACATGATCACTATTAAAAACCTGAGACAGACCATAACCTCAAAAACCAAATGACTTTTGCTATAACAAGAACAATTTTTTTTTGTTACATATCTCTTTTTCAACAAATTTTTTAAACACCACATCTGTGTATAGAATAGTCCAAAGGAAATATTTAATTCAAGCAGAAGTATTTTAAACTGATGAAGTAAACCTTCAGACAATGAAAATAGAACCATAGGCAAATACACAGTTTCCAGCATAGTGGACCTTCACTATCTATTAAATTAAAAATCATTCATAATAATTTATAATGCCTAATAAGTTTAATGATAATTTTAAATTCATATAATAATATTTAAATTGATAATAAAAATTTGATAAAGAAATAATATAATATTATAAATTTCATAAGTTGATTATATTTTGCAGTTCTTATATGCTAATTAATATAAATAATTAATAGATATTAAGGACTTAATGATTTGATTTATGAAATAATAATAATTAATGATATAGATTTAGTATATAGTTGGAGTAGTTTACTACTATATGTATATATGTTTATAGTATATAAATGTATATATTTGGCATAGATATATTGAAAAGGTATTTATTTATGTATTGTATATAAATAGGGATATGTCTAAGTGTAGTATAAATAAGGAATTTATGCATATATATATTTATAACTTTACATTTCTTATTGCATTGCCAAATTCATATAATATTAATATCATCTATTTTTTATTACTTTTTACAATGTTTTTTTACAAGCCACTATTGACCCAGCAATCTTTAAGTTCTGAAGAAGATTGCTGAGACAATTGAAACTGTCATTAGTGGGTTTTAAAAAAGCATTGTAAAAAGTAATAAAAAAAGCACTATAAAAAGTAATAAAGAATATAGATGCTATTAATATGATATGTGTATATTGAGATGCTTTTTCTGTTTTCAAAATTTAATTTGTAGGTCTGTTGGCTAAACTAATTTCAATTCTAATTCAAAATTTAATTTGTAGGTCCTTGGCTAAGCTAATTTCAATTCTAATTCACATGGTGTCTTTTTTTATTTAAGTTGTTTTAATATATGAATTTTTTTTACAGCACAGGCTTTTTCATACCTGTACTCCAATATGTAATATATAGGGGGTTTGAACTCCACCTTTCATTCGACCCTCAACTATCCACACTATGTCATACTGCTTACACCCTTGATCACACACATGTTGAAAAGATAAATAATCACTAATATGTGTATTTTGTGCTAAACCAGCACTCATTAGTTGGTCTAGATTATCATCTCCACACATATACAATCAATGCTCAGCTTATATTAACATAGCCAATCTTCATACTTTTATGGCCAGGTTTCAATCTATGCCACCCCACAACTCTTCAACCATCCATTTCATTGAAAATCTGATGGAATGCTCAAAGCCTACATTGGTGCCAATCTTCTCATTCTACCTATGTTTACCACAAATCACTCTGACCCCTCACGTACAGGACATAATCCATTTACATACTTATACGAGGGATTGGCAGACCTTACAGCACTATATTTTAATATATACATTTTTCTACAGTACAGGCTTTTTCATACCTGCACTCCAATATGTAATATATAGGGGGTTTGAACTCAGACTTTCACACGAACCACGCTATCTCATATTGCTGACACACTTGATCGCACACATGTTGAAAAGATAAATAATCACCAATATTCGTTTTTGTGCTAAACCAGCACTCGTCAGTTGGACCAGATTACCATCTCCACACATATATACAATCAATTCTCAGATTAATGGACAGGTTTCAATCTACTCCACCCCATAATTCTTCAGCCTTATGTATATATGCGCACACACTAATAAATTTTTAAAATTAGTTTATATTTTAAATGCAACAACTTTTATTTCAAAAAGCGAACTTTGTAACAACTTTTATTAATACCTTTCTATTGAAAATGTTATAGTGTCTAAAGATAATGCTTAATCTGTAAAACTTTATCTTTTATTAGTTAAGAATCTAACAAAAATATATAATTTCATTTCCAAGCATTGTCATCTCTAAAATCTTTTAATTAAAGTAATTAATCTGGAATTTTGTAATTAATGTAAAAATGCTGGCTTATCTTTAAAAAAATATTTTAATCACTGGTTTGCTGATTGAAAAGATTTTTGAAATTCCTGAGTGGGATGAACAATACACGGAGACCTATATAAAAGACCAACGAAAAATTATTAATTTATTCCGATTCCATTCTATTACACTCTAATTGATTATGTGCTGCTGACTTAGTTAGATTTTACTGTATTATAAGTGACCGTTTGTAAAAATGAATTCCGGAATCACCCCAGTTGTCGTATCTGAAGCCGTATGTGGCTAAGACATAGCATATGGTAAGCTTTCCAACTGATCTCATGAACTAGCCAACTCCCGACCTCATCATAGCAAAGCACTTGTTAACATACAAAAAACAAGAAGACCCAGAAAAAATATATTGAGGTATAAACTGTACTGCAAGTAAGAGCTATATATCCTTTACATAAATTGTTTATAGTTTATATATCAGTAATCCAGTGTGATATAATTTGCGTTTATCAATTTGTAGTTTGGTATGTTTTTATTAAAGGTAATTTTATATATAGTTCAATTTTATTGATATCCAATTTTATACTTGTGTTATTAATTCTATTTTTTTATGAATGTGTTATACATTTTAATTATGATCTTTTGAGTATGTTTTGACTAGACCCTGTTATTTCATTATGGTTTCACTAATGATACTTAATTAAATTAATAAACCTGCAATAGGTTTTAGAATTATTTTGTTTCTCTCTTAAAGTTAACCAATTCTTTTCCCCATCCAATTTCGTGATTGTTTAAAAATCTAAATTTTCTTTAGCAAAAGAAAAAAGAATTCTCGTAAGTTATAAAAACCAAATCTGTAGATTTTTTTTAAAAAAAAATATCTGTTTTAATCAATTATAACTCGACCGAATCATTTATATTAAATGTGTGGATAATAATTTTATTAAATCATTCAAAATTTTGATCGTATTGTTCTTGTTATTTTATCATACGTGTCTGTAAGAAAAATGGATTGTTCTGCTTGTGTGTGCGCGTGCATAAAAATGATCTCTTTATAAATTTCATAAGCAGTTTATTTACGTGTTTTGGTCTTCTGTTATCATTTTGCTTGCTGCTAAATATAGGAAGATTCCGATTTAGCATTGGGTTTAGCAACTTTCTGCCCATGCTCATTTTATATATTTTTTTCTGGCTTAACCCATGTCGTCTACCACTTAAATTTTGCGTTTCTTATTGCTTTTGCATTGGATCTACTGTAGTAAGCTTCCCATATCTTTTATATATTTTTTGCTTTTATTTAACATGTATTATTTATGACCTTTATTATTGTTTGGTTTTCTTATGGAATGGGTCTCGCACCACATATGAACTTAGTTAAAAAAAATTTCAGCATATGTAATCTGGTTTAATAATAAAATTTCTGCCTATGTTTAATTAATAATTAATGTTATTTCAAAGACTTATCCACACATCTGAAGCATTGAATATAAGAACAGTTCTATGATAGAATACTTTATTATTTTAATGAACTAAAAGTTAAGTTGAAGGGAGGAATAATGGGATAATAGAAATCAACAATCAAATACAGTAACTACTTTTAAAAGGGTTATACTCAATTTACTAATCTGCATGAGCTAATATAGATCAAAACCATCCATTAATGTAAGCTATTTATTTATTTTTTTATTATTTTACTTTTATTAATAAACATTGTTATTAATTGCTAGATTTGTTTGGGCATTTGTTTGCTGTTGTCTCCTGTATCAATTGTTTATTTGACTAAGCATCTCTACTCTCCCTGATCTTGGAGCAATAATTGATTTACATATAGTAGACAGCTGTGTAGGCACTTAAAAAATATCCAGGTCAACAAAAATAAATATTCTAGGCTAGAGAGGTCTAGTGGGTGTGCTCTGTTGATAGATATTCAATGCAGCCTGTCCAGCATAATATAGATATAGGTAATAAGATATATATAAAAAATGTGTAATTTACAAGAAGATATAATGTTCTATGTTTATATGATAAATATTTGTTTATTTATGTATTTTTTTATATGTTTTGTAGCTCTGAGGAAGATTGCTGAACAATCAAAATTGTCAGATAGCCTAATTTTAATTCAATAAAATAAGCATTGAAAAAATAAAAAGAGGTGGATTTGTTTTATTTTTTTAATAAATTGGATCAGTATAAAACCAAGAGAAAAAAATAAAGAATTTTTTTCCAAATTGTATATCAAATATTTAAACAATAAGAATATTCAGATGATATCACATGATCACCATCTCTTATACTAGCACATAATTGTTATTAAACAAGACAAAACTCTCCATCCAGTAGTGCCACCCTGTGCCAACCAAAGTAATCTATGGATGCCAGCTATCTAGTGCCTACTCATCCAATATCTCCAGACTAGTTTCTGGCTTGTGGCCTTCATCATTGAGGAGCCTTGGATCTGAGAGCACTGCACCTAGATCTTATGATCTAATGCAATTCTCCAGCAGCCACTTTTTATCTCTACTTAACTACAAAACTATGAGAATGTATGGGTGCTGAACTGAGTTCAGACCCATATGACTATATAAGCTATTGAGCTTAGATTATTATTGTGTTTTCAATTTCATTCTCATAGTTTTGTGGTTAAGTAGAGCTAAAAAGTCGCTGCTGGAAGATTGTATTAGATCCTAAGATCTAGATGCAGTGCTTTCAGATTCAAGGCTCCTCACTGATGAAGGCCACAAGCCAGAAACTAGTCTGGGGATATTGGATGAGTAGGCACTAGACAGGGATTTTATGCACAAGCCTTTTGGCATCCATTGATTACTCTGGTTGGCATGGGGTGGCACTACTGTATGGAGAGTTTTGCCTTGTTTAAGATTCATGTGATAGAAAAATACAATGTTGATATTGATATTTTAAAAAGATATTAAAAAAATCTATTAGAAATGACAAATTTAATAATCTTCTATCATAGTAAAAAAAAATCTTTACCATGATCAATAAAATGGTCTCCAGAATATATTGAAGGCAAGCCAAGTAGAAAAATAAGTTGAATTTAGAAATAGTAATAAATAGATTTCATCAAAGTACTAAACAAAATTATAAATATGAATTGATATTTTGTATTGCTTTTGTAGATGGTAAAAAGGCATTCAAATCTATAAGCATTTCTGCAGTGGTTAAAGTTTTAAAACATCAAATAGAATATTGTGAAATTTTGACAAATATTTTTATTAGAATATAGTAGCAGTAATTAGATTACAGGATGACATGAAAAAAAATTAACATTAATGAGATAAATCCATTTCTCCAAAATGTTTTGTAATAATTAGTCTTGTGCGAAGTAATTTGTGGATTAAAATATAAACCAAACAGAATATGGATAAATAAAAACAGATTACTTAAATCATTTAAATTTTGAAGCTATTAAGATTATTTTTTAAAAAATAGAGTTTCATAGTTGCAAAAACTATCAAATAAAGAAAGAAACTATGACTAAAAATAAATACTTCAAAAAAAAAAAAAGATTAATCATAATAAATTAAAAGTTAACAATTATTAATTTATGTAAAAACAATATATGAAATTGATCACAGTACTAAACTAAAATAGTATACCTTTAGCAGATAATGGTTATAGTAATCTGTATTTTACTTACGAATCTGAAAATTTATAATTTAAATAAAAGTAATGTAGAGAATGTAGAGAACAGAGTAAAGCAGAAAGAAGTATAATTAAGTATTAACAAAAAATGATTGAAAATTGGATGAATATAGGAGAAAGTACACATCACTGATATTATTGAAAAAATTAAAATATTAAATAAAATTATGAGCATGCTCATTGAAAAGATTTCAACAAGTAGATAACTAATGCAATAAACTGAATTTTATCACATTTAAAGAGACTTTGGAAGCCACATATAAAATGGATAGATAAAATAAAAAACATTTACTAGAGTGATGTACAAAATAAAAGATTCAAGAAGCTGAATGAAACTCAAAAGAGCTTTCATTCTGAAATACATTGATAATTGTTGGTAAAGGTAGGTAAACAAATGAACATTTCAAGACAGGCTTTTTGATCACAATGGACCTTCAATTAATAATCAAAAGATTATTAATCACTTTTATCAAGTTAGAAATTATCTTACTTTTGAAGATAAATATAGTCTTTAATTTTAAAAATCAAATATATCTTTTAAGTTTTATATGTATGACTTTGTCTATTTTTTATTGTTGTTTTCAATTTCCTCCACTTATATGTAAAGAGCTTATATATATTTTAAAAAAATCAACTATTATTCTCACATTTCAATTACAAAATTGTAGAAATTTGAACAATTTTTGATATTTACAATTGCCTGATGGATTAAAGCATGATAACAATGATTGACATTATATATATATATATTTATATTACTAGATGAACTTGGCCTTGTAAAGGCCATGGGTTTTTTTAATTGATTGTTTTAACAAATTTTTTTAAAAACTTTAATGTAAATTAAACAAAATATTTTAAATGTAAAAATGACAAAATACAAAAAAATGTCTTTCATTTGCTTTAACAAATTTTTTTAAAGATTTAATGTGAATTAAACAAAACTTTTTAATATTATATAAAAAAATTTCAAATTTTATAAAGCTAAATTAAAATTTACATTTTTAAATATATCTGTTATATCTGACAACATTATGGCATAAATATATACATATATCGGAGTGCCTTCTAAATAAAAAATTATAATTTTTTGCCCGATTTTTGAACAGCATGATGACTAATAAATAGTAATAGTTGTTTTTAGCTTTATTAATAATTACTGTTTATTAATGTCATAATTGTTTTTGTAGTATTTTTTTGTTAAATATATTTGTAATTTTTTTTTAATTGGTTACATTAATAATCCTTTTTAAAATTTAATGTAAATACATTTTTTATTAAACATTGCTGAGTATGTCATTCATCTAACTATATTAGGGAATTAGCAGATCATAAAAGCATAAATTGCCTTAATATTGAATATACAAATCAGCATTTGCAGCTGTTTCTGCAGCTGGCTGAGAATGTTTACCATGAAATATATACTATATCTCTGTAGTTAAAAGCACATGTACTGATTTTTCCCTAGCATTGTTTATTTAATGGCAGAATTACTTTCTTCACCTAAACATATTAGTCATGAATTTGATACATGATATTTGACAAACATTCATACATTCACCAATCAGACAACATAAAAAATAGAGATTTTATATATAAGATAATAGAATCCCTGGGTAAGACTTTATATTATCTTTGAAATTTTTTTTGTTTTTGTTGTGTCTATTTTAAATTCTTGTGGAAGTTTGTTTTATTTTAAAACTTGTACATTTTATTTTAAAAAATCAATAAAATAGTTTTGACTTGTTTACACTTAAATGTAAATGAATTAGTCAAATAAGTAATGAAATAGTAAAAGTTTCATGACCATAATTTAAAATATTAATAATAATTATTCTACTAAACATCACATGATCACCATTTCTTATGCTTGTTCATAACTGTTATTAACACAGGCAAAACTCCCCATACAGTAGTGCCACTTAATGCCAGCCAGAGTAATCAATGGATGTCAGAAAGCTTGTGCATAAAATCTCCATCTAATGCCTACTCATCCAATATCCCCAGACTAGTTTCTGGCTTGTGGCCTTTGTCGGTGAGGAGCCTTGAATATGAGAGCATTGTACCTAGATTTTAGGATCTAATGCAACCCTCCAGCAGCCACCTTTTATCTCTACTTAACTACAAAACTATGAGAATAAAATTGAAAACACAATATTTTCAATCTAAGCTCAATAGCTTATATAGTCATATGGGTCTGAACTCAGTTCAGTATCCATACATTTTGGTGTCTTTGGCTCTATGCACAAGCCTTCTGGTATCCATTGATTACTCTGGCTGGTACTGAGTGGCACTACTGTATGGAGAGTTTTGCCTGTGTTAATAACAGTTATGTGCAAGCATAAGAAATGGTGATCTTGTTATGTTTAGTGGTTTAACACCAATCTTGCCTAATAGCATAGTGGTGGGTATGATCATATGTTTCGGTAATCTTTGATAGAATTGTAATTATTAAAAAAAAAAACTATTAAAAAAAAATAAGGTTAGGGTTTCTCTAGAAATAAGGTGTACATGAAGTTGAATTATCACATGCTATATGAATTGCTTAACAAAGTGTATGTTTCTCATGTATTTGTGGTCTGAGGGGTTGGCCTGACTTCTGAGCTGATGGATGGTTGGGATGGGGTTGCAAGTATGATATAACTCATTGGAAGCTTCAGTTGCTTTCTATTCAGTTACATATAATATTAGTTATTTACTTATATATATATCAAAATATTTTTATTTATCATTCAATTACAATATAAAAAGATAAAAAGCATAATTACAATATAATCTTATGATGTCCATAACAACATGTTAAGATACCTTTTTGAAAAATTTATGCGTATATATAATACATAAATAAATTAATTTTATTATGCTATAATTATAAATTGAAATAATAGTTTAAAATTCTAATTGCAAACTCATTTAGATACTAAGTTTTTATTCTTAATTATATAAAATTATGGGAAATTTGTTGCTTGAGAAAAATTAATTTAATTCATAAAACATTTACTTTTCCTAATTAATAGTAATTATTATGCGATTATAAAACTAATTATCAATTTAAATATATCATAAATAATATTTTAATCTATTAAATCAATCTTCTAATTATAAAATAGCATGCAAAGCAAATTTGTACAAACTATATAGTACAGTAGTTGAAAATGAAGAATTAATATTTCTGGTCTATAAGACAAAACTCATAGTTTTGATAAGATATGAATATTTTGTTACTAAAACATTCGTAATTATTTTCCAGACATTTCTTTTTAATATTATTACTTTGCTCTAATAGCACACACACACACCCATATGTCATAGCATCTGTCGGGAGGCGAACCTGCAACAACCGTCTGCAACCAACTGCTTGCTTGCAAGGCAGCTGCGCTGACCTCTCGGCTAACAACGCTTGACATATCTTGCTAAAATATATAGTCAATAATTAAATTACTTTTGAATATCCTGATTGCCTTTTTATTCCATTGCTTTGTCGTAAATATATATTTTTTTTTAGAATAAATCTATAAACTTTTTGATGTTATCATTTCTTTTTAAATTTGTAAATACAAAATCTAGTCGTCATTTTAGTGAATATATATATATGTAGTTGGGTGTGTTTTGTTTGCTATGCTTACAAATTGGGTACTGAAGTTAAAGGTAATGTGGAACTTTTTAGGGCAATTGAGGATTTTTAAATAGATTAAAATTTGCTTGTTAGTTTGTGCGGTTTTTTTTTTTTTTTTTTTCGCAAATATCCAGTTTATAACTATATAAGTTAAATAGTTATTCTTAACTTCACTGTTCAATCAGGGGGGAAATATTGAATATTTATTTTGCAATGAGCTATTCAAAATTGTTTTTTTCCTATACATAAATTTATTGAAAGCAGTCAACATGTAGACAATACCAATATTAATAATAATCTCAATCTATTGTCATAGCAACCTTTTAACAATAAAGGTGGAAATTCACCTTTATTTTTTGGTTTAATATGTCTATATAGATCCTAAAAATTGCACTTTGATGACAGAGAATAAAATTATTGATACAAGAGAGTTTAAATAAATCTCATTAAACAAGTAAATATACCTATTCTGAATGCAGATTAACAAATAAACAATTATAACATTCAAACTGCAATAATCAGGGATTCATAAAATGTTGGTGCACTGGAAATGACAAGGCTAGAGCAATGATCCATATAGTATTTGTTCCAAATTCTGCTATTCATCCACTACCTTAACTGTGTAAAACTTATCAAATATAATAGAAGTAAATTAATCCTATAAACTTTAATATAGAAATACTATTTATATAAATAAATAGTAACCTATAGCCAAATTTGCATCGACTGCCATCTTTAATAGTAGATATGATGTTCTTTACAATAAAAATTAAACCATTATATTTATTTATATAAATAGCATTACTAAGTAAATTGTATACAGTTAACATCACTTCATTTTATTATATGTATATATTAATTTAAATTTTTCTATAAATTTATAAGCATGAATGATTCAAATATAAATAAAAATTAACACTTCTATACTATAATTATATTGATAAAAAACACAAAATCACATTAAGGTTGCTTAGGCAAATTCTATTATTATTATTAGATTGAGTGTTTTCAGCTTGCACTATTGTTGTCTCAGTTATATTATAGATAAACATTTAGCTTTTCCACATGCTGTTAATATTATTGTACTATCCCTCTTTGTTAGAATTATGCAAGTACAAAATGATTGTTGATATTTGTAATCGCAGATATTAAAGAGATGAGTATTCCAAAAAGTGATATAATTCAAACTTAAATTGTTGGTTGTATTAAATTAAGATTTATTTAAATTTGATCTGAATTTAACTTTGACTCTTAATTTTAAAAAAATAAGCAAATAATCAATATTATTGCTTGAGACTTTGTAAAATGTTTGAGTGCCATGATCCTTAAACTTAGTATGGCCTGGGTCAGCTGCTTTAGTACTAAATAAGGCAAAACTATTTCCATACAGTAGTGCCACCCTGTGCCATCCAGAGTAATCAATGGATGCCAGAAGGCTTAAATCTCTATCTAGTGCCTACTCATCCAATATCCCCAGACTAGTTTCTGGCACTACTGTATGGAGAGAGTTTTGCCTTATTTAATAACAATTATGTACTAGTATAATAGATAGTGATCATGTGATGTTTACTGCTTTACTACTACAACAAATATCACAAGGTCCTAAATTAAATGACATATTGAAATTCTCATCTCTTTTTAAAAGTGAGATTTCAATACAAACAATTATACGTATTTAAAGGCATTCTGTTAATGAGGATCAGTGGAATGATATTGACAGCATATGAAAAAAGATATTTTCATTTGTTTTACATTTGAAAATGCAGTATTTATTATATATATATTGTGATGGTAGAGAAAAATATGGGCCATACATGCAATGGGGAGATGGAAAAACATCCCCATTACATATATAAAATTAAATTTAAAAATGGAAAATGAGCATGAAGCATGTGAGGTATCATGGACAAAACAATATATAGCTATAAGTAGTTATTCTAATAATAAGTTTAATAATGCTCAATGGTTTAAGTGATTAATAATAATTCATAAACTACAAATCCCCCAGCGTTAAACAAATAAAAATGAATCATCAACTGTCAACCATTATCCTTGTGACTGGATTTAAAAAGAAATCTATTCTGTAAAATTGGCTATTTATCTAACCACTTCCAAACTTAGATCAGAATATAATCATATCTAAGTGCTAGTCTATCATAAAATTAATAAAAATAATGCTGAAATACTGACATATGCTAATTATTATCAATTCTCTGGCATATAGCATCATTAGTGTACTGTCTAACTATAAATTTAATTTCTAATAAAAAACAAAATGCAGCAAAGAGACTTAAGGTGACACCATCACACCATCCAGAGTTGTTATCTGAATATCCAAACATAAATATAAACCCTTAACATTCATATAACTTACCATTATATTTTCTAGAAGCTAGCTCAAGATCATTGTACAAGTTTTTTGATACATATGTATAAATATGATTCTCTCAATAGGGATATTTGAACTATATGCTATGATAGTGTGAAGATATGGATTTCCTACTGCAATCCCTTAGCTGATATTTGTTTTGTCATGTATATCAAAGTCCCAATGTGTGGCAATGTTATATATGTGTATGTGGCTTTTTCACTTCAACTTTATTCTATCACATATATACATAATAGTATAATGAATTGAAGAAAGGAGTTTGCTGCTAACAGAAGGTCTTAAAAAAACCAAGCAGAGTAAATTCCTAATGTCCACTCCCATAGTTCTTTTCATTGCAGCCATTTTACTGTCTTATTCACATAGTATATGAACATACATAGACTGCTCACCAACATCACACATAAGCCAATGTGGTGAATGTATTATCTTTTTACTTCTGAGTTTAATAACAAGAACTATCGTGGTTTTTCTTTTTAGTTGCCGGACAGATCTTAACTAAAATATCAGATGAGTTTTTTGAAAAAAAAAATGAATGTGTATGTGACTAAACTTTTTTTAATGGATGTTCACAATCATGACCAGATAAAACTAAATTCTTTATTCCCAATAAACATCACATGATCATCATTTCTTATGCTTGCTTATAACTGCTTTTAAAACAGGCAAAACTCTCTATAATGTTTTCAATTCAAGACACATAGTTTTGTAGATAAGTAGAGATAGAAGGTGGCTGCTGGAGGGTTGCATTAGATCCTAAGATCTAGGTGCAGTGCTCTCAAATCCCTAGCTTCTCACTGACAAAGGCCACAAGCCCTGGAGATATTGGATGAGTAGGCACTAGATGGGGATATGCACAAGCCTTCTGGCATCCATTAATTACTCAGGCTTGCTCTGAGTGGCACTACTGTATAGAGAGTTTTTCCTGTTTTTACTTGAATCTCGCAAGATGGATAGCAATTATGCTTTGATAATTTTTTAGATATCTTTCAAACCACTTTAAAATTTAAAGTTATACAGATTATCAGTAGAATCTATTTTTCTAGCCTTCATTAGTCTATGTAGAGGTAGTAAAGACTAACTATATGAGCTTAGAGAAATATTTTTATTTTTTAAAAATCACAGTCTATTGATTTAGTACCTAAAATGTTAGAATTTGTAAATAGATTACAATTACTTTTCAATTTGATAATAAGAAAACTTGTTGAAGGTTTTATTTCCTTAGTATTATCACAATTAGCTTGTGTTTGAAGTTAATGATTTCAGAAACACTACTTTTGTAAGAATTGTCAGAAATCCTCTGAGGAATAATGAATTTACAATGCTGATATACTCCAGTTTATGTAAACAGTTAATGTATGGTAGTTTTACAACCAAAAAGTCTTCTGTAGAAAAATCAAATGAATGAAGTATATTGACAAGAACAATATTTATGGTGTTCTGACAAAATAAATAAGTCACAGGTGAGCAATGTAATTTTTTTAAAAACTAGACAGTTTGTTGTTTAAATTATTTTATGATGGTTACTTGAAGGTTAAATTTTTTACTTAGTGATTATCAATGCTTTGTATTATGCTGTTAAACTTATGTTTAGATAGCTTTTCTATACTATAGAATTTATATCTACAAATGAAGTGTCAGTAGTAGCTCTGGAATTGTGATTTGAAAGAATTAGAAAGGTCTGAAAGATTTATGCCTAAGTATGTAATGAACAAAGACAATTTGTTTGATATTATTATTTCTTGACCAAAATACTATGATTTGAGCAGCTTTTTTTTTTTTTTTTGTAATATTAAGAATAAACTTATTTTTAAAAAAATATTTCTAAATAATGTTTTTTTAAAAGTCTTAATGGATTGATGTGATGTTATCTTTTGTTTTGATCTTATACCTCATGTCTTTGGAAACTTCTCTTTTCTTGAGGATTGTTTTAGATATTTACAAATAAACAATATTAATTATTGAATTATCTGTCTGATATATGAATATAAAATTCATTATTATAAAAAATGATTTTTATTAATTTGATGGCTATTTATATGAGAGACCTTTACACAAGGATTTTCCACAGTGATTATTATTAATTTATATTCATAATTTCCATTAACAAAACTATTTAGTATAATAATCTTTATATATATTAATATCCACCATTTCTTAAGACTAATGATATCTTAAGATAATGAATTTAGAAATACATCATCATCCATGCAAGATAAAATAATTATATTTCCCACTAAGAAAAAAGATAGTTTAGGATAGAGAATATTCAATATTAAAAGTTATTAAAATATTTTTGACTATACAGTACTATATGATATATTACTCAATAATAAAATGCAATATGAAATAGTTAGAAATGTGATTACTAAATTTATCTAATTTTCATCCTATATTAAGATTGTATGTATTGTAATGTGTAATGCAACAATTGTAAAATAGACTTTCATCATATACAATTTAGTATACTACATAACCCAAAACAAATATATTCACTCAATTTTTTTTAATGTTCTTGCAAACATTAATTTTTCAAAAAAAAAAAAAGAATACTGTGATCATAAATCTAAAGTATTTTGTCTTTAAAAATAGAGGGGGAAATTATTTCATGCATTATGAAATTAATAATCAACTTTATACAATCCAAAAAAACAAAAGACAAGTTTATAATATCACTTACTTAATTTTTAATTTGTACTCTTGTAATTTTATACAGAAAGATTTCTTATATATTCAACATAATAGAGGCTTTCATTGTGAGTATAAAGAAGTGTTATTGGTGGAAAAGTAAAAATATATATTAATTTGTAATTGTTCAGTATATAACTAAAAGCAAATCATATTAATAATTAATTTTATAATATGTACATTATCTCAAAAAAAATTTATTTAGCTAATTTTTAATCTTTCATACCTAAAAAAATCCTATTTCCATTCAAGCAAAAATATATTTTACATGCAAAAAAATTGGTAAAAAAAAAAATGTAATCACTTTATTTTTAAAATTAAAGCAATCAATTGCACATTATATGTATTTTTACCTAATTTTTATTTAATTAACACTCAATTTATGAAAAAATAAATAAATAGCAGACTGTTGATTTAAAAAAAATTAACAGCACTGCCAAAAAATTCCAAGTTTTATTGATTAAATTACAAAAAAAAATGTTGTTGAAATAATATTAAATGCACTAAAAATAAATTTTTAAATGTGCATTATATTAACTGTTTTTTCCACAGGCTTCACTGTAATTTACAAATTGTAATCCATCAGAATACAAAACTGAAAATGATAATCATGAATTATAATGTAAACAAAAATACATCTCATGATCACATTTCCTATACTAGCACATTAATTGTTTATAAACAGAGCAAAACTCTCCATACAGTATTGCCACCTGTGCTAAACAGAGTAATCAATGGATGCCAGAAGGCTTGTGCATAAAATTCCTATCTAATGCCTACTCATCCAATATCCCCAGACTAGTTTCTGGCTTGTGGCCTTCGTCAGTGAGGAGCTTTGGATCTGAGAGCACTGCATCTAGATCTTAGAATCTAATGCAACCCTCTAGCAACCACCTTTTATCTCTACTTAACTACAAAACTATAAGAATGAAAGAGCCAAAGATACCAAAATGTATGGGTGCTGAACTGAGTTCAGACCCATATAACTATATAAGCTATTGAGCTTAGATTGAAAATACCTTTTGTGTTTTCCATTTCATTCTCATAGTTTTGTAGTTAAGTAGAGATAAAAGGTGGTTGCTAGAGGGTTGCATTAGATCCTAAGATCTAGATGCAGTGCTCTCAGATCCAAAGCTCCTCACTGATGAAGGCCACAAGCCAGAAACTAGTCTGGGGATATTGGGTGAGTAGGCATTAGATAGGGATTTTATGCACAAGCCTTCTGGCATCCATTGATTACTCTGTTTAGCACAGGTGGCAATACTGTATGGAGAGTTTTGCTCTGTTTATAAAAATACATCTACTGAAATGTTTTTATTATAAATTACATTTAGGCAGGTTAGCATCTTTTTATTAATAATATGTTTAATTTTTAATCAGAAGATAATCAACTTTCAACATGCATTGTTTAATCATATTACTAACTCATCTATATTATAATGAGTATGCACAACAGTCTCAAATCCAAATGGAAGATAGAGACTTTTAAAAGATAAAATGGCCATTCTTACTTTTTAAAAGTCTCTGTATCTTGTGTTTGGGTTTGAGAATGGTCTGAATACTCACCATAATATCAGTGAGTTAGTAACATGACTAAACAGTGCATGTCGGAGACTAATTATCTTCTGATTAAGAATTACTAATGAAAATCATGCTTGTAAATTATGCCATTATTAAATTGATAATAGTATATTTAGTAAAATTATTTATTATTTATCACTTTTTTTCAATTTTAAGCTATATTTTTTGATTCAAATTTTAATGTTTATTATATAATTTGAATTTAGGGTAATGAATTAATTTTTTTATAGAAAATTATTATAATTGCTTGTTCTTTATACAAGATTTTTGATTGGCAAAGCATTGTGGGAAACAAAATCAGCGCACTGATTAAGGTAAAAATATAAAAATAATTTAGAGACTTCAGACCATTCAAAGAAGTATGAAGAGATGAGTGTTAGGAGTAACAAGAAGAGATTGGAAATACAACATATGAGTAAAAGAACCAATAGGTGTTACTGACTTAGTTGAAAGAATTAAAAAACTGAAGTGGAATTGGTTTGGACATATTTCTAGAGAAGATGATAATAGATAATTGAAATCATAAACTGGATTCCAAGAGATTGTAAAAAATCTAGAAATAAATCACATGTGAGATGAATTGATGAAATAATAAAGTGTGCAGGGGTGATGTGGATAAGAAAGGCTAGAGATCAGAGAAGATGAATTAAATTTGGAGATACCTTCATCCTGCAATAGATTAATAATGGTTAACAATGATGATAATAGAAATAATATCTGTAAAAGCAATAAATAAATTAAAATTTTAAAAGAAATGAGAAATTCATGGAATTTTAGACAAACTTTCAAAATCTACAGTTAAAAATGTTTGAAAAACTAATTCAGTTTTAAGATCATTTGCAGTTTAACGGAATCACCAGTAGATTTGTATCAATAATTATGAGTTTATTTGAGCAAATTCAGTAAGATGTGAAGATTTTAGATCAATTATTTTAATCTTACTAGTTTAAAGAGTCTATATATTTTTTTAAAAAATATATTATTATCTGATTATCAGATAAAAAAGGCACAAATCTAGAGTTGCAATAGAAATTACTTTTCTAAAAATAATTACAAACTGTGCAATATTTTTAATGTTTTTTCCTCACACACCTTACCACTTATGTCAGGTAGAGCATGTATAAATATGACTATTAAACTACTAAACATCACATGATCACCATTTCTTATAAACTTTCCATATAAAGTGTCACGTTGTGTAGGCTATAGTAATCAATGGATGCAAGAAGATTTGTGCATAAATCGCTATCTGATGCTTATTCATCCAAAGCTTCTCACTGATATTGGAAACTAGTTTGGGAATATTGAGTAAGCAGACCCTAGTTAGGGATATTATGCACAAACCTTCTTGCATCTGTTGAATATTATTGTTTGCACTGGATAGCATTCCTGTATGGAGAGTACAATGTGACTAGGTATAATTGAATTTGCATCGTTCATTTTACAATAGATTTTCTAAAGATTGAGAGTTTTAAATTGTATTTTAAATAAATTAAAAAGTATTCAGTGGAAAATGTGGCAGTGGATTTTTACTATTTTGATCAGATTATATTTCTGTAATTTATTGGGATTGGTCATCAGTTTAATTATAAATTTCAATCATGCTAATTATTAAAGTTAGCATTATCAATTTAGCTTATTAAAATTTTGAGTAGATTTATTAAATTTTTTACTATTATTGGCATTTATTAAATCCATAAAATGCATTGAAATAATATTATTTGATGTACTATTATACATAACTATCTTTTCTGTTTAATAGGATTATATTATTAGGCAAACTGTCAGCTGTAAGTTACTCAAATCTTAAACCACTAAATGTCACATGATCACCATTTCTTATGCTTGTTCAAGCTTTTAAAACAGGAAAAACTCTCCATACACTGATAAAAGTAACAAGCTAGACACTAGTCTGAGTATATTGGATGATTAGACACTAGATAGGGATTTTATGCACAAGCCTTCTTGCATCCATTGATTTTTCTGGCTTACACTGAGTGGTGCTACTGAATAGTTTTGCCTGTTTTTATTTGAATTTTGCAAGATTGATAGCAATTATTATGCTTTGATAATTTTTTTAGATATCTTTCAAACCACTTTAAAACTTAAAGATATACAAATTATCAGTAGAATGTATTTGTCCAGCTTTAGACTAACTTTGGGGAAATATTTTTATTTTTTAAAAATCACGATCTATTTATTGATTTAGTATCTAAAACGTTGGCAGAATTTGTAAATAGATTACAATTAATTTTCAATTCAATAAGAGGAAAACTTGATGAAGGTTTCATTTCCTTAGCATTATCACAATTAGCTTCAGTGTTTGGAGCTAATGATTTCTGAAACACTTTTTTTGTAAAAATCATCAACATTGTTGTTTTTTTACTTACTCTACGCTATCCATTGCATAATAAATTGTTCTAAATTTCACGTTTAATATATTTTAAAAGACGGCAACTTAATATACTTAAAATGAGTAAGGTAAATAATTTTACAAAAATAGAACTATTGCAAATCGAATTGATTAAAACTCCATCTTGAAAAATAAAGACAATAAAGGCTTAACGGAAAAAGTAGCTATTACTGATCATTTTTAAAATACTACAGTGATATAATTTAATTAAGTACTCATCAATTAAAAGCCAAAAAAAAAGAACTTGTTTATTATTTATATTATAGATTGGATTTCTCATATGGATTGTATTAGTCTGGTTAAAAAGTGTAATGACAGAAATTATTTATTTATCAGAGGTGGATAGGTAAACTACAATCATAAAATCAAATCATGTTGAAATGTTTAATTTCAATATGTGAAAAATCAATCATTTTTATTTTCTGTTAAATTTCTTATTATTCTATATACTTTTCTGGATTTATGTTCAACATACATTTTCTTTTTGTTACTGCATTAAACAATCAATAATTTATTAACTTATTCTTCCAAAATGCTTTCTTTATTTAATATATAGGGTCTATGAGCACATATAAACTTTGCTTTAAACAGCTTTTTTACAAGTTAATGCTTGAATTGATATCAGCAAAAATCTGTAGTTAACTCAACGGTTTAAGATTTTAAATTATACATGAAGTGTTTAGAGTGATTAATAAAACATCAGAGATAAGCATTAATTTATTTTCTTTAGCAGAGATATCAGAAAGTTTTATCTTCTCAGCCCACAAAGAGTTATCTGAGACTGGAATGAGTAACAAAATGCTTCTGAAAATATACTTTGTGGCATTGAATGACCTTCTAAAGAATTTGTTTTAAAAAAGTAAAAATGGCTTCTTGGTAATATACCTATAAAATATTATTATCATTGAAAGAGATGGGAATGTTTAGACTGAAAGTAAAAATAGAGAATGGGAATACAGGTAGAAGTAAATATGCTTAAGAGAACGAACAAATATTGAAAAAGCCTTTTTTTTTCTTTAGAATACTGTATGATTAATTGAGATACTCATGATTCTAGAAGAAGAATTTCAGAAAGTAAATATGAAAATCAAATGATGAAAAGACAAAAATATATAATAAATATGATTCTAATAAGAAAAAGATAGTAAATTTTAATATAACAGAGCTATACTTTTCAAAGAGTTCATTGGATTTCAATTATCACTTAGAAATTGTGAATATCAAATTGAAGCTTAAGAAATTAAATGAAACTTGTTTTAAAAATGATAGGATCTGATCATGAAACACAGGTAAAAATAATAATGAAAATATCAGTCATAACTTAAAAAAAAAAAAATTGTTTTCAAAAGTCAAAAATGTCAAAAACTTTAAAGGAAGATATTACAAAAGTTATTTCAAAGAAAGAAAAGAGTAGGAAAGATTAGATAACACAAAAAACATTAAAACAACATATTCTGAAAAGCAAATAGAACAATTCAAAACTTGTAGAAAATTTGTACTATAAGATAAACTGCTTTGAAGTCAAGAAGATAATTATGTTAATTTTTTTTTTCAAAGTTCAGTAAAATAATATAGAAAAATATTATATTGAACATAAATTGTATACAATAATAGAAAATTTAAGAAAATAGAAGTCAAAATAGAGAATAATAAAAAAAAAAAAAATACGAGAAATGTTCATTAGCAAAAATAAAACTTTATATTGGTAATATTTTATGAACACTTTTTAAAAAATATATAGATTACGTAAGTGTAATCAGTGCTTACGTATTATTATATTAAACCTGTGGTGAAATTTTAGACTTCATTATTTATAATTATTTATGACTGATAAATATTTAATAGTATGGTAATTTTTTGCTACGTTAACCGCTAGGCCACCAACGCTTGACACAACAATTATCTTTGAAAGTTAAATTGACTTAATCAATTAAATTAATACATTGTACAGGCTTAAACCTGCATTTATATATGTAATATATGCGGGATTCGAACTCAGACTTTTATACGACCCATCACTCTCAGTGCCATCTCATATTGCTGATCCACCTGATCACACACATGTTGAAAAGATAAATAATCACTAATATACGTATTTCATGCTAAACCAGCAATCATCAGTTGGTCCAGATTACTATCCTAACACATATATATAATCAGTACTCAGCTTTATATTAAGATAGCCAATCTTTATACTTTAATGGACAGGCTTCAAACTATTCCAACTCACAACTCTTTAATACCAAATATTTAACAATCATAAATAATCATAAGAAATGAAGACTAAAATTTCATCGCGGGACTAATTCGTAAGTACTACGTAATTATTTTATTAACTACTTGTAATAGAACATTATTTCCATTCTATTTTATTTTTTATTAGAAAGTTTTTTTAACATACTTATCAATAGGGCTCAGATTAACAGAGAGAATTTAAATTGAAAAATAAGTTTGTTTTCTTAATGGTATCCTTGCATCCAATTGAAGAATTAATTTCACATTCATGTTTCTGCAATTCCTAGCCCAGATTTTGACATTACTTTATTATCTGAAGAAAACAGAAAGAAAAAATTTCAAAAAAAAAAATATTTCTAAGAAGTAACATCTGTATTATACATCATCCTACATTATCTGTTATTGACATTTAACCAAATTTATAATTATATTTTTTTTATTTAGTTGTTTTATTTATCTTTCAAAACTTTTTGGTTAATATTTCTACAAATATAAAAATATTAATTTTTTTTTGACTCATTTCTTTCTGTAAGATCTTCAATCAATTTTTTTTTTATTCTACCTACAATTTATTTTTCCTCCAACAAACTCGTTCAACATATTTATATATTTCCAAATTAATTTCCTTCTGCTTTAATTTTTATTAAAAATAAATTATTTTTTATTTGGTATTTTCAATTTCTTTATATAGTTAGAAGGGATTTGAACTCAGACTTTCAAGTTCCCTACAACTATCCACTCCATCTTATACAACCATACACATGACCACATACATGTGAGAAAGATAAATGATCTCCAATATATGTATTGCATGCTGAAACAACACTCATCAGTTGGTCCAGATCATCATCTCCAACACACAATCAATGCTCAGTTTATATTAAGATAGCAAATCTTCAAGCTTTTATGGACAGGCTTCAATCTTCTCCACTCTTCAACATTTCAGTCATCTGTGTTTTACTCATTTATGGAACAAACAAGCCTGACTATATTAATAAGATAATTCACAAACTAGATTCCCAACAAATCATTTAAAATAATTACTTGTAAATAATACCCACCTTTTTTTTAATTTATCTTTTTTATATCTCAAATAGCTTCTATTTTTTCCTCTTTTTTTTTATGAACCACATTTTTGTTTCATATAAAAATATACTTCAAGTGACCTTTTAACAATTTTTTTTTGTCTAACATTAATGATTCACAAAATAATCCATAACCTTTTTGAAAGCTTGTTCAGACATTGCACTTTTCATTCTAACATTGATTTGTTACTATTTCTATCTTCAACTAATCAACTTACTTAAAAGCACTAATTAATTCTATAATTTCTTATCATATTCAATTCTTAATCTTTTATTACTTTAACCTACATTCATTGCTTTACATTTAAGTGCATGTTTATTTTCATCTCAAACTTTATACAAATTTTGTAAGTCCTACTTTTTAATTGTAACTTTGTTCTAGATATTTGTAAGCATTGTTATATTAACAGTTAATCAGTTAATCTTAAATAATAAACTTTTTTAGCTCCAGCAGGCAGACAGCATTTTTGGTTTATTGTTATCTCTCTATCTAGCTCTTTTGTGAAAAGATTTTAAACTTACAAATATATTTTTAAACATATTAGTTGTCTCTTTTCCTCTTTTAACGTAGAATAAAATGCTCATCATTTTCAACCACTATCGATCCAGATAGGATAGTCTCTTCAAGTTCAATCCATTTTCTCCAATCTCTAGCCTCTCTTCTGCACAGCACTGCAGCACACTTCCTTATTTTATCCATCCATCTCACAGGTGGTCTTTTTCTAGGTCTTTTACAATTTCTTGAAATTCAATTTAATATTTCAACTGCCCATATATATTATTAAATATTACTTTCCTCCAAACAAATGAATAAAATACCAGAAAAAGACAAATGTCTAATTCAAAGTCAAAGAAACAGATTGGGTAGCAGTTTGAATTATTTAATAAGAAATTTTTTGACCTAAATCAAGAAAAGAAAATTAAGCAAAAACTAAAAATACACAATTTTATTCCTTCTGTTTATTTTTTATTTATTTTATATTTAGGATTAATATTTTGAGTAGTTTTTTGTTTTGTACTGCCACAGTATTCCTAATTTTCAATTATCTAAAGATCAATTTTCATCTGAATAAGTAATTTTAAAAAACTTCATCTCAGATTAATTGAACAAAATTGCTAATTATTCAGTCCTCCATTTAATGCTCTAATCTCATATTACCTCTCAAATAATTTACTATAAAATTATTTACTATTTCTATTACATGGTAAAACTTTGTTTTGTATTTTTTTTTTTTTCATATGTCAAAAGTTTCAATTTTGATTGTAACAGTTGAGATTAGGAGATATAACATTCTGAAGAAGATTGTTGGGGCAATCGAAACTGTAAAGTGCAGGAAAGGGTGGATAATGAAGCATTGTAAAAGTAGTAAAGTGTTTAGTCAATTGAATATTATATGATATACATTTGGCAATGCAATAGGAAACAGTAGCTATTATACTTCTAAAATATATTAAAATATTAATATCTATTATTATAAAGCATATAATTAGTTGTGGATAATTTTAATATAATCAAAAATAAATAATATTTAAGAATACTTAAATCTATTTTCTTTTAAAGTAGATATTATTTTGAAATATTTTTGATATTTAAAATTATGTATAACAATATTTGTTTTTGTTTTTTTAATCTTAATAAGCTGTATGTGAAAATATTTAGAGGCTTTAATAAAAATGTAAGCTTATATATATATATATATATATATATATATATATATAAATAATCATAAAGCAAAATTATGGAATTAATTAGTAGTAATTATATATGCTGGACTATTTCCTTATCAAATATTAACTGTAGGATATCTAGAAAAATTCAAACTTTATTTAAACTTGAAAATGGAAAATAGCTCCACACTATAAATCCATCTAGTGCAGGGGTGGGAAATTATTTTGGCTTGGGGCCACAAAGGGTGGCAGAGGGCCACATCGGGGGCCACTTTGTGAAAGTGAAGGTTAGCGAAGTTCCGCACCTTTTTTCATGACACAATAAACACACTGCTTTATTCTGTATTACCCAAGAAATATTTGTTTGTCCATTCTTCATTAAACACACGATATTCATCAATGATTTTACATTTTTTTGAAGGGTTCATAATTTCACTAAAATTAGAAATGTATATATTTGCTAATGCAAAGACAAAATTAAAATTAACCAGATCAACTGGAAAAGCACTGCACATTGTATCTACACTGTTCATGTGTATTAATGTGGCCATCCTAGTGAAAAATATGAGATGAATCTTCAGTCATGCATGGGAAGAAAATCTCAATTCAAGGCAGATTTTTCTGATTGTCTTGGCAGGCCACATAAAAACTCTTAGCGGGCCGCATGTGGCCCTCGGGCTGCTATTTTTCCACCCCTGATCTAGTGTGCTAATACATAATGATTGGAAGCCACTAATTAGCATTGCTCTTAGGAACTATTGATTTTTGCTTTTGGAAAAATAACTTAGTTGGTTAAAACATAACCTTAAATTCAGTATTCATAAATTTAGAAATCTAGGTTCAATTCCCATGCTAGTACTGAACCTGAAGATGAGATGGAAATAATACCACTCAAAACATTGTTATACACTAACTTGTATGCTATTATTAAGAACTGAATGTATTTGAAAAGTTTAAATAAAGTTTGAATTTTTCTAAAGTCCTTCAAGATTTTATATATTAGATGGTGGAAATTATCTAACATGTAATTACTATTAATGTATTATCATCACAAACATTAAGACAAACGCTGAAATTAATTCTACAGTTTTGAATTTACTAATATAAATAAGTAATATCTATAGTTAGCAATACTATAAATGCTAATGGCAGTTCCAGTCTTTTGTTATATATATATTAAAAAAATTAAAAAGCTAATACAGTTTGACACTGTTATAATGTTTGCTTATTTAATTATTTTATTCCTGTTGTTAGTATCTTACTTGCAGTCTATTTATAACCTTAGAAGAACAGGAAATAAGTGATTTATTTTTTATCTGTCAATAATTTGGATTTCATCACACTAGGTAATATTGCTAGTAATTGTGCATGTTAATTTGTTTTGATGTGCATATATATATAACTGTTTAGAACATATATATTTTTGAATATATTTTATATATATGTAGTCTTATTAGTTTACAGAATTATGGTTTTTATTTTTCAAAATGATTATAATTAAATATCAAAACATTGAAATAATTATATATATTTTTAAGCTGATTCAGGGATGAAATCAAGTTTTGCAAGAACTTGGAAGAATTTGTGTATTTATTTTTTGATTAAATATAATGCATCAAAGTATCAAGGAAGTATTTGAAAAAGAGATTTCTACATATTTATATAAATTTAATACACCAAGTAATTAATGCATGCTTACAAATAATAAATATTTTCACAACCACAGTCAACAAAGTTACTTTATGTAATACTACAAAATGGATCAATTTACTTTCCAATCCCTTCTCTGTTTTTATAAATGCAATGCAAGGCCTGAAAAATAATAGGGTAAATTTTTTTACCTTACTAAATTATTGAACTTATAAAAATCTCTTTTAAAATGCACTGATAGATAGACAGACAGATAGACAGATAGACAGATAAATAGATAGATATATAGATAGATAGATAAATAGATAGATAGATAGATAGATAGATAGATAGATAGATAGATAGATTGATAGATAGATAGATAGATAGATAGATAGAGAAAGAGATATAGATAGATAGATAGATAGATAGATAGATAGATAGATAGATAGATAGATAGATGGATAGATAGATAGATAGATAGATAGATAGATAGATAGATAGATAGATAGATAGATAGATAGAGATAGATAGATAGATAGATAGATAGATAGATAGATAGATAGATAGATAGATAGATAGATAGATAGATAGATAGATAGATAGATAGATAGATAGATAGATAGATAGATAGATAGATAGATAGATAGATAGATAGATAGATAGATAGATAGATAGATAGATAGATAGATAGATAGATAGACAGACAGACAGACAGATACTGATCTTCTAGATTTATTAAAATTTTATTAGCTTATGTCAAAATTACAAAATATGTAAAATTTGTACCTTATGGCAATCATGATGTTACAATAACTGTTTGCATTTTAAAGTTATACTATAGCAATTTTGATTCACAATCAAATTAATCTAAGTATTAATTCTTTTTTTTTTTTTTGTTAGAACACATTTTAGTTTAAACTCATACATTTTATGCTTTTACATTTTATATGCACACATAACTATTTATTTTAACTTGGATCTTAACCATACAAACTTTTAAGCCAATAAACATCACGTGACCTACACCTCTTATGCTTGTGTATAACTGTTGTTAAAATAGGCAAAACTCACTATACGTATTGCCACACACAGCAAGCTAGAGTAATCAATGGATGCCAGAAGGCTTGTGCATAAAACCCTCATCTAGTGCCTACTCATCCAATATCCCCAGACTAGTTTCTGGCTTGTGGACTTCGTCAGTGAGGAGCTAGCTTGCTATGTGTGGCAATACGTATAGTGAGTTCATTTCAACAAAAAAATTTTATTAGTAATAAATAGTGATTACATTTTGATAATGGATAAGTTAATGAATAAATTGTACAATAATATTATAAAAAGTTCTGATTAACATATGGCTAGAATATGTTAGTTAGTAGTTGTTATACACTTATGTGGTTAGGTATAATGAAGGGTTTGTGTAGAATATGAGAAACTGAGACTGGAAATAGATGTATGACTCAGACACTATCGCTTCGGTCATGTTTGATTGGGTGATCATGCGCATGGTTTTTCCAGGTCCATCTATAGGTGTAGGGATTGAGATAGGCGTGAGTTGTAAGATCAAAGCCATATGATCGGAGAAAGCAACAGGGGTTAAGGCTGCATCAAGGTTGAAATGGAGGTCTGGGGTGTAGTAAACCAGATCAATTAGGGACTTTTTAGTTTTAGTATAGAAAGAGTAGGCTTCGGGTGGGAAGAAGCCCTCTCCACACATTAATCTGCGATTTATTAGATGCAAAAATCTCTTGTTGAAGTCATTGTAGGTGGTGTTAAAGTCTCCGAGAAGAATGGTAGGGGAGGCTCTGCTAGCGTTGATGGCATTTAGGATATGAACTATTTTTAGATATTGAGAGGTGTCTTTGGCTGTATAAATATAAGCTATAATGATCGGATAACCCCAATAATCTATTTCTATAATAATAATATTGGCATCTAGGAATAGAATGTTGAAACTTTTTGGTGGTGCTGATTTGCTAAGAAGAATACCGACTCCACCTGAAGCTGAATGGCCGATGGAAAATCTAGTAAATCCGAGAGAGGAGAGAAGAGATATTATTTTATGGTCAGTCTTATAGTGATGTTTGGTTTCGCCCATAAGAAGTATATGTGGGGAGCAGAGTGAGAGCCAGTTTTTAATAGCAAGAACTCTATCGATTGAGTTGATGCCGCGAATGTTTATGCCAGCTATTTTGCAGAACATGATAGATTAATCCAAACCGTCCTCAGCAAAGTGATCCAAGTGAATGTGGGACATCTCTATATTAATGAGGTCTGATGTTGTTAGGCAGTCAGAGACTTGTGATTGAACTTGTAGATGGCTTGGTGATATATTTGTTGGTTGAGGAATCGCATCCATGAAGTCTTCGGTGTCTGATGGAGTAGAGTAATCTGTCTGAGATTCATCGGGAGAATCAATGGTATCTAAGGTTGTAAGATCCATGGTTTTCCTCTTTTTTCTATGGATTTGTGAAGCTTTGAGTTGGATTTATCGGAGATTTGTTTGTTAGAGGGGGGTGGTGAGTAAAGTACCGGGTGGGAGCTGTCATCATCAGAGCTTGATTTATCTGAGCGAATTGATTTTCTTTTAATTTTCTTAATTGTATTTTGGGTATTTGTTGTGTCAATTTTTTGAGGATTTTGAAGTTGATTAGTGTTGTTTTCCTTTTCCTGTTCTTTTGATAGTAGTGTTATTTTATTGTCATAAGATTTTTGTTCGAATTTTAGACTTGAGACATTCTCTGTTTGCTGTAACAGTTGTGAATCTTCGATCATGCTGACTTTCGGGTTGGGTGTTTGATGGATCTTTTCGTCTGGTAGGTTAATTCTTGCAGGAGTTGAAGAATTGCAGATAGTTTGTGGTTCACTCTGTTTAGGGTTGTTATCAGTTGTTTTAAGCTGGTTAGGAGTTATATTGGAAGAATTGTTTTGACATTTTTTGAGTGTATTTTCTTCATCGCCTGGGTTTATCTTGTTCTCTTTAGATGGTTTGGTCATATTATCTTCTTTTGTAGAAAGAGTTTGACCTAATATTATTTCTTGGGGATTAGTATAAGTTGTTTCGAATGTTTGATCTTGAGTATTATTAGTTTGCGTGATTGGTTTAGGAGCAGTATTTGTTGTTGTTTGGTTCTCTGATTTACTACTATTAGTGTAAAGGTTGACGTTTGTTCTTTCTTGAATATTTTCATTTTGAAATATAGTTTTGGATGTGGAAGGTTTTGTTGGAGGATTTATTTGAATCTGAATATCTGGGTTTGTGAGGTTGCTGTTTGAATTAGTCCTATGTGATGATTGTCTATTTAAGGACTTGTTAATAGGTCTACCAGGACATTTGTGAAATTTATTCATTTTAATACCACAGTGTGTGCATATTCTTGCTGCACAGTCTTTAATGAGGTGTGTTCTTTGAAGGCAGAAGAAACATTGTGGTTGTACTCCTCTGAATGTCAAAACCATAGGAGAGCCTCTTGCTGTAATAATAGTGGGTATGTCAGTGGGTATAATGTTTTTCTTTAATGTAAGTGTGAAGGTAACTGTATTGGACAGGATTTGATCTTCGAAGTGAGGATTTAATAGGTGTTTAAATTTGCTAACTGAACCATAATTAATAAGGATGTCTTGTATTTCTTGTTCATTTAAGTGGGCAAGGCAGTTTTGAATTCTGCCAGATAGTGTAACTGGACGGTTCATATCTATGGAGCATAGTATATAATTTCCTAAAGATTTGTAGTTATTTTTAAAATTCATTCGGTCTGCCCACGTTTTAAACTCTACGATCACATAGCGGTCATTGGGATGATTAAGGATCATGTGAATGCCTCTGCCTAATTGCTTTTGATTGATTAGACTGTAGAGTTGTTCTACAGGGAATTTATATAAAGCACATTGATGATTTGTTATGGCTAAGATTAAAGACTTATCGCTGTAATAGTTTGCAAACGATTTATATAGAGAGTTGGGTATCGTTTTGTTGAACTCATTGTTTATTTCTAGGAACATATCATCGTTAATATTGTTTATATTAAAAGAGACATTTTCCTGCGTGTTTGATTCTTTTTCTATGTCTAATTCTGTGAGATTCAAATATAATTCGTTGAGATTATCGGCCTTAATATTTTCAGAGATGCTCTCAGAATTTTTTGACCTTACGATATTTGCGTACGTAGTGGGATTTTCCAATATTGATATTGAGGTAATTGGTTTAGCTTGCACGTTAGCTGATGTAGCAATGGATTGTTCTGAGCTAAAATCTTTGATTGTTTTAGAATGAAATTTATCAGTTTTATAATTTATTTCTTCTTTTTTATTTTTAAATTTACTGTTGACAAACGGTACTGACACAGTACTGGTTTTGTCGACCTCTGGTGGAAAATGTTTTACTTTAAAAATTTCGTCGGTATCATTTTGTTGGTAATTTTGTTTATTTCCAGATATAGTTTTAATTGAATTGTTGGGCAAAGGAAATTGCTCATTATAATCTTCTGTGGTTGAGTAAAGGCTTCGGAGAGGTAATGATTGGTTTTCGCTTGTATCAATAGTTTCGCTTGACGAGATATTTATTCTATTGTTTGTATTAGGGGTAAGTTGAATATTTTCTAAACTTTTGTTGATATTTGCAATGGAATTTTCTTTTGATTTACTCATTTGTGGGTTTTTATTTGTTGTAACGGGTGGTTTAGATGCATTTAGATTAGATCTAAGGCTATACAATTTACGGCCGATGACCGCATTGTTGGGTTGAATGCTGAGATCGGGGCTTACTTTATTTTTAGTTTTATCGGTTATATTATCACTTTCCATCATATAAAATGATTAAAAAGTTGACTTACCTTGAATAACAGACGTAAAGGTAAAGGGACAGTCGTCCCGTCTTCCTAAAACTGTAAAACACTAAGGGACGCTTTTTAAGACTAGTTACGAAGATGGCTGCCAAAAGCGGAAGTGAGATTTCTGGCTACGTATAGTGAGTTTTGCCTGTTTTAACAACAGTTTTACACAAGCATAAGAGTGGTGGTCATGTGATGTTTATTGGCTTAAAACCAATCCTGCCAAATAGGATAGTAGTGGCTATAGTTATTAAAAAACCAAAGACACCAAAATGTATGGGTGCTGAACTGAGTTCAGACCCATACGACTATATAAGCTAATGGGCTTGGATTGAAAACATTAAGGTGTTTTCAGTTTAAGACTCATAGTTTTGTAGTTAAATGGAGATAAAAGGTGTCTGCTGGAGGGTTGCATTAGATCCTAAGATCTAGATGCAGTGCTCTCAGATCCAAGGCTCCTCACTGACGAAGGCCACAAGTTAAAAACTAGTCTGGGGATATTGGATGAGTAGGCACTAGATAACGATTTTATGCACAAGCCTTCTGGCATCCATTGACTACTCTAGCTTGTTGTGTGTGCAGTACGTGTAGTGAGTTTTGCCTGTTTTAACATATAAACTTTTGTGATTGTTTACATAAATATACATTTAATGTAGCAATAAATTTATCATCTATTAATGAAGAAGATGTGTGTTTCTCTTAAAATTTAAAACTTTATTATTAAAAATCTTATTTAATTTATTTAAAACCAAAAAGGGAGATTATAAAATGGTATTGTTTAATAAAAATAAGAACATATAACTCTATAATTAAAACACTTCAAGCAATTAAAAGTCTCATTTTCCTCTTTTTTTTACAAAAACTTTATTTCTTGTATATATCTACTTGTTCCACGTTTCAACTATTTTTAATTTATAGTCATTTTCAAGGATGAAATGGTGATTAGAGGGTTTTAAACAGAAGTAAAAATAAGAAATGCATTATTTATAATGAATGTATAATTTAATTTATTTGAAAAATGATGTATTTTGTTTTTAAATATTTTACATAATGTTTTAATTCTAAGACAGTATGTAATTTGTTTATATTGAATTTTTTATATAAGTAAGTAGAGGGGGCTGCAGAAGGGAGTTTGCTATTAACTGAAAGGAGACCCTTTGATTTCTCTTGGAGGCCTTAAAGGAACCGAGCAGGGCAAATTCCTAATGTCCACTCCATACGTTCTTGTCGTTGCAGCTGTTATTACTACGTGTTTATTCATATAGTATACGAACATGGATGGGCTGCTCACCAACACGCATTAGCCAGCGTGGTGAGTTTATTGGCTTTTTACCTCTGAGTTTAAGATCAAGAAACACCATGGTCTGTCTTCTCAATGCCTGATAGGGCAGAATGAATGTTTGTGTAAATGATAAATATTTTTCCAATATATATATATACAATTATGACAGACAAAAATAAAGCATGGCCCTTATTCCCAGGAGGCTGTAAAGTCACCAACCAAGGCAGCGGTTGGTGGCCGAAGGCGGAGGGTGCTAAGAATCCCCTGATTGCAGACCCAGGCTGCCATTTGATGACAACTTTTTATTTAGGTACTTACAACTGCAGATCACTTTCAAGTGAAGGAAGATTGCAAGAATTAGAAGAAGAACTCTCTTATATTAAATGGGATATTATTGGACTTTGTGAAGTTAGAAGAAAAGGTGAAGAGACAATTGATTTAAAAAGTGGACATATATTCTATTATAAAGGCACAAATATTGGAAATACAAGTGGAGTAGGATTCATTATAAATAAAAAGTGGAAGAACAATATTGTGGAGATTGATGGTGTATCAGACAGAGTGGCAAGATTAGTTATACAACTTAATAGCAGATACCAAATGCAGATAATTCAGGTTTATGCCCCAACAAGTTCTCATAGTGATGAAGTAGTAGAAGATTTTTATATGGATGTACAAAAGGCTTTTGATCAGAGTAAACAACATTTTAAAATTGTTATGGGAGACTTTAATGCTAGAATTGGTAAACAAATGAAAGATGAAAGTGCTGTAGGTAATTTTGGTTATGGTAATAGAAATGAGAGAGGACATAGACTTGTGGAGTTTGCAGAAAAAGAAAAACTTTATATTATGAATTCTTTTTTTGAGAAAAATGCTAAAAGAAAATGGACATGGAAGCATCCAAATGAAGGTACAGCAGAATTGGATTATATTTTGACTAACAGGAAATACATATTTCAAGATTGTAATGTTCTTAATAGATTTAACACAGGAAGTGATCATCGATTAGTAAGATGCAAGATACGTGTTAATGTAAAACTAGAAAGACAAAAATTGTTAAGAAAAACAATATTTACAGTTGATATTCCTAATCTTCAGAAACATTCTAATGAATTTAAATTAGAACTTACAAATCGGTTTCAAGTATTAGTAGATTTTGAACATGATTCAGATTTGAATGAAATTAATATGAAAATAACTGATACACTTTTAAAAACTGCAAGAAAGATAGCTGGTAGAAAAAAGCAGCAATTGACCAATAAAATTTCTACTGAGACTAGAGAATTTATGAAGAAAAGAAGAAATATGAAGATATACAAAAATGATGCATTAAAAAGAATTGAATATCTCGAATTTTGTAAAATGGTGCGGAAAAGAGTTGAAAATGATATAAGAAAGTATAACTGTGAACTAGCAAGAAAAGCTGTAGAAGAAAATAAAAGTCTTAAGAATGTAAAACAACATTTTGGTATTGGTAGGAAATTTATATCTGCAATAAGAAAAAAAGATGGAATTATTACTAAAAAGAGAGATGACATCATGAAATTGGTAGAAAATTTTTATCAAGAATTATATAGTAATAAAGAACAAGTACCTCCTATATCTATTACATCTTCCGAATTGCCCAGAATTTTAAATGAAGAAGTGAGAAATGCAATTAAATGTATGAAGAAAGGAAAGGCTCCAGGTAATGATGGAATTATAATTGATATATTAAAAGAAGCAGGTGAAGAAACAGAAAAATTTTTAGCAAAGTTATATACTAAATGTCTAAATGATAAAGATGTACCGGATGATTGGAAGAATGCAGTAATAATATTAATATTTAAAAAAGGTGATAAAGAAGATATTAGAAATTACAGACCTATCAGCCTTTTATCAGTTTTATATAAAAATTTTACCAAGATAATTACAACTCGTCTACAGAGAACATTGGATTTCCACCAACCAAGAGAACAAGCTGGATTTAAAAGTGGTTTTAGTACAGTAGATCATATTCAGGTATTGAGAGAAGTTATAGAAAGGACAAATGAATATGAGTTGTCATTATGTTTTGGATTTGTAGATTATGAAAAGGCATTTGATTCTATAAACATTTCTTCAGTGATTAAAGCATTGGATCATCAAGGTATAGATCCAGGATATTGTCATATTTTAAAGAATATTTATAAAAATGCAACAGCAACAATTAGATTACATAATGATACTGGGAAAGTCAACATTGAGAAAGGTGTAAGACAAGGTGACTCCATATCTCCAAAACTTTTTACAGCAGTGCTGCAAGAAGTATTTTGTGGATTAAAATGGGAAACTAAAGGAGTGAAAGTAAATGGAGATTATTTAAGTCATTTAGATTTCGCAGATGATGTAGTTGTTTTTGCAAATAATGCTTCAGAGCTGCAGGAAATGTTGCAGGAGTTATCAGATGAAAGTAGGAAAGTAGGACTAAAGATAAATGTTAAAAAGACTAAAGTAATGTTTAATCGATTTGCTCAAAATATGAAAATAAAGATTGATTATGATGAATTAGAAGAAGTTAACAGTTACAAATACCTTGGTCAGATTATTAATACAGATGGAAACATAATGGAGGAAATTAATCATAGAATTAAACTTGGTTGGAGTGCTTTTGGTAGAAATAACTTGATACTAAAAGGAAATATGCCTATGTGTTTGAAAAGGAAGGTTTTTAACAAATGTGTTTTACCAGTTCTTACTTATGGATCTGAGACTTGGACACTCAATAGAAGAGCAATACAGAGACTTCAGACCACTCAAAGAAGTATGGAGAGATGTATGTTGGGAGTAACAAGAAGAGATCGAAAACGCAATGTATGGGTAAGAGAACAAACAGGTGTTACTGACCTCATTGAAAAAATTAAAAGATTGAAGTGGAGTTGGGCTGGACATATTGCTAGAAGAGATGATAATTGATGGACAATTGAAATTTTAAACTGGATTCCAAGAGATTGTAAAAGACCCAGAAAGAGACCACATATGAGATGGATGGATGAAATAAGAAAGTGTGCAGGGGTGATGTGGAGAAGAGAAGCTAAAGATCGAAGAAGATGGATTAAACTTGGAGAGACCTTCATCCTGCAGTGGATTGATAATGTTTGATAATGATGATGATGATGAAGTAGAGGAATTTGAAGCAGGATTTTTCAGTCTATTTGCCATTCACTCCATCTCAAGCAATCAATACATATAATCACACACATGTAAAAAGGATCCAGGATTCCCAATGTATTGCGGCACTGAATGTATCTAAATGTGGAAGATTATGATCTGACCCACATGATAAGTGCTGGTTTTGCACAAACTATGTATATTGGAACTCATGTATTTTTTTACGTGTCTGTTGTCATGTGTATCAATTGCTTGAGATGTAGTAGTAGATGAATAGACCGAGAAATCCTGGGTAATATTTTGGGCATATTTTGTTTTTTATTTATTACTATAGCACGCTTTAAAAAAAAAACAATCTAAAGCAAGATTAGTTGTGTGTGTATATATATATATCTTTGGAACAGGTGCTAAGAATAATCAACTGGAGAAATATGAAGATAAAAGGACCTTCAAAAATACCATGGTGATTAGTTACCTGACGATCTAAATATTGGCATAAAGTAAAGTTTATAATTATATGTTAGATTACTCCAAATGGTATTCTTCATTCTTATTTTTTTAATGTTATAAAATAACAAATGACCGTGGCAAACTAAATAATAAAAAATTTGCTTGGGGGCCAATCTTGGTCTTCATAAATTATCTATTGTCTTTATATCTGACAAGAAAATTATCTATGAAAAACATCTAATCTAAAGAATGTCAATATCAACTAATTACTTTAAAATCACACTCCTAAAATAGAAATCCTGATTAAACTTTTTTTAAAAGTTTTTAAGATTTATTAATGGGTTTGTGTCTTTTACAGTGAATGATAATTAAGATGAACAATGGCCAAATAACTTTATCTATTCTCCATAGGCATATTAATGGACCTTTACAAAAAAAATCTATATTGTCTATTAATTTCTTCAAGTTACCAAAGAAAAAAAAAATGGGTCAGCTTATGAACTCTTATTTCATTTGTTGATACTAGTATTTATTATTTGTAAAAAAAAAAAAAATGTTAGGTTTATTTAATATATCTATGGATGGCTGAAAAGTTGAAGGTTGGAGTAGATTGAAGCCTGTCGATTAAAGTGTGAAGATTTGCTATCTTAATATAAACTGAGCACTGTTTATATATGTGTGTGGGAGATGATAATCTGGACCAACTGATGAGAGCTGGTTTAGCACGAAATAGGTATATTGGTAATTATTTATTTTTTTCTACATGTGTGTGGTCATGTGTATCAGTTGTATGAGATAGTGTGAATTGTTGAAGGATGCTTGAAAGTCTGAGTTCAAATCCCCTATATTTATTTTTAAAGAATATATTTCAGCATTCCTCAAGACTATTTATAATCTCACAGAACAGATATATCTATTTAGTAATAGTAAAATGATCAAATGTATTATCATGTTTTTGATTGCATACATTAACATTTCTTTCATGGGTAATCATCATCATTTTCAACTATTATTGATCCACTTCAGGATGAAGGTTTCTCCAAGTTCAGTCCATCTTCTCTGATCTGTAGTTTCTCTTCTCCACATCATTCTAGCACACTTCCTTATTTCATCCATCCACTTCACATGTGGTTTTTTTCTAGGTTTTTTACAATCTCTTGAAATTTCATTTAAGATTTCAACTGTTCGTCTATTGTCATCTCTTCTAGAAATATGTCCTGCCCAACTCCAGTCTCTTAATTTTTTTAATGATGTCAATAATACCTGTTTGTTCTTTCACCCATGCATTTCATGTTTAATCTCTTCTTGTTATTCCTAACATGCATTTCCCCATACTTCATTGAGTGGTCTGAAATATCTATATTGCTCTTTTGTTAAGTATCCAAATATCAGATCCATAAGTAAGAACTGGTAAAACTCATTTATTAAAAACCTTTCTTTTCAAACACATGGCAAATTTCCTTTTAATATTAAGTTACTTCTACCAAAATCTCACAAAACAAGTTTAATTCTATGATTAATTTTATCCATATTGTTTTCATCTGTAGTAATAATTTGATTATGATATTTGTAGTTGATAACTTTTTCTAACTCATTATTATTAATCTTTATTTCTATCTTTTGAAAAAATGCACTGAACATTACCTTCGTATTTTTAACATTTACTTTTGATAACTCTTGTAATATATCTTGAAGCTCTAAATTATTAGTTGCAAAAACAAATAGATCATCTGCAAAATCTAGATGACTTAAATAATCTCCATTTAGTTTTACTTCCTTAGCTTCCCATTTTAATTTACAAAATACTTCTTGCAAATTGATGTAAAAATTTTGGAGATATGGAGTGCATTTTGTTGTATACCTTTCTCAAAATTAATCTTTCTAGTATCATTATATAATCTAATTATTTCTATTGCATTTCTATAAACATTCTTCAAAATAAGACAATATCCTGGCTCCATACCTTGATGATCTAATGCTTTAATCACTGAAACAATGCTTATAAAATCAAATGCTCTTTTATAATCTATAAATCCAAAGCATAATAACAACTAATATTCATTGGTTCTTTTTATAACATCTCTCAATACTTTGTTGTGATCCACTGTATTAAAACCACTTTTAAATCTAGCTTGTTCTTTTGGTTGGTTCAAATCTAAAGTTCACTGTAGATGAGTTGTAATTATTTTGGTAAAAATTTTGTACAAAACTGGTAAAAGACTCATAGGTCTGTATTTTTTAATATCTTGTTTATCACCTTTTTTTAAATATTAATATTAGTACTGCATTCTTCCAATCATCTGGTACATCTTTATTATTTAGATATTTGGTATATAACTTTGCTAAAAAAAAAATCTATTTTTTCCCCTGCTTCTTTTAAGATATCGATTATAATTCCATCATTACCTGGAGATTTTACATACTTCATAAATTTAATTGCATGTCTCACTTCTTCATTTAAAATCTTAAGCAATTCAGAAGATATAGTAGTTGTAGGAGGTACTTTTCCTTGTTCTTTATTGCTATGTACTTCTTGACAGAACTCTCCTACATATTTCATGATGTCATTTTTCTTTTTAGTAATAATTCCATCTTTTTTTTTTATTGCAGAAATAAGTTTCCTTCTAATATGAAGATATTGTTTTATACTCTTGAGACTTTTATTCTCTTCTATAGCTTTCCTTGCTAGTTCACAATTATACTTTCATATCATTATCAATTGTTTTTTTACACAACTTTACAAAATTTGAGACCTTCAATCCTTCTTAATGCATCATTTTTATATATTTTTATATTTCTTCTTTCCTTTATAAATTGATTTGTCTCATAGAAAAATTTACTGGACAATTGCTGTTTTTGGACTAGCTATTTTTGTTGTAGTTTTTAAAAGTGTATCAGTTATCTTCCTATTGATTTTGTTCAAACCAGAATCATGTTCAAAATCTGTTAATATGTGAAAACAATTTTCAAGTTCTAATTTAAATTCATTGAAATGTTTCTGAAGATTATGAATATCAACTGTGAATATTGATTTTCTTAATAATTTTTTCTCTCTAGTTTTACATTAACATGTATCTTCCATCTTACTAATCGATGATCCCTTCCTGTGTTGAATTTATTAAGAATATTACAGTCTTAAAATACATATTTTCTATTAGTCAAAATATAAACCAATTCTGCTGTACCTTCATTTGGATGCTTCCATGTCCATTTTCTTTTAACATTTTTTTTTTTCAAAAAAATAATTCATAATATAAAGTTTCTCTTTTTCTGCAAACTTTACAAGTCTATGTTTTCTCTCATTTCTATAACCATAAACAATTTTCCATATAGCACTTTCATCTTTCGTCTCTTGTGACAAATTTAAAATGATGTTTAGTCTGATCAAAAGCTTTTGTACATCCATATAAAAATTCTCTACTTCTTCATCACAATGAGAATTTGTTGTGACATAAACCTAAATTATCTGCATTTGATGTCTATCATTAAGTTGGATAACTAATCTTGCTACTCTTTCCAATACACCATCAATCTTCACAATGTTTTCTTACACTTTTTCTAAACAAGTCCAATAGTGGCCCATTTAATAAAAGACAGGTTTTCTTTCAGTTCTTGCAATATTTCTTCACTTGAAAGTGATTTGCAATTGTAAGTTCCTAAATAAAAGGTCTTCATCAAATGGCAGTCTGGTTCTGCAGTCAGGAGATTCTTAGCACCCTCCACCTTTGGCCACTATCTGCTGCCTTGGTTGGTGACTTTATAGTTTCCTAGGAATAAGAGTCATGATTTATTTTATCTGGCATAATTGTAAATATCTATTAGAAAAAAATTCCATTCACACACATATTCATTGTACCCTCAAAAAAACTCAACTGATATTATAGTTAAAAGTTATTATGCAACTAAAAAGGAAGGCCATAGTGTTTCTTAACCTTAAACTCAGAGGGGGGAAACCATTATACTCACCACACTGGCTAATGCACGATGGTGAGCAGCCCAACCATGTTGGTATACTATATGAATAATCACATAGTAATAACAGCTGCAACAATAAGAACATGTAGAGTGGCCTTTAGAAATTTGTCCTGCTCAGTTCTTTTACAGCCTCCAAGAGGAATCAAAGCATCTTCTTTCAGTTAACAGCAAATTCCTTTCTGCAACTTTTATGTGTAAGTATTATTATATAAGCATGGAGAATGTTGATAAGCCAATTTGTATTTACAATTTACATTTAATATTATCTTTATATTTATTTAATGAATAATATGTTTTTGATGTTTTTTTATGAATTCGTTTAGATTAAAATATCACAATCTTTTATATTATTTGTGATTCTCTTATTTAGAAATTGTTTATAGTTAAGATAATCCTACTTAGTATATATTGATGTGGTTGCATATGGTATTTAAAAATAAGAATTGCTACCTTTTATTGTTTATTTTGAACATAGTAGAATAAAGTACATTACATTTGTAGAACTAGTTCAATGCATATTCATGAAACTATGTATTTTAATTTCATGGAACAAGGACTGATTTTAATTATTTTTTAAAACTTAAGAATTACTAAATAATTTTATTCATAATTAAATTTAGTTTAAGCAGATTTTATGCTTAATAATCTTACAACCTTATTTATTGATAGTAAAACTTAATGCTTAGTATCACTAAACATCCAACTACATTGAAATTTACACAAACACATGGTAAATATAATTTAATTTAAAGTTCAATTTCATACAGTTAAAGCTAAAATATTATTAAATGGAAATAATGATAAATATTATTATTATAAATAAATGAAACTAAAGTACTTGTGAGTTTTTAAGTAAACTAAAATGGCAACCTGTATTTTTGATAAATGTACAGTTTCAAGGACCTATAATCTACTGAAGATATGTTAGATGTTAATTTAAAACAAAATTAATAAATCAATTGTTAAATTTAAAGAATAACAATAAATTTCAATAAACTTTATTAAGAAGCTTTATCTCAATTTTTTTTTTTACTTACAGTGTATAAAAACTATGAGATGATCTTAATATTGTTGTACTTTGGTTCAATTCAGTGCATTTCTTTTTGTCAGCTTTTGGGGGGGTATTGTCATAATAATAAAATTTTGGAACCTACCTAACACATCACAAGATGCCATGGACTATTTCCAAAGGTGTGGGATCCTGTCTTTCTAAAAATTATGTGTTAATGGTCACAATATGATTGCATGATGCCAACATAAATAAAATGTAAATATTATATTTATATATTTTTTTCATTTTTCTGTTAACAAAGTTAATCCCCCCCCCCCTCAAAAATGAACTGTAAATGTTGTAATTAATTTTTTCACAATTTCTTTTTTTTAAATAACAGTAATAAAAATAAAATGTAAATAATAAATATAACATTTTCTAATAGGCATTTTTTGCAAACATTTTTTGGGCACCCCTGAAACTGTAGATTTATCAAAAATATGGGCTGCCATCTTGGTTTACTTGAAAACTCACAAATACTATATATTTATTTTTTTATTAATGTAAATAAAACTTGATTTTGCTTATTAATTAATTTGACTTTGTATTTTATTTTAGATGAGGTTATATCACATATTATTTGCCAGATTATATTACAAAATGAAATATGCTTATGCACACATATTTTAATTATTATTTAAAAAGCCTGAGGATAATATTTTATAATTTACTTACTTTTCATTATAATTTGTGGAATTGGAAGGAATGATTTTAAGGGAAAAGGATATAATTATTTAGCCATGATATTTAATTAAACCTACTGTTATACAAATAAACATACATACACAGTTTAGATGTTTACATAAATATTTGATATAAATAAAGTAGTTTTGGGGTTAAACCTTATGTTAGTTTTGATTAATTCCCAATGTTTCAACAAAATAGCGTCTGCCATTAACAAGGTTAACATTTCAAAGAAAAACCAGTAGATCACAAATAGTAATGAGATTGAGAGTGAGGTAAAGAATGAGATTGAGTGTGAGGTAGATGAGCATTCAGAATATGTGAATTACCTCACACTCAATCTCGTTATGATTTGAGATCTAACAGGTTTTTTTTGAAAAGTTAACCTTGACAATAGTAATGGCAGATGCTATTTCACTGAAACATTGGTAATTAATCAAAACTAATACACAGTTTAACCCAAAAACTATTTTGTTTACATCATACAACCATAAAACCATTAAATGTGATATTAAATACTAGATATGTTTAAACATTTACTTTATTTTAGGTTGCTAAATTAAATCAATACATTGTTAGTATGAGATATTTAATTAATTTTTTTTTTTTAATTTAGTTACATACAATAAAAATACCTTTTATTATCTAAGTTACAATAATGTTTGGATGCACATAAAACCTTAATGTATATTCTACTATCTGGAATCATTGTGATTCTATGTACCATCATAATATATACATATATTAAATGAATACAAACCAATGTTAGAATATTTCATCAGTGCTATCTATATTTAGAAACATAAAGTCTGAATCAAATATTATAGTGTTTCCAAGTATCTGTAGCATCGTTGAAAGATTTTAATTTTTGTTTGTATTTTTTACAATATTTGAGTTTCTATCAGCATTATACAATCATTGATTAAGTATGTATACTATACTGGTATTTATATATATATATATATATAGCATATATATATATATACAAATCTGACTGTTACAATATATATATATATTGAATTAAATATCTTCGTAGATTGTTATTATAATAAAGAATAAAAATGTGCATATATATCAATGGTGGTGAATAGTTTATTTGATAGGTCATAAAATTATTAATTACTAATTTACCAACAAATATTTATTTTGTAGCTGATTTGTATTAAAAATCTTTTAGAAAGTTGAAGAATTTAATTTATAATTAGTGATTGTTTGTATTGCAGCCTTTATATCAGTATATTCCAAATTGTGTGCCATGGAACAGTAGTGTATCATGAGAGATTCCAGGTGTGCCTTGAAATGTTTAAATATATAAGTAAATAATGTATGAAGACCCCATAGATTGTTAAGCTGTGAGTCACCCTGTGGTAGTTTCAGAACACAAAGATCTGAGAGCATTTGCAAAGTTCTAGGGTGTTCTGCAACAATACCATATGAAGAATATATCATGGCAGCAGACAGAGTAGGACAGTAATCACTTCAATAAAATGCATAGTTAAGAATTGGTTAGTTTAAAATAGTTGTAATTATAATTGTAGGGTAAAATACTACAAATGTAAATTAATTACATGACAAACAGCAGTTTTGCTACAATATATTACATTTCTGCATTAATAAAGTTAAACCAGGATTGTCCATAAGTAAATTATTCAATAGTCCTAGTAGTTTTTAGTTTATAATTTATTTATAATTTACATAAATTATTTTATCTTAATTTTAATTGATTTTTAGTGAATAAAAATATTTTTAAAATGGACAAATTTTTACTGAGACCTCAGAAAAATGAGAAAGCAAGTCATAAGATGAACACCAGAATAAAAAGTCCACATCATCAAAATAAATATGTAATGAAAATTACATCCAATATAGTTTTATATTATCAGAAAAAGACAACTCAGTTCCTTTTTGTATGATTTGTTTAACAACACTCTCAAATGAAGTGGTGATTCCTAATAAACTTCAATGCCATTCAATAACAAATCATCCACAACATAAGGACAAACCAAAAGAATACTTTGAGTTGCTAAAAAATAATTTAAAAATTTAATCAAAAAGGCTGAAGAAATTTCCCTAGATTCCTGAGAAAGTTCAAATTGCTGATTGCAAGATTTCCAAGCTTTTGGCAAAGAAGAAAAAAACACATTTTGATGCTGAAAACATTATTTTACCAGCCTTGGAGATCACTGTTGGCATAATGATTAGCGATGAAGCTGTCAATCAAATTAAGACCATTCCTTTGTTAGTCCACACAATTTTTTTTCTGTAAAATTCAAAACATTTCATGAGACATTGATGATAAGCTCTGCGAACATTTTACTGAAGCAAAAAATGAACTCAAAAACTTGTGGGCCTTACAAACCAATGAAAGTACAGACATCAGCAACAAAACTCACCTAATTTCATTTCTGTGAATCATTAGAGGTGGTAAAATCATAAGTCAGATTTTCTTTTGCTGTGAATTGAAGGGAAGAATGACAAGAGAAAATGTCTTTAACCCGGTAAACCAAAATGTTGTATTGAGAGGGATGCAGTGCAAAACTTGTATTAGCATTTCCTCTGACGGTGCTCATCCATGCAGGATTGAAAAAAGGCTTCATGGCTCATGTATTAAACAACATTTATAACGTACAATTATACATTGCATGATTTACCATGAAGTTTTGGTGACAAAATCTCTACAGTGTTGTTAAAGTAATGAATTATATAAAATTATATTTCCTACATTGCAGACTTTTTTCATCCCTATGTAAAACTATGGATTCTGAAACTACTTGCACGATTTATCTCTTTGTAAATTGAAATATGTTTTTTCGATGCTGAAAATTCTCAATTTGAATTCCTTAACAATGATAATTGATGGCTGGAAGTAGCATTTCTCATGATCTTTTTGAGAAGTTGAACATTTTAAATTTGAGTCTGTAAGGAGTGAACAAAAATATCATTACAATTGCAGGCTAATTAAAGACTTTCACTGACAAGTTAAGACTATGGTCCAAGAAAGTTAAAAAAGGCTTTTCCAAACAAATTTCAAATTTTGTCATAATTACAAAAGGCAGTAGAAAACCTCTTTGCATCATTTTCTAAGTATTTTCCATCACTTGATTATCAAATGTATCAGTGGGTCATAAACTCTTTCACAAGATACAACAGTACACACCTGCCATTAACATTAACAGAAGAAGAAAATGTAATAGACTTGAAAAATGATCCTATACACAGTCTCATTTTCTGTGCTAGAATTGTCAGAATTTTGGATTTTACTTTGTAACCAATATCCTCAATTAATCTGTTGCCCTTGGGATCATCATATCTTTGTGAATTAGGTTTCTTAGTGCTTATGAAAATAAAATCAAAAAGTGGGAATGATTACAGATGATAGATAAGGAGTTGCCTATTTGTTTATCTAATTTAGAGCTGCATTTTGACAAAATTCTTTCTAAAAATCAATTGCATCCTTCTCACTAATGACATTATTATTGTATTATATATATATATATTCATAAAACAATGTTATTTTATTGTTACTATAAAAAGAATTTATTTATTTTTATTCATACTAATAAAGTATATTTAATTTTGTTGGGATTTTTATTTAGTTTACCACAAAATAAATTCTCCTCACTCAATGTGTGTAAGATAAAAACGTTTGGCAAATACTGTTTTATATGAACAGAGATGCTGATGGAAAATGGACTAATCTAGTTTTGAACTTTGCATGATGTAGTTTTGATTGAAATTGTGGAATATTTATAGACATGAGTCATCATGTATTTTGAATTTATATATGATCATTTAATTGTTGACATTTTAAGTTTATTTACGATAACGATCAACCCTTAAGCTATCAACAATCTCGACCTGTTGAGATGGTTGATAGCAACCTCTTTTAACAATAAAGGTGGCACCACCATCTTTATTGTTAAAGGAGGCTGCCTTGACTACAGGTTGAGATTGTTGATAGTTTAAGACGTTGATTGTTATCATCCACATTTATAAACCTATTAAAGCCTTGAGTAATTGGCTTTATTGTCTTAGTTTATTTATATACATTGTTAATTTATAAAATATTTTATATTCTTGGTCCTAATATATCTATTATACTACTTGGTACCTACTACTTCTATTCCTACTACTATAATAATAAATTTTCCATTTAATCTCCTCTCTCCAGCATTTAATTTTTGGAAATTTCATATTTTTATTTTGTCCATTATTACAACATTATATGTTTTAATTATTTTCATGTCTAAAGATATTGGAATTAAATTATCATATGAATTGATAAATTTTTCTTTTTAATATTCCAAATTTATCTCTTCTAAAATATATTTTACAGTTTAACTAAGTAATATTTTGCATAAGTTAATTTTCTTACTGCTTTCAGATTTAATTAACCTTGATTACGTAGCTAAGTTTTGAGCTTAAAAAAAAAGTAACAGTATTTTGGTAAAAGGTATTATATCAAGTAGTAATACTTGTCTTGCATTGGTGGTCGAGAGGTCAGCGCGACTGCCTAGCACTTGCAGGCTGTTGCCCAGGTTGCAGGTTCGCGTCCCGGCCGATGCTATGACCCTTTAAAAAAAGTAGTAATACTTGTTTGCCATTTATCTGCCACTGAGGTTTTAATTAGCTGAAAACAGTATATAAATTGTATTTCTACTAAATTATGATTTGTGACTCAAACACTTTCAAAAGTCAATAAAATTTTACTTTTTATTTCTACTGAAGTGATAATTCACAGTTAGTAAGTAAATGTAATTAATTGTCATTGCAGTTCAGAAAGCTATTATAAAAATAAAATTTATGCCAATTTATATTGTAAAAATTAATTCAAATACATTCTAAAAAAATACAATATTGATAATATCATTGGGTGGAAATCACTGACTGTAGAATATAAAAGAACGGTACAATTAGATCACATATCGAAATTGTTTTGTTTTGTTTTTAGAGGGAAAAAAGGTTGACAAGCGTTGTTAGCCGATAGGTCAGCGCAGCTGCCTTGCAAGCAAGCAGTTAGTTGCAGACGGTTGTTGCGGTTCGCCTCCTGACCGATGCTATGACATATGGGGGAAAAAGGTTGTAACAGAATTAGATAAAAAATATGATTCCTAAATGACAAATAAATACATTTTGAAAACAACATGTAATATATGTAATTTTTTTTTTTTTGTAGATTAGTTTGAATTTTCATGTAAAACTCGTTTTTTTCCTTCTAAAATTAAACTGTCATATTCATTTAAAAGTATCTATTAATAGTATATATATATGTGCATGTGTTGAAGTAAAAATTTTCATAGATGAAAGATGTTTTATATAATAACTTTTTATGAGTAATAATGTGAAATATTAAAAGCTATAAAAGTACCAATATTGTGTCAAAATAATATCGATCATCAACTGGGTAAAGATAATTTAAAAAAAGATTATCTAAAATTAACTTTTTATATCGTCACATGATCACATAATATCTATATCCAGATGATAATAAATATTATTTTGCACAAATATCGATATACTTCTTAATATTTTTTACTGTTAATCATAAAAAATTATTATAATACCTATATATATATAATAAAAAATAATAATGATATAATGGTAATAATGTATTACCCAAAGTCTTACAATCTGCATAAGTATTTTTGGTTACTCACTTAACCTTCTTCAACTGCCATTTAATTTAAAATATAGTGGAAACGAATGTTATCAAATCACATCCAAAAATCCCGAATTTTAAAATGCTTGTTTATTAATTATAGACATTCTATTTCTATTTATGAATATCTTTAATTTTTCTTTTATTATAGTTTCTCTCTTCATATAGAATCTTAATATTTTCAAGATCAAAATTAAAGGTATATTTATGTGTTTTGTCATGATCAAAGAAAATTGAAGCTGTTACTAAATCATTATTATTTTTATTTTTTATATGCTTATATAGTAATTGATACTCTTTTAATCTTTTCATGATATTACATTTCAAATTACCTATGTATGAAATCATGTATTCGCACAAAATTTGATAAACAATATTATTTTTTGTTTGAAAGGTATAACACCTTTAGAATTATTTGCTTACTGGGTGAAAGTGAAAAGAAAATTGGGTGAAGAGAGATAGATTTAATTGGATTTGTAAAAATTAGGAATAATATTGATAATATTTGGAAAATGTTTTATTATGCCATCTTAAATATAAAAAGAAAAAATATTTTGTGTGTGTGTCACTGCAAGGAGGCTTTAAAATTAAGTTGTACATAATTATTAGTTGTTGTTTTTTTTTTAGTAGATTTGCTATTAAAGAATTTTTTAATTTAAGAAAGAGAGTGATTTATTTCAGAAAGAAGATGTTTTTGAGGCATAAGGTTAGAAAACATGTGTTTATCGATCACCATTGAGAGAAAAAAAGTAGGTTATTTGAAAAATAAGGAATATGATTGCATTTGTATTCCACAATGTATATATAATGGTCAGAAAGAAATATGGTATGGTAGAATGAACCGTACATGATAAAGTTTATAATTTGAAATGTTTAAATAAGACTAGGAAGAATGTAACAAGTTTATGGTTATGTAGACAGTGTGCAAATGTAATAAAAGAGATGAAAAAATAGTTTCTAAGTGTAGATAATATAAAGAGAAAGTCAGGAGAAATGGGAAAAATGTAATTGAGGAAGATAGAATAGAGTAGATTTTTAGTGGAGTAACAATAGATATGGATGAAAAAATAAGTAGTGTAAAAGAGATGGTTAGCCAAAGAATAAGTATGATAAAGGAAAAGGTAAAGGATGTAGAAGCAAAATTAAAATCATTAAAGATGAAGTATGAGCAGATAAAGAAATTATTGAATGGAGATGATAAGGAAGAAGTAGATAAGGAAATTCAGAAGGTCGAAGAGAATGTTATGGATGAAGTAGAGAAAGTAAACCATGAGACAGTATTAATAGGAGATTTACTAATTAGAGAATGTGGAAATGTAATTGCAAGGGAAAATATAAACAGATATGTAAGTATGTTTTCCTGGAGCTATAATTAGGGATGTTACAGATAAGGTAAAGAACCAAGGAAATAGAGATGTGTGTGTTATGGTGGAGACAAATAATTTGTCAAAGCCATTGGAGAGAGTAAAGGATGAGCACACAGAATTGATTAGTAATTTGAATAAAATTAAATAAAGATTAGGGATAGTTGGCTTATTACCAAGATTTGACAATATATATATATATATATATATGTGTGTGTGTGTTAGATAGGGCATGTTCTTTAAATGAGAGATTGAGAAAATTGTGTGAGAGAAATGATGTTATATTTGTGGATGTGTGGAATTTTTTTATTAATAAAAAGGAGTTATATAGTAAAGGTAGATTTATAAAGAATATAGTTTGGGAAACCTATAAAGGAGATTGTGGTTTTAAATTGTAGTTTTATCAGAAAGAAGAAGAATGAATGGCATGTAATATATATATATGTTCAAAAGATGGCGCTATACCAAAACTGCCGAACAAGTGTAAGATTTGTTTTACATAAACGAAAAAAGAGTCAGAAATTAACTACCTCTTTCATTTGCTCACCCCCAGATCAGCTGATTTCAAGCTGGTTTGCTCTCCTCAGTGGGGGATAGAGTATAGAAACTAGATCTAAAACACTGACTCTCAAGTGTTTATGCAAAACGTTTCTATCAGATTGCAAGCGTGAATTTTTCAGACCGGTAAAGTCTTCAAACTCAGCCTAGCAAGCCAGATATTTATATGGGTCTGATCTCAGTTCAGAATCACCATATAATCAAAGTCTCTGCAATATATATCATTGCAAGAAAACTTTAAAGGTACATTTATGAAAAAACAAAAACAAGTTAATCACATAACCTGCTATCACTTGTTATTTATGTTCAAAAGATGGCGCTATACCAAAACCGCCGAACAAGTGTAAGATTTGTTTTACATAAACGAAAAAGAGTCAGAAATTAACTACCTCTTTCATTTGCTCACCCCCAGATCAGCTGATTTCAAGCTGGTTTGCTCTCCTCAGTGGGGGATAGAGTATAGAAACTAGATCTAAAACACTGACTCTCAAGTGTTTATGCAAAACGTTTCTATCAGATTGCAAGCGTGAATTTTTCAGACCGGTAAAGTCTTCAAACTCAGCCTAGCAAGCCAGATATTTATATGGGTCTGATCTCAGTTCAGAATCACCATATAATCAAAGTCTCTGCAATATATATCATTGCAAGAAAACTTTAAAGGTACATTTATGAAAAAACAAAAACAAGTTAATCACGTAACCTGCTATCACTTGTTATTTATGTTCAAAAGATCCCACAGATCGGAGAGCAAACCAGCTTGAAATCAGCTGATCTGGGGGTGAGCAAATGAAAGAGGTAGTTAATTTCTGACTCTTTTTTTGTTTATGTAAAACAAATCTTACACTTGTTCGGCGGTTTTGGTATAGCGCCATCTTTTGAACATAAATAACAAGTGATAGCAGGTTACGTGATTAACTTGTTTTTGTTTTTTCATAAATGTACCTTTAAAGTTTTCTTGCAATGATATATATTGCAGAGACTTTGATTATATGGTGATTCTGAACTGAGATCAGACCCATATAAATATCTGGCTTGCTAGGCTGAGTTTGAAGACTTTACCGGTCTGAAAAATTCACGCTTGCAATCTGATAGAAACGTTTTGCATAAACACTTGAGAGTCAGTGTTTTAGATCTAGTTTCTATACTCTATCCCCCACTGAGGAGAGCAAACCAGCTTGAAATCAGCTGATCTGGGGGTGAGCAAATGAAAGAGGTAGTTAATTTCTGACTCTTTTTTCGTTTATGTAAAACAAATCTTACACTTGTTCGGCGGTTTTGGTATAGCGCCATCTTTTGAACATAAATAACAAGTGATAGCAGGTTACGTGATTAACTTGTTTTTGTTTTTTCATATATATATATATAAAAGCTAAAAGTAATTAGACAGGATTTGAAGCCAGACTTTCAAGCTTCCTCCAGTCATCCACTTTATCTTATACAACTGATACTCATGACCACATACATGTGAAAAATATAAATGATCTCCAATACACATATTACATGCTGAACCAGCATTCATCTGTTGATCCAGATCATCATCTTCCACATATATCTTAATATAAACCAAGCATTGATTATATATGTATATGGAAGATGATGACCTGGACCAACTGATGAGTGCTGATTCAGCATGAAATACGGAAATTGAAATACACTTATCTTTTTTACATGTATGTGATTCATGTGTATTAGCTTAATAAGATATAGAGGATGACTGAAGAAAGCTTGAAAGTTTAAATTCAAATCCCCTCTAATTATCTCTTTATTAAATAAAAATAATGATCAATGGTCTGGGGGGGGGTCATAAGGAATTTGAGCATTGGAAGAGTCCAAACTAGTATTAGATACAAGGAACTTATGATCCACAGTCTGTCACTCTACCATTGCATTAAACAACATAAGGCAATATTTTTATTCATGTGTTTAAAAGGTATATGGCAAATAAAATTTTGATATATATTTTAAGACATTTTAACAATAATGATAATAATTAATACTATTCTCCCAAAGCTAACATAATAGAAACTAAAATATAACTATTTCAATAAATATTAAAACTCTATTAATAAAATAATATTTGATAATTTAGTTTGTGCAATTAAAAAACGATCATTAGTACATAAGATAATATATAAAGTATATAGTATTCATATTGACCTCGTTGAAAAAAATTAAAGACTGAAGTGGAGTTGGGATAGACATATTGCTAGAAGAGATGATAGTAAATGGACAATTAAAATCTTAATCTGGATTCCAAGAGATTGTAAAAGACCCAGAAGGAGATCACATGTGAGATGGATGGGTGAAATAAGAAAGTGTGCGGGGTGATGTGGAGAAGAGAAGCTAAAGATCGGAGAAGATGGATCGAACATGGAGAGACCTTCATCCTGCAGTGGATTGATAATGTTTGGTGATGATGATGATGATGATGATACACTCTTAATTTACCATATCCAAAGGCAAGTCCATTAAACAAGGTAATATAATATTAGCAACTAAACGATTGACATCCTTGATAATTATTAGTGATAGCTTACTATTTCTTATCATTTATTTAATTATGTTTTATAAACATTTCTTTAATGATACGTGGATTTCTCCAAAAAAAGCTTTATAGTGAATCCAAATATATATAATATACATTTGAAAAATGAGGCAAATAATCTTACTAGTTAAAAAGTGTCTTATTATTTTTAAACACACATACTTATGAGTGTAATACCATAAAAGTGTGAAATGTGTTGAATTGCACTTCTATAGAATTATAATCATGATTATTTTGGTAAAAGATTCAATCCTCCCATAACTCCTACAGAAACGGAAACAATAGAAAAATAGTTACCTACATTTAAAAATTTAGTGAGTCTAAATTTGTTCACATTTATCACAACAACTGCAAATGAGTAGTCGTGATAAAATCACTGGAGTAAAAGGTTTCACTTTTTATGTGGGTGCAACAATGAATATTTTTGCTTGGCTTAAGATGAATGATTCACAGAAGAAGAAGAAAAAACAACTTCCTTATTTACAAACTAAAAATCTAAAATTGAAATTAGATAAAGTGTTGCGCTAGAATCGCACCAATATTTAAAAAAGTTTCAACTTGTTAAAAAAAAGCAATATTTATTAACTGTTTCTTAATGTTTGCTTTTCAAATTTTATTACAATTTATATTTTGTTCATTCTTTGTAGAAAAATAACTGCGTTCAATAACTGCAGAAGAACAATAATACAGTTGACATTAAAGCTAAATTACACGAGATTGTAAAAGACCCAGAAAAAGACCACATGTGAGATGGATGGATGAAATAAGAAAGTGTGCAGGGGTGATGTGGAGAAGAGAAGCTAAAGATCGGAGAAGATGGATTAAACTTGGAAAGACCTTCATCCTACAGTTGATTGATAATAGTTGATGATGATGGTGATGATGACAGAATAAGTAACTGATTTAAAATTGAGTATAAAATGTTTTTGTAAAATATTAAGCTAAAATATATTCAGTAATAAAGATTATTTATTAGAAAGTTAAAATATTAAATGAGATTTTAAAAAATGTGGCAAAAAATAACATCAACAAAAGACAAAAATATTCTAAAATTGGTCATAAAGCTACTTTAAATTTGAATGCATGACATGCATTTAAGAATGATGTCGAATTTTTTCACCACCGACATCACTTTCAAAATTTTTAATATTTTATTAAAAATCAATAGTTTTAAGATGCTGTTTTTATATAGCTCCCTTTGTAAAGTTTCTATCATTTTCTCTCAATAAACATTGAATTCAATGATATATGGCTTTTGTTTCATTCTTCTATATTTCAAAAAAGGTAGTCTTGATCTTTATATAACTTTTAATCTTGGAAATATTAAACACTTTAAAAGTTCTTGACACTATGCTCCAAAGCAATCAAGAATTAATATTATGGTACTTTTTAAACTCAGACATTTTTATAAGCTAATAAAACTGATGTCAACTTTCTATCACATAGATTTTTACAATTTATTTGCAATTCCTGTTGTAAAAAAAAAAAAGATGTTGCATTGATGTATATTTTTATTTCTGCATTACATAATGGCAAAAAATATAGACATTTACATTACTGTCCTATGTCTGTATATGTTTGTTCATATGTGTATATAATTTGCACTTCTTAATTTGCATTATTGTGAAAATGATTGTATAATTAGTGTGTATCTTTAATATTTTTATAAATTTTATCATTTTAATATTAATAATTTAATATTAAATACACTTAACGTATATAGTGAAATTAAGTTCAACGATTATATTAATATTTCTTAAGGCTAAGCACTTTCAGAGCTTACAACTCATATTCATAGCCTTCTAACGTAGTAATTTATGCAAATCCATGCAAGCTTATTTATATTGTCCATCTCTTTAAAATGGAAAAGCATGTATCTCTCCTGTTTATTGCTTGCAAATCTCTTGATATATACCATGCTTCTTTAACCTTCCTTTTGATGTCATTTCTTTCAGTTGCAATTATTCTAGCATTTGCAGGTTCAAATTCGTGATTAGCCTCTTTTTGGTGGTCCACAAATACTGAGCTGCCTTCATTTCTTCTTAATACTCTTTTGTATAAGTATTTGTGCTGAGCCACTCTATTGTTTATCGTAGCCTGAGTCTCACCATAGTATACTGCACCGCAGTTTGCCTGAGGGCATGCCAACTTGTACACCACGTGTGGTGTTGATTGTAGGTCAATTTTGTCCTTAGAATTGTTCAAAATTCTATTGGTGTTAGGAGGGGTTCGAAAACCTACTGTGAATTTATTCTGCAATTTTTTGACTAGTTTTCTTGCAATATTAGGAATGTATGGCAGACATATGTGTTGTTTTTGTCCCTGCTAGGTTTGGTTATGTTTTCATAAAATGTTTTGATTCTTTTGTTGATGGTTACTAAATCATAACCAACCTTCATAAGATCATTAACATATTGGTTAATATTTATTCTTCTTTCTTCTTCATATGTGCATAAATGGTAATTCCTGAACAAAAAGGCAGAAAGCCCTGCTAATTTGTGGGCTCTCGGGGTTTTCAATTTAGTATGGATGTATCCTCTAATGTTTAATGGTTTTTCTTTCATGTTGTAATTAATGCATCTGTGCATTCTTTTTATTATTAGGTCCAAATAATTAATTGTATTAAGCTCACTCACTTCAGTGCAAATGCTAGAATAATTGCAACTGAAAGAAATGACATCAAAAGGAAGGTTAAAGAAGCATGGTATATATCAAGAGATTTGAAAGCAATAAACAGAAGAGATACATGCTTTTCCATTTCAAAGAGATGGACAATATAAATAAGCTTGCATGGATTTGCATAAATTACTACATTAGAAGACTATGAATATGAGTTGTAAGCTCTGAAAGCGCTTAGCCTTAAGAAATATTAATATAATCGTTGAATTTAATTTCACTATATACGTTAGGCGTATTTAATATTACATAGTTATCAATAGTGAAGAAAAAATCGGAAATTAATAATTTAAATAATTTTGTAATTGTCTATAATATATAATCATTTACTTAGTAATTGTATTGCCATCTCACACCAACAAATGACACATTGTGCAGTTTTATTCACACAACTTAACTTAAAACTTATTTAACTTAACTGAGAATCAATCCCAAAAAGTATAATTCTTGTATTATCATTCAAGCATTCCCCAAATTGTATAGTGCATCTGATGCACTTGTTATTTCTAATTATTATAAATCTCATGATTATAATTTATATATATATATGGAGCGTACCAATAACTCTAACAAGTTCTTATTGATAAATGCACAAGAGAAGGCATTTAAAATCTCTATCTAGAATTATCCCTATCCTCAGACTGATCGGGTTTGAAATTTTATCTTGTGGCACTTACCGATAAGAGCTTGTTAGAGCATATGACTTACTTTATTGATTATACACATTCAATGCTTTACTTTTAAGAGTAACACTTAACTTTATGTAAGCTTGAATAAGTGTTATGATTTATTGATGGGCAATTAATGTAATTGTAAAATTCAGAATCAATATTCATGCTCCCCCCACTCAATTTTTTTATGTATTTCCAAACTGTAAACCATTTAATTATTTTTTATTGTAGTTACAGAATATACAATATATATGTGATAATCTGTCAAAACATCATGTGATTACCATTTCTTTAAGTTTACACAAGCTGTTAAAACAGTAACAAAAACTTTTCCACATAATAACGCTATATAGTATAAGCCCTAGTAATCAAGAGATGCTAAAATCTTGCCCTAAGTGGCAGTATTGTGTTGAATATATGTGTGTGTGCATATGTGGGTGTACATTGGGGAATGTATGGATGTAAATAAAAGTTTTAACAACTGATATTTATATTTAAAAAATTTAATCAATAACATATGGATTTAAAATAAAAACAAAATAATAGAAATAATTTATGATTATTTGATTGAAAATGTTTGCAACATTATTTTTTTGTGTGTGTCTGTGAGAACTTGTGTAAATTGTTGACCACAAGATGAATCATAATAATGTCCCGTTTGTAATAACATTAAACAAATCTGTATTTTTATATTACTGTATATGAAAAATAAGTAACGGTAACATTTTGTGAACATATTATTGGCTGAAAGAGGAATTGGTCATATTTTTTTCAAATAAAAGAAAGAATATTCTATTAAATCTTTTTGTTATACATGGTAATTATTTAATTTTATATCTGGCTTTTTCTAAAAAAAATTCTGCTTATTATATTCAAAATAGACAATATCACCTAGTCAAAATAAGTAGTCAGTAATTAAATCAAAATAATACATATTTTAAATTATGATTCTTGAATAGTGTATGAAACGTTTATGTCCTCTAATAACGTCTCTGAATGATCTTGATGCTTTTCTTTTTGAGAAATGAATTAGTATTTCTCTAGAAACTGCTTATGTAATTGTATATTTTTATCTTCTATACCAATATAGGTTTACAGCAGTGCTTTTTAATAATAATTGGAGTCACAATCAATGAGGATTTATTCTGATTGTGACTTATTGCTGCAAGGTTACTTTCTTTCTCAGCTCTAGACTAAGCTATTGTACTTTTCTGAATGTCTCATGTGAAAAGTTTCATAATTGTATTTGTTAGTTTTAATCAAACCATATTTTATTTATAATAATGAGCTAGTCATAAATTAAAATTATTAATAAAATGCATGAGTTGAATATTCTAGTTAGAACCCTAATTATTTATTATAAATCTACGTGTTATTATATTTTAATTGAATAAATTTCTTATAGTTAATTATTAGAAAATATTAATTTTATTAGATATTGTATGTTAGTAATGTATCTCGAGAATCATAATATTAATTGTCATAATAGTCGTTGTTGATTTAAACTTAACTGTAGTATAGTATAGTTATATCCTAGTTATCCAGAGTCTTTAGTTCACAGAGTTTCTTTTAGGTAAGGGTACAATATATATATATATGTATTATAACGGGACGATCCTTTTCAGGACTCGAGGAAGTCGCATCTAACTATAGTTGGACTTTGAGTCTTCTTATAGAATGCCATGGATGATGTGATTTAAAATATAATCCAATCCATTCCTCTATTAATAACCTCGTTACTCTCGGAATTTGAGCTCAGAGTAGAAATTGCAATCAACTCTCTTCAGGCATTTCCACAAATATCCCATAGTAATAATAAATTTAATATAAGGTATATATAACTTCTTTATAAATATTAAATCACTAAGTTGATTTAACATATATATGCATGAGTATGTGTATTTATAATTAGTGGTTTTATAAAATGACTAAATAAAATAAACAAACAAGACCTGTTTAATTTTAAAATCAAGTTTAACACATTTTAATCCATAAAAACAAAAATATTATCACATAAAAATATTAAAATTTAGAATTATAATCTGTGCTTATATATATACACTAATAAATTATTTAATATTCAAAAAAAATAATCATTTACATATATATAATTTAAAATCATGTATATATATATATAATTTAAAATCATGTGTATAATAAATAATACACATGATACATTATAAATCTACGTATTGTCATTAAAATGATTCAGTGTGTGTTATATGCCTATCTAAGATAACATCCATTCACACTAGATTAATAATAGAATGTATTCTGATATTAGTTATGCATGTTTAAAAAGAAATTATGTTAATTGTCATGTAAGATTCAATTTGGAATATAATAAAACTTACTTCCAAATTGAAATAATTTAAAAACGTTTACCTTTGTCAGCCGTCATTTTCATCAGAGTATACATCAAAATATCAACATCTAAATTTTATTAAATAAATAAAAAAAATAAAATGTTCATCTTATCAGTTCTCCACTTTAATATACGAAGTAATTTTTCTAAGTAAATATAATTATCCACAAAGGAAATAAAGTTTAAGGGTTATTAAAATACACAATGAAGTAATCCAAGATGAGAAAGAATAACAGTTTTATATCCCTCCTTAGACGAAATAAAATGATGATGAATGTTGAAACATAAAGTTCATTGATCATCCTTCGATGAGGCAATCCAGATATTCATTCTTTTAAATATTTGCATAGTAAAATATTTAACATCTTCTTCAATATAATACTCCAATATTAAGGCAGCTTTTTAAATGAGAATTATGACGATTATATTTTAGGCATTGATTAAGTAGGAATAAATTTACATGTTCAGGTTTAAAACATCAGCAGAAATCCTTGGCATAAATTGTCTAGCCAGAGAACATCTTTATAAATTTTTGTCTTCTTAAATATATATTTTGAAAACTCATTTTGAAGACGTTGATATCTCTTATAACCTTGTCAATTTCAATGATTATTTTTTTATAGTTCTTTATAATATTAAAAGGTAGTAAATTAATTACTTGAAGCAGGTTTTAAAATATTGAATCTTCTTTTTTTAATTTTTCTTAAATGTGTTCTAAATTCGAACACATTTAAATTTACAGATGTAGTTCTTGCCTTGATAACTAAATAGAAGATTATTGTTATAACAATATTAGTTCGTTTTTATACTGGATTAATTTCTGCAAGCATATCACATAATCATGCTCATGCTCTCTATTGTTTAAAATATACAATTTGTAATGAACCCCAAACGTTTATTTCCTTTGTTTCAACTGATAAAAATGCAATGTTGACTTAAGGCTTTGTCAATTGTCAAGTTTTAGTTAATAAAAAATACTATTAGTTGGAAACATTTATTTATGTGTGTTTATAAACAAATTAGAATTATTCATTTTTAGAATTATTCTTTTAATACTAACTAGTTTAATTTAGCTGATATATGAAAAGCTTAAGATAGGTGTAAGTTATTTATATCTATTGATTCGATATAGGCACAGTTAAATTCACAAAGAAACACAAATTGTTTTAGGTGAGGCTCATATGGTACTCTCACAGTATATATATATATATATATATATATATATATATATATATATATATATATATATTGTGCCATTACAATTTAGTCATTAGCTAAATTTGTAGTAATGTGCATGAAAGAAAATGAACAAAAATCATCATCACATTTTATATAGTAAATGAAGCTGTAGGGCATCCAAGTTCAAACCCTACAAGATCCAGTTTTAAAAGTTTCAGACAGAAAGAGAGTGGAGCAACAATTATATTGTTTATTTGTTTGTGTGTTAATAAATCTCAAAAAGAGTAGTACACACATTGGGTTATTCAATGGTTAAATTTTTTAAATCAAGTTATAACACATATAGGCAGTAGGTGTTATAAAAGCTATTTAGTTAGTCACTTTTAAATTTCAGATATTAAAATTTCTTTAAAACTAACCTATGCTTGATCAGTTTTAATATCTCTATTCTATACTTTTATTTTTGCTTTTCTATAATTGTAATTGGGATTTAAAAACTAAGGATTTAATTTTAAATATTAGGGTTATAATTACTAAGCTAGCAATTAGATTATTTTAATGTCACTTTATAAATAATTTGAATGAGTGTGTGTGAACATTGCATACATAAACTACATTTTTATTTATTAAATATTGAAAGGAAGAAGAGTTAAATCTGTCAAATTATTTTCTTTTTTATTCAACAATTTTGTGTTAAAGGAGAAAATCTGTTGAATAAAATGTATATTTTGTAACAATTTTTTTTTTATAAATGATTGTTTGTCATTTTGGAGTTTAAGCTTGGTGAGAACTCTAATTTTAAAAATGTCTCATCTTAAGATCAAAAGAAAGAATCTCCCATTTTAAATGTTACAGATATACATGAGAAAAAAGGATTAAGACTATTTTTCCATCAAGACAAAAGTTTGTCTAAAAATCAGGATACTGAGATTTTTCATACTATTCAACTAAAAAACGATTTGGTTGAAAATAAGTTATAAGTCTAATTAAAAGAGGTGGCCAAAAATAGAAAAAAATCAGATATAAAAGCAGTCTGGAAAATCAGTTGATTATTATTATAGAGACTTTTGAAAATATAGAAACTAAAAGGACAAGCGTTTCAACTCTACAAAAATTCCCCATTTCAAGTCATTTTTTTTACATATTAAAATTTTGAGGATTGAAGATATAAGAATGGTGGGGTAAGAAAATTAACGTATGTCTCATCTGTTGACCAGACCATCCAGCCAGCACATCATATAGGAAAGAAAAGATGTCTTGTCTGAAAAATAATATTCTACACCTTTCAACTGACCAAGAGAAATAAGATGTTTTTAAATAGAAAAAAGAAAACATTCACCTGCATTTAAAATCAGAAGAAAAGAGTAATTTACTGATAAATATTAAATCATCAAGTCCAATTAATTGTTCCAGTAACTGAGTTTAAACCCAGAAAATTTATAAATGTGAAAACAACTGCTGTACTTCATCCACTAAAAGAATCATGCTTGACAGGAAGAGAAGAAAAATTAATATAATGATTTCCAAATTGTCCACTAAAGCAAATAACCTCAATAGGATCATCATCATCAAACAATTATACACCTCAAGAAAGAGATTGTTCCAATGTAAAATGGAAATGGTAGCTGCAGAAATATAGACATTATACAAGATAAGTTTGAGCCCTTGGAAGTTTGCCACAAAACAAAGGATCGGTAATATGACTTTTTATATCTATTTTCTTTATGATATCAGAGTCTTAATAAACTTTTAGCAATAAAGTGGTATATTTTATTTAAAGAACTTTTAAAGACAATTCAGATCGATTAAAACCAATAATTTCTTACTAATAATAACCTTGAGCTTCATAAATGATTTTGAATGTATCAAAATTATTTGTTTATTAATTTACAGTTATGAAATATTAATGTGTAAAATAATTTTTTGTATTATTATTTTGGTTTTAAATAATATTTTGGTTTTTACGGGAATAAAACACACACATACATAATAATACTTTACCTGTGTATAATTGCGAGTGAATGTGAAGGAATAAGCAGTATTAAAATATTAAATTATTTGTCTTAAGAAAGTATAGGTTTCAGAGTGTAGAAGGGAGGGGGAGAAAATGATTTAAAACTTGTTTCTAAAACTTGCTCTTTCCAATTCTACTAACATTTTTTTTTAACATTCTGCTTACATGTTAGATTATAAGGTATGTGTGCCAATGAGTGAATATTTTTTTTTTATGAAATACTTTTCTTGTGGATGGAACATTTTAACAAATCGGTTACCCAATTTAATACCATATACATTTGACGGGAAAGGGGGAAGAACTTGAAATTAATCTGAAGATTGCAATATAATCAATTATTATTGTTATTATTATTCATATCAATTTTCATGTTTATCTATAAATTTTCATGTAGATATTAGTAATGCATTAATAAATGTTAATTTGTTTTATTAAATGAGGCATATATATTTCATTAAGAGTAGTCTTTATTAAGTGTGATTATTCATCATCAAGGTGAATATTAGCTATTTAAGTTCCAATTAGATATACTAAAATTAAGCAATGATTATGAATTTCTTTATAAAAATTAGGTTTTATGATTAGGCTTAGTCCTAAAGCTGTGGTTGAAACCATTATCGTTATCATTATCATCATCATCATCATCACGCTGTAATTAATGAGCTGTTTAAATGTTGATTTCATAGTATTTAGTGATTTCTTAGTAATATTATAACCACCATCCCATCATCTATTTCATGCAAGGATGAGTGAATTGCCATCCTAGGTTAATAGTAATCTGAGCTAGTAAAACTTATAAAAAAGTATTGAAACACATTTATTATGTTAAGCTCTAAGAAATGATTTATGTCTAATGAATTTTATATACTCACTTTGGTTTAAGGATGTTTTATGCTTACCTAAATATTAGTGCATACAGTGATATGGCTCTAAAAAAAAGCAAAATCCTCCATTTTTATTAGAAATAAAGTACCAAAATGGGATTCAAACTCGATACATGTGAAAGGTTATTAGATATAACTGTGTCTAGATTCAGATAATCTAGTGGCACCCTGCTAGACCATATTCACTTGGTATTTGTTTAAATATGCACTTAACATCAAACCAAAAAATGAAAGTGGATAAAATCTACTGTCTGTATACCTGAGAAGATATTTTATTGAGTTACTAGTATACCCGAGTTATAATAGTTGTTATTAATAATTTGTTTATAATTATTGATATTGTGATATCTTGAGAAATCTAATTATAGAAATATGTTTAATTTATTCCTACTCATCATTTTAATATTTATGACCTTATGGCTATATAGCTACTATCCAGGAGTATGTTTCATTTAATCCAATGACCCTTAATATGATTGATAATATGATTGATAACTCAGTCTGATCTTTTGTTTAATAGCTTATGCTCAGCAAGTTACAATGTTTAATTCTTTTATCTTTGATATAAATTTTTTATTACAATTCTTTTTCGTTTATTAAGCCAAATATTTATATTTGAATCTTTTCTTTTGATCACTTTATTTATGTTACAATGGCAATATGTTTAAGATAAGCATTTTGATGTTTTCATATATTTTTGGCTACAACGCCTTTGGACTCAGGTAAAAATATTTATAATGGTAATATTTTATCTTAATATCTTTCCGATCGAAATTTAAGTTACAATATATATATATGTTTTTGAGTAAAATAAACTCGCATTCATTTTGTATTGTTTGTTTATTAAACTGTGACCCAGCTGGTATGCAAATACCCCAGCATACACAAAAAATTCCAACAAAATTATTACTGCAGATAATTGTTTTAACCCTTTATAAGTTGTCTGTTACAACAGAAAAGGCTAACTTATTTGGGAACAATGGCAAGAATAAAAAGCAAAGACTACAACTCTTCAGCCATCAATGGCAACAGAAATAAAATACACTTTATATGGATTTCCTGAAGACATTACACTCTGATTATATGTCCCAAAAAGTATAACTATATTATTAAATTTTTCCATGCATCACAATAACAAGATTGATGCTAGCTCTGGAAAATCAGAAGTAGTTTCAGACTACAACTTGGCAAAAGAAAAAATGGATGCACTTGATAGTAAATGTGCTAATTATTCAACATGCAGGAGAACAAGTCACTAACTAATCAATGCATTTTTTTTTTTCAAATGCTAAACCTTTTAACTGTCAATTCATTCATTTTATATTATAAATTCAGGCAGCAAAAAAAATTCAACACATTTATTCTCTAAAGTCATTAGCAAAATTACTAACATATCTGTATTTTCAAGAAAGGCTCTAAACCTGCAACCTACAAGATAAACTTCATGAACATATTTTATTAGCACTAGGAAGGACTAAAAGTATTAAAAATAACAGTGACAAGATTTCTGGTGACAAAAGGTTTAAAGTAGAAAAACTTGTTCTCTGTGTCCTATATAATTGAAAAGACAAACAATTTATTTGTGCTGAATATATATACATTTGGATGGAACATTTAAAAAAACCTGTATCAATTGAGCTATTTTTAAGTAAAATTATTTTTAATTATTTTTTGTTTGTTTACTTATTATAAATGTCCTTTTATAATCTTAATTATGCTATAAAATAATACATCACATACCTGTTGTAGTCATAATGTTACAAAATTTATTGTAACCATTGTAGGTTAAGCATAGTATTTAAACCACCTTTTCCTGTTAGTGCACTATTATTTTCATTTGTTCTTTACTAATATGCTAGTCTTGATCTATTTTTGTTGCTCAATACAAAAAATATTTTAACAAAATTGTAATTAAAGTTTAATTATTAAACCATAAACAATTGTTGAATTATTAAACAATGTTTTAAATTTATAAATTTTTTAATCCAAAAAATATCACTTTCAAAACCAATAAGAAAAAGATAGCTCTATGTGGAAGAAATAAAATTTCAAAAAAGGGGTTGGTGAATTAATTCTGCATAGAAATAAAAAAAATGACTGTATTACATGCAATGAAATGATATGTTGCCAAATAATATAATATTAAATGTCTGAAAATAATCACAAGGAACAATACTCATATTTCAAAGGTAAATTAAGAGAAAAGAAAATGAAAACTTTGAAAAACTCACTTCAGAATTAGCAACAAGGGCTTCCAAAATTTATGAAAGCAATGGATCAATAATGAAAGCTAGTTATGAAATTAGCTTTTTATTAGAAAAACTCAAAATCATTCACTGAAGATTCATTCATCAAAGAATGTAAGATAAAGGCTATTGATCCATCTGTCCTAAAATAGGGTAACTGTTCCATAATATATCTTTATTGAGAACTACAGTATCTAATAGGATAAATGAAAATGACAGGCAATCTGAATGATTAAGTGCATTCGGTGCTTATATATTGTGATTGATAAAAATATTGATGCACAAGATGTTGTACAAGTTACTTTTTCTATTGCAGTTACAGTGATAACATAAAAATAATGGAAGAGCTGTTTTTGGAAATGATCTCTATCCCTGGAATTAACACTGGTGAATATTTTTTGATTTAGTATAGAACACTTTGGTAAAGTTCAATGTTTTTTGAGTAGACTCATCATTGTGACAACTGATAGTTACAAAGCAAGATAGATAAAGATATGTGGCTCATACCAAGACAAGCAGCAAAGTTAAAGTAAATCTGCACCCATAAAAGTGAAGTCATTCCACTACATTATTCATCAACAAGTTCTATGTTCCAAAGTATTAAAAATGGACAAATTGCTTGAAACTAAGACTAAAACTAAATTTCACTTGTTTCTGAGGACTTAATCATTGCCAATTTGGAGCATATTTCAAGAATTTAAAATCTGAGTTTGAATGACTTTCATGTTACCCAGAATTTTCTTGGTTTTCTTGCTACAAAATCTTGAAGAACTTTGCTTATAGATGAAATTTTTAAAGATGCAACATAGTTACAAAAATTGATACTATTTTAGTCCATATCACCAACCATTTGAACAGTCACAGCATTAAGTTTCAGGGAATAAATAACTTAATAACAGACATGTGATTCAATGGCAGGTGTTGTGAAAAATTTGACTCTGAAAATCATCTGAAACCTGACATTCTAATTTGCTTTTCTATATGCAAATAGTTCAAAATACAGAATCATATTTGTTTACAAAATTGTGATAAAATTAAATAATAAATTTGACACATGCTTCAAAGATTTCAAGAAGCAACAAAAGATATGGTTATTTTTCATAGGAATTTTTCTTTCAAAATCAAAGTAAGTTTCTATTTCTTTACAAATGGAACTTATTGATCTGCATAACAACTCAAATTTGTAAGAAAAATATAGAGATGCAATTACTAAAATATATTCTTATTTAAAATAAAACTTCTCTAAAGTTAATCAATTTATTGCACAAATTTTATGCTATTTTGAAGGAGCATACATTGTTTTCATGCATGAAACTTAATAAACAGGTCACAGATCAAGAATGACAATAAAAATCTTTTCCACATAATAAAAGTCATGAGTTTCAATCACCATGAGGAATTAGCTGGAAGCAAAAGATGGCAAATTTCTGGCAAAAAATAATAAAGGAGTACTTTTAAAATTTGGCAGTAAATAACCTTTTATTATGTGTTATCATCACTCAGTAAATTATAATTATATCAATAATGATATGTATGTTCTTTATTTGTTGTGTATATTTCCTTTTGAATATTTATTGGCACATATTTTTTAACTTAATTGTAAATTTTTAATAGTGTAATAAAAGAAATTATATTTTGTTTTAAGTTTGCTATTAATTTGTTACTTATTAAAATTTTTTTAAAAACTATGAAATATTAAAAGCAAAATGAGTAACATACAAATACAATGCATGCTGCCTATATGAATTTTACCTATTGAACAATGGCTTTTAGGTGAAATGAGCTTGACATCCCTTATCTAGAGTTTTATAAAATTATACTAAAATGAATTAATAATGATATTAAAAAAATATAATTGTGAATTAGTAAGAAAGCTATATAAAAAAATAAAAGAAACAACAACCTCTTTATATTAATTTTTAAAAAAAGCTATTCCTTCAATAAAAAGAAAAAATGGGACTATTACTAAAAAAAGATGACATAATGACATGTATAAAAGAATTCTACAAAGTAGCAGTAAATAATAATAATAATAATAATAATAATAATAATAATAATAATAATAATAATAATAATAATAATAATAATAATAATAATAATAATAATAATAATAATAATAATAATAATAATAATAATAATAATAATAATAATAATAATAATAATAATAATAATAATAATAATAATAATAATAATAATAATAATAATAATAATAATAATAAAAAAAGTATCTCCTATAGCTATTGCATCTTGTGAATTACTTAGCATTTTAAATGAAAAAGTGAGATAGACAATTAAATCCATAAAGAAAGTAAAGGTATCAGAAAATGATGGAATTTTAAGCAATATCTTCAGTATTAATTTAAATCAATATCTTAAAAGAAGCAATTGAAAAAAATAGAAAAATTGTTGACAGTTATATTGTTAATGGTTAAATAATAAAATTGTACCATATAATTGAAAGAATGCAGTAAAGATGTTGATATTTATAAAAGATAGTAAAAATGATATTAAAAATTACAGACCTATTAGTCTTTAATCACTTCTATATAAATTTTTTATCAAAACAATACAATTTATTTTGGAAAACTTTGGTTTTTAATCTATTAAAAAAGCAAGCTGAATTTAAAAGTGGTTTGGCATAACAGATCACATTATGTATCGAAAGAAATTATAGAAAGAGTCAGTAAATACAAATTGTCATTATATTTTGGGTTTATATAATCATTTCAGTACCATCATTTCTTACAATGATTAAAACATTGGATTATCAATATCTAGACATATTCTGAAGAATATTTACCAAAATCCAACATCAGTGATTAGATTGCACGGTAATACTAATAATGCTAATAAACTACTAAACCTCACATGATCAACATGGATTTAAAACATTATTGTATTTTCATTTTGAACTAATAGCTTTATAGTTAACTGAAAAGGTAAAAAATAGTTGCTGGAGGGTTGCATTAGATCCTAAGATCTAGATGCAGTACTCTCAGATCCAAAGCTTTTCACTGATCGGAGCCACAAGTTAGAAACTAGTCTGGGGATATTAGATTAGTAGGAATTAGATAGGTATTTTATGCACAAACTTTTTTCAACCATTGATTAATATGACTTGCACTGTATGGATCTACTGTATGGAGAATTTGTCATTAATTCTTGGTTGTTACATTGAGTATGCCAAGCTAGAGGAATAATAACTGAGAATATTAGTAAAATGGTCAATGAGAAATTTGACTAGTGATAACCAGATAATTGATAAAAATTTATTTTGCTTGCAAGTTCGTAATACTTAATTTGATCTAACTGATATTAATAAATATTTTTCAAAATATCAAGAAATATTCTGAAATTTATATGAAAATTCTCTATCATTAGCTATCTGCAAAAGAAGAAAGTTTTTAAGTTGTTGTATCATGAAATCTTTGATTGAAAGTTATCAATTATATTAAATAGAGAAACCCTTTAACTTTTGATGTTACTAAGAAACTATCAATTACTACTAATTGACAATTCCTGAAGGAAAGCAAGTTTTTCTCATCATAACTCTTTTGTTGAGGGTCTTTAAAGCAAAAAAGTCCTCTTTTACTTTAAACCCAAATTATTATCTGGATTTAAGCACAAAAAGCTACTTATTATAGGTGTGAGAATCTGAAAGAATATCATTTATCGTGACATTCTGCAATTAATATTTTTAACTTCTCCAGATAGTTAGTTGTATATACTGAATTAAATATTTATATGGATTTTATTATATAGATATGAGAACATAATATCCATTAAATAGAAAAACACTTTAACTTTTGATGTTACTAAGAAACTATCATTTACTAACTAATTGACAATTCATGAAGTAATGCAAGTTTTTCTCATAATAGCTCTTTTGTTGGGGCCTTTAAAGCAAAACTACTTTACTTTAAACCCAAGTTATATGGATTTAAACCTATAGAAAATATCTTTCTGGGTTTAAATCCATATATGAACTTGGGCTCAAAGTAAAAGAGAATCCCTTTTGCTCTAAAAACCCCCAACAAAAGAGCTCTTGTGAGAAAAACTTGCTTTGCCTCAGGAATTAGTAGTAATTGATAGTGTCTTAATAACATCAAAAGTTAAAGTGCTTCTCTATTTAATGGATATTAATGCCTCATATATATATATATATAATAAAATCCATATAAATATTTAATTCTATATATATGTATGTATATTATAAAAAAGATTGCCTTGACAATGGATTGAGATTATTGATTGTTATTGATATTGAGATTGTTTAACTAGTGACTGATCTTAATGAGTATATCTGTGTGTGAGAGGGTATAAATATATGTTGAAATAAATGTTTTCATAGGTACTTAATATTTTACAACTCATGTTTTCAGAAGCCAAACATGTTTAATAAAATAAGAATACTGTTATTTCAACAAAATAGCACCTATCCTCAATTCAATTATATATATATATATATATATATATATATGTATTGATATATATATATAATATACAAATCAATATATAATATATGAAAATACAGTACAATTTACATAAATTATATTATTGTTAGAAGTACTTTCGACTATACATTTTGTAGTCTTTATCAACTATATAACATTGAATAATCAAAACAAGATAACCTTTAACAATACCCATAGTTCAATTCAGATTTCCCACAATTCTGTTATCTTAACATTTGATGACTGGCGATTCATTAACATTTGACGATTTTATGAAATCAATATAGCCTCTTTTATTTTATGTTTATTATGACAGCGTTTAATTTGAATAATTCTCATATTTTTATAATCAAATTTAAATCCATATTGACAAGATTTATTATGATCAAATATAACAGATAATGAAGGTTTATTTACATCTATTCCAGATTGTTTCTCTTTTTGAATTCTATTATATAAAAGCATATGCTCTTTTATTCTTTTCTCAAATGTACACTTAGATTCACCGATGTATTGTAAACCACATCCACATATCAATTTATATATAATAGAATTTTGATTAAACTTTGAATTTTGAATTTTAGAGTTATTAAGTAATCTATTTATGTTATTTGTTGAGAAAAAAGCAATATGACACAAATCATTATAAATTCTCCTAATAAACTTGACCTGCTCATCTGATATAAATGGCATTGAAATCCATTTCATTTTGATATTTTTATTTTTAATTTTATTATAGTGTTGATTTCTTTTAAATCCTTTAATAATATTAATAATAGCATTTTTATAATAACCAATCTTTAACAAGTCATTAACAAATAAATGTACATTTTTAATTTTATCACTAGAATATTTGCACAATTTTTTATTTCAAAATAAGAATGATTTCAATCCATATGAATCATATGTACCTATAAGTCATAAGTTGTCTGGATTGAAATCATTCTTATTTTGAAATGAAAAATTGTGCAAATATTCTAGTGATAAAATTAAAAATGTACGTTTATTTGTTAATGACTTGTTAAAGATTGGTTATTATAAAAATGCTATGATTAATATTATTAAGGGATTTAAAAGAAATCAACACTATAATAAAATTAAAAATAAAAATATCAAAATGAAATGGATTTCAATGCCATTTATATCAGATGAGGAGGTCAAGTTTATTAGGAGAATTTATAATGGTTTGTGTCATATTGCTTTTTTCTCATTAACATAGATAGATTACTTAATAACTCTAAAATTCAAAATTCAAAGTTTAATCAAAATTCTATTATATATAAATTGATATGTGGATGTGGTTTACAATACATTGGTGAATCTAAGTGTACATTTGAGAAAAGAATAAAAGAGCATGTGCTTTTATATAATAGAATTCAAAAAGAGAAACAATCTGGAATAGATGTAAATAAACCTTCATCATCTGTTATCTTTGATCATAATAAATCTTGTCAATATGGATTTAAATTTGATTATAAAAATATGAAAATTATTCAAATTGAATGCTGTCATAATAAACGTAAAATAAAAGAGGCTATGTTGATTTCAAGAAATCGTCAAATCTTAATGAATCGCCAGTCATCAAATATTAAGATAACAGAATTGTGGAAAATCTGAATTGAACTATGGGTATTGTTAAAGGTTGTCTCGTTTTGATTATTCAATGTTATATAGTTGATAAAGACTACAAAATGTATAGTCGAAAGTACTTCTAATAATAATATAATTTATGTAAATTGTACTGTATTTTCATATATATATATATTGATTTGTATATTACATATATTGTGGAATGAATACAGATATCAAACTTTATTATATATATATATATATCATTAAAAACCAGTCAATACTTAGACAATCTCAATATCTATAACAATTAACAATTTCAAATTATTGTCAAGGCAACCTCCTTTTAACAATATATATATATATATATATATATATATATATATATATATATATATATATTAATGCTTTAAAATATCAGAACAACAGCATGGAGAAAATGATAATTTGTTATGTAATGTTTAAATGAACAATGCACAATTTCTCTGTAGCAGTTTCTTGAAGGTTTATTGTGATATTAAACTAGATTGTGAAAAATGAGTTGCTAGTGGGGAGCTATAATAGGTGTTTCTTCTATTGCAATAAAGTTAGGTTCTTAATAAAAAAAAATTGATAATCTCATTTATTTAAGTTAAAATCATACTTATAAATTATTTTGGGCTATTACATAATCAGTAAATTTTTATTGACTAGTATATATAAGCTTTTTAAACCACCATAATAATGTATGTTGCCTTTTTATGGCTCAGCATGCAGGAAAATGTTCTGCTAACTCTGAATAATGTAACTGTCTGAAAATAATCTAAATCTCTATAATAATTGGCTTCAGACTTCTAGCTTTGGAATTTATATTTCTTATATCAAGTAAAGATAATGATACCATAAATTGTGATTAGTTTAATATCTTCTGATATAATTGATTAAAATACTTAATAAATAAACTATTTGACCATAATAATTTGTACACAGATGCAGATTGAAATCAACAACTAGCACTTTATGATTTTGCCAGCATTATGTTTTTTTTATGGCATATTTGTTTAATTTTTGTTAACAGCATTACTTACTTAAGGTAGTGAAATATCTTGTGATCCACATACCGATCCAATATAGTATCAATGTTTATTGATTATTTGCCTTTACAATCCATTTATTCAGTAAAATTAATTATATGTATTATTTAAAGAGATTTATGTGTTCTGAATATTACATACTTTCAATAAATTAGCTCATGAAAAATAGTTATGTGTTGTTGGTCGAGTGGTTAGCATAGCAGCTGGCCCAAGTTCGCTTCCTGGTCAACGCATTTGGCATATGAAAAAAAAATTAGCTCAAAAAAAAATAATTATTCACCTTGAGAAACTCTTGATTGGATGTTCTACTCTTTTCCAATTAAAAAATAATGAAGAGTTTATGTGTAATTTAATAATATACATCAAACTATATTAGAAAGTATAAGAAGATTACATGAAAGGAACTGCGATATTTGACTGATCCACAGTGAAAAAAATATTAGATGGAATTTCTTTTGAAATATATTTAGCATTTGTGATCATTATGTTAAAGAAGGTGAAGATGTTGGAAAAATTAATACCATTATTGATTAAAGAGACGTGAACCTCACTGGCAATATTCACAAACATAAAGAAGCCAGATTATTGGAGAAAACTTTTTAAAACATCATAAGTTCTAATTATATTTGGAGATTAAGATGGTAAAAAAATATCAGGTTTTATGGGCATTATTTTTTTACTAATTCTATATATAAATTTTTTTTTTAAAAAGATATTTTAAATTTAACTTAGAGAGAAAATTCTCTCGCTTTTGTTATTTTTAATAGAAAATAATATTATATAATTGGAGAAAATTTTAAAAAGAAAAGAGTGGTAACCACTCTTAACTTTCTTGTCTGTCTATATATCCCCGTCCAAAGTACTTATATCTGAAAGTGTAATTTATCCTTCACACACTCTCCTGCTTCATACAAACATCCTAAATCTTTAGATTCCTTGCAGTAGATTATCGATGTTATAAATTCAGAAATATATGTAAATAATATTTATTTTCAAACCAGATGATTTGATACTTACAGAGACTACTAATTCTATATAATTTCAAATAACATTATGTATTCAAGAAGTGAATTACATACAGCTGACATGCAAATTGCTTGTAGTCTCAATTTTATGGATGATTTGAAGCAATACAATATTTTAAATTTGAAACCTCTTTCTCTTAATATTTCTATAAAAGTCTGTTGAAAAAGCATACCCCTGTAGTAAGATATGTGAAAGCTGATACACTATAAAAAATATATTATATTAAAATTTACCTTCATAAAAATTATTTTTTAAAATATAATTAAAGTAGATTTGAACACAGACTTTCAAACTTTCTTAAGTCATCCACTCTATCTTATATAAATAATACATATGACCACATACATGTGAAAAAGATAACAATCTCCAATAGATATATTTTGTGCTAAAACAGCATTTATTAGTTGATCTGGATCACTATTTTCCATACATATAAATAAGCAAATCTACAAATTTTAATGAAGAGGCTGCAATCCTCTTCAGCTTATTTTTAAGTTGTTGTTTTTTCTCTTTAATGTTTTTTTTCCCCCAGTGTTTTGGGAAACATAACAAATCATTCTTCTTTCGATAAGTCCTATGCTATGAGAAGTTGCAGAGTTATTTTTATTATTAGGGCCTTGTGTGACACATATTACCCCTAAAGTAATGTGTTTTCTTTACTTATTCTTCAATGAGAATTAATAAATGATTGATTTTTTGGAAAATTAAATTTCTATGAGGAACAAAACTATTTAAGTCAATAATATTTTGGAATTAATGTAAGCATTGTATGTTTAATGTTAACAGAGTAATGCATTAAAGTATGGAAATATTTAAACTATTAAAGTTTTATTTTTCTGAAAAGTTTTTTTAATATATATTTAAAAGGAGATCAGCTATTTATTTTAAATTCACAAAAAATTTGCTCTAAAATTACCAAAAAAACTAAAACTATAAGTAATTTATATATACACTAATTCATTTCTTGGATATTTGGAATAATGTGGAACTAATTACAAATTTAAAATATTACATTTTTTAATAAGTTTAACAACACCCACTTTTACTAGTAAACATTTTATTGAATCAATTCAAGATTATCAAATTTGATATTTATAACTTGTTTCATTTATTTTTTTAAATTGAAATAAAAATTAATTTTAAATAAATAGTTATTTTAAAATATTTCTTTTTTTCGTTTGAGTCAAATCTTGCTTATATTATCTAGTGTAGATTTTTACTGCTATTTATTAAATACTATTTGATGGCTTAAGGGGAAACTTGCTTAACAGATTATGCTAATGAGCAAGAATCTATGTTATACATGCATGACTAGTGACCTGCAAAATTATGAGTGAACATGAAGAAAGATTCCTAATAATAATTCAAATTAGTCAGTTAAAACAATAGTTTAATTTTTGAATTATATTTATTCGCAAACATACTTCTGTAAATTTTTAAATCATAACTTCCCAGGAAATGTTTAAGATTTACGTTTGTTAAAACATATTCATATATACATACACACACATATAGCTGACTGAATTTGTAATCATTTGAATTATAGTATATAAAACATATTCGTTTGTAAATATATAACATATAGCTGACTGAATTTGTAATCATTTGAATTATAATATATAATAAGAAAAATAGTAGTAATAGTAGTAATAATAATAGCAGTAGTAGTAATAGTAGTAGTAGTAGTAATAGTAATTTGTACTTCAAATTACGGACTCATTTTCAAAGGTATACCTATCCATTTTTCTCCAAGATACACCTGTTCAATACTCTTGCTATAACAAAAATTGCATACTATGACCTATTATCAAATTTTCGAAGATGTTGATTTCTGCCATCAACTCCGTGTGTAATAAATTGCTCTTGGGCCACAAGACTGGATCAATATCCATAAAATGGTTCAAGCACCAACCCTCATACAGCAGTCTAGGATTACACAGTATTTGGATGTTCTATACTCAAAAAGCCATAATATAATAGCAGATACTACCAACCAGTTCCAAAATGCTGGTGTTTGCTGAAAGCAACCCCTACAGAAAAAAACCTCATCCTTCAAGACCATATCCCACAGATCTTATTTACACAATTCTAGGTACCACCAATCAGATTAGCCTCTCCCACAATTACAAGTACACTTATTGGCAAACATATAACATGCATTATCCAGACCCAAGCAATTATTATCTTCTCCCCATATGTGGAATAAATAACCATCACCCTCTCACCAATTTAACAAATGGGCTTTTGAACCAAGGTTTTTTTTAACTTAATTAGACTCATCATGCACATACTTTCAACATCTCTTTTTCTATGGTATGGTCATCTGTACAAAAACATCAACCCAATCTATAAACTATACCATAAAGCCAAGAAGTCTCATCAACACCTTTTCAATAACTTCCAAGCATATGTTAAATGCAAACAGGCGGTTCTACTTCCATATACCACACAACTCAGTCCTTCCAAAAATTACATATTAAACTGCTGTACATGCAGTAACATTTACTCTGTTTGCCATCTGGTCACCTGTTGCACCTTCTTGTTGGACAACAACATCAGGAGGCATCTATCCACATTTATCAATAAATTAAGTCTGTTAAAACATGGGATAACAACATAGATCCCCTGGACAGTTTTGCAGCTGTCAGGTTATTTATTAGAAAGCAGTTTGACCTATAAGCTGCCCCAACTACAATAGACAGTACTAACAATCTTATCAGACATTTCATCTGGTTCATAATACAACTATCTATATGAAAAAATTATATTCCAGACACTCATCACAATAGTTCAATTCCACATAAGGCTATCAAATGAGACCTATCAACTGCTTAGCAAATGAACTTTAATTCAAAAGTTATAAACATTTCTTTTTTTATATATATCTAATACTATGTTGTACAAAAAATATCATTAACAACAATCATATACAATTACCAATGTTAATTGTTAATCAAATTTATATAACAAACTATCACTATACTTGAAATGCCTTTGTAACCCTAGCAAAACCTTTGTAACCCTGGAAAAACCCTTGTAAAACATATGTAACACATCTTTTGGTCAATAAAGTATATTGTTGAATACAACTGCTATTAACTGCTACTTCTACTACTAAAATAAAAGTAATAATAATAACAACAACAATAACACTAGAAGACATCCAACTACATTCACCAATAAACACCAACAAATCAAGGCCCAGGACAATAATACTGCATTCCCAGATATTTTTGCTGCCACCTGGTCACTACTAAAACAACCATCCAATCTATAATAGGTCATAATCCAATGATAACCACATTGAATAACATTCACTGGTATCATCCCATCATTATCTGCCTTCAACTCCATCCACCATCAGAATACAGAATTTACTCCACATCTATTGCAATCTACCAGCTGTCACTATATGGAATTTTACTCTGAACTGACTTTGTTCTTTGTACAGCACCCATAACTTGATTTTATGCTACATGAATATATAAGTTACTTCCCTAGTATACTACAAGGTTAACAATTAAAAGAACAATAATCAAGATTAATTTAGTGACTGCAAATAACTTTTTAATATGACACCAGATTTTATAATCTTACATCAAATATATCTATCTATGAAATTTGAGTTTTATATTGAACTGTTTTTTAAAGACTTTAATGATTAAACTTGATCTCCATCTCTGTATCAAAACTAATAGCAGCATTTGTAAAAAATATATACCTTGAAACCTGATTATTGTAATCCTTAAAATTAATCCATATAAAAACCTGTACAACATGATTAAACCTGTAACCCTTACAATTAATGTTATGTAATGTTATGTAACCCTAAGGATTAATAAAGATTATTGTTGAAACATAATAATAACAGCAATAACAACAACAGTAATAATAATAATAATAATAATAATAATAATAATAATAATAACAACAACAACAATAATAATAATAATAATAATAATAATAATAATAATAATAATAATAATAATAATAATAATAATAATAATAATAATAATAATAATAATAATAATAATAATAATAATAATAATAATAATAATAATAATAATAATAACAACAACAACAATAATAATAATTTGATTCAATTTAATTTATTTACCATATAAAACTAATGCATTAAGCCAATTACAGAATTGGACCATAACAAATATACAATAATGTACATAAATGAGCATAAATGATAAATTATTAATATGATTATATGCCATATTTCTTTATAAGAACAATTTTTTTTAAAATCTAAAGTATAAATATTTTCACGTGATCACAATCTCTTATACTAGCACATAATTGTTATTAAACAAGGCAAAACCCTATACAGTAGTACCATCTTGTGCCAACCAGAGTAATCAATGGATGCCAGAAGGCTTGTGCATAAAATCCCTATCTAGTGCCTACTCATCCAATATCCCCAGATTAGTTTCTGGCTTGCAGCCTTCATCAGTGAGGAGCCTTGGATCTGCTGGAGGGTTGCATTAGATCCTGAGATCTAGATGCTGTGCTCTCAGATCCAAGGCTCCTCACTGATGAAGGCTACAAGCCAGAAACTAGTCTGGGGATATTGGATGAGGAGGCACTAGATAGGGTTTTTATGCATAAGCCTTCTGGCATCCATTGATTACTCTGGTTGGCACAGGGTGGCACTACTGTATGGAGAGTTTTGCCTTGTTTATAAATATTTTCAATAGTAAAATCATGATTATAGTTATTAGGCAAATGAAACAAAGATGAAAATTTTAATATGTTAGAGTGACAAACCTTAATATAAAATAAAGTGTGTTTTATGTAAACAATTATTAATAGTAATATTTGAAATTTTGTTAGTTAATATAATTTTCTGATTGACAAGGTTATATAAAATTTTAAGATCTCTCATTTTTCTTCTAATGGATAGGGATAGATAATTGTCATTTAGCTTAATATACTTGGAAAATTTATCATAAACCAATTACATTTTTATAATATCTCATTTGAAATTGGGATTCCAAACAACAGATCTATATTCTAAAATAGGCAAAACCAAAGAGAGAAATAATTTATATTTTGTAGAACTAGTAAATTGTCTACCATGCCTTAAAATTGCACCCATAATTTTAAAAGTCTTATTTACTACATTTTCAATATGATAAAGAAATCATCCATTGCTTGCAAAAATAATAGCAAGCTTCTTTCTGAATATCAACAAATTTTATATTATGATCTTCAATATAATGACAAATTATCATTTGAGATTTTTTGAAATAAGAAACTGTTGAACATTTATCCATATTAATATTCATTTTATTATCTCTACACCATTTCACAAAATTATTAATATCTTTTTGTAAGAGTATGCAATCATTAAGTGAGTTGATATTCCTAAAAATTTTACAATCATCTGCATAGCATAAAATTTGTAAAAATTCCAAACTCTCTCCCAAATCATCAACATAAATGTTAAACAATAATGCTGCAAGGATACTGTCCTGAGATACTCCTATATTACAATAAGATGGATTAGAAGAATTATTATTAAATTTGACATAAGCCATTCTTTCCCTAATAAAAGATACAAATCATACAACCAAATTATAGAAAAAACCTAATTTGTACATTTTGTAAAACAATTTGGAATGATCCACTTTATCAAATGCCTTGGATAAATCAAAATAAATAACATCTAAATGGCATTGATTCTCAAGATGTTAGCAATATGACCAATTATTGTTAAAAGATTAGTTTCATTGATCTGCCAGATTAAAAACCATGTTTCACAGAAACTAAAATCTTATTTATGTCATTAATAATTTTTTTATAAACACTCTTTCAAATATGTGTGCAACTATATGAAGCACAGAAATTGGTCTATAATTATTAACATCATCTTTTGAAACATTTAAAATAATAATAATATACAGTGCCACTAGTGGGTGATTACCTTAGTTCTTCTGATAATACCCAAGATGTTTTAGAAGCTATAAAATATTATTTTTTTTAGAGAAAATCACTGATTGAATCATATAGATTATATTTATATATTATTTATATATATCATGATATGAAAATCAATTACAAAAAGGTGCTATTTTCTTCGACTTTTAAATTCTACTGTAATTTCAATTGAAAGTGAATTAGGAGAAAATAGCTATGTTTAATGAAGCCATGAGTAGCATAGAACCATCTTAAGTGAATGTAGAAAAATCTTCAATTAAAAAGCAAAATCTTGACAGAAATAGTGAATTAGACAAGAAAATATCAATTCAAAAAATCAATAATGCCAATAAAGACAAGACTGAAGCGAGATTTCCTACATTATGTTAGATGATTTCTTAACACTAGATATACTGACTCAGATTTCTGAACCTCATAATAACATTATCAAAGAGAACTGATCCAATGAAGCCCTTAATATTATTTCAGAAAAATTTAATGCTACTTTGTCTAATGAATTCTTTGCTTCATTCAAACATTTTTTTTAGAGATCGATTTATAGTTATTGCTATTACTGATATGAACTGCTCGCTGTACCATTTTCTGAAGAAACTTCTATTTGAAGCTTTAAGCACTAATGACACATGGGGACACAATTTATAAAATTTCCAATTATCCAAATCCTAGATATGTTATTCTGGAATTTCACAATGCTGAACAAAAAGACCAATTTAGGAGAAATATCAAAGTATTAGATAGATACTCAATTATTGTAATTAATCCAAACCAAGATAGATATATAACTGGCTTTAAAAAGAATGCTTATTTAAGCTATAACATTGATGACTTTTACAATCTAATTAAACCTTTCAGCATAGTAGTCAGCCTTCAACCCATGTTACTAAAAAATACACCAGTCCCAGTATATGATAACATGTATAAATTTAAAGTGAAACTTTGCAAAGACATTAATCCCAATGAAATTCCTCTTTGATTACAGATCAGAAAACCATCTTTTTTAAAAATATGTGGACTTAAACCACAATGTTTTCACTGTAAACAATGTGGTCATGTAGTCAATACATGTCCTAATTTATTGTGTAAATATTGTAATTGAATTGCTACACCAATGCATCAATGCTCATTAATAAACTCTGAAATAATAGAACCATCTAGAAAAACACTAACATGGAAAAAACAATTGCATGAACAATAGTTCAGTAAATGTAATTGACCACCAGAGAGCGCATGAAAAATTTCTAGTTTTGAATGGTAACAATATGACAAAACATTATCATAGCAACCATCAGAAATCGATGACATTTCTAACAAGAAGCAATTAATAAGCTTCCACAATAAAGAAAATGCTATTGTCATAAATAAAACCACAATTGAAATAATGAATAAAGTCTCAAAATCGAATAAATCTAAGACTGATAAGACTGCTGATAATTTCTTAGACAAACGAAAATCTGGTCACTCTGTTAGGATGAAGTGTGGGAGAAAGCCTGCCTCAGAAATAAATTGCAGTGATAATGAAGAACTTACTACTTCTGATGAACTGATCAAAAAATGGTACATGATGGAATTCAAGAGTCTGAACTGGAAGATGTTGTGGATGAACTAATTGAAATAAATGAGATTAGTAAATATACTACATAGTGTTTTAAATCTCAATTTAGGATCAGGTATACAAAATAAAAAATATCAGAAAATATTTTAATTTTTTGTAGAGCTAGAGAAGATACTTTAAAACTTGCTAATGATATTCCATTAATAACATTTTTAATACACAGTAGGCTGTTTATTTAGTAATATTGTAGGTGTAAAAGCATACACATACTTCCTTTGGGTAGGTTTTTTAGCATAAATAAGTGTACGACACAGAGTTAGATATATAAACACAGAAAGAGAGAAGGACAATCTAATATATATCACATTATAGAACTTAATATGAATATATTCTTGCTAAGTGTACAACATAAACATAATATGTAATTATATACAGTTTTTTTTTTAATTTAAATCTATATTCTCTTGAGCATGCACATAAATATCGGAGCTCTTAACATCAGAGACTTGAACTCTGAACAGAAAATCCATTAATTAATTAAATGGTGTGACATCGTCCAGCCACACATACTTGGCTTGTCAGAGACAAAAATATATTGTAACTCATTTACAGATCCTTCGAATTATCTACTCAATCAAGGATTCTCAATATTTTCAAAAACAGCTCTCATGCCATCTACTGGAATGGGTATTTTAATATCTAAGGCTTGTCCATTCAGATCATTTAATATTCTATACCTTGATGCTCACATATTAAATATCTCATTCCATCACAAAGCTTTTGTTTTAAATAGTATATTTTCATATATTCCTCCAGGGTCAACAATAATAAATAGATTAATATTAACAGTTAATTCAATCCTAGCTTACTCTCCCTATCCATGTCTGCTACTGGATAATTTTAACATGCCCTACAGTAAATTTTTTATCTAAGTGGCTATATAAGTTTGCTTTTCCCCTTATGAGTGGAGGTTTTCTACCAAATGATTCTGTATCATTTGACAATGGTAGATACTCTTCACTAATAGATCTGGTATTTTACTCATCAATATTGCATCATCTAATTAGGCCATCTCTGACAAATTCAACCCTATCTGACCATTTAGCATTGTTTGTAGTTCTAGATCTAGATCTTATGTATAGAAAAGTACTGTCAGCTGGATAGACAATAAGAGTATTACTCCCTAGCAGGACTAATGAACTTTTATTTTCATAAATCTATATAGAACGTTTTAAAATGAATAAAATGAAGATAGACCCTGTGCAAACCTGGTTAGCATTTGTAAATGTTCTGTCTTTTAACATCGATCACTTAGCCCAATCATCCACACCTCCTACTAAATTATTAGCACTTGCAGATGACATTCATAAAAAAAATTATTTATTACCAGGTCACTGAAACCAATTGTAGTAAAGTAACTGTCCTAAAAAACTTATATAGCAGTACCTGTCAAACTCTGAAAGAATACATACTAATTTTTAAAAAAAGGCTTTTTCTTGATCACATGCATTTTTTTCTTTAGATATTTTATTCACTGAGCATTAGGCCAACCTCCTCAAAGAAAATACATACAGCAATTAGAATCAATAATGAAATAATTGCTGGAGACAGCATGCTAACTCCATTATATGATTTTAAAAAAATAATTTGCAAAATAATAAAACATTCTGTCCCACCACTTTATTTCTGGGGAATCCAGAGGATGATGATATCTTTACAATAAATGATTTCACCCAAAAAAATTGCTAAAATCCTAGACACTGATTATCCAGGTATTCATGGGTAAATTTGTCTATGAACACTTAAGCTTTTTTAATTTATTACCCAGACAAATCCATCATATACCTGGATTATATTCAATAATGATTGAGCCTTTTCTTAAGATATCACTATAATTAAAAATATATGTACTATATCCATGAATTCATTTGGCATCAAGATTCTAGAATCAGTGATAAAGGATAAACTTGAACCCTTTTCCTTACCAACAATAACCAAAATGCAATTTGCAAAGAGAAGTGCATCTACTGGTTTAGCTGCAATTATTTTTTAAGTCTTTTATGGAGACTGTTAGAAAAGAAAAAAATATATAGTCCTATTGCCATTAAGTTGGATAAAAAAAGCATTTGATTCAATTTTAATAGACCATCTTATAAACCACTTAACAAAGTTGCCTGTCCCCAAATTGTTAATCTATATAATCACCAATCTATTGATAAATAGAGAATGGAAAATACTGACCAGGGTTTAAACCTCATTGCTCTATCCCTCAGGGTTCCCCTCTTAGTGCCTTACTGTTTACAGTGTACATAAATTTCCTCCTTAAAATGATTGAGGAATGGATACCTGATATTTTTGTACCACAATTTAAAAGTAACATTTCATATATTGCTTATATGGATGACACGATTATTTTTTTATCATTACAAAAACATGTTCACAAATTATTACAAATTTTAGACCATTATTCATGGGAATACAAACTAGAATTCAATTTAGACAAAACATTTAGTTGGCAGATATATACAAGCAAACTAATACAATGTAAATTTAAAGGAAACCCTGTCTCATTCCTCAGTTTTCCATTCCATCTTAGTAGTATTGGAATGAGAACAAAAATACAGAATTCTCTTAAAGAAAAAGTAGGAAAAAATTATTAGCTTCTTTTGAAGTCATATCTTTTAGTTTATTCTAAAGTCATATTGTTTATTATGCTCATTATGACAAGAATTATTTAATATAACCCTATAATCATTTACATTAAAACATTTACTTCACATGTTTACTCCATGCTCAAAAACTTCTGTGGGGTAGACACATTGCATCCATCTCTATTAAAAAACTACAAAATCTATTAATTCATAATGGACTAAGGACTACCCTCATTAAATATATTTTTAAAATAGAGAAAACATTTAATCTGATTACCTCCCTTTCAAACATATTTCATTATGTTGCTACATCATTAAAAATTACACCAATGGATAGACTTCCATTTCCTACTGGTTATTGGGCTAATTTAATAAAACCACTATTGAGCATAGATAAATTAACCTTCTGTCCCTCTACAAATAAATATAAATATTGGCAAACATATCTATTAATAAACTAATCAACCCTAAATAGTCAAAGAAAACCCATTTTGGGCCTAAACAATTGGCAACTTGTTAGATGATTTAGATTCTGGAAGCTTAAGCCAAAATATTTTGATTTTCTAATAAAGCTTAACTTGGGATCATTATCAACACTTTATTTTTATAAACATAGAAGAAATTGTACAAATATTGATGCTTTTTGTCCCTTATGTCATAAAGATTTTGAAATCAACAGCATATATTCTATGATTGTAGATATTATGATAAAGTATGCATTGCTCTTCCTAACCTTTTTAACAATTCTTTATTAAATATTGCATACCTTTTTAAAACCTACACAATAGGAATTTTTACTAGGATTAGAGCTAGTACATTCATCCTGTATACATTATGGAGTATTAAATGCATCATTATATATAATAATAATCCTAGAAATCATCCTAATACATTTTGGATTAAACTGAAGATTATTAGGGAAAAAGACAGAAAGCTTGCTCCATATAACATTTTTCACGATACCTTGTCCTTAATGCATCAACAACTGAGACAGTGCTAAAGTGATATAACCTAATTGCAACAAAAGCTGCATCATTTATATATGTATATAATCTTAAATGCCTTTAAAAAAAAGAAAAAAGTAGATACTAAAGAATTATATAACATTATGTAATTCATATTAATTTATGTAACCTTTTTTCTTTCAATATATATAATCAATTTAATTTTATGTAACCATTTATATAGTTACTAATCACTTATATGTAACCAAATTGATGCAAATTTGTGATGTAACCTATGTTTTTTGTAAATATGTAACTATTTTGAATTTCAATAAAGCTCCTTTGAAACATAATAATAATATAATAATAGTAGTAGTAGTAGTAGTAGTAGTAGTAGTAGTAGTAGTAGTAGTAGTAGTAGTGGCAGTAGTAGTAGTAATAATAGTAATAATAATGATGATGATGATGATAGAATTCAAACAAAAAATTAACTGATCCCAGACTCCTGCCATCCAGGTAAGCATGAAATCCCAAGGATGGTTTTTTCACATTTAGAATCACACACTACTCAATATTTTGTGGATATAGCAAATTTTCTTATAAAACAAGTATACAAAATTCCAAACCTAAACCCCATCTCAATAGTCCCCTTCTTAAAAAACCAAGAAAACCCAACCTCACTTGAAAAACTATGTCCAATTTTGATGAGCTCACTAGGCAAAAAAATACTTGAATCTGTCATCAAAGACAGAATAGAGTCATACATCATTCCAATTATATCCAAACATCAATTTGCCAAAAAAGGTTCTTCAGTTAATTAGGCAGCGTTAATTTATAAGACAGTCACAGACACAGTAAGTAGTAACAAAAAATAGGCACCCACAGTAATACAATTAGATATAAAGGCAGCTTTTGATAATGTAGTAATAAACAAGTTAATAGAACTGTTAATAAACTCTATTATCCCCAAAATCTATATTTACAAAATCACTACTTTGTTACTTAACAGGGAAATATATATTACTATAAATATTTATTTTATATAGTGTGATGTTTTTAAACTGTAAATAGTAATAATCTGTCATTAAGCTAATGCACGTGCGCTTTGTGGATTTTAACTATAAATGAATACTCTCACTTTCCAAACACAAGATAAAATCTTTGTGAAAAGATAGAATGAATCCATCTATCCTTTCAACCCAACCGTTTAAGTATGGCCAAATCTTAAGCATTTGGAAAACTGTTGGGTTGAAAGGATAGATGGATTCATTCTATCTTTTCATGAAGATTTTATCTTGTGTTTGGAAAGTGAGAGTATTCATTTATAGTTAAAATCCACAAAGCGCACATGCATTAGCTTAATGGCTGATTATTACTATTACTATAAATGGCAAAACAGCTACATCAATATTACCAAACTGCTCCACACCACAAGGATCTCCATTAAGTTCTCTACTATTTGCAATATACATTAACCCACTAATTAAAGAAATTAAAGCTAAAATAAATGGAACATATTTACCACAGTTGGGCTCCTACATTCCATGCATTGCTTACATGGATGACTTACCTGTCTTCTTAAAGAGCAAGAAACAGATACCCAGACTTTTAAAAATAATAGCAGATTATTCCAACACATATAAGCTTAATGTTAACATTGAAAAATCATGTTCCTGGAAAATTTATACAACAAGTCCAATTACAGATTATTTTAAGGGAAAACCTAGCCCTTTCTTAAATTTTCCTTTCTATTTTAGTACCATGGCAATGAGAATATAAATTCAAAATAAATTAAAGAAAAAATTGAGAAATTAATAATTTCAATGGAGAGGACATATCTATCACTATATGCAAAAAAATCACAGTTTAACATGTTAGTAATAACTAGAAAAAACATATTTTTCTCCTATTATAATTTTCTCCAGAGGTTTCATTAATAATATTTACACTCTATACAGGAAGTTATCATGGGGGGGGGGTATCTGTTTTCATTAAAAATTACAATTGCCATTATCTTTGAAGGGATTGGGTTTACACAATATTCATATTTTTCATATACAGAAAACTATAAACACATAGCAAGTTGTATAAAAATATATCCAAAGATATCACATACAATGAAAGTTACACCAGCAGATATGCCACCATCATCCAAAGATTACTGAAAAGGTCTATTGAACCCAATAATAAATGCAAATATATTTTCTATTCAAATAAATAGTGCTAAATATAAATACTGGGAAACACTTAAACTTGTCTATCCAAGCATACAAAATACTGAAGAAACACTACTGTCTATTAACATTAAGCAATTAAGTAAAAGATATAAACATTGGTTGTTGGAACCAAAATATTTTGACTTCTTGATAAAGATAAATCTGGAAGCACTTCCAACATTAATTTTTTTTAAATATAAAAGATATTACCATAACAGATGTCACCATATGTCATCGAGAATCAGAAACAATATATCATTTCTTATTCACTTGTCAAGGGCTTGAAAACATTCACAAAGCTATATGCAATATCACAATATAGAAAAATACAACAATCAGACATTTATTACAAGCATATAACAAATGTATATTTTCCAATACTAGGACTAGTACTTTTTTTCTATATGCCTTCTGGTGCACTAGATATAGTTTTAATATAAACACAAATACCAGAAGACATTAAAACACAATTAAAAATAAATTAATAAACATCCAACAAAGAGATAAAAAAGATAACACACAAACACATATCAACACATGGTCTCTAATGCGACTTCAAATCTGTGACATGGTATATGGCCAACAAAAGAAAAATAATTTAAATTTTTATGCTCTGGGAATGAATTTATTTTTATTCATCTTTGTTTATAATTGTTGCAGTATGTTATTTCTATTGTAATGGGTTTTTTTCTTCAGTTTATTTGTTTCCAATTTTTTTGTGTACATACTCATTTTTTAATTTTTTTTATACTATTAATTTTTAATAATGTAATGCTTAATTTTTTTGTCCTTTAAAAATTTTAATCTGTAATGTCTGTAACCTATTGTACGTTTTCTTTTTGAATAAAGTTCCTTTGAAACGTAATAATAACAACAACAACAACAGCAATAATAATAATTATTATTATTATTATTACCAAAATTACACTTTTCTTTATTTTGCCTTAATATCCTATAAATACAATTTATCCAAACCACTTCAAAAAGTGTTTGAAGTGGTTTGTATAAATTGTAATAATAATAATTAACAACATTGTTTATATTAAAAATAATATTATTTTTATAAATAATGTATGTAAGTGAGGTTTTTCTTATTAAATCATGTTTTAGTCCTTGTCATAAAAGGATAAAAGTATTTTTATATTTATTAAATTCTTCCATTTTATATATATAATAGAATGATATCATTAAGTATTATTATACTGTATTGTATATATGACTAACAATTAAATTATATCTATTAAAGTTAAATATTCTAGTCATTTATAAAATGCCCCAAATTATCTAGTCATCTGTATATATGTAAGGAATAAAACAAATACCTCACTGTAATACTTGTTTTGACTTAAATAACTTGAACCACAAATATTTGTTGCTGTTTCAGAGTCCAGGATTATTTTCACAAGTATTTAATACTTTTTAATGTTGCTTTTGCTAGCTTGTTAGTGCTATAAATAATGCATGGATAAACTTCAATAATGTCATTAACACCTGTAAACCATGAGAATCTTCATGTTAATATATATATTACCAATTCTAAAAAGCTCTTTTCTACACAGATAATTTAAAACTTTTTTTTTCATAGCTGAATAAAATACTTGTTGTGAATACAATATAACAAAAATGGAGTTATCTCTTAAGCTGATATTCAGTTTTTATTTTCATATATTAAAAATTCAATTTTAATAATTATAAATAGTTCTCAAACAATACATGCATCAAATAATAAATTAAATGGGCTCACCTGTTTGTAAGCATAGATATTCTCTCTTTAGGTGAAAGATGGCTTTTTTGAGTAACTACATTTTGATTTAGTGAGATTGATATTAATTTTCTAATTGTTTAAGTGTAATTACTCTGTTATCTGTTGTATGTTTTATTACATTCTTTTATAAATATTTTGTAATATTAGAATATGGTCTATTCTATAGTTCTGCTTTGCACACATGTAATGAAGCTATAAAATTGTGGTAGTTAATAAACTTAATTAATAAACTGAGCACTTTCAGAAAATCTTTGTTCCCATAATTATAGCTTATCATTAACTGCAAAGAGTTTATGGAGAAGCTTTATGCAAATGTCTATGTTATATCATATTCTCTATTTTTTTTTTGTATTTTTTCTCTAATTAATTCTATATCATGCACAATTTTATATCCTCTTGTTTTTCATTAATTATTATTTATTTTATCTTAATTCATGCAATGTTGTGAGAAGTATAATGTTAGAATAATAATAATTTTAGTGTAATATCTTGATTTTATCAGTATTCTTGATTTTGTGTTTTAAAAAAACAATATATTATCTAATATTGTATTTTTAAATGGCTAACTACTAAGTGTTTCTAAACTATTCATTTTAAAACTTGAAATTTTTTTGAGTATAGTTGAAATTAATACAAGTGTAGTGTAGGCAAGCACTTTTAAAATGTCATTTTATTCTAGCCCCAAATTATAAATTTTTACTTATTTTTTTTCTAGATACATATTTTTTAAAATTATTTTTTACTCCCAATTTTAGATGACTAATAAAAAAAATGCAAGTTTTTAATAATTGATAGTCACATATTATAATAAATTTTTTAATCTTTATATATATATATTTTAATGTGATATAAAAAAATTTAGGCAATAAAATATTAGATATGTATGTACATAATGAACTATACAAATGTGTAATTAATGATAAACATTTGCTCTTTTAAATTATAACTTATTAACATCATTTTGAATAAGCATTTGAGAAGAAACTCTTACATGATCGAACAATTTTTATCGGTTTTGTTAGGGAAAAAGTGATATTTCTAAAATATCAATAAAGAATATATGGATGCCACCTAAAAAGTAAAACATACAAATATTTTTATTTTTTGCCACTATCCATTAAAGTATAAAATTCTTATACATCATTTTAATTATAATTTTATGAGAAATATAATAAATATTTTAAAATTTATCTATCAAAATTATCAATTTATGAATGATTATAAAATGAACAATTTTTTGAATCTTTAATTTTTTTGTTTGTTATATATTAAACTTTTTTTTGCTTTATTACTTTTCATACTATATAAACATACAATTGGAATTATTATGAAAATTATATTTTTATTAAATGCATAAAGATTCAGCGTGAACTTATAATAGTCAATAAATTATAAAAAAATTATAAGAATGTATAAATCCTTGAATCACATTTGTAGCATGCACAGTTAATAAATATAACAGAATGTTATTGTCTTTTACTAATCTAAGTAATATACAATAAAGAAAATTCAAATTGAATAAAGATAAATGTTGATCAAAAATACATGAGGAAAAAAAAATATCATTGTAGCACATTGAAAATATAGAAGTTTTCAAAAAACTTATTAGAAAAATTAAAACACAGAAAAACATTATGAATATAAATGAGGCATTTATTTATATAGCACTATGTTTACAAATTGTAATAAACTAAAGATTAGCTTTTCAAGCTAACGTACATGCACTTTTTTTATGAATGTTAATAATAATAAATGAATACTTTCATTTCCAACACAAGATAAAGTCTTTGTGAATGAATAAATGAATCCACTTATTCATTCAACCCAAATGCTTATATATGGGCAAATCTTAAGTACTGGATATGAAAGCATGAGGATTTGTTCACAAAGATTTTATCTTGTGTTGGAAAGGAAAGTATTCATTTATTATTATTAACATTCGTAAAAAAAAAAAAAAAAAAAGCGCATGTACGTTAGCTTGAAAGGCTAATCTTTAGTTTATTATGAATATAATTAAATACAAAGAAAAAAAATAGGATGATAGAAGCAGCAACTTACTTCAAAATTGATGATAAAGATATACATGACCCTTTGTGTCTTTGTATTGTTTATCAACAACAAAGAACATCAGAGTTCAATAAGTTTGACACAGAAATAATAATGAAGAGAGTTTTAATGAAAAGTATGAGAAAGATTTTTATTTATAAAAGACATTATTTAAAAATAAAAATTATAATTATTAAAGCTATATTATTTCCTAAAACTACCTATAGATGTGTAAGTTGAATATTGAATACTGAAGAAAAGATGATAAAATTATTTATACATTTGAACTACACTGACAGCAAACGATATTTGAAGATATTATGAACAACAAAAAAAATCAGTAAGTGGATATTTGATCAGCTAACTAAAAGCTATAATTTAAATTTAAATAATTATAAACTATAAACATTGCATAATATTTTTACTGTATATTATAAAATGTATTTATATAGATAATTCATTTAAGGGATATGCAACAATCTTTAGAAATTTTCAGGTTATGTATTTTATCTATCATACATATTTATTTGTTTATACACTTGTTTAGTTTAGAGCATGCGTGCTTATACGTAATATATAAATTATAATATATAATTATTTAAATTTCTGACTTGAAGCAAGTTTAAATTCTTTTATTTTGGTTAGATTATTAGATGACTTAAATTGATTAAAAACAAATTAGTAGTGTTCAAAAACATTGATGGTAAAAAAAAAAAAATACTAATGAGGTGAATGGACTTCATCATCAGAATCTATGAAAACAAATAAAATAAATTGCCTTGAAAATATGCTATCCATGTGATTATTAGAAATTGATTTGTTGGCATATAATAAAATGAATGATAATTAATTTTGTTTAGTATTATTTATTTTGGAATGCTATCTTTATCAAGTATTCTGATTATTGTTTAGTCCTGGTTATGTCTTTTTTTTTAGTTTTGCTCTCAAAATTGGATTTTTTTTTATTTTTTTTTTTTTTGGCTTTAGAATACTATTTTATATTTGTTTCATTTATTTGAGTTTAGTTTTAATTCAACATCAACATGCCATATATACACTTCTCCTGATTTGATAATTAGTCTCGCAGTTGTTGGCATATTAATTTGGCATTATTCTGTGATTGCAGTTTTTTTTTTAACATTTGGATGGGTGGACTACATTAAACAATTTTTGTAGCTGAACAAAAAAAAGATAATTTTAAAAAAAAGTTAGAATTTTTTTTTTAAAAAATCAACTTTATAGATCACACTTTATAAACTCTGGCATTAGTTTTTTTTTTTATGTGTCATAGCATCGGCCGGGAAGCGAACCTGCTAACCCGGGGCAACTGCTTATAAGGCTGATGTGCTGACCTCTCGACCACCAATGCTTGACAACTCTGGCATTAGTTTCATATTATAGTAAAAAAAAAAACTTTTTTATATAATTACAAGTACAGTACATATATTTTAGTACTTTGTATAATTTAGCATCCAAGCCAAAGTGGAAGATCTTAGCACTAAAAGTTGTAAGATCAATTTCGTTTAGAGGGAATGGTCTGTCTCACTTTACAATGGGAAAAGAAAGTAATTTCACATTCTAAATTTAATCATATGAGGGAGGAGCGATTGGTTTAAGCACATAGTGGTTGAACAACTTTTTAGTTATAAATAAATATCTTATAGATTATACATGCAAAAATATACTGATGAATCAAAATTGAATTATGTATGTGTTTATTTTTATAAAATAAACCTGATAAAACAATAAGTTCATACATACATATATATTCATATATTTTTATTTATTTTATAAATATTTTTTAATATAGCTATATTATTATTTACTCATTTATCCTGTGGTCTTTTAGTTAGAGGTTTAAAAAATGAAAACATACGCTATTATTTTTTAAAATTTTGAAATGTAAAATGTAATTATTACTTAATAATAATAAAAAAAAAAAAAAATAGGGCAGGGTTGTTAATTAAAAACCAGCAATAGTGCATTTATCCAAAAGATAAATGTGGTAGTAAAAATTCTTTTGAGAACCACTAACTTATTTTATCAACCATCTTTTCATAGGTGAACAACAACATTGGAGCAGTTAATCCAGTCATTTTCAAATGGAATTCAACACTAAAAAAAAAAAGAGCCCCCCCCCCCAAATTAAACTATTGCACATTTCCATTATTGGTTGTAAAGATGTCAGGTTTTATAAATGCAATTGACACTTTCCGTTAAAAGACATTAACTTGAAAACAGAACCAAAAATAAGGATTCTAAAATTCTTTCAAAACTAAAAACCATTTTTATACCTGTCAAGTATAGATAAGAGTAGTTAAAGATTGGTTTTAACGTTTTTCTTTTTTCTTTTTAAATAAATGTCATTTAATAACATATAGGGAAATATATTTTACATTTACAATTTTATTCATAACATTATAATATTATGACAAAAAGAATATTTCAATAATAAAGATTATATACTTAATATGCACATATGCGTCTAAACACACACTTTCGAGAAAGAAAAAAAATTCTAAATGATAACCAGAACTCATCATCTAAAGATGATGAATTAAATATATATATATATTTTAGATACCACTATAATTAAGTTTTTTTTACTCTACTAGTATTACTTTTTTTTTTACTCATTATGTCAAAATTGATTATATTTATATTTTTTTTACCTTTAAAAAATTCTAATTGAATTCTTTCATATTTTATTAAAAATTTTTTTTTCCTAGTGACATTGTGGCCAAATATAAAAATTGGATCTTGTTTTCAAAAAAAAAATAATAATAAAACATTTTCGTTTTAAATTTAAAACATCAAAAAAATATTAGATAATTCATTATTTTATAGTATTTAGCTTTATTCTTGAAAAGCTATGATAATTTTTTTTTTTTTTAAGCTATGATAAATTATAGTAAAGGTAGCTAACTAGTAACGATAAACTATCACCAATAATGAGAAAGTATTACCAGTAATCTCTTTTGTCTCTCGATAAAGAATAAAAATGTGTTTGAAACCCAAATATATTTCTGAATAAGTAAATATATATAGATATGAATAAAGTTTTTCAATCTTCCGTTTATGTGTTATTATTGTTGTTAATTGTTGTTGTTGTTATTATTATTATGTTTCAAAAGGTAAACTTTATTAAGACTCAAAAGTGTTACATAAGTTACTTGCGAAAATATGAGGCCTTAGATACAAGTTGATACATAATATTACATATGCAATAAGGGTTTACAATCTTGTTTATGTTAGGAAAAAAAATTATTACATAACAAGAAGCATGTCAAATTAGGTTTATATAGAATTTTTAAATATGGTATTGAGAAAAATACATAGAAGCACATGATAATATGAGTGAAAACACATATGGGGAGGGGAGGGTTGGAGTTGATGTCAGATTAATATATGGTTGTACATAAATTGAGCTTATTTGGTGAGAAGTATTACAAGATTTCATGGATAAGTATTATTGTTCATGTGTTACATAAGTTACATGTGAAAAACATGAATTCTCAGATACAATTTGATACATGAGATTACATATACAATGAGGGTTTACAATTTTGCTTATGATAAAGAAAAGCTGATTGACAGTAATTGGAAGAGGATTAATTGTTGGATAAAAAGTAACATATATTAAATGGTTTACATAGATTTTTTTAAAAGTATTATGAGAAAAATACATGAAAGCACATGGTAGTATTTGTTAATACATCTTAATAGGGAGTGGAGTTAGTATTACTTTGTATATGGCTGTACATAAACTGTGCTCATTTGTCGGTGAACACTATAGATGTCATGACTAAGTCATATTGTTCATATGTTGCACATCTAAAGTTCATTTGAGGTAAGTTGGTGTAATGATCTTGCAAACTTTTTTGAATCAGTGGTTTGATAAAAGGTGAGTGTACAGTGTTACTCTCAAGTGGTGCAGCATTTATTCCAGTGGTCACTATGGCATGAAATTGGAGCAATGAGTTAATGTATAGTAGGCACATGAACTGGGTGGAATTGCAGAGAGTGGGGTGGAAGTGATATAATGTTTGATGGACTTGTGTTTCTTGCTTTATTGATTTTATTCTTTTTTATTTTCAAAAAATTTTATTAACAAATATTAAAGATTACATCAACTTACATTGAGTGTACATAATTTTTTTATATTGTACCAGTCAAAGTTATAAGTTCATCCAACAAGACTTCGATTGCGAGCAAAAGTACTCTAAATCTAGTCATGCCTGAGATACATAGGTCAAGAGCATTCCTGAATTCTGCCCTATTTGCTCCCTTTCCACATCTATAACAGATGAACTACATTTTTGATGATATAAACATATTTTTATTCACTACCATTCCAGAAACAATGCAAAAAGACAGGAAAAGCTCAGGGGCATGGAATATGTACTAACTCCTATGATTCATTATCCTCAGGATAAATAATAACTAAACAACTTAACTCAAAAAGACTTTAAAAATATATTAAACAACAAGGTAACAACAGGTATATTAATACATAAGTGAGACAGTATCCATTTGCTATGGCAGAATGTAAGCCACAACTCATTAAAGTGTTTGACCTACAACAGGTTGGTCTCTGATATTAAAAGAACTAATTAAAATAAATGATTTGGACAGATTATTTGGTTTTTAAAATAATAATTTCTTGCTATTAATGGTTTGTTATGCATATTCTAGAATACACATCCTTCTACTTTGATATATTATAGTAAGCAACCTTTGTAATTTATACATGAAGATGCAGAACAAACTTTAAATTCAGTCATAAATATGGAACGTAAATATCAATGTGGTTTAATATGCTAATGGAGACACGTTTCAATTTCACATGCATCACATGCAATACATGATGGTAACATTAAATAAGGCATAACAAGGGTCATGATAATCTCAAATATATATCTATATAATCACTTGGTACTTATTATATGCCTCTTTTACACCAATGGAGATTTCATGAGTTAATAACTAATGATTATGGAGAGTATATCAGGTATAGAATTTTATTTAGACTATGCACAAATTTTATTTAGATTATGCAAATATTACAGATTTGTGTTAATTAAATTATTACTTAAAGAATTGATTGTTCAGGGTGATCTTTGGGAATTAAGCATTGATTAGAAGATCGAGTATTGTTTGATTGAAGGAAGGGTATTGTTGGAATACTATAGATATAATATGAGAAGTGGTACTGATTTCATGGTAGCCCTAGAATGAGTACACCCAATTAGGGTTAAGATGCACTTCATCATTTTTTAAAAAGAAATTATGCGTGTGCTTCTAATAATACAATGCATTGAGAAATGGTGCATAGGGGATGCTATGGGCCAGATATTCTGGAGTTATTTCCTCACAGAGCCTCACTATGATTTATCCATAATATGTTCAAAGGCTAGTGCTTCCAAGTTCTATTTATCGAACATTGAATAACAAGTGGATCCAAGAACTCCAGTAAAATATGTAAGATAAAGCAAAATATAAGCAAATACTAGGAATAGCATGAATAAGCAATGCACTAGCATGACCTTGGACAAAGAATTAATTCCCTTCACATAAAATAAAATATCAGGTGTCATGCCATAAAAAATATTAAACACTCTAATAAGTACAAATATGACCTGAAGTAAACAATTCTAATGTTACTTATAGACAAGGATGTTTATATGATTCCCTGCATTTAAACAAAACCCAAATATAATAAAATAACACATTTATTAACACTTGATTGGCATTGCTAATAATTTGCTAACCATTCAGCTTACAATTAGGTAATATTACAATCCTCTCATAATAAGGAGAAGATATCTAATTTAATAGCTGATGACATAGAGGGAAATTAACATTTTAAAATAATAATATAATGTATACTGAAATATTGCATAACTATATTCATTTTCAACAAAGTGAATATTGATTGCATAAAAAAACTTATACTTAAATCTTAATTCTCCCTTAATAACAGGAATTGGTATAATAATAAAATAAATTTGCTGGGTTGAAAATCATTAGCATATCAAATTAAATTCAACAAGTAAGCAGATAGAAATAAATTAATATTTGCTGCACGAACATAAAATATAAAGGTAGCACAAAAGAATATTAAAATTTATAGATTTCTAAATTAAAGCAATGAAATAAAGAAAATTTAAGTAAAGCCATAATACATTATATGTAATAGCTAGGCATTATTGCTATTTTGAAGTTAAAAATAAACATTTTTTTAGAGTTCGTTCAGTGGATTAGATTTATTACATTCCGACGAGACTTAAAAATTTACGGCCGGATGAGTAGGAATTCTCGAGTAGCACAAATTAAACAGAGTTGGTGTTGCAAATATGGCAAGACAGGAGTGAGAATCTTGGATTCAAAATTCTAATTTATATCATACTTTCATTTAGGCAGTTCACAGGATAGAATATTCAATGGATGTTATTTCTGGTTGATTTGGAGAGAGTGGAAAAGTGAAACTTAGCCTCTCTACTTGGTGGTCATTATAAAATTATGAGTGGCATGGATTTGTTTGGTACATCTCTTGGCTCTTTTTTTTCTTGTTCAAATTTAGCTCTATTTATATGACCAAGTCTTTTCTTGGAATGCTTTTAAGTTAGTTTGCCAAGAGCTATAAGCTGTTACTACCAAGAAGTACACCTTTGTTTAATATTGCTTGTACCGATACAAACGATTGATTAGCCCTAGAAAGCATTGTTTTGAATCTATTTCTATATTGGAAATAGATTTGTAAAGATATGAATTCACTTAAATATTTGAATTTCTAAATTTTGTTATTACCAAACGATTTGAAAATACACTAATTGATCACTCATTTGTCTTCTAATTACAATTGCTTTCTAGAACCTTCTCAAAATTGCATCAGCCAAAATGCTATTTCTAAAAAAATATAAAATACCTATAATACAAATATGTAAATTTTAAATATTCTCAGTTTTAAAATTAATAGATTTACATGTGACTGTTAGTGGAAGTGGAAATTAATCTTTTCCATATATTTTTTAAACAATATCTTATTCCATATTTTAATACATCTTTAACTATTTATTACATAGACAGAGTAAAACAATTGCATGTATCTCTGGGCTTTCACCACCTAGTAACTGAAATGGATGATGTAGATGGGCTTAAACCTACTCCATAAACTAAATATCATCAGAGAGTGAAGGAAAAATATGTACTACAGATTTGCTACTTTATCTTCCTCTAGTTAGAGGAAGAAAAAATCTAACAAAAAAAAATTGATCTTGCAACAGTTGAATAAACAGACAGGTGACAAGAGAAATATAAGTGTCATTTCCTATTCTACATAAGACAACTAATTATACCAGACAATATGACTCCCTTATATCTATTCTTCATTCCCTGCTCTTCATATACTTCCACCTTATACAACTTATTCATTTCCTCTCCCTTCTATGTCCCAAACTCTATTCTACTCTCTGGCTAAAAAAAATGGTTTACCCTTTTTCCAGGTTTGGGACTGTGTACGGCTTTAAGTGGCAAGCATTATGTTTCCCCATTATTGAACCTTGTTTCTTTGAGGAGAAAAGCATTTGCTCCACACACTTGCCTTATTTTTATGGTCTTTTATACAATGGACATTTTTTTTAAAATTCTTGCTTTTGGACATTGCTATTGAGGTTGCCATTACTTTGATGGCATTATCCAGAAACTTTGGATTCCAAGGAAGCATTTAAACTTGATTATGACTGATAGTATCTGTGGCTATATTCTTATCACCAGGACAATAGAGTATATGATAGTTGAACATTTGCAATGCCAAACTCCACCTTATTAATTGATCATTTGTGAAAAAACTCTTAAGAAGCTCAAGACACCTATTGTCTGTAATGATAACAACCTCAGACCCTATGAGAAACTGTCTAAACTTGCAACATGATGGTGGGTGTTTCCTGTCCTGTATGTGCTAAAATATAACACAGTGTTTTCTGTCATCATCCATCTGGAAAAGCACAGAACCCAAGCCATTTTATTGCTATTCCTTTGGGTATAAAATGGACATGTAAAGTCAGAGTAGTGAATCATGATAGCCTGCAAAAAGTGAGTCTTTACCATGTCAAAATCCTGGTGATATATCTGTGTCTATTTCCACTGGTGCCCCTTTTGTAATAATTCTACCAGAGTCACAGTATCCTTGGTGAAACTTGGATTAAAACCAATGATAAAATTCCTAGGAAAGATCTGAGATGTTTGTGAGTGGTAGGTTCTGGAAACTTCTGGATGACCTTTACCTTTTCAGAATTTGGTTATATTCCTTTTTCATTTACTAGATATCCCAAGAAAAAAATCTCTCTTAAACCAAAACAGCTTTTTGTCAGGTTGATGGCTATATTCTTACATGCACATTACTGGAAAAATTGATTCAGGCATGTAAGATGTTCGAACAGGTCCTCAGAGGCAATGACAATGTCGTTTATGTAACAAATTAGATGTCTTTGCGAGTCTTCTGTCAAGACTTTTTCCCAAGTATTGCATAAACCCTGCCCCACTATTAATAAAACCAAATGGCACCCATTTAAGCACATGGGTTTGCCCATTTATAACAAAATCAGTATACTGCTGGTCTCTAGGATCTAAGACCATCTGCCCATAGTTAATAGTGATGTCTAAAGTTGAAAAGAAACTTTTACCTGTTCATTTAACAAATAGCTCTTGAGTCAAAGGTGGGACACTTCTTTCAGATATGGTAATACTGTTTAGCATCCTCACATCTAAACACAATTGGAGGGTTTCATTTTTCTTTTTCACAGCCACCAAAGGGTTGTCATATGGCAAGGGACTCTTTTCTATAATACGCCACTCTTTCATCTGTTGAATTTGTTTTTCCACTTCCTTATGATACTGGAAGGGTATTATATATGTCTTAGTATGAATATAAGAATCACATTTTAACTCTAATGTGATGAGTGTATCCCCTAATTTTCTCAGGCGTATTTGAAAATATCTGAATATGTTCTTTTAAAATTTCTCAAAGTTGGTCAAGGTCTTGCAACTCCACCAATGATGGTTTGTTTACTTTGTGATCGATTATTGCCACATCAGCAGGTTGTATTAAACAGTTTATCTCTGTAATTAAAAAGTCTCTTGTCATATCAAACATGATTGATTTCCCTTGTATAGTATATGTTCTGTTTGAATAATTAATGTGGTATCTGTTCTGGGTTAGGAAGTTTAATCCTAATGCCATTTTATGTACTAGTCCAGCCATGATCAGAAACACATGTCCACCATACTTGAAAATTTTCATTTCTTGCCTTTTGTTCATCATCTAAGATCAAGAGGATTAGATGAGTAGGAAGATCCATAATTAGATGAGTAGGAAGATCCATAATTGTCTTCTCTTGCTTTTCATAATTGAAAAATGATACCTTAGAAACCAAGGACACCTGGCTACCTGAATCCAACAGTGCCATTACAATGATGGTCCTGATGTTCTTGAATGATGGTAGTGATTAGGTTTGAACTTTGAATATGCTGGTTCAGTTCCTCACTTGACATGGACACTGAGAGGAGTAATGATTCGATGGGGTCACTTGAAGTTTTCCAATTTTCTTTTCAGCATATTTCTGTTTGATGAATGTTTGTCTTTGATTGTTTGTCTTGATGATCTGAACTTGTTTTGTCTATTTTACATGTTCTTCCATATGGTTCCTATGTAAGATTTCCATAATTGAACAAGGTCAAAAAATGGGCCATCTCATCTGTCTTAGTGATACGGCTCCTGATCATCATTCTTTGGATATCTCCCAGAATATTGTGGCATATCTTCCTAATAATTTGCACATCTGAATGTACAAATGCTGTTAATGATCTATACTTTGCCATTTGTTGAACAAAACATTGGGTATGGGTCTCCTTTCGATTTTGCTTATATTTTTCTATTAACAAGGTATGCAGTCCTGCCACTCTTCATCCCAATAGTTCTGTAAAAGAGAGTTCTTATAGTTCCTCATAGGTTTTGTTTTTTCTGGCAGTGAATGCCACCAATGCTTGGCTGTTCCATGTAAGTAGTGACTGGTGATCGCAACCTGCTATTCACTGCTATCTGGGTGAAAATAAAACAATTTTTGCAAACTCCCTAAATGTTTGAGAGGGCTATCACTGGATTCTCCTCAAAAAATTGTACCCAAAGGAAACACATCATATTGGAATGTTCCCCACTTCTGGGTACATCATATGGATTTTGAACAACCACCCCTAGTAACTGGCTTCTTTGCATTCATTGTTTCTTCAACATCCTCCTTTGATCAATTCTCATTATCTCTATATGATGGATTTATATCCCTTAGATTGGGTACTCATATGGTTTCCTCCTTGTCATGGGATCTTGGGTTTTGGCATTATTTTAATTTGCTCCATTTTCTGATGAAGATTATTAACTGCTTCATTGATATCTCTTTGGATCTTAGTTGCAATTCTCTCAGAATGTTTTTGATTTCTTGAATCTTCTTCCAAACGGTTTCTTGTTCATTTTTACTATCTTCCTTTAACTCATAGATCTGATCCTGCATCTCAGTCTGCACTTCTTGGAGTTCCCTTAGCTGATTCTCCAGCTCTGCTGGATTTTTTTTACCAGAGTTTTGCATTGCTGAGCTTGATTCTCAATTCATTGGCCATCTTCCTTGATGTCACAAATCTTAGCTGCTGTCACTCCAAAAGTATGCTTAACCCATTCTTCTGTTTGTTGATTCTGCCCTTCAATTCTTTCAAACTGATCATAAACTTCATGGGTATGTTTTGTTATTTTGTTGAATTGAGCTCTCTTTTTCTATAAGCTCTTCAAGATGTTTCATTGATTCTTCAATTGCTTCCTTGATGATGATGCATATTAACATAATTATTCTGAATTCCTCCTGGTGTTCCTAATCATTGGTCTATGTTTTTTAACAATTTGTTTAGGTCCATAAATATGACATCTGGAATCATGCTTGCTATTAAATTTACACCTTCAATCATGTGTCATCCCAATGTACTGTTTTCATTTTCATCCTCACTTTCTGAATGACTCGTATTATCAGAAGAATTTCCTCCACTGTGGTCATTCTTGGGAAAATAACAAAAAGGAATAATTATTAAAAGGCAAAATGCAAATACTAAGACAGTATGATACTATGAGATTTCACCTTTTTCACTCCCCAATCATACTCCTATGCCAAGACTATCATATCCATATTCTTTACCCTCCTATTTCTGCCAGAGTCCATGATGCCACCCTGTCTGTTCTAATCTTTCTGCTGAAACTTTTATATATTTCAATAGTAAAAATTATCAATGACAACAACACCCATTCTCTGTCTATTACTAATATAAGATAAATTTTTTAAAAAAAATTTTTTTACCCACATTCCTTCTGTACCACCTATGCCATATGTTCTCTTGTGGTTGGAATACAAGATATAGAATAAAGACTTTCTATTTCATTTCTTACCAATGTTCAAATCCTATATGCACACAATTGATATGATTTTACTTGATGACTGGTTGGCAAAATTTTTATTTGTATAATAATGCAGGGCACCATGCCAACATGTTACAATTAATAATTCAATAAAATAATGTAATATCACAACCACCTGCTTATACATATCTCGATCCTCTCACCATCACAGTACTTGTATGTTATATATAAAGAAAACTACACAGTTGGATTGCTAATTTACCTATTTCATAGCAATATCTATATCTTCCCACAGAAGTAAAAACACAAACTACTGTCAATTAACAAATACATCGCTACATCATTTAATACCAAATACTTGAATTTATAAATGATATCAGCATTTCAAATTATTCCTCTAGGAATAATATTCAATATTTATGGGTCATGAGGCTTGTTCGTGATATGAACACACTATTCTAAACACTGCAGTTTTATCTATATTTAAACTTATTGAATTAAATCAAATTACATCCTAACATCATGACTCTGCATTGTCGGCAGCAAACTGTCAGCAACACCAAAAAAAAAAAATCTTTCAAGAGAAAAGAAATAATTTATTTACAACCTCACTCACTCATGTCAATCCTGAGCAAAAAAACTACTTACAGTAATAAATTTTATTCTAAGTGGAAAATACTACATATTAATATAGGTTTTAAATATGCACTACAAGCTTAATGAGAATAAAGAAAGACGAAAAAAATAATACTTAGGATGATGAATTTATTCTAAATAATGTAGATTTGCTCTAATGACACCTCACATTCCATCACCAAGTGCAAAAAAATTCCATCTAGGGTAACCTAATATCTGAATCTAACATAAGTTGTGCATATATATTTCGATGCTCCTACAATGAGGCAGCAAGACCAGGGAGGAAAAACCCAGTCAAAGTTATAGGTTCATCCAACAAGACCTAGATTGTGATCATCCAACAAGACCTAGATTGTGAGAAAATGTACTCTAAATTCAGTCAGGTCCAAGATGCATAGGTCAAGAGTATTCCTGAACTCTGCCCTATTTGCTTCCTTACCACATCTGTAACAAATGAACTACATCTTTGATGATACAAACATATTTTTATTCACTAGCATCCAAGAAACAAAGCAAAGAGACATGAAAAGCTCAAAGGCATGGGATATGGACTAACTCCTACGATTTATTATCCTCAGGATAAATAATAACTAAACCACTTAACCCGAGAAGACTTTAAAAATATATAAAATAAGAAGGTAGCAATGGATATTAATACATAAGTGAGACAGTATTCATTTACGATAGCAGAAGGTAAGCCACAACCCATTAAAGTGTTTGACCTACAACAGGTTGGTATGTGATATTAAAAGAACTAATTAAAATAAATGATATGAACAAATTGGGTGAGTATTAGATATATATTTTATTATCAGAAAGAGATTATTCGATTCTTAAAACAATAATTTCATGCTATTAATGGTTTGTTATGCATATTCTAAAATACACAACCTTCTTCTTTGATACATTACACTAAGCAACCTTCAAAATTTATACATGAAGAAGCAAAAAAAACTTTCAGTCATAAATATGGAACGTAAATATCAGTATGGTTTAAAATGCTAATTGAGTCACATTTCACATGCAATACATGATGGTAATGTTAAATAAGGGATAACAAGGATCACAATAACCTCAAATATATATATCTATATAATATATATATCTATATAATCATGCTTTACTTATTATACATCCTTTTTACACCAATGAATATTTACAAGTTAATAACTAATGATTTTGAAGTGTAAATCAGGTATAGAATTTTATTAACACAACTCTTTATTTAGACTATGCAAATATTACATATTTGTGTTAACTAAATTATTATCCAAAGAATTGATTGTTCAGGGTAATCTTTGGGGATTAAGCCTTGATTAGAAGATCAGGTATTGTCCGATTGAAGGAAGGGCAAACTTAAATCAAACTTTAACTATGACATGAATACAAAATAATATTAATAAAAAATGTTTATGCATTTCACAATGCCATGACTTATAGTGATTTTTTGGAATACTATAGATATACTATGAGATGCGGTGCTGATTCCATGATAGCCCTAGAATAAATATACCCAATTAGGGTTAAGATGTGCTTCATCATTTGTTGAGAGGAAAGCATGTCTGTGCTTCTAACAGTACAATGCATGTAGAAATGGTGCTTGGAGGATACTATGGGTTGGCTATTCTGGGGTCATTTCCTTGTAGAGCCTCACTATGACTTATGTTCAGAGGCAGTGTTTCCAAGCCTCATTTATTGAACATTGAATAACCAGTGTATTTGGGAACTCTGGTAAAATCCATATGACAAAGCAAAATATAGGTGAAGTACTAGGAATAGTATGAATAAGCAATGCTAGTATGAAATGGGCAATCTTCAGTGAAATTGAACAAAAGATTAATTCCCTTCCCTTAAAATAAGGTATCAGGTGTAACATCATGAAAAAATATTAAATACTGTAATAGGTACAAATATGACCTAAAATAAATAATTCTATATGTTACATATAGACAAAAAGGTTTATATGATCCCCTTCATTTAAACAAAACCCGAATGTAAAGGAATAACAACAGCTTTATTAATGCTCAATTGGCATTGCTAGTAATTTGCTAACCATTCAGCTTACAATTAGGTAATACTACAATCCTCTTATGGTAAGGAAAAGATATCTAATTTAATAGCATGATAATATAGAGGGAAATTAACATTTTAAAATAATAATATAATGTAATGGAACAAGTTACCAAAATATTGCATAACTATATTCTAACTAATAATCCATGTTCAACCAAATGAATATTGATTGCATAAGAAAACTTATACACCTTTACCCCCCTTAATTATGTCAATTGGTTCTTAAAAACTCATCGTTAAGCAAGAATATCATATACAGAATATGTATTTATAATAGGGGTCTATGGGGAAAAAATTGGTTGGTTCCTAAGGCTAAAAAATTACACTAACTTAGAAATAAATTACATATTAAAAAAATATATTCATTAACACTTATTTTAAATGCAATCTGTTTTTCTTTTTAATTTTTTTTCTAATTCAACATTTGCATTTTAAAATGTTGTTTTTCTTTTGATTTGAAACATCTTTGGTATAAACAACATTTTTAACGAAGTTGCAAAATCAAAAACTATTTTCACATAATTACCAGGTGTTCTAAAACTAATCCTGAAAGTTTGTGATGATGGTATTTTAGTTGTACTATACCATATTTATATATTGGACTATTTCATCATCTACTATGTGTTGAATGTCTTTAGAAAAATTAAACTTTATTTAAATAATCCAAGTACTACTGTACATTATATTTAAATAAATTTTAATCTTTCTAAAGACATTCAACACTTATATGTACAGTATATAGCAGGAGTGGGAAATTGGAACCTGGGGGCCACATGCGGCCCACTAAGAGGTTTTATGCAGCCCTCCAAGACAATCAGAAAAATATGCCTTGAACTGAGATTTCTTTTTTGTGTGTGACTAAAGATTCATCTCGTATTTTCCACTATGATCCCCACATCAATACACATGTGCAGTGTAGATATGATGTGCAGTGCTTTTCCAGTTGATCTGTTTACTTTCAATTTTGTCTTTGCATTAGCAAATATATACATTTCCAACTTTATTACATTCAAATATCAGCCTTTCAAGCTAATTGTGCAACTTTAATGAAACCATGAACCCTCTGAAAAAATGTAAAATCAGTGATGAATATCATGTGTTTAATGAAGAATGAACAAACAAATATTTCTTTGATAATACAGGGAATAAAGCAGTGTGTTTATTGTGTTATGAAAAAAAGGTGTGGCCCTCCGCTAAACTTTGCTTCCACAAAGTGGCCCCCGATGTGGCCCTTTGCCAATCTCTGTGGCCCCTGAGCCAAAACAATTGCCCACCTCTGGTATATAGTATTATAGATTCATTAATTATTTATATTTTAAGTTATACATTCTAAATTTATCATATATTATAACACATAAAATTAAAAGCATGTGAAATGCTTGAAAGAGAAGCAATAAAGAATGCAAAAATATTATAATACAACAAAGTTACAATTATTTTTTCTTTAATATATATATATTTTCCAATAACATCAACAAATTAAAAAAATCATTTTTTTTTTTTTTCAAAAACTTTATTTTTTTATATTAATACTGAACATATATATTTATAGAATGATTTTTTAATTTGTTGACATTGTAAATAAAAATAAAAAAATTCCCAATTGTTATAGTGAATAATCGATTGCAAATTGAAGTAGTGGGTACAAATTGATGATGGTCGCTATGTAGCCTTATATGCTTCTCTCAGTGCTTTTAGATAGTTCTGTTCAACTTCAGAATTGTTCACATTAATAATTCACTTATGGAGGTCATCAGCCAAGGCAAGTAATCTTGAAGGAGGAGGTTTACTATGTGTAATATGATCTACTGTATATGAGACAACATTTATGAATGCTAACCAGGCTTGTACAGGATGTAATTTATGGTTTCTAATTTTGAATAGAACTATATATATTTCAGAATAATTCAGCAGTGCAGCTAGGCAAAAGTAATCTTACTGTTTTGCTTGTTTGAATCATAGTTTTATGTGTCATATCCATATCCAATGTAACAACAGAAGCTAGATGACCTGAGATAGCAGAGTTTTTTAATTTAATACTAATATTATAGTGCAGCATTGGAGAATAAAATACTAGGTCTATTAGAGACCTATGCCTACCATTATTGAATGATATTGAATTATTTGGTAAATAGCCTTCTCCACTCATTAAAGGAAAACCAGTCTATGGAGTCATTTGTTTACAAAACTGTCATATGACATATTGAAATCTCCCAATAGCAGACAGGGTGTGGAATGGCTGCAAAAATTGTATTGATTATTAATACTAATCTGTTAATAATAATAAGACCTGGGGAAATGTACACAAAAACCACATTTAAGATTATTGCATTATGATGAAACATAATTATCATCGTATGAGAGTCTATATACAATATTTTGAAATTTAAATAGACATGTGTGTGTAATTAAGGTACCAATCCCAGCTGATGGCAATGAGGCAGTTTTTGAAAAAATAAAGAAACCTTTATTAATAAAATAATCAGTTGGGTCAATCTGAGAACTAACATATATCTTCGTTTCCAACAGGCCTAGAACGTGAAGTTAAACTAAATCACATCATTTAGACAGTTGTAATAACTTTTCAAGGGAATTAAGCCCCCTAATATTAAAAGCTCTAATATTTATTTTCATAATCGATTTAAATATTTAAATTATTACTACCAATAACTATATATATATATATCGAACACACTTTTAACTTTAAATAGACAATATAATAAACACTAGTGTAAAATTACAAATGCAAAAAATATTATTTAATAATATAAGCACAAGTAGTGCCCTCATTTAAAATATTACAATCACCCAATACACCTACCTCATTTAAAATGCATTCTTCAGATGACGAAAATTCAAGTTTATTTTCTGCGTCTTGAGATATTACTTTTACTTTTTTACTTTTTTCCATTGAAAGTCTTGCATCGTCTTCACTCTCAGAAAAATCAATATTCTTTTTTTTCCGAATCTTTTTGCGAGGACGACCTGGCCACATCTATTGTTTATCTCACTATGTGTCTGAAGTGGCATTGAATAACTCGATTTTTGCATAGTAACCATTATGAATCCAATTGTTTTGTTAATTGGTGCAGGTAAGACATTTACAGAATCGTTCAACATTTTGTTATCAGCACTTTCAGAAATCTGTACCGGCTCATAATTATTTTCTATTTCATCCATGTTTAAAGTAATCAAGCAAACATCTGTCTTAGCCACATCAGAACTTACTATATTTTCACTTTGCAATTCCAACACATCCATGCCCTCTCATGCTTGATCAATTGATCTAGGGCATTGATGCAATGAAGTAGCTACCATATTGCTTTGTGGACCCAGAAACTTTGGGCAGTTGTTAATGATGTGTCTACCACATTCTTTACAATGAAAACATTGAGGCTTTAAGCCTTGAATTGATATAAGTAACATTGCCTCTTAATCTGAAATTTGTGTTGGTATTTGTGTTGTGTTTATATCTTTTGTTTAATTTAACTTTAAATTCGAAGCTATTTACATAAATTGGCACAGGTGTATCTTTTAAAAACACTGGTTGAAAAAATATTACAGTTCCAAAAAGAGCCATTAATCTCTGAAAGTCATTAATGCTATAATTAAAATAAGTGTTTTTTACACGACCTGAAATAAAGTTCTCTCTTTCTCGATTGATCTTTACTAATGCATATCTACCCAGAGTACATATTGATCTATTTAATCTACTTCTTTGCTCTTCATTAAAAAATTATAATATGATGCACCTTGGGTTTGGATGATCCACAATCCTGAAAATTGTGCCCAACATGTTATGCTTCTGTATTTTGCTGTATAACAGATCTTTCGGAAATGTGAACAAAGAGCAATTTAAATCCGTTATTGCTAGAACAGTAGATCAGTCTGTAAAAAATCTCTTGAATGAATAAAATAGTTGATTTGGTATCATCCCATTGAATTTAGCATGTACATAACTTAGGCTCTCTTCTGTCCATGCTTCCTGCAATATAACATTATTTTTATTTGACTCAGATGTTAAAATATCTAAATTTACAATGTCATCAACAATAGATTTATGAAATCTTGTTTGTATTCTTGTTTCATTTGTATTAACCATTTACTTGCTATGCATTGGCTTATTCTGATTAAGCTTTGTTTGCTTCATTACACTTGCATAGATCAACTTTATATCACTACACGTGGCATTGCATGTTGCCGTCATCTTGGATTGAGGCATAAGTTATCACCTGCAATTACAATGGATTGCAGTGACTATTAGATAAATCTATTGCCTCAACCGATCCAAAATTCCTTAAATAATAGATATATCATGTTACAATGAAAGAAAACTAATTTAATCTTATTTGAAAATACCTGTTTTTAGAACAATGTGCATGAAAAACTTATGTCAATAGCCCTCTAGTGGCATTATTATTATTATTATTATTATTATTATTATTATTATTATTATTATTAATAGTAGTAGTAGTAGTAGCAGCAGTAGTAGTAGTAGTATTATTATTGTTATTATTATTATTGTAATTATTATTATTATTATTATTATTATTATTATTATTATTATTATTGTCATTATTGTTTATTATTGTCATTATTGTTATTGTTGTCATTGTTATCATCATTCTCATCATTATTAACATTACAGTAGCAGCTCTGGATTGATATTGATTTAGAGTGTGTTCATGGCCATTTTGAATTCTAAGGCTGCACAAAACCACTGATACATCTAAATGATAAATGACATTGAATAATCCACACATGGTTGCAATATAACCATTCATTACAAAATCACAATTTACATCAATAGTTAAAAAATTAAAGTGTAAATTTTGTAAGGAGTGCACAGGATCACGTGTAGATCCAATATCCATGTCTGAAAATCAAATGTGAACAACACTATTTTTTTTATCTTCATTTTTTTAAAAACTACATGCAACAATGAAAGCTTGAAACATCATATTTTCTTTCTGGTAGGAAAAAATCCGATTTATTATAAAATTGATATGTTTTATTTCAGCATGTGGTTATAGGCATATATTGTAATAAAATTTGTATTTTAGAAGTTATACACTTTTAGTATTTTAGAATGATAAGCTTACTTTGATCAATTTTATGTTATTTCTATGCTGAGGCTAATAAAATATGGTAGATCTGAATTTAGTTCAGTCCCATATAGCTGTTTAAGTTAGATAGCTGGATTTAAAGACATTTTCATGTCCGAAAATTTCAGAGTTTCTACTTAAATATACATATAAAATAAGTGCTGGGTTTTGAGTTGATATTTTAGATCTGGTGTCCGAATATTCTAGCTCTCCACTGACATGAGCCATAAGCTCGAAATCAGTTGGTCTGGAGATGAGAGTATTCTGGATAGAGATTTTAAATATTTTCTCATACCGCACTTATTAATTAAGAGCTTGTTTGAGCTATTGGTATGCTCTCTGTATTGCATTTTTGTAAATACATGCTTATAAAAGTAATGTCATGTTATATATGACTTGCTTTTTTGATTATTGTAATAAAATTTGTATTTTAGAAGTTATAAGTTTTTAGTATTTCGAAATTACATCAATTTTTCATTTATTCAACATGTGGTTATAGGAATATATTATAATAAAATTTGTATTATAGAAGTTATAAGCTTTTAGTATTTTGAAATTATAAGCTTGGTCACTTCTGCATTTTTTGGATGATAGTTTGTATCATCAAAAATATTCTTTCATCTTGCCACATACTTTGGCACTTCACGCTGTCATTATTATAATAAAATTTGTATTTTAAAAGTTATAAGCTTTTAGTATTTAGACTGCACTCACTGCCATTTTGAATTGTAAGGACCACCCAAAACCACCACTAACACATCCAAGTAACCTCATGTGGATTATTAAATGTAATTTATCACTTGAATGTGTCAGCAGTGGTTTTGGGCAGTTCTTAGAATTCAAAATGGTGGTGAGTGCAGTCTAAATCAGCACCAATGGATTTTACTTGCAATCATCTGGGCAATATAGATGACAGTTAGTATTGCTAGTTGGTATTCAAGAACTAAAGAATGGGCTGCACACAATTTATTCAACTGATTAAGTTAGTATTTTTATTGGAAAAACAATTTAGAAAATTTAAGCTCTTAAATCTGCCACTTTAAAAACACTTCTCATTCAGAACTTTTTATTTAATTATAAGTGCCTTAAAAAATATAAACAAAAAAATATTTTTTAATTTCAAATAAATGCCTTAAACAGTTTAACATAGTAATGGTATATCAGATTCTGAGCTGAAGGTTCCAAAATTAACTTTCAGTGGAGCAACATTATTCAAAAAACTTAGCTTGGATTTTTTGAATGGAATTATTACATGTTTAATCTGCCCTAAGCTCATCAAATATTACATGATTTTTCAACAATTTATACATAACAACTATTATTAAATTAAATAATATATTTTTAATATATATCTTTTAATCAGTCAACACTTAGACAATCCCAATATCAATAACAATCAACAATTTCACCCTATCGTCAAGAATTATTACACATATTATTTAAATAATACTTTGGATGCATTTTGAAAAAAATTAATTGTAGTTTGTAATGTTATAATTGACTATTTGTTGGTCTGCATTCAGAACAGATTATGTTTATCTGTTTATGGAGTTTATTTAAACTTCTTTCTAGCAATAATTTCAATCCTGTAGTCAAGTTGCAATCTTTAGCATCTATATAAATATATGAACCATAAATAAAGGTGTATTCTATCTTTGTTGTTAAAAGAAGGTTGCCTTGACAACAGGTTGAGATTGTTGATAGTTATTGATATTGGGATTGTTGATTTATTTTAATGATTATATATACATATATAAAGATATTTTTGATTTAAAATTTAAACAATGCAGATAATCTAACATCCTTTGTTCCAGTATTTTTTCAGATTTGTGAAATTTAAATATCTATTGTAAACCCAAAGTCTAATAAAATAAAAATATTAAATTCAATGCATATAGGCTTATTAATTTATAAAAAATTTCTGAATGATTTATTTTTTTACTTTTATTTATAAAAATGTACACAAACTATTTTTTTTTTATTATAAAAAGTTAAAGCTCATCTTTCAAATATTATTTAAATAATAGACTTGAATAATAAGTATTTAGATGAATGGTATTCTGTTTGTACTTAAATTTAATGAGAATAAATAAAATAAAAAGTTGTTTTTTTTTTTTTTTAGAAACCAAATAAAAGTTATTTTGCTAATATTTGAGAATTATGAAAATATTCTTAAGAAGTATATGTAAATTGTTCTAATAGTATTGTACTAAAAGAATACGATTTATATTTTGCATTTAAAAAAATGAATATTTGCATAGAAACAAAAATCACACCTCAAGAACTGCTGATGATTAAAAAACAACTTTTAATTGATTGTTTTTTTGAAATCAGTTATGAGTCCAAATGAGAAAAATCCATTGAACATATAGAACTAAATATATGTGCTAATATATTACATAATATATTAAATATAATATACATCAAGAGATTGTTAAAGGTCTAGCAAGAGGTTACATGTGAGATGGATGAAATAAAGAAGTGTGGTGAGGTGGAGAAGAGAGGCTAGAGATTAGAGAAGTTGGATTGAACTTGGAGAAACCTTCCTCCTTCAATGAATCAGTAATGGTTGAAAATGGTGATGATGATAATATATCTAATACAAAAAATAATAATTCACATCAACACATCTTATTAAACATCAGCAACAATAGTAACCTGTTTTATGGTATTTTTTTTGTTTGTATGTTTTTACATATTGTCTTAGTTCTTTAGACACTCCTTTTTTTTATTAGTGTAGGTAAGTCTAAATAATGATTGTCTTTAATATTAACTTTTTTTTATTATCAACCGAAGTTTTTTTATATAAATGTTCCTCAATAATGCAGACTTATATCACATAATCACCATTTCTTATGCTTGCACATAACTGATATTAAAATGGACAAAACTCTCCACACAGTAGTGCCACTCAGTGCCAGCCAGAATAAACAATGGATGCCAGAAGGCTTGTGCATAAAATCACCAAAGCCAGAAACTACTCTGGGGATATTGAATGAGTAGACACTAGATTACTCTGGCTGGCACTGAGTGGCACTACTGTATGGAGAGTTTTGCTTGTTTTATTAATGAATTAATTGTTTGACCAAAAAAATGCATGCACTATTTATTTAATGAATACACATAATAATGTATAATCACCATTCTCAAAAACTACTTTGCTAAAGACAGGTCTCACAAACCAAAATCACCTTCTCTATTTTTTCAAAATATGCATATCTATTTCTTTTATAAATTGTTTTACTGAAATTACATGACTTATCTCTCTTGGTTTTGATAATTTCCTCAATTTCTTTTTATCCATTTACTGTTTTGTAACACTTTTACTTTGCTAATTTTATCTTTCTATCTTACCACTTTTTTTTTTTTTTCCAATTTATATTTTTTAAGTCCCCATTTTTTTTAAAGAAAAAAGAATTTGACTTCTTATTATCTGTCTTCCATTTTTTTCTGAAAATACATTATAAACAAACAGTTAAAGAGGGGTTTTTAAAAAAAAAAAAAATCTGAATTTATTGGACTACAAAATTACATATAGGATTAATCGCTTCTGTTATTATATACTGTTTTTTGGATTTAATTTGTTTCAGGTAATAATTCTATCAGACAAACTTTATATTTTAAAATAAATAACTTACTGATTTGTTTATCTGAAACACACAGGCTTATATATAACTGTGTCTATATATGTAATATATAGGGTATATGAGCACAGACTTTCACATGACCCACCACTCTCCACACTATCTCATAACACTGATACACTCGAACACACATATGTTGAAAAGACTTGTGTGTATTTATATATTAAATTATTTCCATCATCTAATATTAAGTACTGAATATCTTTACAAAAATTAACTTTATTGAAATTTTCCAATTCAACTGCTTTTTGACTAACCAATGAAAATACTAGCATGGGAATCGAACCTGGATCCTTAGATTTTATTTGTGTATTTGGTTATTTTAAATTTTTACTTTTCAGAGTCAATCTTTTTGCTATTTTAGTTCTTGATTTATTTTTTGGCATAAAGGTGCATATTAAAATAAGTAATCCAGTTATAAATGAACTATTTTACTTATTCATTTCCAAATAAATAAATTATTTTGGATTGTCTATTTCTAATTTCTCAAAAGTTTATTTTTAATTAATTTTTAAAACTTTATTTTAAAGTTTCTATTTTGTTAAAAGATACTAATTTATTCTAGCCCACTTTTATTTATTACTCAGATTTTTTTTTTTTTTTAAGGATTTCATAAATAAAATACATGATATATATATATCTGGTAAATGGCGTATATTCTTCAGCAACACTGTAAATCGAGTGAGAAAATAAACCAAATAATAATTAGATTTCTGGAAATTGGAGTTGTTAAAACAACTCAAGGCAGCGGGTAAGTGAGTTTATAATTACTTAATAAACATGGAGGGGCAAAAAAGCCCTGAATCTGCCGTTGGCAAGCATAATTGTAAACCGTAAATAGTCCTATTAAAACCGATTGTGATGAAAAAAGACACAATGACACAAATTTCAATGCAAGCACAGATGATTTTAAAACCCCAAATAATGATCAAATTACACACAATACACCAAATTTTAACCATAGCAATACCTTAAAAAATAACTCTGGTCAAATAGCAATGAAAACAGAGTTCAAAAAAGCAAATTTCAACTTTGAAAGTATCGTAAATAGCAAAAACGATTTTGAAAATCCGCAAGAGGGCGACAAACAACGCCATGCAGATCACAAATTCATTCATAAAAAATCTAATATTAGTTCTAGAGCTTTGGAACCAAAAGAATTAGATTCAGAAACAAAAAAACTTAATTATCAATGGAAAAAGTTTGTCCTAGATGCGTCAGATAGCAGAGATATTAATTCTCAAAGTTTAACCAATAATTATTTCACAAAATCGCAAGAGGGCACAAACCAAGAAAATAACGATAACTATGTACACGTTAACCACGGACATTCCCCAAACAAAATTAAAAACAAATATCAACATATAACAACAGATCCACTCCTCTTAGACAAAAACTCAATTAAACCAATAAGTTCAAAGGCTAAAACAAATTCCAACAGCAATTTTAACACCGATTCTGCTACAAATCAAACGTTAAACAAATCCGCTACAAAGCAGTCACGTTGTAGCGATCCATTAAATAATAAAAATTGGAAAACTACAGATCCCAAACAAACAAAAACGGATCATACAGAACAATTTCAGAATGAAAATAAAACAGAAATAAAAAACTTACCAAAACCAAATAAATCTTATGCTGAAACACTTTATCATACATCATTTTCCTCTTCCCAAAACGAACTAAACCCTAATCCAGACAACATCCCATTACTAAACATTATTAATCTAGATGCAGAAGAAGACATCCAAACTATACATAATTTTAGAAACACAAACCCAATACAGGTTAATGAACAAACCTACCAAGACATACAAACTAAATTTAACAATTCTGTTCAAGATAAATTAATGAAATCTTTTATAAACTACACTAATGATAAAACACTCATCCTAACAACAACAGACACAAATGGCAATCTCTTCAAATTCCCACTTGAGAATTTTATAAATATGGTAACAGAAAAAAACATAGCAACAAGCATTAACAGAATTTTCACTCACCCCAATGACAGATACATAATAACGGAATTCAAAACATGGGGAGGAAAAAACTCTTTCAAAAATAACATCAGAGTTCTTAATGACAAATATTTAATAAAAATTGATAACAACAGACCTACCACATTACACGGCATCATACAGAACTGTATTATGAATTTCAATCACATTGAACTACAGTCCATACTTGAGAAATATGGCAAAATCAGGAAATTTGAATACTTAAATAACCTCATTCCAACTAACACAGCCGCATTCACCATCACCCTGAAGAATGGAGTCAGCTCCACAGACATTCCTACTGAGGTTCATGCACGTGGATCCCCGATGGTAATATCACTCCATGGCGTTCCACCACAGTGCTTTCACTGCCTTGAACGCTCTCACCTAATCAAGGACTGTCCGGCAAGGATCTGCAAAAACTGTGGATCCAAGAAAAACAAGATTCACAAATGTTTCAAGAAATCCACAGAATCAAACACAACAACAACAAAGGTGATCACTGAAAACCTAATCCAACTTGAACCCATGCAGACAGAAAACACAGAACCAAACAGATCTGAACAAAATCCAGAAACAACTCAATCATTAGACATAAATAGAACTCAAACAAGTGCAATCTATAACAACATCTTAAGTCCAACTATCATGCATTCTCCACAACAACACAAGTCAATGGATATATTACTACCAGTCACCAAGACAAGGATCACACCACTCAATCTCACCAGTGACCCTCTCATACCTAACCCCTCAATCCTAATAAAATAAAACACTTACAACCTTGATATACTAAACACTCCAAATCAGCAAGGGCAAACTAATAATGATGGAAATATCACAACTCTAACAAACAACAATAACGAAGAAAGTGCCACAGATTCTGATGACACAATAATCTATCAACAAAATACATCTTGCACAAACTCAAACAATGTTCTGCAACATCCAATCTGGGATAAAAGCCAAAAGAGAAAACGTAATAAGAAAAAACACAACCTCTCAAGCAGTTCAAGCTCAGATGAAGACACATACATCAACCCAAAAAATACAAAACTTATCTTACCCATTGACCCTTCTCCATCCAAAGATAACAATAATAAGAGAAGGAAAGAAAGTGTATCATCACCTGAAAAGAAAGGACAGTCTATACATGAATCAGAGCTCATAGAAAATGACACATACTCCACAAAAGATGGAAAATCCCACATCAACTTACCTAGTAGCCAAGAAAAAGTCACACTTCTTGAATACACAAACAAATCAAATGATTTCATAGTGGATTGGTCCTCACCACTCCGAGAACAATAACATCCACAAACAAAATAAGTAATGCATAGTACACTCATACAATGCTCCAAAGATAATACAACAATTATGTCAATCAAAATAGTAAGCATTCATGTGAGAGGCCTTAACTCTCCCCAACGCATACATGCCATCAGGCAATAGATAAACTCCAACTCTCCTCACATATTCCTGATGGCAGAAACAAAATACCATGTAAACTCAAGCTACACAATTACTGAAGGGCTTGAAAACTATGGCTTTCTAAAATTCTCCACAGCTCTCACAGCCTCCGGAGGGATAGGTATTATTATAAATAGAAAATCACCACCAAATGACTTTAATATCCTGTATCTTGATAATAACATAATGATAATCAAAGTTAACTATAACAATTTTATTTTAAACATTGTATTCATTTATACCCAAAACTCAACCACCAACTACCACTACATAGTACAGACAATCAACATGGTCCTACACTCTAACCCAGCCCCTATTCTGCTGCTCGGTGACTTTAATATCAGTTACACCAACTTCAACAACAAATACCTACACCTAATTAACAAAACACTCATGTGCGGGGAGGGATTTTTACCTCCAGGATCTTTCTCCTTCTATACTTAGAATACCAGAACTCTGATAGATCTGTTCTACTACTCTCCCGAGCTACATTTTCAAATTGAAGCAAAAATACAAATTACATCCTTTTCAGATCACCTTGCACAACTCATCGATATCACACCAGATGAGACTTTATATACTGGAGAATCCAGCCCACAAACAATACGCATGATCACACGCACAACAACAACAGAAGTTATCATCTCTGAAGCCTACATTTACTTCCACAAAATAAATATCTTGATAACTCTCACAGAGGTTGTTTGGTTTTCATTCATTGAGATCCTGCAATCTCTAATTAGCAATTACACTCAGAAACTCAAAAGTCCAGTAAGATTGCTGAAGGATTTAATGGAAATAAACACCAAACTCAGTGAAATCCCAAGTAATACATCAAACATCAAAAATATAATAGCACTCAAACTACAATACAAAAGTAAACAAATAAAACTTGCTGAATACCTCTCCATCAAAAGAGCTAAGCTATACCTGGAGTCTCAGCACTGTTGGACTTGAGGATACATTCGCTGGGCTCTTGGAACTACAAAAAATAAAAATGTACCAAACATGATCACTCACAAAGGTCAATCCTGGATTGGACTGCAAATGATAGAGGGAATCAAACAACACTTCCAAGATTCCTTACAAGCTGAGCCAGAACCACCAACAACCACCTGGAATGAACCTGAAACTGCAGACCCTCACAATATCACACACAAAATAATAACAACAAATTAGCATCACTTCCAGACAGAATACATCCAGGCATTCATGGCATTCCTCGTTTTCTCATCTCTCATCTTAGCCAGTTTTCTATTCCAATAATAGAACAAATGATTGACTATCTAGCCAAGGGTAGGAAAAGCATTCCAAACCTCTACCCTATAGCAATGGTTCCCTTCCTCAAAAAGAACAAACCTCCAACAGAACTTTCAAGTCTTCAACCAATTTCAATGATCCCCCTCATGATAAAAATCATAGAGTCCATACTAAAACACCTTTCCAATGCACAATATGCAAAAAAAGGTTCATCCACCATCCTAGCCATGGCCCAGGTTAAAACCCTTGTAAACTACCTTAGGACTTACAAAAAGACAAAACCAATTGCTATACAACTTGATATAGCTGCAGCGTTTGATTCTGTCAGGACCAATATTCTTCTCAAAACACTAGCAGAATACTCCGTACCTAATCCCTTCCTACAAATCATTGACAACCTGCTCAGTAACCGCCAAATAATGATATCTCTAAATGGGAACACTTCCAGTTGCTTCAAACCTACACTCTCCATCCCACAGGGCTCTCCCCTCAGTGCTCTCCTATTTTCAGCATACATTAACCCTCTCCTTGTTGACATCCAAAGTCAACTGCCTGGCGTCTATGTGCCCTGTCTAAAGAAAGAAGTAGGAGTACTGGCATACATGGATGATATACTCATAACATTACCTTCACACAAATACCTTCCTCTCCTCTACAAAATACTAACCAAATACACTTCTCAATATAAACTTACCTTTAACCTCCAAAAATCGGCGACATGGAAAATTGCAACTGGAAAAAGAATCAACAGCACCTTTCTGGGTGAGCCGCAAAACTTCCTTGGAATACCATTTTATAAACCCCCAGCCACCATCACCTCACTAATTCAAAATGACATATTAAATTCAGCAAATAAAATAACAACATCTCTCTCCAAAATATACCTTTCACTGCATGGAAAGGTAACCATATTAAACAAAGTCCTTTTTTCTAAAATCAACTATTACTTACCAATTGTTAAATTAACAAAAAAATTTGAAAACAAACTTAACTCAATGTGCTCTAAAATTTTTTGGGGTGGCAAGACAGTTGCCATTAGTATTAGAGGGATGCGCCATCCATCTAGGCTCAATGGATTGTCCCTCCATGCAGTCTCAACTTTCACCCTGCAAAAAATTCATAATCTCATCCACAAACTCTCATTAACTTTCGACAATCTAGAATTTGCTCCTACAATCTCCCCCACAGATCGACCGCCACCACATAAACAGGACTGGATCCTATCCCTCTCAGCCTACTACTCCAACCTAACTAAAAGAAATCCACCCTCATACAATTCAAAAATAACTTATTGGGAAGCCTATAGCCTACAACACCCACACAGTCAAGTACAGGATTGCAGGCTTAAAATAACAAATAAAAAAATCATCTCCCAATTTAGGCTCTGGAGACTGGAAGCCAAATATCTTGACTTTGTGATAAAGTTAAATCTTAATGCACTTCCCACTAGATCGTTTCTTGTATACAGAAGAAGCCATGGCAACCTGGATCCCCAATGTCAGCTCTGTCAGCGAGAGGAGGAAACAATTGACCATATCATTAACATATGCCCTAAGTACACCTGCATCAGACAGTTAATTCACTCTAACTCTAAAATAAACTACAACATGATCACCTCTATTCAAAGATGCCTAGGCACAAAAACATAGGCTTGGATCCGACTGGCCATTTTCCTCACATTCTCATTATGGCTGGTACGCTGTCAACTAGCCATTGAGGATTCAAGTTGAAAGCCAGCTCTCACCTTCATTGACACCATTACCAAAAGAAAGAAAAGAGATCAAATGCTTGCCTCCAACAGCACCTTTGATGACACTTGGAAACTCTTTGAGATTCCAATACTGCAGCAATAGTATAAGTGACAACTCAACCACATGTAACAACACAATAGCCCTAAATGACTACAAGATATAAATCATAGCATATGCACAACCTGTGCTATATTAGGCAAACATCACCCACAAAAAGAGAACTTTATAAACATTGAGATGGTCCCAACTGTGGCACATGAACAACCTAAACGTCTCACAGATCAAAGTTCCAATATAAACTTTAGTTCCAATACAAACTATTACACTTGATTGTAACTTGTAAATCATATTAAATTTGTTAAATAAATTTCTTTTTAGAAAAAAAAAATATATGATATAATAGTATGAAAGAGATAAGTGAAGGTGTGAAGACAGTGAAAGTTAATGAGATATTTCACAGTTTGGCTCATAAAAGGTATTGACTTATTTTGCTTGGCTTGAATTTAAATTAATGCATTATCTCATTGGTCTCTAATTTTCCCCCAAAAAATACATGATAAAAAAAAATTACATTGATTAATTATTTTTTAAATGAAAAATAAATTATATTCTGAAAATTTGTGGTAAATATTTGTTTCTAAATAGATTCTAAACACTGACTGAAATTAATGTTTGAAAAGAATTTCTCTAATTATTGGATTTGTATAATTTCTATACATTTTTAGATTTATTTATTTTTTTCATATAAGATATTTAAGAAATTGTATTTTTTATAGTACATTTTAAAAAAATAAAATAAAAATAATAATTTTATGATAAAATAATTATTGACCTTTTAATATAATAATGTGAATGTGTTATATACTGCCCATAAGTTTACATTTTACAATAACAATATTACTTCATTTGCAATAAAAAATTTATATTTTTTTTTCCTAATTTAAAATGTTTGTAAATATTTGTTCAAAAGATCAATACATTATTATTGTAATTGATTTTTTTTTTAAAAAAAAAAAAAGTTTTTAGTAAAAGAATTTTAAATTAAAATATATAGCAAATAAAATTTTAATAACATAGAGGCTAAACTCTCCATACAGTAGCGCCACTGAGTGCAAGCCAGAGTAATCAATGAATGCAAGAAGGTCTGTGCATAAAATTCCTATCCAGTTCCTACTCATCCAATATCCCCAGACTAGTTTCTAGCTTGTGGCTTTCATCAGTTAAGAGTGTTTGATCTGAGGGCACTCAGTAGCACTACTGTATAGAGAGTTTAGTCACTGTGTAAACAGCTTGTGTAAGCATAAAGAATGGTGACTATGTGGTGTTTAGTGGCTTAAAATTTTAATAAATAGGTTAATTCATTTTGAATTAAATATATTAGTTCTCATTATCATACATAATATATTTGTTTATCCTGATCTTTCATCCTACATGAAAAAATTAACAGACCTGCAGAATACTTGCATTTCAAGAATAATTTCCTTCATCATTTATCTGACTTATATTAATACTGTAATGGTAACTGATTTGATGTCAAAGCATGAATATTAAGCATTATGGTAATTTAATATAAATTAGCCTATTCCAACATGCCTACACACTCATCTAGGCAGAATCAGAAATTTATATTATTTAAATCTTAAGTTAAAAATCTAACATTGAAATATTTAATAAATAGATTAATTTGCCTTGAATTAGTTGTAAATATATTTGAATTGATATAAACTTCAGTTATTGTGTGCAACACATTCTTTATTAAGGCTACTGTATTATAGGAAATATTGACAAATAGTTCTGTAGCATACATGCATCTCAGGAATAACTTTTTTTTATCAGCTACCTTGGAGTGTGAATAATAGTCTTCACAAATATAACAGCTGCCTGAATTATGTTAATACTCTAATGCTGATTAACTTGGTGTTGGTGCATAAATATTTATTGCTACAGTGATCGGCAATAAATTAGTTCTACTCCAACATGCCTATATACTAATTAAGACAGAGTCAGAGATTCATATTTTTAAAAACCATAATTAAAGAATCCACTGTAAGATTAATAATAAATAGATTAATGGAGGATAAGTAGAATTGACATTTCTTCAAAATTATTTACATCTAATTCAAAGTATGTTAACCCATTTAATGTATATTTTTATATCATATTTCTTAATTAAGGTATTTAATAATATGAATCTGATTCTGACTTGAGGAAGACCCATGTGGGGATAGGTTAATTTACAGTAAGCAACAGGAGTATTAAATAATCATTTTTACACACAGATGGTCACTATCACAGCATATGGCTTGCTAGCAGTGCTCCAAGGCACTTGATAAAGAAAAATATTTTGAAATGCCTGTCCACTGCAGAGTGATTTGTCATTTTTTTCTAATAATAAAGCAGCTGTTGTAATTTTTATTACTTGAAACAGTTTTATCTTTAATAAGATATTACCACAATCTATTTGTAATATACTTTTGATTAATCATATCTTCTCATATTAAAACAGGAACAACTCTCTATATATATTGCAACTCAGTGCAAGTCAGAGTAATCAATGGATGCCAGAAAGCTTGTGCATGAAATCCCCATCTAATGCCTACTCATCCAATATCCCCAGACTATGGCCTTTGTCAGTGAGGAGCCTTGGATCTGAGAGCATTGCATCTAGATCTTAGGATCTAATGCAACCCTCCAGCAGCTATCTTTTATCTCTACTTAATTACAAAACTATGAGTCTTAAATTGAAAACACCATAATATTTTCAATCCAAGCCCATTAGTTTATATAGTAATATAGGTCTGAACTCAGTTCAGTACCTATACATTTCAGTGTCTGGTTCAGCTATCTTTTATCTCTACTTAATTACAAAACTATGAGTCTTAAATTGAAAACACCATAATATTTTCAATCCAAGCCCATTAGTTTATATAGTAATATAGGTCTGAACTCAGTTCAGTACCTATACATTTCGGTGTCTGGTTCTTTAATAACCATAGCCACCACTATCCTATTACGCAGGATTAGTTTTAAGCCAATAAACATCACATGATCATCATTTCTTATGCTTGCTCAAAACTGTTATTAAAACAGGCAAAAACTCTCTATATGTTTTGCCACAAGCCTTCTGCCATCCATTGATTACTCTGGCTTGCACTGAATGGCAATACATATAGAGAGTTTTGCCTGTTTTAATAACAGTTTTGAGCAAGCATAAGAAATTGTGATCATGTGATCTTCTTATATTACTAGAATCACTGAAGAAAGAGATTTTTTAAAAGCATATTGTTTATACTGTAAAAAAGTTAGTTATAATAACAACTCCATTTTATTTAACATTTAAATTTTTTTAAGTGCATTTAATAATCTTATTAAATAAAATATTTATTTTGGACTTTGTTGAATCATGTAACAGACCGTTACAGAACTGAAGCATTTGACACCATGTATACAATCTTAAAATAATAGTATTTTTGTTTTTTCTTTTTAAATAAATAAAATTTTAAACCTAGAACTGCAAATAAGAATCAAATTATATTCCCAATTTTGAAACTTAATTTTTTTATTTATTATCTTTTCACTTGGAATGTAAAATGAATAATTGGCTCAGAAAACGATCATTGTTTTTTATATTTAATATTTTTAACTTTATTAATATTACTTTAATAAATTCTAACTATGAAATTTAAACTTATAAAATGAATTTTACTGCTTAATTGTAATTTTTATGAAGTTACAATAAAATTTACTACTAATTTCGTATTATATACAGTATTATTGCAAAACTAGTTTAATATATATATAAGTTATTTTAAAATATTTTAAAATCTCTATTAAACTTTACTTAATAAATTGTTTTAAACATGTTATAATAAATCTAAAATATATATTTTAGACTTGATGCAAAAAAAAAAATTGATGACTTTTAGTAACATGTAAAATAAATTAAAATAATGAGTCTGTGATGTGGATAAATTGCTTATTTTGATAATATCATGTGTAAAGTATTTAAAATATATCATAATAATTTATCCAAAAATGATCAAGTTGCAACTTGAAATCTATCATAAATAGCCATGTGTGTGTGCTGAAAATCAGATAGATTAATCTTTAACTTAGATTAAAGTTTATATCTGTGCTAGAGAACATCTCTAGTTTAATAAATGATTAGTAATAATCATTACGTAATAATGTTTATCAAAAAGTTGATAACGTAAAAGTCGGGAGTAGAGTAAATTGAGCTTAAAAATAAAAATGAGTAATTTGCTCTACATAAATACTCTTCATGTAATAAAGATATATATGAAATATGATGACCTGGCTCAACTGATGAGTGCTGGTTCAGCACGAAATGCATCTTGGAGGTTATTTGTCTTTTATTGTATATGTATTTTATTTATATGAAATTATTTATGAAATAAAAAAGAATGGAGAAATATGGAATTGTCTAATCAATAAAATATATATATACACATATGAATTTTGAGATTAAATTCCCAAATGATATTATTATTAATAATAATTAATTTGCCTTCAATTAATGTCTTCTAATCACATCATGCATTAAAAAAACTATAACCTTTTATATGTCTGAAACATTTTGGCTAAAGGAATGAGTTTAATTGTTACTATCATTTCATTAGATTTGAAAATTGCTTCATAATAAATCGAAATTGTTTATTTATATGAAATACTTAGTGAATTAAATGTGAAGGTGTTTTGAGCTCTTATTTTGGAATGCTTGAGTCTGGCTTATTTATATATAAATGTAAGTAGAGAAGAAGGTGGTTTCATCTTTTTCTCGTATTTCTGGCTTGTGTTTTTGAATTGAGAGTTCCACGTGCGGTCATTATTACATCTGATTGGCTGTCACATAAGCATTTTTGAAACACATCTGTCAAAGGTTTTAGTCTTTCACGTTATTATTAAAATCATATTGGAAATTAGTTTTAAAAGATTGATGTTTTAGTTAACAAAATATGACTTAATAACAGATGGCTACTTTTATGCAAAAACTAATTTCTTATGTTGTATTCCAGATGACACATTAATTATAAATAGAGATAGTCACTATGAAGATTTAATCTCAAACTTTACATATATAATTAATGCTATGTTTGTTTAACATATCAATTGGTAAAATTTTAAATTTGGAGAAATTACTTTGCTTTTTTAATTAAAACATTAATTGTATTTGCCTGAAGGTTTGTCATGAAGTTATATTAAATGTGATGATATGTTGAATTATTTCCATCATCTATCAGTAAATCTTGAATGTCTAGAAAATTGTAAACTTTATTTAAACTTTTCAAATACAAACAACTTGATAGTAATAACACACAAATAGACAACACAGGTTAGTAATTGCATGACATTTCGAGTAGTAATATTCACCACTCTTCTTCAGGTGTTGCCAGTCTGACAATACTAGCATAGGAGTTGCACTTACATCTTTGGATTCTTGAATATCGAATTTTAAGGCAATGCTCTAACCAACCGAACTATTCTGTCAAAGGCAACAATCAGTAGAAATTTTATATACTTATAAATAAAAGTTGGTTCAAATCCATCTGATTACTTCAATTTTTTATTTTTAAAAATGTATGTTCAATTGGGAAAATACAAAAATATTAGATAGAGAGACAAAAGTGCAAAGAAGAAATTCAAAGTAGCAGCCCATATAACAATGGAATAATGCCATAAGTCAACCTAGTGTGACTATACGCAATATATGGAAACCATTAATCAATTTTGTTCTTAGAAAAAAAGTGATAAATCAGAAGAAATCTTAGAGATAAGTATATGGTATTTCTCTTGACTATGCTCTGTTGGTTAGAGCTTTATCTTAAAATTTGATATTCAAAAATCTAAAGAAGTAAGTTTGATTCCTTTGCTAAAATTGTCACTGGTCAGGCCAACAACCCTTGCAAAAGAGTGGAGAATAATTGTCTACTTGTGTATTATTACTAACAAGTTGTTTGTATTTGAAAAGTTTAAATAAAGTTTAAAATTTTCTATACATTCAACATTTAATGATAGATGATAGAAGGTAGTCCAACATATTAAAACATCAATTGATTTTAAACTAATTTCCACTATATTTGTCAATTTAATTAAAAGTTATTCCCCTAGACAAGGTGTTTTTGACAGTCCTTTTTATATAACCGTGAGATGGAATAAAAGATGGCCATTTTCTATTAAAAAAATTATTGTCTTATACAATGGATAGAGGGCTCATCAATTGTAATTATTTTTATGTTTGCTGTAATAATTATTAAAAGTAGCAGATATTTTGGAAATTTAATCTTGAACTTTATATTCATATATATTTAGCAATGTATTTGTTTGGCATTACTTATATATAGTCTAATAACTAATATGAAATAAAATAAAATTTAGATTTTAAAACAAGTGGCATTTCTCAAAATTAAATATATTAATAATATAAAAGGCACAATCATTTTTAAAAAATTCAAGCAAAATATATAAAAATTAACATGACAGAATAATATATTTGGCCATATTGAACTTAGTCCAATTGTTATATTTTAAAGATTAACACAAAAATTGGGATCCCCCCCCCCCCACAGAAATTACATATTTTTATCATGATCAAAATCAATAGTTCTAAAATATTATTGAACAAAAAAATGTTTTAAAAAATAAGTACATTTAAAATTGTCATCATTCAATAACTGTGCCAAACCATATAAACCATATATATATAAAAGAGATATTTTGCGGGTTCATCCGTGTTAAAAAATTTTTAAATATTGATATACCGACATTTTGACTTGATTACACAACCCGTGAAAATCTTCGTATCAACATATATATATATAATCAGTATATATGTTTTTTTTTTAATCTATATATGTCTGTATATAAAAGGGAATAAAAGAAAGATGAGATTTTTCTTTTTTTTTTAATGCATGAAGTTTTCAATTATAATTGGTAAGAGATAATGGATATCTTTTATAATTCGATATCTATATATCTGTCTTTATAGAATTATTTATTTAATATACATTACGATATTTTTCAAGATTGTAATAGAAAATATTTCAATTTATTTTTTCATTGTTTGTTATTTTCATTTAATTTTGTTGTATTTTTTATTTGCTATTATTTTTCTTGTTTCCTTCCCACTTTTGTGGTATATGTTTGTTTATTATTCTAAATTTTGGCAATGATAATGATATATCCAAAATAAATAAAAAAACTATACAAAAATCACTTTGGAAATGCTAATGATTAATATATCTACAAATAAATATGTTTGTTAAAAAGAGAATTTATGATTTACAAATATGTATTTATTTATTTTAAGGGTCATAAACTCTTTACATCTACTTTAGATATGTATAGTAATTAGTTATTTATTTATTTGTTTGTTTATATATTTTTTTAAACAATTGTAAAATATTTTAAAAATTTTTTAAAAATATCTATAGTTACATTAACAATAGGGTTTAGACAATTATTATTTCATGAGCTATCAATCTGGAAATATCATGGCAATCAATGATACAACAAAGAAAAGAGATCATGTTTGTAATTTATTATTATTATTATTATTATTATTATTATTAATAATAATAATAATAATAATAATAATAATAATAATAATAATAATAATAATAATAATAATAATAATAATAATAATAATAATAATAATAATAATAATAATAATAATAATAATAATAATAATAATAATAATAATAATAATAATAATAATAATAATAATAATAATAATAATAATAATAATAATAATAATTGTTTTGGCTGAAAGAAGATAGTAACAAACTTTGCTATTGCTAATTTTTTTCTTTCTATCTAAATTAATTAAAGGAACTTTATCTTGATTAAATATATACTAAATAATGGGGTTGAGACTTGCTGGCTGGAACTTGATTTTTCTTGTCCTATTTCCCCCCAATTAGCTTCTATCTGAAAAAGGAGAAAAATTGTTAGCAAACATGCACCTGAAGCGAGAAAATAATTTATATATATATATAAAAAAACTAGCTATCCCTGTCCTGAAGATGAAGATAAGAATTGTGATGGTGAAACCATCTGAAAGAATTATACTATTTCTATTAGTTTATTTTGGCTTGTGAAGTAGAAAGGATGCTTCAAGAAAAATCAACTTTCATTATTCATAAAATTCAAGTGTTCATTAACCAAAAATAATAGAATTCAAACAAGGCTAAATCTAAGCTTCTTTAATAACTGTCAATTTAAAAATAATAATAAACAGAAAGATATATATAAAAGATCAATCAAAATAAATAAGTTTAAAAAAATTAAAGTGTACATATTTTGTTTGTGTTTTTTCTTTTTTTTTAGTTTGTCATGCACAAAACAACGATCCATCAAGTATTGTTTCATTTATTTTTTAATACATATATCTAATATATGTGGTATATTCATAGTATATAATGAATGCTTTACAAGAGTTTTATTAATGTTTGTTCTCATGAGGACCTTTATATATATATATATTGTGACGGGATGGTCTTTTCATGGTACACATAAAAGTGAGGGGTTCCTCCTGATGAGTATAAGAGTATAGCCTTATTGTCTAAATTCATACATACCTACATACATTAAACACATACTTAAGGGAATAGAGAGTAAGATCTAAATAATTATTGATTCTATTCTTAACCTATTGCCTATGTATTGTAGTTTACTCCCGCAATTCAGGATTTTGAACTCAGGGAGATGTTTTATGAAAATGAGTCTATATCTATTAATAGAAGTGGGTATAGTATATTGTAAACATGCAAATAATAATCATGATATGTGTATAAAGGAATGACCCAGCAGAATTTAATCCCTAAACATCTCATGATCACCATCTCATGCTAGCACATAATTGTTGTAAACAAAGGCCAAAACCCTCCATACAGTAGTGCCACCCTGTGCCAACCAGAGTAATCAATGGATGACAGAAGGCTTGTGCATAAAATCCCTATCTAGTGCCTACTCTGGTTGGCACAGGGTGGCACTACTGTATGGAGAGTTTTGCCTTTGTTTACAACAATTATGTGCTAGTATGAGATGGTGATCATGTGATGTTTAGTGGTTTAACACCAATCCTGCCTAATAGGATAGTGGTGGCTATGGTTGTTTAAGAGCCAAAGACACCAAAATGTATGGATGCTGAATTGAGTTCAGACCCATATGACTATATAAGCTATTGAGCTTAGATTGAAAATATTTTTGTGTTTCCACTTTCATTCTCATAGTTTTGTAGTAAAGTAGAATTAAAAGGTGGCTTCTGGAGGGTTGCATTAGATCCTAAGATCTAGGTGCAGTGCTCTCAGTTCCAAGGCTCCTCACTGATGATGGCAGCAAGCCAGAAACTAGTCTGGGGATATTGGATGAGTAGGCACTAGATAGGGATTTTATGCACAAGCCTTCTGGCATCCATTAATTACTCTGGTTGGCACAGGGTGGCACTACTGTATGGAGTTTTGCCTTTGTTTACAGAATTTAACCACAGAAAAATAAATCAAAAAACATGTTTTAACATTTAAATAAATTTAATGAACATATATACATAAATTAGCATTTGGAGAAGAAAATTTATAACAAAATTAGAGAAAACTCATTTAGACATCAGTGGTCATTCATTATTTATGCTTGGTTTCTACCAATGTTCACCATCCTGATCCCCACACATATATGCAATGTTTTAATTAAAATATATATAGCAATTGTATGTCATGATGACATTTGCTATCATAACGCGGCAGTTGACAGATATTTATAATAGCTAATACAATGTATTTTGTTCCAATGAAAACAATTTTTGAATTAAATCTCCACATGCTAGTATTTACTAACCTGGCTATAACTAATGTTTTTTACATTATTTTGTCCTGTGCCCTGAGCCAATTGTAAGCAAACTGTTTTCCCTCATATTTAACAAATTAATAAAAATAAATTAATAAGAACTTATTCAAAAAGACTATTTATATTGTTTTTAAATACATATACAACCCTCCTGCTATCAGTATGAAATTTGTTACAAAATATCTAGATTAATTTCGTCTTGCAATTTTTATTGCGTTTATTTTTTAATTTTTATGTTTAATGTTAAATATATAACTTAGTCATTTTTTATTTTGTTTACTTTTATATGTTGTTATATTAGAGATGTTTAATTTTAAAATACGTTTTAATTTTATATAGATATAAGTGATATATTTTATAGATATGTATTAGCAAACAATTATGGCTAAATGCAATGCATTAAATAACTAATAATAGAAACTCACATTTATAAAAGAAGTATATGCTTGTGAAATATATACATAAAGATATAAATGTTAAAACGAAGATTTGCACGGGTTAAATATATAAAATACATATTTTGCGGGTTCATCCGTGTTAAAAACTTTTAATATTAATATACTGACATTTCGACTTGGTTACACAAGCCATCCACAGAGTTATAAAAGGTAGAAAGACGGTTGTAGAGGCGCTACAATCACTGATTTGAATAAAATGTTAAAATTCCACCAATAGCAAAAAATGTTAAATTTAGGAATGTTTTTTAAAAAAATCTTTCCAAATAGGAGGAAGTTTGCATGTATCATCTCGCTTATTGATACAATCTGCCTTTTTAAGTATCTCAATGGCTTCTCTAATTTTGCATTGGTAGAGATTATCACATCTGGATATGATCCTGGTACTGGAAAAATCAATTTTATGACCTGAATCTATAGTATGGAGTGAGCGTGCTGATGATGATGAGTGTTGTTTAACTGCATTAGCATGCTCATCTCTCCTAACACTGATGCGACGATTACTCATACCTATGTAAGAAGCTTTACAATTTTTACATGAGATTTGATAGACACCATGAGATTCAAGAGGGATTGAATAAATGTGTATACATATTACATCTGCATTCTAAACAAAAAAAAATTAAATTTTCTTTTTTTATTAATTTGTTTATATTTTATTTACTATTTAATTTTCGACTGCTGGTAATTGAAACCTTGGATATGAAAGTGGCAAATAGAAGAAAAATATATATGTTAATACAATATTTTTTAATGTTTCGTTTTGAGCTTCTTTATTTAAATTATGTTAACTTATACATAATTTAAATTCAATTATAAAGATCTATCAAAAACAAAAACTACAGTATTAATAAATAAAATATTCTTTAAACTTTGCTCATCAACTTCTCCCACCATTACATACATATAACGATAATGTGATAGCTTCTCAAAGTTAAAATTCATGCATTGATTTCCAGCTGTGAAAGTGAAAATAAAAATTTATTTGATCGATTGAATGGATGTGTTGTATCCATTTTATGGTGAAGCATTATAGACTTCCTGAGCAATTAACTTATGATTAATACTATTATTTATACCGTCTGTAGAATGTCGCTATTTAATACATTTGACATAAATTGTTGATTATATGTGTAGTGTATTTTATTTATTGAATTTATAAAATAGCTCATCTTTGTATACAATATTTTCAAGGTTGATTTTTTTTTTCAACTTGTTTTTTATATTGATTTTTTTTTACGTCATGTGACATAAACGATATAGTATCCAAGACTTTTAAGAAATCCTCATTTCTAAAAAAAAGAAGCTAAACTCATCTAGTAAATAAAAGTACCAATTTTTGTTTATTATTTGAATAAAAATCTGTTTTATTTTACATTTATAGAAAGGCAAGTCTTATCAAAATAGATAAATCATACATTTGTTTATTTACATGTCGTTTTAGAATCAAACACCATTCAAGAATATTTCTTATTTCTCTCCTTTAATGCCATCTATTGTAAGTTTGAATTACAAATGGTTATCGGCTGTGCTGCAATTTAATTATCTAGACTGGTTTTTCACTTTGCCTTTATAATATGGATTTGATATTTATAACTGCAATCAAATAATGTTGCCTTGGTAACATAGTATTATTTTCATTCTCCAGTACATGAGGGGTCAGAATGACTAAATGGTCAACATGGGTAGGATGACAACCTTGACACTAACGTGGGTTTTGAACATACCATCATATCAGATTTTCAATGAAATGGATGGCTGAAGAGTTGTGGGTTAGAGTAGTTTGGAGCCTGTCCATTAAAGTTGGAAGATTGGCTATCTTAGTATAAAGCTGAGCACTGATTGTATATATGTGAAGAGATAGTAATCTGGATCAACTGATAATTGATGGTTTAGCATGAAATATGTATATTGGTGATTATTTATCTTTTCAACATGTGTATGATGAGGTGGATCAGCAATATAAGATAGCATGGAGAGCTGAGGGTCATGTGAAAGTCTGAGCTCGAATCCCTTATATATTACATTATATATGTACAGGTGTGTGTAAGCCTGTACAGTGTATTAGTTTAGGTACAACAATAATCTTCTATTAGTATTAACATTGGTAATAATTTTAATATGAAAGTGATGTTGTTGATATTGCTCATAAGCAACCAATTACCCTCCCCCCCCCCATCAGAAATAAAATTGTAATGATAAAAAAATCTTAGTTGGACAATAAGCATTAGTTCTCTTTTATCAAGATGAAAATTATTGTAATGAAGTGTTGTATTATACCCATTTCCATAAGAATATAAGCTATGAAAATAAATTTGTAAGCAGTGAACTCAAATTATTGTACTATTGTAAATAAATTTAGTTATAAGTCAAATCTGAATTGACAATTTTACAACTATTATGACAACTTTTACGCTCTAATGTAAGAATATATATATATGACCTTCAGACTAGAAGTACTATTATCATTTTTCCATATGATCAAAAGTATTTGCAGTTATAAATTAAATTATTCAATACATAGTATTTTGAACTAAATAACATTATTGTTGTTGGTTTAAAACTGTATGATAATTGAAAATTTCAAACTATTATCCAGAATGTTTTCCTGAAGGTTTGTGATGATGGTGTTCTAGCCGTATTTTTATATTGGACTATTTCTATCATCTAATACGTGTGCTGAATGTCTTTAAAAAAGTTTAATTTTATTTAAATATTCCAAATACATTCAACTGTTAGTAATATCACAGAAAACAGGTGAGTATATGCACCAACTGTTAGTAATATCACAGCAAACAGGTTGGCAGGATGGCTCAGTTGGTTAGAGCATTACCTTAAAATTCAATAATCAAGAATCTAAGGACCCAGGTTCGTCACTGGTCAGGCCAGCAACACCTGAAGAAGAGGGGTAAAAAATACTTCTCGAAACATTGTGCATATACTAACCTGTTTGCTGTGATATTACTAACAGTTGAATGTATTTGGAATATTTAAATAAAATCATCACTGGTCAGGCCAGCAACACCTGAAGAAGAGGGGTAAAAAATACTTCTCGAAACATTGTGCATATACTAACCTGTTTGCTGTGATATTACTAACAGTTGAATGTATTTGGAATATTTAAATAAAATTAAACTTTTCTAAAGACATTCAACACACATATTAGATGATGGAAATAGTCCAATATAAAAATACAATTAACCTGAATATCTTACTAAAAGTCAACATTTGTGAATAAATATAAATAAAAACAATGGTTTTCAACAAAAACATTCAACAATCTAGAAGAGAAGATCAGCTATCATAGTTTTTTTTTTAAAAAAAAATGCTAGTATAAATGAACAATTTACAATTCTTAGTTTTATTAAAAAAATAATTACAGCAATTAATATTAATATAATTTTTGTTTAATTTTACAAGCATTTATAGGCATCATATTTTTGTGGCAGTTTTGTGATTGAATGTTTCTGAACATAAGTAATCAGATATTTTGCAGAGACTCTTATTTCTTGTGGTAATTTTATCTTTTTCATCAATAGAAAGCATTAAATAATTTTAAAATTATCTAATCAATATCTTCCCCCCCCCATTTTTTTTGTTTTGTGTATACGTACACATCAATACATGACCACACACCTATATATGCAAAAGAAATGTTTGCTACATATACAATAAATTTATAGTATTATTTCCGGGAGCATAAATGAAAAGTGTGAATTAAAGAAAATTAACAATATTTGGAAAAAACTATTGGAGGATAAAATAAATTTTAAAACTTCTCAACCAATAGAATTTGAGAGTGAGGAGAAAATAACAAAAGAAAAAAATTATGATTTTAAATCTCACCACACACATTCTTATGATTTAAGAAAGAAGCTCTAAGAAAAGTAATTGTTATTGTACTGACATCAGCTATTTAGCTGTTATATTTTTATTATAAGGAAGCTCCCAAAAATAATACTATGAATTCATCATTTATCCATATGAATATTAGAATTAATATATATCATAATTATCAAAAAGTATATAAATAATATTTATATACTACTGCTGTATGTAATATTTAATTCTAGTTAGTGTTATATATATATATTATAAAATAATATGTAATGATTGACAAAAGTTTACAACATTTGATTTTAGAGTTTTAAATCCTCTGCATTTTTAAGAACTATATAATTTTATAGTAATAAATGTTTTTCTAAACTACTGTCTTATCTTCAATTGTTGATAGCATTTTTATCTACTTTGATTATTCATTACGGTTTAATCTCTTTTTCTTTATGTATGAAATCCGCATTTCTTTCACTTTTTTAATTAATCATTATTATTTTCAAAATAAGCACGTGTAAACTATATTTTGAATTTGAATTCTCTTGCTTATTGTTTTGTGTAATTTATTATTTTCAAAATTGAAATGTGTTAGTTTGTAAACATAAAATATATAATTTTGATTTTTCTTTTCATAATCTCAATATCACAAATATTTTATCTTTTTTTCTTACTTTTTGCCTTAAAAGACTTGACTTAATTCATTCTAATCATTTTTTATTTTTACTATTAACACTGAAAGCTTTTATAAAAGACTGCAACAGAACACAAAAGAAGACAGACAACATCTGACTATATCCTACATACCTGCAATGGCAAAAAAACTTCAGTAAAATATTACAGAAGGAATTCAAACTCGGATTCAGAACCCCTCCAAACACCAATAGGCTCATCAACAATACTAAAGACAAAAGAAACATAGAAGAAACCCCCCATGTAGTTTATAGAATTGTGTGCCCGTAGACAGGTTGTGATTCAGTTTATTATGGAGAAACTCGGGCCACAGTGGGCAATAGACTGGCTCAGCATAAATATGTATACACAAGAGCTACAACCAAAAAAAAAAGGCAACTCAGTATTTTCTGACCATCAGCAGGCACACAACCACAAATTTGAACCCTCTAAAGCTGACATTGTATGCACAGAAAGAAACAATGTCAAGAGGAAGGTCAAAGAAGCATGTTTCATCACCAGCGATGCCAGAGCAATAAACAGAAGGGACACGTGCTTCACGATTTTGAAAAAATGGATGATATAAGCAATTTGCATGCATTTGCATATAGTTAACAATATGAAAAGGACTATGAATATGGAGCTGCAAGGGCTCTGAAAGTGCTAAGTCTAAAAGATAGAATAGATATAAAAAAAAAAAAAAAGCCTACTAATTAATAAACTTAAAAGTTTCACCGTAACGCAATTAATTTTAGCGTATTAGTAATGATAAGGTTAAGAAAGAATTTGATATTTATTATGGTATGCACCTATGTGTCTGAATCTCTATATTTATTTTAAATATAAATTTATAACTAATCTTTTAACATGTTTATACTAATTTAGTTCAGTTGTAGACTCTGAAGCTTAAAGTCCATATTACATTTTCTTATCTGTGACTTCTGCCTTGCATAGTTTTAATTTTATAGCAAGTGGTATTTCCATGATTACTTTTTTTTAAGCAGCAAATTTTTTTAATTTCCTAATTTTTTTTCATTTTTGTTATGCTTATTTTAATAATTCATTTCATTTCTAGCATTTTATTTTTTATTTTTTGTTAATGGATTTGTGGTACTAATCTATGTTCTTAAAATGACTTTTAGTTTGCCAGAGGCATTACTTTTGTAATATTTCAATTTTTGCAGAGAGTAACAAAGATGCCTTGTTTTGTATTTATTCTATTAAGAGCATCAGATTACTGTTATCAATGCTATTCTTTTCTCTATAAAATTTTTAAAAGTAATGCTTCCAGATGTATGTAATACCTTAAGTTTGTTAACTGGATCTCTCTTCACAATGTCTATGTGCTAAGTTCTTTTGTCTATGAAATTTTTAAAAATAATGCTTCTAGATGTATATAGCACCTTAAATTTGTTAACTGGATCTATCTTTAGAACATCTATGTGCCATTCTTTCCTCCACCAAATTTTTAAAAGTAATGCTTCCAGATGTATGTAACACCTTAAGTTTGTTAACTGGATCTCTCTTCACAGTGTCTATGTGCTAAATTCTTTTGTCTATGGAATTTTTAAAAATAATGCTTCTAGATGTATATAGCACCTTAAATTTGTTAACTGGATCTATCTTTACAACATGTAAGTGCTATTCTTTCTCTATCAAATTTTAAAAAGTAATGCTTCCAGATGTATATAGCACCTTAAGTTTGTTAACTGGATCTATCTTTATAACATCTATGTTTTTTTCAGAGGATTATTTATTTAAGTGTAAAGATTTATCAGATTGGGTGTTTTCTTTCAATGATATGTAGTTAAAGTATAAATAATCTAATAGTTCATCTCTTGGGAGGTCATGTTTTGTTCAAGCACTGGAAGTAATAGAATTGTGTTTTAATTGTAGGACTTTTAGTTCCTATGACCAACCCTCTCTATCATTGCACAAAACCATGAAGATTTTGAAAAGTTGAAACTTTATTTAAAACTGTTTTTATATTATTTATTTTTAGGGTCTTATCCAATCACCAATCTTTTTTTATATATATACAAGTGACTTTACTTCTGTTTCAGCTAATATAATTCATCACTCGATAACCATTTTCTTTTCTTAATGACAGATTTTTTTTAAAGATATTGAAAATATTAAAAAACATACATTCTCTGATGATTGTGATATATTACAATTATCTTTAAATTTTCTGTTGTGATATCTAAGCAACAAATTGATAGATCAGAGTAATTCTAATCATTTAAATCAAACTGACATTTTCCACACACACACACTAATGTTTTGATTTTACCTTTATAATCAAACAGGCAAAACTCTCCATACAATATTGCCACTCAGTGAAAGCCAGAGTAATCAATGGATGCCAGAAGGCCTATCCATAAAATCCCCATCTAGTGTCTACTCATCCAATATCCCCAGATAAGTTTCTGGCTTGTGGCCTTCGTCAGTGATCATGTGATATTTATTGGCTTTAAACCTTTACAATCACTAAGTTAAATAAACTCAGAATATAAAATCTGGAATTTCTAAAAAAAATCATTAGCTATCTGAAAAATAAAATTATCTGGGTTTCTATTCAGATCATGAAAATGACAGATAATATACTAATTATCTCAAAATCTGAATAATATTTCTGTAATGTAATTTGCATGACAGCAGTCTCATGCAAGGTAGGGACTGATTTATGTATGCCTTTAATACCTTGTAGAAGGGTATAATCACCTTGTGGAAGGGTAAAATCATAAGCATATGACCAAAGATGTGAAAGGTATCTATGATCCCCAAAATGCACATTTTATGCTGAACCAGCAATCATCACTTGGCCCAGACCACAATTAAAAACTTCAAAATCTCTTTATATGGTTATTTCATCTTATAATGATAGCTTTTATTTGGTAGTTTATTATTGTTAATGTTGAAAGGTATTACTATAGTAAATGCAAAACATGGGCAGTAAATTCATTGTCTTGATATTTAGTAATCTGAGTAAATTACTTTCTTGTGAAATGTCGACTAAGTGACATCAAATAATTTTAAGTAAATAAGTTTTACATGCATAGTCTCTTCATCACTTTTAAATGTACTAACATATAATATATTTGATAAAAGTTGTACTGATTGGAAAGAAGAGTATAATTTAGTTAGATTTAATTTTCCTAGAATGCAGTTCAGTGATTCCCCCACCCCTTTTTAAAAAAGCTTAAGCAAACAGAATATTGCATAATATTTGATTGTAATGTTTCAAAACTCAAACAGTTTAATAATATTTGATATTACTTTTTCCAATAATTTGACTTGTGTTATATTTATTATATTTTATCCATTTTAAATAATGATTTCCAGAAGTAGGTGTTCTATTTAAAGTTGAAAACTATTTCTCTGTAGTATAATGTTTTACTTGTACAAAATTTTTAGGGAAAATATCTAACTGATAAGTCATTTTTCAACTCTAATGACTCAAGCTATTTATCCATGAATATATAGCACTGTGCTGTTTTTTTTCTGTGTCACAGTAAAAATAATTAATTCTATTTATTCCCATTGTTGTGAACCTAGACATCACCATTGTCATAGATTGGTAATTTTAATCCATATGATAATAATCTAATGGTCATCTTTTGCCACCATTACTGTGATTTTAAGACTTTTTTTTCTGTCCAGACTTCTTCTTACAAGACTTAAAATTTATCTAGTTTGGGAGATCTGATTTCCCATGATTACCATGATAAATTTAATTCCATGCCAAACAATACAAAAAGGCTTTAATTTTTTTTTTTTTTAGTTTAAAACTGAATTAGAATCGTTGGTTAGTTTAGTAAGTTATTCTATTATTAGGCCAACTTCTCACCAGTATTAAGTATTTGAAATAGAACATTTAAATTTATTTTTTGTTTATTAAATTATAACCCAAATCATTTGGCTAACAAATAATACAACTCTTTCTTTCTTTTTTTAAGCAAGTCTCACATCATTATTATATATTAGACTTTGACATTCTACAAATATTATAATGACACTATTCTTTTATAAATGTTACTTAATTCCTTCTGTTTCCAAAAGTTTAACATTCATCTCAGCATTGTTCAACTTATTAATCATTTTATTAGTTAGTTTTATTCATGCTTTGGTTTTTAAAAAATACAAATTTAATGAAAATCAATGCTTTTTAAATTATGGACTTACCATTATGTTGTCAATAGAATGTGTTAGCTACTAAGGTATTGTAAATATATACTGTTTTATACTTACTATGACAGTAATAATTGTAAACCATTAGCAATTAAATTTTTATTTTTGATGGATAAAAAAGAGCAAAAAACAGTCATAATAAGAATATTGTTTTCTAGGATTGTGCAATCAATCGTTATTTAAAAGCAAGTCCAAAAACTTTCTATTTAAAACAAAAGACATAGAGAAGATCATATGGCACTTCTTTCTGAAAGACAACTGCTAAAGATGAAGATATATATATATATTATAGAAGTATATATATATACTTATACATACATGTAATCAATATGTATACATTATATTTGCATTATTATTATATTTATGAAAATAAATATATAACTTGTTAAGTTAGTATTTTTCATTCTTTAAAATGAAAAAAAGACATTGACAAAAGGTGATTGACAAGGTTATAAATGACCTTTGTGTTCACATAGTTTATCAAATTAAAGAAAATGAAATTAATTTAGTGTTTTAATATCGAATTGTTATTGCAACAATGTAGAATGTGTATGCTTCAGCAAGCTGATGGAGCGAGATATAATATATTAATTCTATTCTTTTTATTAGAAGACTAAGGATTCTATTTTTGTCAGCTATATCCTCATAAAAACTTATACTATGTTTGATTTCAAAGAACAGTGTAAGATAAAGTCTATATTTTGAACAATTTAATACTTATTAGAAGAAATTTCTAATATTTGTTTAAAGAAAGTAATCTGAATATATTTTCATGTTCTATAAAAATTGTTTGAATTACATGTTCTAAAATCTAAACTGCGTTTTAAAAAAAGAATATGTTTATAAAAACTTCAATTAAATTTAATGTACTTTACATTATAAAGAAAATGCAAAGCGGGTACAACACCAATTTGTCATGGGATAGATAAAATGCACTTGCCTAATCAAACATATATGTGTGAATAAGATCTTTTTCTGAATGCCTTAAAATTATAAAAAAATTAGATCTTCAAAATGGAATTATGAATGCCTTAAAATTATAAAAAAATTAGATCTTCAAAATGGAATTATAATTGTTAATAAAGGAACTGTATATTAAGAAGGTGAAATCTACATATAAAGAGGAAACTAAATGTCAACTTAGGATATTCTATTATTTTCTTTAATGTTTAACAATGAAGAAATCAAGAATTGCGTCTTCAAAGGATTTTCATTCATGAGGAACATCTAAGATTATTGTATTAACTTTTATAAATACCATTTAAGATTTTTGAAAGTTATAATTGGGAAAAGTTAATTTCATTTACTTTATCATCGTATTCATTTTATTAAAAAAATAAATAATAAGAGAGAATTAATAATTTAAAATATTTTTATTTATATTTATGATTAATAAAGATTTAAATATCGGTTAAGAAATGTTAATATGGGAAAGGGATAATATGAACTTGGAGGTAAGAGATTAAATTATTTTTAAATTCCCATATTATTATTTTCTATGACATGACACTACATTGTTTATACTAATCCAAATAGTCTAATAACAGTAATGTATAAGTGAATAAATGATTAACATTGTTGTGAAGTATATATTTTTATATTAATAAATATAAGTTATGGACAATCATTTTAACGAATGAAGGTATTATATACAAATGATTGGATTATTATTTGTATAATCTAATTACTGTAAAATAGTGTTAATATAAAAGACTTAATATTTGGATACTTATATTTTATATACATTGTAAAACATGAGGAACATCTAAGATTATTGTATTAACTTTTATAAATACTATTTAAGATTTTTGAAAGTTATAATTGGGAAAAGTTAATTTCATTTACTTTATCATCGTATTCATTTTATTAAAAAAATAAATAATAAGAGAGAATTAATAATTTAAAATATTTTTATTTATATTTATGATTAATAAAGATTTAAATATCGGTTAAGAAATGTTAATATGGAAAAGGGATAATGTGAACTTGGAGGTAAGAGATTAAATTATTTTTAAATTCCCATATTATTATTTTCTATGACATGACACTACATTGTTTATACTAATCCAAATAGTCTAATAACAGTAATGTATAAGTGAATAAATGATTAACATTGTTGTGAAGTATATATTTTTATATTAATAAATATAAGTTACGGACAATCATTTTAACGAATGAAGGTATTATATACAAATGATTGGATTATTATTTGTATAATCTAATTACTGCAAAATAGTGTTAATATAAAAGACTTAATATTTGGATACTTATATTTTATATACATTGTAAAATCACGTAGTGTTATAGGTTAAAAAATATATCTACCATAAGTAAATAGAATATTTATATTTTTAATATAAGGAGGTAGATATACAAATAATTTTTTATATACTGTAAAATTTAAGTTATTTAATTGTTAAATAAATAATTATGTTTTTTATATTAAATTAAATGAAGTCTTCAATTTTGTTTTATTTAATTTAAAGAGTTATTGAGATTCGTTATTAACATTACTTTAGAGTATTGATTGGAACCCTTGAAGAGAGTAAATTGTTAAACTTCCCTGATTCGAAATCTGAGCATAACGGTAAAGTTAATTAAGGTGAAAATTGATTTGATGTGGTTTAGATATAATAATTTTTTAATAATAAATTAGTTATTGAGAACAAATATAGTTTTATATCAAAATTAAATCATATCATTCATGGCATCCTATATGAAGACCTTAAATCTGACTATAGTGAGATACGACTGCCTTAACTTATCTTGTTGAGAGGGTGCATACCATTACAATATATATATGTATCAATAAATGAGTTGATACATGCAAACTTCCTCCTATTTGGAAAGATTGTTTTAAAAAACATTCTTAATTTAACAATTTTGTTTTTCCAATTAGTGATTGTAGCGCCTCTACAACTGTCCGGTATATCCATATTTAAATTTTTTAACAAGGATGAACCCGCAAAATATGTCTTTTATATATGCAACCAGTGAAAATCTTTGTATCAACATATATATATATATACTGTATTAAAACTACAGTGGCATTTCAAAGAAAACCCTCCTTTTGGATGCATCAGTCTGACAGTTTACTTTGATTCTTGGCCTGGTTCAGTTGTTCTAGATTAAGTGCTTTCTAATTAAGTTGATTTAAATGGATTACTCCAAACATTCAAGATTCCTATTTAAATATGTATTAAAAATATTGTATTATATATATGTGTGTGTGTGTGTTGTGTGTGAAAAAGCCTATGACTGCTTCACTCAAAACATTGGATTCAAGATATGATTTTTATTTGAAAAATAAAAGAAATGTGGATACATTTTACCAATCATGAATAGTCTATTTTTCTAATATTCTTTAAGATTTGAGAAATTTTGAAGAAACTTTTACTTGGCTTTACGTTTTTCTGTGGAATATATTTTCAAAATTAGGATAATAAAAAAATTTGTATTAAGAAAATGGTAATCACTAACAAGATATATGATTTTATGCTAAATTGTTACTGCCTTCAGGTAGAAAGCATATATATAAATGTTGTTTGAATTAAAGTCTGAAAAATTGCTATCTTAATATAAACCGAGCACTGATTATATATATGTATGAGAAATGATAATCCGGACCAATTGATGAATGCTGGTTCAACATGAAATGTGTATATTAGAGATCATTTATCTTTTTCGGATGTATATGGTCCTGTGTATCGGTTGTATAAGATAGAATGGATGACTGAAGGGAATTTGAAAGTTTGGGTTCAAACCCTCTCTAATTATATATAAAATCAAGTCTCATTGGGATATAAATAATATATTCAAACAATGTGAGCAAGTTATTCAAGTTAGTCTTCTCAAGTGTGTGGTGGTTGTGATTAAAACTTCATTAAATGCCAGTATATAATACTCAGATTTTCAAAAATCCTTGAAGATAATTAATATTTACGATCAGATTTACAGATTTTATTATATCTGCCTTGCTTGAAAAATTGCTACGGTCCTAAAAATACAAGGAATAATATCAACCTAACAAGCAACTCTGAGGTTTTTAAAATAAATCATTACATTAAACATTAAAATCTAAAATGATTGCATAAAACAATAAAAATTTAAAATATTTTAATTACTAAAAGTAATTTTTGAAACAGTGAACTTTATATATACATATGAATTAAGGCCACATAACTTTCAGAGTATTGTACAATTCCTATTTTTGAAAATTCCTACTAAGTGATTAAAAATGTAAACTACCATAATTTTATTTAGAAATATTTTTTACAACTAAAAAGTACGATCTTTTTAATAAAGAAAGTTTAATTAAGTGTTTGTAAAAACAGATTTATAAGAAATTCCAGTTCTACTAGACAAACTTTTCTTTTTACTAGATAAAAAAAAAAACAACTTACAAAAAAAAAATCGTAATTATTGTTTCTGAAGGTGCGATAGGAAATGAACCTGTTGTCAATTTTCCTGCTCTGGCGCCATCGGATTCATCCTAAGCAGACTGCGTTTGAAGAACTTTGGCGTAGTATTTTAATGATCTTCCTTGGCCGCCTCAACAAGAAAAAGTAAATTACAAAGAATGGGGAAAGTCCAGTACCAGTCGATAGTTTGCACCACGTTTTCCAGATCCATTCAATAATAATTTTTTTAGGAGTCTAATAATTACTTTAACTTGTTTAAATACAAACAATAACCTACTGATCGCTTTGAATGTATTTAACCAGAAGGCAAAGACCTACTTCATTTAAAGAAACACCTTTTTTTTTCATTTCATGGATTATTGAAATCATAACTTAAAATTCTAATATATATATTAAAAAAAAAAAATAATAAAATGAATAACAAAAATTGTAATAAAAATTGTAGCAAAAATTAAAAATAATAATAGAGATTTTTTTTTTTAAAATTCAGATTTTTTAATTATATATTAAACCCCAACTTCCTTATATATATATCATCACTCAGTTATTTTAGTTTATTGCAGACAGTCTTTTTTTTTTCCATATGTCATAGCATCTGCCGGGACGCGAACCCACACCCGTCTGCAACCAACTACTTGCTTGCATGGCGGCTGTTATTTAACAAAAGGCAGATCTTACCCATTAAACTAAATGCCTTCAAGCAGTTCTATCTTTGTTCTACTCTTTAAAATAACCTATATACTTTTTTTATTCCATCATCCTTCCTTCTTTTCATAGACCCTTCCAACATATCTTTATTTTTCTATCTTTGAACTATATATCCAATCCAATTTCAATTCTTTTTATCCTCATAATTTCCTCAATATTTTTTTTTTATTGTTTTCAACTGATTCTTTTTACATTTCTTCTAAACCATATTTATGACGCTTTCATTCTATCCCCAATTTTTTAAATGATGTTTATTTTCTAATTAAATTTTTAAAGTTTCTGATTACCTGACTTATTATCAGCATTTTTTTTTCATCCTAGATAATTAATAATAAAAATCCGTGTTTATGCTTTTTTTTAAATTAACAAACATTGTTATATATTCATAGCCATTTACTAAGAAATAATAAAAAGGGTTTTAAAATTTTTTTTAAAGATCTTCTTTATAAAAGCAAAATTCTCTTCAACTGACTTTACATAGACCTCATGAAAAAAGTCACGTGAGAAGTTGTGATCTCGTCTAAATGAAGAATGCTGGTTCAATTAGAAATGTGTAGAAATTATTTTGCTTTTTCAGACATCTTTATACAATATATTTTATGATAGTACTGATTATATTTAATCAAAACTACCCCAAATTCAAAATTAAACCAGACTAGCCAAAGAAAATAAACTTTAAGACACAACCAATGGTTTTCACTGCTGCAAGTAGACTTCTCAGGTCTAATGAAACTTAACAAGAAATTTATACTAAATATCACCCACAATTCTCAATTACATTCTGCATATGTAATACGTTAATTGCTTCAGATTCATAAATTTCCAATTACATTCCACATACCCTTAATATTAAAAAAAACTTTTAAACAAGTTAATTGCTTCAGAATCATACATTTATTTATTTATTTTATTAAAAATGTATGCTTCGAAAGCAATTAACTTGTTTAAAAGTTCTTATAATAATATTAAGGATGTATGGGATGTAATTGGGAATTGTGGCAATATTTGATATAAATTTGTTATGTTTTAGTCCTTTACACTTCAGCTTTTTTTGTACCATTGAAACCATTAGATGTGTTTTAGAACACCAGTTGACAACTGTCGGTCCGCCAGAAAATCTTGGTAGTCCACAGAAAAATCTAGATATTATTTGCCTTTTTTTGTGTTTTATTAATAATAAAACAAAAATAATATTTAAGAAATTCTTATATTCTGAATGATAATTTTCACCTTTATATTGCACTAAACTCACAAAATGTATTAGAGGGGGAAACAAGAAAGACACAATAATACTGAAGTCGCTTCAGTATTGTTGCGATCATTACAACAGTTACCTATGAATACCGATTCTCATCTGATTGTTTTGTTTATTTCTCAGATGCTCTTTTTAGGTAAATATGATGATAACTATGTATTTTCATTAATTGTTATATTTAATGGCATCAAATAATTTGATTTTGATAACTATCATTTCTTGTTTGCCTCTAGATTCAGATGAAATAAATCCATAATGAGTGAAAAAAAGCAAAATAATATTTGGTATTTCTTTAAGCAGTACCAAAGATAATGTAACTAATGATAGTATTAACAAAAGTAATATCTGTATTTCATTCATCTTTGAGCTGATCAATGAATCAGAGTGAAGAGAAGCAAAAACTGAAAGTATCAACAAAATATGATTTGAACTACTTAAAATTTGAATTTCTTCAAGAACTTGTTAGTGAGCTGGATCCAAGGCCACTTTGTGTTGTGTGTTCTAAAAGTTTATCCAAGGATGTCATGAAACCTTTGAAACTTGCAATTAAAACACCCAGATTTAGCTAAGAAACCACTTAAATATTTTCAAAGAATGTGTGAAAATATGCAAAAGCAAATAATTGCTTTAACAAAAATGTCTGTTGAAGATAAGTTCTTATTAAAGGCTTCAAATCTGATAGCAATTTAGATTGTGAAAAATGAAAAGCCACATACAATTGGGAAAAAATAATTAAACCTTGCATGTTACAAGCCTGTGAAGAAGTTTTAGGAAGTAGGCTGTCCAGAAACTGAAAGTAATTCCTATATATGCTAACATTATCAAGTGCAGAATTGAAGACATGGTTGAAGATGAAAAATCAAGTTTAAAAGAGGGGGGGGATTACCATTTTATTCAATTTAATTCAATGAATCAATGGACGTAAGTAACAAAGTATATCTCCTTTTTTGTGATGATTGAGTGTATAGGAAAGTTACAGGAAGAACTACTTTGTTCACTCAATTTCTAGGTAGAACAATTAGCTCTGAGGTTTTTGAAGCACTTAATATCTACTTCCTGGAATACTGAATTGAATAGAAAAAATATATTGGGACATGCATCTGTGGTGCTGCAAACATAACTGGACATCTTTCAGAAATTGTTACAAATGTGGAAAATGTTGGTCATTCAGACATTTGTCTACATAATGCATCATACATTGTGAGCAACTTGCATTGAAAAAAATGTCCCCAGAACTAAATGAAGTAGTATCAGATATTAAAATTATAAATGAAATTCAACACAAAGTGCTCAATTTTTTAATATTTGAGACAATTTGTGAAGAAATGGGTTACCAGTATACTTACTTTTATGTTCATGCTGAGATAAGATGGCTGTTGAGGGGCAAAATACTAACCAAACTAATTTCCCTGCACAAAGAAGTAAAATTGGTTTCTATAATGGATATATATATATATATTGTACCGGGTTCAATCTGTTGATGATCACACTTACTCTGCAAGATTAGTTTAGCTGGGTTTCAACCTTACTTATAATAAATTTATAATCTTATATTATAAATATGATGTGAACGAACTGGCACATTCGAGCAGAGTGGAGAATACTATTGATAGCAGAGCTGTCAATAATACCTATGATCAGACCGAGCTATGCAATGCATAACATGATCACATTTCCAGATCATGGCTCATCTCAACTGCTAGATTCAAACCCCTACTATCCAAACACTATATTTGTTTCAGAGCAAACCCCAGGTGTCAGCTAGTCTAAAACTAACATGTTCAAACAGTATGCCCATAATTCAGCGCTCAAAAAATCCCTTAACTAGCTCAGTCTATTTTTTAATTCAATAACAAGTTATTCCTTAACTAGTGGCAAAAAGAATTGACTGACAAAATAAAGCTTTAAGTTTACAAGACAGTTTATATTAATTAACACTAATTATTAAAGTTTTAAAGTACTTTAGATAGTTTTTAATTAACATAAACATTTAATGTACTTATATATGACCATGCAAACACATTTTAAATACACATGAAAATATAATCTAACAACATTAAATGACAAAGTATTAAATAGTATGATAAATATTAAATATAAGGCATTCAAACCAACACGCACATCAATAGTTCTTTGTGTCGATAAAATTCCTTTACTACTGACTCTGGAGGCTTTATGGATGGCAATGACTACTTTGAATTTATAAATGGAAATAAGAAAGTTATTAAATACCTAGGTTTTTGGAGTGTGGAGATTTTGGTTGTTTGCTTCCTGTGTTTCCAGTGTGTTTCTGAATTGTTTTATTACCAGCCAGCTGGTTTTACACTTCTGCAGAGGATTCTTGTTGATTGACAATCCTGGTTACTTCTTTTATTAAGGTTGAGAATGGTTATTTATTTCACGGCACTATTATTATTAAAACAGTAGATATTTGGGTGACTCTCACTTATTGGGCAGCTGTTATTTCATCTCAGACAGAGTACTGGTATTTGGACAAGGTTTGAAGTTCATCATACGTTCCAATGAAGCTATTAACACTGCATGACTGATTGACGAATTGAACTCATAGATTGACTGATCAAAACTAAAAACTGAACTGCTCAATAAAAATTGACGATTTATACATAAGACATGTTGTCATTTTGATATCCTCCAGCTATAACTGTTGTCAAAGTTCTTTCCTTGTTTTAATTGCATTCCTTTGAGATAAGCTTTTAATCCTGTTGTTGGAGATATTAATTAGCAGCCATCCAATGTGTTGTTTTTACATATTTGATTAGTAGCCATCGCTGTGTTTTTAAATATAATTTTCCTTTATTTCATTTTAACACGCACGTATTTATGCAATGTTTATAATCACACATATATATTTTATTAACAAGCATTCATCATTTACGCATATGTATATTTTAATCCAATTTATTATTTAGTTTTTAAGATGACTTTTTTTTCTTTTACTTAAATAAAAAGAGATTTATATTTTTAAACTTTAAGTTATATTTCAACTAATAATAATAATTAAAAAAAAACTCTTTAACTTTTTTTAATTTTACATAACTATGAATTGTTTCTAGAAAAACTCTTTAAACTTAAAACTTTTAGTTTGATGTTTCTAAAGCAAACCCCCTCCTCTCTTTTAATTAATTAATTGTAACTTTTATTTCAAAAACTCTTCGATTTTTTAATTTTGTGTTTATGTAAACAAACTGCAATAAAACTATTTCTTTTAACGAATAATTTTAATAATTTTTAGACAAATTATTAAATGTACCAACCACAATATTGGTACAATATATATGCACCATTAAAATCAGTCAAGACTTAGATAATCCCAATATCAATAACAATCAACAATCTCAATCTGTTGTCAAGGTAACCTCTTTTTTAACAATAAAGGTTAAAAAAAGAGGTTGTCTTGACAACAGATTGAGATTTTTTATTATTGATATTGAGATTATCTAAGTGTTGACTGAATTTAATGATTACTTATAAACCAACTTATACATTGTAAGGAAACTCTAAAATCTATAAACAATGCTAATGAAGCAACATTGTTCTATGAGTAGGAATATTTCTTAGTACTGTTAGCCAACTATAAACTAAATTTTTAAAGAAATAATAAATAATGAGATGTAGTGCATGAATGTTAAAGAATATCCTTTTTGCAGCAACTAGGATCATCATTATCTAGAAGTCCATACTCCATATAACTGTTATGAACAAATTAGCTCAGGAAGCAGAACTCTATAAACTATTACTGTGAGCAAGAATAAAGCAGATTATTAGAAATCACTTCAAATAATTTCTAGGTTTATCCTTGTATAGTTTTATTAGGATCATTAAAACATCATAGAACACTAAGCTGTCATGAAATAAAGTCACACACCCACCCACTGTAATTTATGACAGGAATTGAATAGAATAGAAAAATTAAGACTAAAAAATATTTTTTAAACAATTATTTAATTATTAACTGATTAACACTAAACAAGAAAAATGATATAGTATGAAATTTTAAACATTAATTTCATCAAAAAATATAATTTCTTAAAAATTATATTAACCAATCAATTAAATTCTATTCATAAATTAACTTTTAATTCATTGACTTAGGTCTTTGTTATGTTTTTATGGGGGGGGGGGGAATGAATGAAAAAAGAGAAACATGTTTCCAAAAAATAAAAATTTATAAATTAAATTTTCTAAAAACTATTTCATAATTTTGAGGAGAAATTAACTGAATTTTTTTTAAAAAAAAATTTCCCGATTTAAAAATATTTAAAACTATCAATTCTTACAAATTTTTTTTTTTACTATAAATGAAAATTTAGTGTACAAAAAAAAATACCTTCAACCATGATTTGATTCTTCTGTAGAGTTTGTATCAATTATAATTTCCAGGTTTTTTTAAAGGCTTCTACATATAAACATAATTGATTAATGTCTTTTTTCTGATGCACAGTATTTCATTTCCAGGTTAACAACAGCAAAATTTTATCTATTTTCTTTTAATAAATTTCCCAGGTGATATTAACATAGAGATTCATGTTTTTGGTTGCATACAGGTTGCAGATTACGTTAGGCATAACTTCTCTACATTTTTATTCCAGTGAAGACAGGTTACATGGGGGAAGATGATGTCTAGTTTTTAACTGAATTTAGCACATTGTTTTTATTGTAGAAATTATGGTACTTACAAATTAGACCTGCAACATATAAGTCTTCTATGACTTTTCACATTCATATCAATCCGCTGATAACTTTCTAACCTTATGATGGGATCAAATAACATGTACACTAGGATCTTGTACAAACTTAAACTAATAAATTTGTCAAAATGGATCACATGTACATGATACTTTTGCAAAATTTACAAAGTTATTGGCAGTCTGAATATGTATGTGAAAAGGTGTAGCAGTTCTAATACGTAACAGTAATTGCACCAGACTAAATCTAACAATAGTAAAAATATGAATTTCACACAAGAATAAATCTAAAAAAGTATATTTTTATCCTACTAAAAAATATAAATTTCACACAAAAATAAATCTGAAAAAATTTAAGCAATTCCCAAATATAACTAAATTACAAAATGCGTAAAATATACATATATGGTACTTAGCGTATAATATATAACAGGAATTGTCAAAATGAAATAATCAACTTACCTGTTCTACTTTATTTTAAGTGGATAAAATTTTGTTTCAAAATGGAAACTAAAAGTAAAATTTTTATTTTTCCAAAATGGAGACTTTTAACATGTGACTGTGCAATGTAATGCCTGCATGGGATCTTCACCAGAAATGTTAATAAATAGTAAATGTATTTTTTTCAAAACCAAAAAGAAATTTAAATTACTACACTTTTATTATTTCTTTAAGATGGTGGACTATTTTTTTTATGTCATCCAGTAAAATTCACAAAAAAAAATGATCAATAACTCACAGTTTATAATTCAGCAGTTTTATAGGCTTTTCAACAGTCTGAACAAATTGTTGATTCCTCTTCAACCTTTCGTTTGATGACATCCATCAGAGATGCCACTGTTTTTTCATGAATTCTCATGATGAACTGCTCATTGATCTCCCTGTTCCAGAAGAATTTGTCTGGTTTGGTTTTCATTTTTTCTTTTTACGCAAAAGGCTCTAGTCAATTTCAGCAATTTTGTTAGGGTCTCCAATTTTACGTTTTTCTCTGCAAAACCAAGTATGATTTCCCCACATTTTATGAATGTTAATTTGTAAGGCCAGTTGTAAATAAATCAAATCATCATCAAAAATTGAATTCTGGAACTCTCCAACCACATTCCCTTACAAAGGCCTATTTTATTATTATATCCTTAAATGTCAAAATGCCATTGCTTGTTCAAAGTGTGGAAGAATTTATCCAAACAAAATCTGGATAAATAAAAGTGTAAATTTACTATGTTATTGGACAAGATCAGATGAGATCACAAGATTTATTTGATGAGATAGCAAGGTTAGACATTTATGAAGAATGTGAAAAGGCATATATCCATCATACATTGCAGGATTAATATGTAAATACCAAAATTATTTTTATGACTAAACTCATAGGATGCTAAAAACTTATTTAAAACTTTTGTTGTGCTATGCAATCACTTAGTTATAACTTCTGCTTCTTTCTTTTTTAGCAGCTGTATTAAGACTTGACTGCTCTCTCTTCAACAACTAGATAAGGAATATCTATTTCTCCTAGTCTTTTTCATCAGTAGGATTAAGATTTGACTATTCTCTTCAATAACTAGGTAAAGAATAATTTCTTCTACTAGAAACTTAGATCTTTTAACCATTCACATACCCATTTTTTTCTAAAACAATTTTGACTATTATCCAATCACAATCAGTGTCTTACTTAAAAATTTTTATAACAACCAATTACATTAATTTTTATAAATATAATTGTTCAGACATTTCCCTCTTCAATTATAGATAATGAAAAACAAGTCAAGAACATAAATTAACAACATAAAATTCTTGATATTTCTAATTAAAAAAAAAAAAATCTTGCAAAAAGGAAAAACAATATGATTGTGATTGATTTTTTTTTTCATTAAAGAGAGAGAGAAAAAAAAAACTCGGATTAATTAAAAATAAAATTTACCAAAATATTCAAATCTTATTTTGTTTTTTCTTTTTTTAAAAAAAATACTCTTAAACATAAAAATTTATCTCTCTTTTAAGGTTAAAATTAATAACTATTAAATAATTTACAAAAAAGATAAAATTATTTTCACTTAGTACATTTTTAAAAAACAACTGGTAATTAAATAAAATTATTAAAGAGAGAGAACAAAAGAAATTATATGATTTTATTCTTTTCACTTTCTCCTACCAACATTTACAATTTACAATCTATATTAAAATATGCATATTATAATTTAAAAAAAAAGGTTTGACAGTTATTTTTTAAAAAAAATATCTAGAATGGCCCTACTATCATGTGGAAAGAAAAAGAAAATATATAACCAATTGAAGATCCATTATAAAAAAATATGCGGAAAATTAAATATTATTTCCCCCCTTACTTAAATAATTCTATACTAAACATGAGAAACATGCTGCTAACTATCTAATTATTTTTAATGCAGCTATGTAGCCAACTGGTTATATATATATTGATTGGCTGAAAAAAGAGTTTGCTGTTAACTAAAAGGAAATTCATTGGTTCTTCTTTGGACCTAAAAAGAATCAAGCATAACAAATTTCTAGTATCTACTCCATATATTCTATTGTTGCAGCTATTATTAATAGTTATTATTTATACAATAAACCAATGAATTTTTTATACTTTTCATCATCAAACATCAATCAGTGTGGTGAGCTTATTGACTTTTTATCTTTGCATTTAAAACCTAAGATATATCATAGTCTTTTCAACAGTCGTTTGAATTTTTTTTATAAGTAGAATAAATGTCTGTGTGAATTATAATTTTTAGATTTTTATAATATTGATAAATTATGGCTCTTATTCCCAGAAGACTGAAAAGTTGTCTGCCAAGGTAAAAATTGGTAGATGAAGATACAGAGGTGCTAAAATCCTCTCATTGTGGACACAGATCATCATTCAATAATTGTCTTTTATTTAGCCATCTATAATTAAGATCACTTTTAATGAAAAATAATTACATAAATTGGAAGAACTATATAATATTAAATGAGACATTGTTGTAATTTGTGAAGTTAAAAAAAAAAGTGAATAGACAATTAATTTGAAAACAGAATTATAAAAGTATAAGCATTAAAAGTGCAGGTGAAATAGGATTTATTATCAATAAAAAAGAACAACATTGTAAATATTGATAATATATCAGACAGAGTGCTAAGTTTAATTATTCAATTTAATAAAAATAGCAAATGTTGATCATTCAGGTTTATGAATTAACAAAATCTCATTGTAATAAATAAGTCAAAGAATTTTATATATATACATTTTTAAATTATCACAAAAGTCTTTTTTGCTAGGATTTCTAAAAAGTTAAACATGAAAGGACTGTGGGAAATTTTTTCTGCAGTGATAGAAATGAAAGTGGACACAGATTTGTGGAATTTGCAGAAAAAGTATATATTGATTTTTTTTTCAGTAAGAAAATGGTGAATGGAAATATCCAAATAAGAATATAGCAAAATTAGATTATATTTTGACTAACAAAAATATATATATCTAAAAATTGTAAAGTTCTTAATAAATTAAATATAAATGCGTTCATCAAATTGAAAGATGTAAGATATGTGTTAATATGAAACTAGAGAGACTAAAACTAATAAAAAAAAATTTATCTTAACAGTTAATAGTCCTAATCTTTAGAAATATTCCAATTAATTTCAATTAGAACTTGCTAATCATTTTAAAATATTAACAAAATTTGAAGATGGTTCAGATTTGATTGAAATCAATAAGAAGATAATTTATACTCTATTAAGAACTGTAAGGAATATAATAAAAAAAGCAGCAGTTTACCAACTAAGACAAGATGCTTGTGAAGAAAAAATAATATGACTTTTTTTAAATGAATTATTGAGGATAATTGAATATCTAGAGTTTTGTAAAATAATATAAAAACAGTTAATAATGATATACAAAAACATAATTGTGAATTGGCAAAAAAAATCATCATAGAAGAGAATAAAAGTATGAGAAATATAAAACAATATCTTGGCATTGGAAGAAAAATTATTTCAGCAGCAAAAAGAAAAATTGGAATTATTTCTAAAAAAGAAAAATGGCATCAGAAAATTTGTGCAAGAGTTCTATAAAAAATTATTATTATTATTATTATTATTATTATTATTATTATTATTATTATTATAATTATTATTATTATTATTATTATTATTATTATTATTATTATTATTATTATTATTATTATTATTATTATAATAATAATAACAATAATAAAGAAACTATTGCAATTATTATATTTATGAATTGTCTGACATTTTAAATGAAGTGCTGAGATATACAATTAAATCTATCAAGAAAAATGAAAAGCTCCAGAAAATGATGAAATTGTTACTGAGGACACCAGTGATGAAGTAGTTTTTATCTACAGAAACAAGCACAAAGTTGCCTAGTGTTTTGAGGCTAGTTCTGAAATGGTTATTTTGGCTCTCACCGTGGAGCTCAATGGAAAGATATCTAGAATTGGGATGGCCAGCAGTGCATTTAACAGTATTCCATAGTCCATTCAGGCTGAAAGTCTCAGTTAGTAATAACCTAGGAAGTCTATATAATGGACAGTGATTTCTATGACTGCCAGAACTAAAGATCTTTGGGAGAAAAAATGGCAGAATGACACAAAAAGTCATCTTGGAATAGGATTTCTGAATCTATCCCCAACACTTTCTAGCATATCTGCTCTCATTATTGTGGAATGGGGGATTTCATTGTCTTGGTTTGCTAAGTCAGGATTTTTAATATCACTTTTAATCTGGATTTTTTGTTTAAAAACTAAGATTGGTTTTGTTATTTTTGCCTATGTATTCTTTGAATTTATATTAGGATTTACTGATATATGATTTCTGTGTCCAATCTCTTGAAAACATGATTAGATGGTTAGTCGCCATCATTATTGTATTTTGAGATAATCACAAAACCCAATTTTTTTTATTTATTCTACATGGAAGTTTTTATATAAACACTATTATGTAATTAGGTAATTTTTTATCTTTGAAAAAGATTAAAAATTACCTTTGAAGAAATATATTACTATATAATTTGTTAGAGTTTGACGTCGATCTTTGTAACTGTTATGCAATTAAAACCTGACATTTTATTATTTATTATTATTTTTATTATTATAAAATTTGAACTTTTATGATTATTTAGCTCTCAACATTATGTTTTTAAATAAATATATATGAACAGTGAAATAAATATTAATCTTATCCATTAGAAATGTGTATTATTGTCTAAATATAAAAATATGGCATTTTTATTTTGCTATCATCATCAACCACTGCAGGATGAAGATCTCTCCAAGTTTAATCCATCTTCTCCAATCTTTCGCTTCTCTTCCCCACAACACCCCTGCACATTTTCTTATTTCATCCATCCATCCCACATGTGGTCTCTTTCTGGGTCTTTTACAATATCTTGGAATCCAGTTTAAAATTTCAATTGTCCATCTATTATCATTTCTTCTAGCAATATGTCCAGCCCAACTCCATATCAATCTTTTAATTTTTTCAATAAGGTCAGTAACACCTGTTTGTTCTCTTACCCATACATTGCGTCTTCGATCTCTTCTTGTTACTCCCAACATACATCTCTCCATACTCTTTTGAATGGTCTGAAATCTCTGTATTGCTCTTCTATTAAGGTCCAAGTCTCAGATCCATAAGAAAGAACTGGTAAAACACATTTGTTAAAAACCTTCCTTTTCAAACACATAGGCCTATTTCCTTTTAGTATCAAGTTATTTCTACCAAAAGTACTCCAACCAAGTTTAATTCTACGATTAATTTCCTCCATTATGTTTCCATCTGTATTAATAATCTGACAAAGGTATTTGTAACTGTTAACTTCTTGTAATCTTTCATAATCAATCTTTATTTTCATATTTTGGCACATTACTTTAGTCTTTTTAACATTTATCTTTAGTCCTACTTTCATCTGCTAACTCCTGCAACATTTCCTGCAGCTCTGAAGCATTATTTGCAAAAAACAACTACATCATCTGCAAAATCTAAATGACTTAAATACTCTCCATTTACTTTCACTCCTTTAGTTTCCCATTTTAATCCACGAAATACTTCTTGCAGCACTGTTGTAAAAAGTTTTGGAGATATGGAGTCACCTTGTCTTACACCTTTCTCAATGTTGACTTTCCCAGTATCATTATGTAATCTAATTGTTGCTGTTGCATTTTTATAAATATTCTTTAAAATATGATAATATCCTGGATCTATACCTTGATGATCCAATGCTTTAATCACTGAAGAAATGTGTATAGAATCGAATGCCTTTTCATAATCTACAAATCCAAAACATAGTGACAACTCATGTTCATTTGTCCTTTCTATAACTTCTCTTAATACCTGGATATGATCTACTGTACTAAAACCACTTTTAAATCCAATTAAATATTACTAATGTTATTTCTCTAGGAATTTTTCCATGCAATAATTATAAATTTATCCTGTACACATATTCTCTGAAAAATCTTCTAATCTATGAGAAAGAATAACGATCTATTGTATATAAACAATAGTGTATTTGTCAATGAAGAAGCAACAAATTTAATGCAATTTTTTGATCAAATGTTGACAGTATGTTTTTTTTTAAAAATTATTTAATAAAAGTATGATTAATTTAAAATAAATTGATCATCCATAATAGTTTCAATGCTACTAAACATATGTTAAATTAACAAGTGAATTAAAGTGAAAGGCTGAAACCTTCACGCATGCGCATTTTAGAATGCTTATATGATAGCCAATCGGATGTAATGATTATTAACCGTAATGTGGTCAATAATAGTTATTAGCATAGTCGAATAAGTTTAAAATGTATCAATTTTTAATATAAACATTTTTTATATAAAAAACAATAAAAGTTTCAATTTAAACGGTTTTTTTTTTTAAAAAAAATAAATCATTGTAAGCTATTTATTTAACGACTGTTGTCTAATTTCACTTTCTATATCATGCTGTACATAATTTAGCACCATTATAAATTAGGAGACTTTGGAATTCAAACTCCATGGATTGTGACCCAGTTCTGAATCATCTAGTGCTTGAGTTTTTATGAACTCTCAAGCAATAAAACATTTGATTATTATTGCTATATAATGAAAATCTGCAATGAAGGAAACTCCACTACCCTCCTTCATCGTTCATTGCAATAAGACTCGCATATTATATAAATTTAAACCCATAATCATTTTCAACATTAATAATCAAAGGCAATATAAGAGAAGATTTTGAAAATATAGAGAATCTTAATTTTTTTTTCATTCACTACTTTTTACATAGAGTATAATAAACAAAGAACTAAAATTAAGCTAATGTCATAACAAAATATTCTGACCAATGAGCTAAAGTTTCTAAACATATTTATTATTCACTTATTATTACAAACAGCAGTAAAAATATAAAAACTAAATAAAGAAATACTGGAAATTAGATATAAAAAAATTAGACAAATTGTAATACAAATGCAAGATAAATATTTTTTTTTTTACATGTGAATTTGAGCTTACCCTTTCTTTATATATAAATTTATTTATATAGTAGATATATATGCTGTGTACGTGCGCGTGTGAGATGACGAATTGAACTCTTATCTACAATAATATATAACAATTTGAATTTTTGACAACAAAACTGAAAAAAAAAAATTGGTTGAATAAAGCACAGAATTCAAGTAGCCAAAATGATAATATTTTTAGCAGGTGCTTTTTCGCGGTCTTGGTAGATAGTTGAATCTTTATTTATATTTTTTTGATTAAACCAGGTGAAAGAACATTCTAAAATGTGGAGTCTGATTCCACTAATGACCCTGTTTTCAGCCTGTAGTGATCCAAAAACGGCAGGGAAGAATATATATGACTTTAGTATATATTTCTAAAAGGGGTATTTTTATTTTGCCAGAGGCAGACTAGCAATGAAATCTAATCATCTGACATATTTTCTTACAGCTGAGTATTGTAACGATTTGCCTATAACATTGAAATAATAATAACTTTCTATTTCCTAAGAACAAAATTGGTCAGCAGATGTTATCAGGTTTATCTTTAATTTCAACTCTTACAAGCTAATTTAGTAAATTACTTTTTGCCTCCTAGTAAATAGCCTTATTTTACTTGCAAAATAAAATATATTTACTAAGAAATAGTTATCTAGTATCATTTTTGTATAAATATTATTTGTTTGTATATATTTAGAAGGAATTTGAATACAGACTTTCAAGCTCCATATAGTTATCCACTCTATCTTATCCAATCGATATACATGATTATATACATCATCAGATTTTTAATTTATGGATGGCTAAAGAGTTGGAGAGTGGAGAATATTGAGGCCTGTCCATTAAAGTTTAAAGATTTGCTATCTTAATAGAAACTGAGCATTGATTATATAAATATGTATGAGAGATGATGATCTGGATTAAATGATGATTGCTGGTTCATCACGAAATACGTTTATTAGAGATCATCTATCCTTTTCACATGTATGCGTTTCGGCTGTATGGAATGGATAGCTGTAGGGAGCTTGAAAGTCTGAGTTCAAATCCTTTTTAAATTACATTAAGTTCAGTATAGACAATATACTTGTATTTAAATATTATGCGTATATTCCAAATCGAATCAGTAAATCATAAAATAATTTTAATAATAAATATAATTTTTATAAATATATATATATCTTAAAAAGTTTTCGGTTTATATATATGAGTTAAGAGATTTGTGATATAGAGAGACTATATCTGCTTACCATGCCCATAACCTGAGTACAAATCCCAATTGAATAAAACTTGAACTTTTTTTAGATTTCAATCAATTTAGGAGTCAGCCTTAATTACCTATCTAATATTGGTCAGCAAATATGCATTTAATTATATTTTTAGCTAGAAGATGAAATATTGTTTTTTTTTTTTTATATCACACCACCTGGAAGATTCCAAGTGTTTTTCTTCACAATAAATTGTTAAATGGACATTTCATTCTGTAGTGGGTTGAAAGCCATTTTACCCTTCATTTAAATATATGAGTTTATCTCAATGACTGAAGTCGTAAAATCTCTCCATGATGGATAATAAACTATGATTAGTCATATATTTTATTCTCAGAAAACTGGGAGTGGGAGGTGAATAGCATTAATTTCAGTAATTCAGATTTTTTTTTCATTATTCATCAAGTTGAAATATTTTGCTGTTCATTTTTTACATATAAATGTGTTTCTATAAAGACTAACTCTCATCTAATGTTAAAATGATCTTTTGAAAGTATATAGGTATTATTTATTAAATCAATTATTTAATTCTAAGGCAGTATGTAATTTTCTTATACTGAATAGTTTTTATATATGTAAAGAGGAATTTCAACTCAGGATTTTTTCAGTCTTTTCATCCTCTTCTCTATCTCAAACAACCTATACACACGACTACATAGGTGTGATTGTAATATCAAATCCAAGAAGGGCTTTGAGTGTTCCATTGTCAGTTTTTCAATGAAATGGATGGTTGAATAGTTGGAAGGGTGATAATATTGAAGCCTATCCATTAAAGTTTGAGGAATTGCTATTTTAATATAAACCGAGCACTAATGGCATATATGTGTGGGAAATTACGATCTGGTCAACTGATGAATGATGGTTCTGCACAGAATATGGATATTGAGGATCATATATCATTTTAGCATGTGTGTAATCATGTGTATTAATTGCTTAAGATAAGATGAAGGATAAATAGATTTAAAAATCCTGAGTTCAAATCCCTCTATTTACATAAAGCAAATATTGTCATTTTAAAAATATACAATTCTTAACCTAATTTTAGATTACAAAATAAATTTGTGCATAATGGTTAATTCTAGTAATAATGTTTATGCACATCAATATTAAAAAATTCAAGATAAAATTTTAAATATTAAACGAGACATGACACAAAGTTCCAAGCAATGGTAAACTTCTACAATAATAATAATAGTGCTATTGATGATTTATGATGTTTTATTGTTTATTATTATGATTGTTTTTGGGAAGAAAAAAGACAAAATGTTTAGATATTATTTCTAAAAATTAAAAAACAACAATAATAATATTATATCCACCATTTTCAAGCATTATTGATTCAATGTAGGATGAAAATCTCTAATCTATATAATCCAATTCAAAGCCTTTCTTTTCTATATTATAAATATTCTTATTTTATCCATCTATCTTACATGTAATTTCTTTTTAAATCTTTTACTACACACACACACACATATATATATATATATAAACATTAAAATCACAAAGCTAAACTAGTCATCAAAAATAATAAAAATTACCCCAAATCCAAAACTCAACCAGACTATCCAAGAAAATAAAATCTAACACACTGCCAATGGTTTCACTTCTACAAGCAGACTTCTCGAGTGTAAAAAAACTAGAAAGTAATAACATATTTATAGTAAACATTACCCAAAATTTCATTTATTTTCCATCCACCCTTAATATTATAATAACTTTTAACTAAGTTAATTGTTTCAGAATCATAAATTTTTAATAATAAAAATTATTTAATTCTTTTTATTTTACTTCTCTCAAAGAAGACAATCTTAGCTTCACCAAAATTAATAGTGTGGCCTACATCTTTTTTATAGATATACAAAGCAGAACTAAGATATAAGAATAAAGGTACATAAAAATAGGGTTAGAAATAAATATTTTGGTTCTGCTTTGTATTCTATTTCTCTAAAAAAAATTTTACAGCAGTTTTATAAGAAGTATTTTATGGAATAATTAAGTCTTTAGATTTTGAACATATGTTTTTTTTTTTTTTTTTACCAACAATGCTTATAAGATTCAAGAAATGTTGAAAAACAAATATCAGATGAATTTAAAAAAATGGCACAAAAAATAGGCACTAAAAGTTTAAAATAATGTTCATGAATTTTTTAAGAAAAAAAATAAAGATTGATAATCATAAACTGGGAGCAGTTAATAGCTACATATATCGTGGCTAGATTACTAATACAGATGGAAACAATGAATGAAAATAATAATAGAATTAAATTTAGACAGAATGTTTCTGGTAGAAATAATATTAAAAAGAAATATGCCTATGTGTTTGAAAATAAGAATTTTTAATAGATGTGTTTTACCAGTTCTTACTTACGAATCTGACATTTGGATAAATAAAAAATAGCAATTCCAGGACTTCAGATCACCCAATAAAGTATAGAGAGATATATGGTACAAATAACAAAATAGATCAAAAAACTAAATATATGAGTGAAATAACAAAGTACCAATGACATCATTAAAAGAATTAAATAATTAAAATGGAGCCAAGCTGAAAATCTTTATAGAAAAATTAAATGGACACTTGAATCTTAAACTGGATCACAAGAGAGTGTAAAACACTTATAAAAAACCATGTTTGAGATGGATGGATGAAATAAGAAAGATAGCTAAGGTGTTGTTAAAAATGAAGGCTAAGATCAGAGAAAGTAGAATAAACTTGGCTGGATTTCATTTTGCCGTAAATTGATAATGGTTGAAAGTGACGATTATAAAATTTATGGCTGATATTTGAATGAGTTTAATAATAAGACAACTGGTATGTTACATAGATCAGCTACACAAATAACCCATATAAAGTGATGATTCTCCACTAAACAATAGGACAAGCTAGTATATGAGGAAAAGAAGATATATAAAAATATGTTTAAACAATCTATTTAGAATAATTGAATATAAATATTTGAAAACCAGGTACTTTTCATAAACCTGGAGCTTAGTTGTAAGTATAGGGGATTTGAACTCAGATTTTCAAGCACCTTCCATCTATCCACACTATCTACATGTGTGTGGTCATGTGTATCAGTTGTATGAGATAGTGTGAATAGATGGAGGGTGCTTGAAAATCTGAGTTCAAATCCCCTATACTTTTAATAATTGAATATATATAACTCTGCTAAGATAATGATATCATAAGAAAAAATACTTGTGCTATAAAAAACTAAAGGTTAAAAATGTAGCAGCAATAAGAAGAAAAAATGGGATTACTATCAAAAAGGCAAAAGACAATATAAAATCTGTATCTGAAAAAATTATCTAAAGTGTTACATAGTAATTAAAAATAAGAAACAAAGAAGTCCCTGCACTCAATCTCTTCAGAATTGCCAAATAGTTTAAATGAAGAGATAATACATGAAATTAAATCAGTAAAGAATAGAAAAGTTCCAAAAATATGGCAGAATTATAATCAATGTTTTAAAAAAAGTAAGTGAGAAAAAAAAATGTTGTCAAAGCTATATGTCAAATGTCTAAATGATAAAATTGCATCAGATGATTGGGAAATTGCACAACTCATCTATAGGAAGCTTTGGATTTAAATCAGTTAAATAAAAATCAGTCTGAATTTAAAGTTGTTACAACACATTAGTCTACATTCAAGAATTAAGAAAAGATATTAATAAAAAGCAATGACTAGGAGTTGACATTATGCATTAAGCTACTAGATTAGAAAAAGGCATTTTCTATTACTATTTTGTCAATGATTGACATTTTAGAACAACAAATATTAGATCAAAAATATTTATCAAATACAACAAATAGTGATTAGACTATATAACAACACCAAGAAGATTAATATTAATAAATATATATTGCAGAATGATTACATCTTCTCCAAAACATTTTCCATGCACTTTTGCAAGAAGTGTTTTCTGAAGTAAAATGAAAAATTAAGAGAATAAAAATAAATGACAGTTACTTAACTCATCTAGATTTTTCTGATGACATTAGTATTTTTGCACTAAAATTGCTTCAGAATTTGAGGAAATGCTATGAAAAGATCGAAATTAAAAAATATTAAAAAATGATTATATTTTACACTATGAATACCTTGGTCTGATTATTAATAAATATTCAAACATAGTGGATAAAGTTAATTATAATTTAAATCTGAATGTAGTGCTTTTATAGAGGTGACTTAATATTAAAATAAAATATGCCTAAGTGCTTGAATGGGAATGTTTTATCTATGCTTATCATGGTCACTTGAAATGCAGACTATAATCCAAAATATTAAGACATATATTGGGACTATTAAGAAGGAATAAGAGGTGCGTGGATGAGAACACAAATAGGTATCATTGCCATTGTTGAAAAAATGAAGTGTCTAAAATGAAACTGAACTGAACATGTCACTAGAACAGATAACAAAAAATAAATAACTAATTTATTAACATGTATTCTGAAAAATTGAAAATGACAGAAAAGACCACATGTAAAATGAATGGATGAAATCAATAAATTTGCTGTGATGATAAAAAAAAAAACCTATATACTACAAAAACAGGACTAAATTTGAAAATACTTTCATTCTCAAGTGAAAAAAATGATGGATAAAAATTATACACACAGACATAGACACACACATATATATAACCATAAAAATAATAAGTATAACTATAATAAAATATTATAGAATATCCTTTAATCTGCAGAAGTACTTTTGGTTAATTCCTTAACCTGCCTCAACTGCCATTATTTTAATAGCAGTTGAGGAGGGTTAAGGAATTAACCAAAACTACTTCTGTGGATTAAAAGACTGTATATAATAGTTAATTACCATTATATTTATTATTTTTATTGTTATTACAATAGTTTTTAATTAACAGACATTTTATTTATTTCTATTATATATATTGCACAGGAAAGAGAAGAAAATAATAACAAATAAAAAAAAGCATTGGGACTTTTTTCATTCAAATTAAGTATGCATGTTATATTTTTTTACCAAACCATGCACAGCATAAAACAATAAGACAATAAAATAAACATTGGAATTTTTATTGAGATTTATTATGTTGAAAGAATATCATTAACTTAATCTCACTTAATATATACTTACCATAACTTAATTAATATTAATATATATTAAATTCAATTCATGAATAATATTATCAATTAGTATTTAAATTATAGTAGTAAGTTAATTAAAAGTTTTCATTCATATTTCATTATATAACTTTGATTATATAAATAGTAGTCAGACAAAAGTAGTAGTAGTAGTAATAGCAGCAGTAGCAATAATAATAATAATAATAATAATGATGATGATGATGATGATGATAATAATAATAAGAAGAAGAAGAAGAAGAAGAAGAAAAAGAAGAAGAAGAAGAAAAAGAAGAAGAAAAAGAAGAAGAAGAAGAAGAAGAAGAAGAAGAAGAAGAAGAAGAAGAAGAAGAAGAAGAAGAAGAAGAAGAAGAAGAAGAAGAAGAAGAAGAAGAAGAAGAAGAAGAAGAAGAAGAAGAAGAAGAAGAAGAAGAAGAAGAAGAAGAAGAAGAAGAAGAAGAAGAAGAAGAAGAAGAAGAAGAAGAAGAAGAAGAAGAAGAAGAAGAAGAAGAAGAAGAAGAAGAAGAAGAAGAAGAAGAAGAAGAAGAAGAAGAAGAAGAAGAAGAAGAAGAAGAAGAAGAAGAAGAAGAAGAAGAAGAAGAAGAAGAAGAAGAAGAAGAAGAAGAAGAAGAAGAAGAAGAAGAAGAAGAAGAAGAAGAAGAAGAAGAAGAAGAAGAAGAAGAAGAAGAAGAAGAAGAAGAAGAAGAAGAAGAAGAAGAAGAAGAAGAAGAAGAAGAAGAAGAAGAAGAAGAAGAAGAAGAAGAAGAAGAAGAAGAAGAAGAAGAAGAAGAAGAAGAAGAAGAAGAAGAAGAAGAAGAAGAAGAAGAAGAAGAAGAAGAAGAAGAAGAAGAAGAAGAAGAAGAAGAAGAAGAAGAAGAAGAAGAAGAAGAAGAAGAAGAAGAAGAAGAAGAAGAAGAAGAAGAAGAAGAAGAAGAAGAAGAAGAAGAAGAAGAAGAAGAAGAAGAAGAAGAAGAAGAAGAAGAAGAAGAAGAAGAAGAAGAAACATATAATTAACACCAATAAAGAACTGAGCAGTATGAAGATTTTTATCATAAAAACCAAATATCAAGTTTTAATAAATTAGCTCTTTAATATTAAATTAACACAGATTATATAAATTTCACCCCTATTTCTATTTTTATTTCTTTTTTTTTGCACTTAATATTGATATTAATTCTTATATTTTATTTATATTCAGATTATATCTAATATTGAGTATTCATTCACCTATTCAAACTTACAATGTTATTTACTTTCTTATGAACATTTCCCACTATCTTTAATATTCTCTAACAACACAATACCCCTGCTATTAATAATAATATTAATAATATAATAGAAACAGTAATAATAATCTTAATAACAATAATACATTTTTAAATATAAAAAAAGAATAAATATACAAATTAACAATATTTAAATTGACATTATAAATCATAGAGAGCATAAAAAATCTCTCAAAACTTTTTCAGTGAGAATCAACACATATAAATTTGTTTAGTTAAATATATAAATGAATAAATATTTGTTCTAATCTTATTGTAATTATAATGGTTTCTAAAGACTTTTTATTAGATATTGAACTTAGAATTTATGAAGTAAGTTGAAATAAACAAACCATTCTATAAATAACATTCATTTTTAAGGGATGAATTTTTTTATATTTATTCCATATAATTTTCAGTTTTATATACATGCAATTTGATATTGTAAATCATACTAAATTCTAACTATCTTAAGTATCCTAGTAATTTTATTCAAGGTGTCTACAATAATAAAATTGGAATTTTGAAGGTACTATAAGATAGCAGGGGAAAATAACTCCAGCAGTGAAGTAGTTAATTCATTTAAGGAAATTCAACAATTTAAATATGACAATTTTTGTAATAAATTCACTTTTAAATAACTACTTTATCATATCTGAATGAATGTTTAAATAAATAAAATATATGTATTATATATTTATATAACAAAAATATACAATATATACAAGTTTTTTCATATATAACATAAAATTATGCACATATAATTATTTTATGAATGTGATTTTGTCTGTAAAGAATATACATTCTACATTGTCAAACAGTTAATAAAGACTTTAAATTAGATTTTTTGCTCTGAAGTTTCTGAAAAAAAAAAAGGTATTTAAATAATTATTAACCATTAGCATATGTATCCAGGTTGCTTTAACAAATGTCAATCATGCATAGTATTATTGTGGAGCTGCAAGCTATGTGATATCAAACTACACAAAACTAAATGTAAATACAGTACTATAGTATCTACTTTACCTCTTCACTAAGTATCATATTTCAAACATAAATATATGTACTGTAATTACATTTTATTCACAATTTAAATCCTATACCTATTCAGTTCTGTACTGTAGTTAAAAGCATATTTTTTCTCAGTGTTTTTTTCTTCAAATTTCTTTTATTACAGTACCATATTTTTTTAGAAATCAGAAATGTACCTGTCCTATGGAAAGGTCATCATATTTTTTTTCTAATTGGTTGCTTTAACAAATTACTTCCTTTGCATGAAATGCTTAATTAAAAATAATTATGGTTTATTAATGGTGGAATAAATTATTTTTCCTCTTAAAAAATAAGGCCTCCAGCAAAGAAATGTTTAATTTTATTATCACATAACAGCATTTCAGACATTTAGGGATTTTATATATAAGATTCCATGTTATTTTCTGTAAGTACTAGTATTAAACATGAGAAAGCATTGAGCAAATTACACATTTCATATACTTTATTCATATTTGCTCAGACTGATTGTTTATAATACACACAATCTTAATGAATCCAAGTGTTTGGAAGACCTGTAATACATATTTTGGGTATCTATTGCATAGGAAGTATGGGGAAACAAATTTAAGTTTAAGTGTTTCACACTGTTGCTTGCAACAAATTGAAAAGGAATTTTTTTTAACTATTTTTGGGACACATAGATATTCTGAAATTTAACTAAGATCATCAGTATAGATGATTTTTTTAACATTCTCTTTCTGGAAATATTAAACAAAGCAAGTGAAGAATAAAAACTTAATGGATAGTAATTGTTGTACATCTTATTTTCTGAGTTTTACATATTATGTGGAGCCACTAAAGGTATACTAAAAATACTAATAGATAAATGTAACATTTTCTTCCATATTCACAAAATTTGACTATTGGACACTTTCATTATTAAATTTGATGCCTAATTTTTGTAATAATAAAATAAGACAAAACTCTCCACACAGTAGTGCAATTATGTGCTAGTATAAGAGATAGTGATCATGTAATGTTTAGTGGTTTAATAATAAAATATTTAACATTATTTGATTTTTTATGAAATAATATGAAAATAAATAAATATATTTTTGTGATTGAAGGGACAAGGCAATACTCAATTCAATCAGATATGTTTTTCCAATGAAAATATTGTCGTTGTTCAATTGGGGGGGAAATATATCATGATCTGAAATTGTGGGGGATGCAGAAAGGTGATCAAGCATTGTATAATATAATTGCCCATATTGTGAATCAGAAAAATTGTGATCCTCTACTACAGAGATTCTGATTATTTAGCCTCAAAAGATGTTTCAATTGTTAATACTTCTGTGCTTATCACACCAAGACAGATCAAGTCACATGCCCTCACAGAAATAGAATGTGCACCTGGCTGGTGCAATCATCCACTTTGATGTCTGGAAGCCTATGCTGACTCCATTCTCATGAAATTCCAATAATCAACTCTCATAGATAGGCTATTCAATATTCTAGGGTTGAAGCTGCATGCAAAATTCTAAAGAAGATGAGATTCTTACAACTGTTATAATCTCATCTGGATCGCAAATGCTAAAAAAATGTTATGGTGTATCAGCAGCTGAAATTCATACTCTTTTCTAATCATTTTTTAGAACATTCGAGCTACTCATCACTGCTAAAAACAAAAAAGTTTGTTTTTCCTTTTTACCTCATTTTCTGGAACTTTATTTCAATTTTGTTCGTTTCATTTTATTTACACTTGTATTACAATGAGATCATTTTTATTGTATGTTTACTTATATTTTTTAAAAAAGGGGTGAAGAAAAAATTAAAAAAGAAAAAAACAAAACTTTGCCTTAAGTCTTATGCAATGTTATATTGCTAAGACTATTAATATATGGTATGGCTGAATATCTCTCAACCCATATAGCTATTTGAGTTGGACAGCTGGGTTTGCAGACAAGTAGGGGTCTGAAAATTTCAGATTTTCCACTCAATAGATAACTTTTAGATAAATGCTGGCTTTGGGTTGGTATTTTTAGATCTAGTGTCTGAACCTATCCTAGTGCCTCTCTGAGGAGTGCCAAAGCATAAAACCATAGTCAGAGGTTAGGGAGGGAGGTTCCTGACAGAGATATTTTAAATGCTTTCTCTGGCTAAGCATTTATCACAAAGTTTGTTGAGCAATTGGCAATGCTCATTGTTTATATCTTACAAGCATAAGAGAATTGGGTCATGTGATCTATGACTCTTATTTTGACTATATTACATTTTTTTTCAGTTTTTTTTTTTTTTAACAAACAAACAAACACAAAAATCACATATGTCTATTAATTTATATAAAACATTTGTACTTTTCAGAAAATGTTGCATTTAAGAATTATTAATTAATATAGTGATTTATACATCTGTAAAAAAAAAGGCATATAACTTTATTGCTCGGGAGTTTATAAAAAGTTCAAGTACCAGACTTGCGAATGCCAGAATCAATCCTGGGATTTCCCAATCTCAAGTCAGAAACTCTATCAACTGTGTCAATTATTTTTCATAGATTAGGCTTCTCAAACATGATGATGTGATCCCACTTTCCTGGGATCCTGGGAGTAAAAAAATATCCCGCTAACCAGGGATGATAAAACAAATTTCCTGAAAATTACTCTAATTCTTAGTAAAAAATTCTCCCACTTTTTTTAAAGATATCAAACATATTCACATTTGAAATTTTAGTATATGTATTTGCTCTATTTTTTTTGATCGTAACAACAAATTTCGATCAAAATTAGAAAAAAATTACCATACAAATTCAAATATATTGAATCGCAATCATCTGTTATCTATAACTACAATTTGCAAACTTTTCAGTATAAACATATTGTTACGAAATTCTTTTTTTTTCCTCATGTGTCATAGCATCAGCCAGGAAGCGAACCTGCTAACCCAGCACAACTGCTTGTAAAGCAGCTGTCGCTGACCTCTTGATCACCAATACAAATTTATAAACAAAAATGTTGTGCAATGTTATGAAATTTGATTTCATTAAATTCAAACTCAGGGAATCTCCTTATTTATATATTTTTTTGGTAAATACTATTCATGTATTTTATTTTATTATTATGATTGTTACTGTGGGTAATTTAGTATAAACAAAAATATAAGAAAAACAAAGAAATGCTTAAGTAACATTTGAAAATTTTATTTTTAATTCTTAAAGACAAATCTTTACAGTTAGAAAATTTTTTTTAAAGAATAAAAAGGATTTTTTAAGCACGTTTTAAAAATCAAATTGTAAGTAAGATAAGTTTTTTAAAAATTTGGTTCAGTATTTTAATCTATTTTTTTTATTGTTATTAAATAAGATATTACATTAATCTTATAATGTCAACTGGAAATGCATTTAAAGCATGGCAGTTTTTTTGCAGAAGATAAAAAAAAAACAGAATCTGTCACTTACAATAAATGCCATGCAACTATAATATGTAAAGAATTTTCAACAAGTGGATTTCTTCATCATTTAAAAAATGTTCATAAAGAAGTGGAAATTGAAGTAAATAAAAACAAATGACACAGATTTGGAAGTTAGAAAATTTTAGTGTAAAATTACATTATTTATAAAGGGAGGAATCTATAGAAGAAATTGTCTCAAAATTGGCAGTTATCACTCGGTAATGACACCACAAAATCTAAATTTATAAAAAAAACTTTGTCGGATAAAGACATGCTATTACCGAAAAATCCTTCACAAGTTATGAATATGGTAAAAAACCAACACCATTTGACAAAATAAAATAAAGTTAAGGAAATGACCATACAAATTATAGGTAGCTCAAGAGTCTCTGTTTCTATGGATGAGTACACATCTTTAAAATAATTTTGGTATATGAATTTAAATGTGCATTCATCAACTAAGTTTTGGAACTTGGATGTGATTCACTTATTTGTGACCCTTCCTGCAGAAAAAAATATTGAAAGTAAATTGTCAGAGTTTAATTTATCTACAAAGAAGCATATAATTTTTTATATGACTAACAGTGCATCAGTTATGAAAAAATTTGGCAGATTAAGTGGAATGGAGCACCAACTATGTTATGCACATGGACTACATTTAGCAATTACTGATGTTCTCTACAAAAATGGTAATTTATGATGCATCAGTCAGTGACTGTTATGAACATGAGTAGTGTTCTGATGAAAACAAAAATGAAGATGATGAGACTGATACTGAAGGAAATGAGAGTGAGTTCATAATTTCAGTCATTTTTCAGTCAAGTGAAAATGATGATTTATTTAATTTAACAAACATTGAACTCATTGATAAGCTCATTCAAACAATTCAAAAAGTCAAAAAAATTGTATGAATGTTTCATAAATCACCACTCAAAAATGAAATTCTACAAAAATATGTAAAATTGAGTGCAATACAAAACTCAAGTTGATACTTGATGTAAAAAACAAGGTGGAACAACCTTCTTACAATGCTGGATTGATGTATTGCATTGAAATCTTGCATAATGAAGGTTTTGATGGATTTTAATTTGAATAATGTCAACAATAATAAAAATATTTCTGAGGATATATATTTAGCATTGAATGCTATAGTAGCAGTGTTGCAATCAATAAAAATTGATATTGAAAGACATGGTTGACATAATGCAATGCAGCTGAATAATTTTTCCAACCACATTTTGGCTTAAATTCCTAAATTTTTTTTAGAAACTCTGACAATAAGTTATTTATTCATGGAACCTTCTTAAAGCAGTTCAAATATATATATATATTTGGGTTTACTAAGTTAAGGTTAGATGACATTGTAAAAAAAAAACAACAAATCCTTTTGTTCTGTTCTAATGACGATTTTTTTGTTTTATCAATGTTGGATTTAGAATCCTAATATATAAGATCAGCAATCTGAGCAGTGAAAGTGGAAATTCTTTTGGAAGTCAAAATCAACTAGGACTATGTCCTATTAAATTTCGCTTTTATGTAATCTCTTTCCATCTATTTTTATACCATTATCAAAAGATCTTATAAGTTTATCAGAAATTTCTAGATCTTAGACAAATATTGGCTATAAAAACAACTACTAGTTTGGGCCCAACTTGAAATAAATTTCTTTGAATATTCTTGAGAGATGGATTTTTTGTTAATTTTTGTTTTGACATGATTAATATTTTATTAATATTTCATTCAATATATCCAGTATATTGAACTCGATTAGCTTTCCTTAAATTCAGTCAGAGAACAAAGTAATTTTCAACTATGAGAATACAAATTTCAAACATGATTAGTGTTTATTTATATTCTTTATAAAAAAAAAAAGATTCAATGGTGAAACATTTTTTGATGAAACAAAATATGACAATCTAACAATAGATAAAATATGTTAATATGTGGTTCTAATATGACTCTAAAGAGACAAGACATCATTTTCTTGAAGGTTTGTGATGATGGTGTTTTATTTGTATTTTATATTGAACTATTTCCATCATCTTATGGAAATAGTCCAATATAAAAATACAAGACCTCATTTTGATGAAATCCTGATCAAAAATGGCTCACTATAAAAATACACAACAAATCAATGGATGCCAGAAGGCTTATGCATAAAATCCCCATATAGTGCATACTTATCCAATATCTCCAGACTAGTTTCTGGCTTGTGACCTTCAGTGAGGAGCCTTGGACCTGAGAGCATGGCACCTAGATCTTAGGATCTAATGCAACCCTCCAGCAGCCACTTTTTATCTCTCTTTAACTACAAAACTATGAGTCTTAAATTGAAAACAATATAATATTTTCAATTCAAGCTCAGTAGCTTATATAGTCATATAGGTCTGAATAGATGGGGATTTTATGCCCAAACCTTCTGGCATCCATTGATTATTCTATCTTGCAGTGAGTGGTAATATGTATAGTGAGTTTTGTCTGTTTTAATAACAGTTATAAGCAAGAGTAAATATGGTGATCATGTGATGTAATTTTCATAGAATGAATTAAGCAACATTTATAAATAGACTTGTTCATTTCAAAATTATAATAGTTCTAATATATATATATATATATATTCAAGCTGAAACAAAGAGAAGAATGAAATATTACTCTTATCTTATTGTTACATGGTAAATTAAATAAAAATATTTTAATAAGTCTTGAATGATGATAATAAATTTATTGGATTGTATTAAATAACTTATTCAAGGTAGAAGAAAAGATGTTATATAAGCATTATAAGTACCTCTGAAGTACTCTGTATTAATTTCTGTCATCAATTTAGCAATTGATTCTAAGAGAAAGAGAAAAATAAGCATAAGCTATTGACAATATCTTTAAACTTCTATCATATCATGGTGGCAAACAATGTTAGTTGATTCCATAAGATAAAGATGTGACAGTGGAAGAAAATGTTATCAGAATATAGAATTTTGGACACAACAAATATGTAATATTGATAGATAAGCTACAGTAAATAAACACTTGATTTTGTCATCTTTTATAAAAAAAAAAAAAGTTGAGGAAATTTATAAAATATTACAAAAAATGGAAGTGTTTTATAAAAAAGATCATACACTACTGGAATCATTTGTGAAGTGGATGGATGGGATAATAAAGTTTTCTGGAGTAACATTAAAAGAAGCTATGAATCATTGAATCATAGTTAAAAATCTTTATTTGTAATGGATTGACCATTTTTGAAAATGATAATAATGCATTCATGCATGCGCGCATAAACTTCTTGAGCATTATTAGACTTATTATTAAAGTATTATTTTGGATGCAATTTGAAAATTATAATTGCAGTTTGTAATGTTATATTTGACTATTTATTAGTCTGCATTCAGAACAGGTTGTAGTTACCTGTTTAATAGATTATCTAAAATTCTTTATATCAATAATTTCAATCTCTGTGGTCAAATTGGAATCTTTAGTATCAAAACAGGCAAAACTCACTATACACATTGCCACTCACTGCAAGATAGAGTAATAAATGGATGCCAGAAGGCTTGTGCATAAAATCTCCATCTAGTGCCTACTTATCCAATATCCCCAGCATAGTTTCTGGCTTGTGGCCTTCGTCAGTGAAGAGCCTTGGATCTGAGAACACTGCATCTAGATCTTTAGGATTTAATTCGACCCTCAAGCAGCCACCTTTTATCTCTATTTAACTACAAAACTGTGAGTCTTAAATTGAAAACACTAAAATATTTTTAATCCAAGTTCAGTGCTTATATAGTCATATAGGTCTGAACTCAGTTCAGTATCTATACATTTTGGTGTTTTTGGTTCTTTTATAACCAAATATAAATAATATAATATAAATATATTGGTCCATAAATAAAAGTAAGATTCCACGTTTATCGTTAAAAGAAGATTGCCTCGACAACTTGTTTGAAATTGTTAATTGTTATTAATATTAGGATTGTCTAAGTGTTAACAGGTTTTTAATGATATTTATTAGTTTATTATAATTCCCATATTCATTCCTGTAGATGTTTTGTTTTTAGGTTTATAAATAGCTTAATTATTACTATAATACTAATCATCCATTTCATTGGTGGTCATTCTTTGCTTCTTTCATCATCCAACTTTCAAATATTATACATATATTTTGAATGATTGAGATAACCTCATAATATAAAATAAGTTAATTTTAAACTCATAATTTATGTTTGTAGAGAGAACTTAAGTTTAACCCAATCAATTATCTGTTCCTTAATTTTCCTTGTTTTCTAGTGGTATTCTAATTTTTCAACACTTTTTTAAAATTCTGCTTATTAAGTGCAGTTTTTCATCTAGCCAATGATTAACATGGTACATACAGACTGATTTTACTTTAAAAAGAATAGAATAACAGAGTTTGAATAATTCTGATTTGTGTTCACTTTTACTTCATCAATAAAGTTAAATAAAATAACAAAACAAATGGACATACAGAAAGACTCAATTGCTCCAAAATTATTTTCATAAACATTAAAAAAAGTTTATGAAGAATTAGATTTGACAATGCTAAGCCTAAGATAAGCAATGTTTAATCCAAATCATTTTAAATTAACAGATTTTGTTGTCAGTTTATCAAAAACAACTGATGACTTGGAATTTCATATTTAGGAATTATATTTAGACAATGTAAAGAACAGATAGAGAGTACATTTTAGTAGGAGTAAAATAATATTTAACAAATTGATATTAGTATTATCCAAAGATTTTTATTATAATTAATGAGAAAAAAATTGAAGAGTTGGTGGATTAATATATTTATTTGGATTGGTTGTTTATTAATTGAAGTTTATACATAAGTGAAAGAAATAAATGAAAAAAAAAAAGACATGAAGTATATTTGATAAATCTATCATTATATTTAAATGAAACCTGCTTTTGTATTTTAATTAAAAAAAGCTTTTTATAAACAACCTTGCTTATTAGAATTATACTAACAAAATGTGGATTTTACATTTTTAAATAAAATATAGAAGGAATAAAAAGTAAATAGATTGGTTGAACTGAACTGAGCATTTAGATAGAAGATTTGTATTCAATAAACTGGAATAATCACCAACCAATTTCTAAAGGATAAGAAACATTCTCAGAAATTATCACATCTATGATAGAAAGGTAAAATGTAGAAGAAAAGACTAGTGATAAAATTTTTGCAAGAAATTAATAAAAATAAAAGTTTTTTTAAAAGTTTGCAGTGGAATGTCAGTGACTGATAATGTTGAAAAATCTTTATTAGATTAGTTTTTAAGTACTTAATAGAAAGCAATTTATTAAACTTTTATTAATGAGTGAGACATTTTTTTTTTTTTTTTGATAGCAGCTAATTCTGTGATGTATTCTCCATTAAATTTCAATTACATTCATATCAGGATGATAAAACTCTGACAAATATGCTGAACCATATTTACACAATATTAAAAAATATATATATACAAAAAATATATGTAACTGACTTATAGATCTGTAGATAAAAGTTGCCAAGTAGCATAGCTTTGACACAAAGCACATGTTACATAAGAAATAGAAACAAATCAAATTTATTCTGAACCATAATAATGATAATTAACAACAAAATATAATGTAGAGAAAAAATAATGAAAAAGTAAATAAAGATTATTAATTAGGTGAATCGCTTAATCAATATGTGAAAAATTGTTGATATAATAAAATATATATTATTCACATAAATTAATTATTTGTTTTGATGAGTCACCTTCGTTTTATATCTATAGTTGTTTTCTTCGTATCAGTTAACTTAATTTACAAGTATTGCTGCCTTATAAATATTATCTTATAAAGGAAAGGTACCCAGCAAATCAGATGCTCTGAATTTTTTCCCTTTTTAATAGGCAAATGATTTACTTTGTCTATTAAAACAGTTGCTTCAATACCTTCAGTCATATATAGATACTTAAAATCCATGTCTATATTACACAATGTTTTACAGAACTAAACTAATTTATTCTACTCAACTGTTGCAGTGAAATAGAATAAATAAAAATTGCTCCCGTATAAATAAATAGTCTTTCTCAAAACATTAATAATTATTTTGATTAATATTTATATACATAATTTTTTTTTATTGGGTGTTACTTGTAATTTTAAAATTATTAAAATTTAATTAAATAAATATAACCTATTAGTGTGAATGTTCTATGGTCAGGCATTAATTTATGTTAAGGAATAATACATACTATAATCACATATATATCACACATACATTAACTATAAATTATATACTAAAGCATTTTCAAGTTAAAAGTAAATATGTTAACACATATTTTCCAAAATGTATTTAACTATAAAATTATAATCAATAAGAATAATTAATAAGATGTAAACAAACTTTAAATATTATGCTCAATGAGCATGCGCATTATTTAATATTCTGGATGTCAATGAAAATGGCTGCTTCTGAATTTTCTTTGGAAGAAATTAGACGATATATGTTAGCTAATGGAGGAAAAGTTACAAATCATCAACTTGTTTCTCATTTTAGAAAGCAATTAGCAGATCCTGAAAGTAAAGGTAAGTTTTGTTTATTTAATTCGGCTGTCAGACTGACTAGTTTATTAAGTAGCACTAACGTTAGTTACTGTGCATGCATTGGTATGCTGGTTTTAGTTTTTTTTCTTTTTTTTTTTTTGTTAGAGTATTAATACTATATATATATTTGTATTTTCGCAAATAGTAAAATGATTCATTATAATCCTCAAATAAAACTTTTTTAAAAAAATCATATCACTTCATAGAAGAAACGAAAGTTGATGTTTACATTTTTGTGTTTTTAGTTCATCGCGGAATTTTTTAAAAATGTATTGAGATTAAGAATTATATACAATTTATTCTTTCAAACCAAATATTAATGAATTTGTACATCTAATGTTTAAATTATTTTTATATATTTGCCTTTATAATTAATATTGCGAGATCGGATATAAACATCCTAAACACAGACTACATAAATAAATACATATCCTTTAATGTTAAACAGAAAAATTTCACTGTTTAATATATATATTTTACATTGAAATAAAAAAGAAATCAAGATGTATTTTAATCACAATTCATTATATAAGCAGGTCATATGAATATCTCTCTGTATATTAAAGGGCTTTGCATTTTTAGTAGCTTGTTGATGCAGTCATTCTATTTCAAAATACTTGTTTTTAAAATATTTTTAAAATTTTTGATAAGCAGTATATTCATATATTATAGCTTGTAATTGGTTTATACTAGTGTAGCATTTTTCAAACTGGGAGTCGTGATTCCCAAGAATATGCAGATATTGTCAAGGGGAGTCACGAAAATAAATTAAAAATTTTTAAAAGTGAAAGTAAATAATTAGATTTATTTTTATATACAGATATATTTTTTAAATTGTAATTATGCTACTGTAACATGATCTAACAATCACTATTTTACAATTCATATAGATCAGGGAATATTCTTATGCAGTTTACTAGTTTGTCTTTGTAACTAATATTTATACTAATGCATTTGGTAATTTTTCATTAAAAGTTTAATCCTGAGATAGATAAGTGATTAATGAAAACACAATGTATTTGTAGAAATCAGTTAATCAAAGGCAGTGAAGACACCAAAGAATCCAAGTTGCAGATGACATTATCATATTTTACTGAAACAGGCAGAACTGTCTGCATCATTTTAAGACCAGATAGCAAGAGGCAGAAAGTGGCATGTGAAAAAATTTCTGAATAGAGGATTTGTGCCTCATATAATGATTCAAACAAGTCTATGTGTGTAATCTGGCAGAAATAATTGTCAAATAATTGTATGAGATCTGGAAAACATAATCAACATTTAGATACTGTGATCTGTAAATTTAAAAGTAATACAATTGAATTTTTTGAAAGAAAGGCCAAAGAATTAAAACAGCAATTGCCTAAGTTTTTGTCAAAGTATACTAAATTAATTAATAAACTAAAAAAGCTTCTTTCTATGTTGTTTTATTAATGGGAAAAATAAGAAAAAAAAAAGTTATACAATTGAAGTTCTCATATTACCAGCAGCAATAAAAATTTACATAACTATCCATAGTTCTGAAATCTTAAATTCTTTAAAAAAAATTATTGTGTCCAAAGACATAATTAAAAGAAGAATAGATATCATTTCTGACAATGTATCTATGATATTATCATGAATCAATCAAATTACTGTATTTGCCATGTAACTTGATGCATCAGCTGACAATATGAATGATAGTAATTTAATACTTTTTGTCAGAAACCTGAATAATTTAAAAATTCATGAAGACCTACTGCTTTGTAGAAATCTCTCCAGTGTAACTAAAGAAAGAGATATATTTAAAAAGTTAAATAACTATTTTATAGAAAGGAACTTGAATAGCAAAAGTGCATTGGGATTTTATATTAATGGAGCTACAGCGATGACTGGCAGGATATCAGGATTTATGGAAGAATTAAAAAAGGTTTGTTCCTAATGCAAGACATGTTGATTGCATTACCCCCCCCCAACACAAAAAAGATATTTGTACATATGGAAGAATTGCTTAATAAAGCATTATCTGAGGTTTCCACAAAAGTTAATTACTACATTGTACAGGCTTAAAGAAAGTAAAGTCATTAATACAAAACTTTTTTGAATTTTATGCCAAGAGATGGATTCCAATTATAAATCTCTTTTACATTTTACAGAAGTAAGATGGCCATTCCATGGTAAAGTTCTAAAAAGAATTTTAATATTAAAAGATGGATTATGAATTAAAAATCTCACAATCCATCTAATCTTTCTCATTAAAATTGGATATATTTTCTTTCTTATCTATGGAATTTTTTCAAAAAAGTAAATGAATTTAATCTTTCTCTGCAAGGAAAAATTACCAATATATTAACCCTAAACACAAAATTGGCAAGCATTTCAAAATAAATTTTCTGATTGGTTAAAAAGTTTTAGAAATCTTTGTTTCTCTTCATGAATTTCTTGAAGAAAATAACATTTTATTATCAGCAGAAAGTAAAAGAATAATAATTGACCACATCACAAATTCATTGATTTTTAAAAAAATTTTTTTTGCTAACTTAAAATGAAAATAAAGAATATGATTGGATAAAAACACCATTTGCTCCATCTCTACAATTAAGCAGTGTTCCATGGTCATCTCAAAAATTTTGTAATAAGAGTTTGTCAGAATTTTGGATCCAGTGACAAATAGAATACCTTATTCAGTGGTAAACACAACAATAAAACTGGATTTTCATTTCTGTTACTAATTAAAAATAAGCATAGATCTTATCTAACAATGGAAACATTAGAAAAAATATATAAAAATTGGTATGTCAAATATTTCACCTAATATTCAAACACATTCATCACATTTTGTTCTAATTATTATTAATTATCTCTGTATTGCATTTTTCATGATCTTAGTAATATTTGTAAATCTTTAAGTATTTTGTATTGTAATGAAATTGTAAATAAGAAAATTATTTAGATAAACTAGCCTCTATTGCAAATTTTTTTTTTCAGGGACCACAAATATTTCTAGATATTTCAGGGAAGTTCTTATATCACTGAGTTTGAGAAGCTAATATATATAAATGGTATATTTTAATTCATTAAGTAAACTATTTATTATGACTACTCAACATTTAAAGATTACAATCACTCACTGATGACCCAAAATGATAGAGGATGGTCCCATGTTTCAGACATAGAAATACAAAAGTCATAATCACAATGATAACACATTTCAACACCAAATACTAATATTTATTTATTCACCCAACCAAAAAGTAATTTTAATCTGCTAAAACCTTATATAAAAAGTGGAACAAATCAGTACAAGTAGAAAAGCTAAATGTTAAAACATAATAATTTAAACATTTTTTTCTCATAAAAAATACATACATCCAATACTCCTATATAAACAGATATAATAAAAACTATCAATACAGAATAGAAAAAATTAAAACAATAGCAAAATTAAAATAATTTATTAATATTCATATTATAAAAGAAAAAAGATTTAATTTACCAAGCACTTAAACTTGTCAAAAATATAATATTACTTCACATTGAATAACTGAAATATAGGCTTATTATATACCTGTATCAATATATGTAATATATAAGGTATGTGAGCACAGACTTTCACACGACCCACCACTCACCACTCTATCTCATATCACTGATACATCCGAACTTATATATGTCAAAAAGATAAATAATCACCAATATTCGTATTTCATGCTAAACCAGCAATCATCACTTGGTCCAGATTACCTTTGAGCGTTCCATCATCAGATTTTCAATTGGATGGACAGTTGAAGAGTTGGAGTGTGTAGCGAATTGAAGCCTGTTCATTAAAGTATGAAGATTGGCTATCTTAATATATATCTGAGTACTTATTGCATATATGTGTAGAGATGATAATCTGGATCAACTGATGATTACTGATTTAATATGAAATACATATGTTGGTGATTATTTATCTTTTTGATATATATGTGTTCGGATGTATCATATATATGAGATAGAGAGGCGAGTGGTGGGTCATGTGAAAGTCTGTGTTCATATACCCTATATATTAACATTGAATAGTACATTTTTAATAAGTGAATATAATTACATACTTTATCTCTACATTTTTATTTTAAATCTTTTTTGTAGATAACAGTAATGTTATTTGATAGATGTTTGTGATGGGATTCAATCATCAATTTAAATTATAGTCACACAAATTATTTGGGAATATCTTGGCAGAAACATTCAAATTAAAGTTAAATCCCAGATATAATTAATTGGTCAAATTTTTTTATTTTTTACTTGATCATTTTATTTACTTAATCATCTGATTTTTTCCATGATGATTTGACACATTATGTCTAATATAATTACTTTTTACTCATACAATTACTATCATGGATCATCTTGTTAAAGGTATACATATTATTGTCATTTCCAAACATAAGCAGCTAATTAGTGAGATTTCATAAAATTCTTAAAAATTACTCTATTGGAGCCTTTCTAATATCGGAGATTCAATATATTTAGTAATCATAATCATGAATACATGGACCATTGCAAATTCTCATTGTCCATAAGCGAAAAAAGAATACTCTCAATAAATCATTACAACTGAAAGGAAAAAAAAGCTAACTTGCTGCAAATTATATTTTGAAGAAAGGAAATAGAAAACTATTCCATCATTAGTATGGATTTCTATGATATTCCAATCATTTGAAATGGAAAAATGATTTGACTAGTTAGAATAAAGAACAAGCCAAAGACAGTTAGATATCAATGCAGTCATTGAAATTGGAAAAATAGTTTGAATAAATATATAATATAGTATAGTAGGACAAAGAACAAGCCAATGACAGGTGAAGATCAATATATCTATTTTGTATAAAGTCCAGTCACGCATTGTATTGGTTTAATCTCCTATTTTTAACATATGCATACCATTAAACATAAATATAATATTGTGCTAAATATTGTGTAATAGTACAGATATTGTTTTAAGCTCAAGAACAAAATAAAGATTGAAAGCATTTTCAAGAGATATAGTTACTATTCACATATACATGTCACTCAAGGGTGATGAAATAATTGAAAGTTTCATTTAAAAAGAATATAAAAATAATTATATGATAGTAATAGAGAATAAGAATACTATGTTAGAACAAGAAAGAGATGATAAAATTGTTGGAAATTTTATGAGAAATGAAGGAAATAAGAAATTTATAACTTTCCTGTAGAGAAAATAATATGATAGTAATGAACACATTTAACATCATAAAAATTGGATTTATATATGGAAAGCTCCAGATGACAAGAGTAAATTTTAGTTAGCTAATGATTTGATTCAGAATAAGTTTCAAAACAGAATTAAGAGTATACATGTACATATCCTGAAGTTGATATAGTAGAGTTGAGATTAACTTTTAAAAGAATAAGAATTTAGACGAGAAAGAAATGCACAACTGATATAATAAAAAGGTATATTATAGAAATATTTTCAGGGTTAATGGATAAAAGAATATATGTAAATAATAGTAGTCTAATTTTTATAAAGTAAATTCAAATAAAAGATTGGAACTGTTCATGGAAAATTTAAAAATTGCTTTAATATAGGCAGTAGTTATTAAAGAAATAAGAGAATATAAAATCCTTGGATTAATAATGAGATGTTAAATAAAATGATAGAGCAAAGTAAATGGAAAAATGTGAATTTGTTGAAAGCTGACATATGTATAGAAGATTGAAAATTGAAACATATAAAGCTATGAGAGAAGTGCTAGGAAAGAAATGTAGAGAAACAGAAGAATTATAAAGGAAAAATGGATTTAATTAATTTATGTTAAAATAAAACAGTTTGGATGGAAAAGTAGAGTTACAGGAATGAAATAGTGATTGAACTTAGAAATGATAAATCATTAGTTAAGAAAGTGAACGCATAGAAAAGGTGGTATGAATATATCAGTGATGTGGGTAATAGAGAGAATAAGCTTTCATCTATATTAATTGGAAAAGAAAGTCATGTACATACATAAAGAAGCATGAAATTGTAAAACATTAACTGAGATGAAAAACTGGCAAAGCACAAAGAATTGATGAACTATTAAAGGCTATGAGGGAAAACTATTTGAGAGAATTGTTTGATATTTGTAATATAATTTGTGACCTTGGATGATAGTCAATACATTTTTTTTTTTATCAGATATAATTCCACTTGAGAAAAGATCTTCATTCAGTGAATTGTGTGAATTTTATAATATTATGATTAATTAGCTAAGAAGCTGTTGAGGATCTTGAATACTTGGATTTTCAGTAGATTAGTCATGTTCTAGATGAAAAACAGTTTGGATTTATATAAAGGAGAGGGTCAAGATATGATAACTATTGTTGAAAGAAAATAAATTGATATTTGTTTGATTGATCTTGAAAAAGCATTTAATGGAGTAAATTACATTATTTTGTTGAATATATGGAAATTCACTAATGATAATTGTAGTCATAACTCCATCATTATTCTTTTTCTTATTTTTTTTTAAACTTTACTATCTTCAGGCAGTTAGATTAGTACAGCACCCAATTATCATTAGCCTCTCATTCCATTTGTCATTCCATTGCACTAACTGTGATAAAGGAATTTTTGTGTTTGTGCAATCATATTTTCATCATTTAATTATATTTGAAGTAATTCTGATTGCAATTTTTTGTTTTAATTTTTGTTCTTTCTTTGTTTTCCTAACTTATAATTCCATTTTTTACTTTTGGAATTAGAATGTCGATAATATTTATGAGGATTTATAGAATGATGATAATATTAGAAATGTGTAGATTAGAATTGAAAAATGTTTATCGAAAAATTTGCTTATAAATCAAAAGACATTTGTACAGTTAAATGGTGTTTTTTTTTTTTTTTGAAAAAATAAATACGGAAGATATTCTGATTAATTTTGTTTAATAAATATTGGTGTGTGAAGTTAGTATTAGGGATAGGAAGATTAGTTATATTTTTTAATGATAAAGATAGTAGTAAAAATGACTTCAGTAATATGTTATGTGGATTGATAAAGCTTTTATAAAGTTTGTAATAAAAATAAATGCTAATCAAATTAAAATAATGAAAAGCCGTAATTCAGCGCAGTGATAAAGTAATGAACTCTGTAGAGCTCAAGATATGTAGATTGCAGCTGCAGCTTTTTCATTTCTGGTACTTATTATAAACTTCCAAGTGATAAACCATTTAATTATTATTACTTTTTAAGCAATGAAAATAGATAAAGAAAAGGAAAGTTTAAGACTAAGCATTGATCAGAAAATTTTATATCAACACTTTTAAATATTTGGGAAATTGGGTAACTGATAATAGATAGTGATAAAGAAATCAGAGTGAGAAATGCAATGGATTAAAAGATTTCAATAAGAGTGGGAGGTTATTCTTTGGATGAGCAAAATTAGATCTGAGAAATGCGATCATTAAATGTTATGCTTGGAGTATAGTTTTATTTGCACGTAGAAACATGAGCAATTAGGATAAATAAGTAACCATTTAAAGGAGAGGTGTTATTTTTGGAATTTGAAGGTGAATTGAAAGGATAAATTGTAAAGATAAGATTACAAATGTAAAAATGTTGAAAAAGGAATGAAAATTAAAAAGAAATTACAAAAAAGAAAGATGAATCTGTATTGGACAAATACTTAGAGATAGAGGAATTATAAAAATGTACTGGAAAGAATTATAATAAGTGAGAAGAAAAGAGGAGAAGAAATAAGTTTATCGATCTTAAAGAGGGAAATGACTATGGACATTTAAAAAAGTATAAAGACTCCTAGAATGTGTTCTATTTCATTATTTAGGACCTACCTTTTGGAAGATAACTAATGGTGATAATATTTTTATAAAGTAATTTTAAGTTAGAAAACTCTGATTTTTTTTATAACAGGTGTTCTTTTTAACTTCAAATATATTTAATTTCAGCTATACAAAATTGTGTTGAATAATGATTAGCAGATCCTTATTATTAAGACTAGAATTAAAAAAAATTTTTTTTCATTTCTCTAAAAGTTATATATCTATTTAAAAATATGAGAAAGTATAATCTTTTTAAATGTTATTAGATAATCTTATGTAAATTATCATTAGAAAAATGAACATTTCAAATAAATTATTATATATATTAAAACATATAAACCATCCAAAAATTGAGTTTTATTAATTCCTTCTTTCTAATAGTTATTTTATATTTCAACTTTCATTATGAATTCATTTAATTTTTAATTAGTGCATGCTCTCTGACAAACTAAGAGAACAAAATAAATAAATATTAAATTAATCCAAAATTCCATTTTATTTGTGAATGTGTTCATTGAAATTGAATTTTTAAAACACACTTATTGTTTTTATTAGCGAAATTTAAACAAAGGGAAAAGTAACATATGCTTATCTGTGTCTTCATATTTTTTTTTAAAAGGAACAGGAGTCGTTCGTCATATTCCTTGTTAAATTTGTAATAACGAAACTTTTTGGATAGACTCATCAAATCATAAAATTATTCATAAGTCACTTATATCTAACTGCTTCTTCATTGGAGGTATTCAGCAATATTAATGCTTTAATACTTTTATTTCTAGTTATTGCTTTCTTTTTGGTTGGATCTCATGCCTGATTCTTTAGCTCTTCTCATTTCTAGCCTCTGCTTTTGTAAGAACAACTGCTTATTATTATTATTTTTTCTTATTGCTTCAAAATTAGTTAGAATATATTTTAAAAACTTAATTTATTCTTAGAATATATTTTAAAAACTTAATTTATTCTTTTTATAGTTATAAACTGATGCCATGTATTTGAATACTTTCAATTAAAACTTCTCTAAAAGTGTCTTTTATTATATCATTAACATTTTAAGTTAATTAATCCTATAAATGTAGTAAACATGTTTGACTTTAATTACAAATGGTTCCTATCAAATAATTGAATCAGTTTCCCAAATTTAATAATCTATCTGAATTTTTAATTAGAAAACAGAACCTTGTTTTTAAAGAGATTGTTTTGAAAAAGGAAAAACATCAATTGTATAAATAATATTTTAATTTGCGTTGTACGTTTATGATTTAGAATCAGTGAGTTAATTGTGACGATGTTTAAAACGTCAAGCTTTCAAATGTAGATACTTACGACTGGCTTAGATATATAGAAAGAAAAGTAGAGATAAGGGTGGCTGCCTTTTTCTCGTAAAATCTTTGTTATGTGTTTAGATTTGGATTTTGTTTGACGGCTATTATGTCATCTGATTGGCTGTCAGATAAGTTTTGTAACAAGTGCTTGAGATCTTGCAGTGTCCATTGTATAAATAAAAATTACTTCAAAATATTTCAAATAAATTTTAATAAGAAACTTATTTAGCATAAATGATCAGAGAATCTATGCATAGGGAAACCCCAGGCCCTAATATATTGATTGGTAGAAAAAGGAATAAAAAAGCCATGACTATATATGACAAATCTCAAGTACTAAGCACTAACGTTTATCAATCATCAAACAAAAATGACTTTACCTTATATGTATAAAATTTTACTCTTAACCCCCCTCCCCTACATCTATTATTTGTATATAAGTATGCACAAACTATAAAGACATAAAATGGAATGATTTATAGCAATTTTAAAAAAAGTATTATTATAAAAAAAAATCACTAATTTGAATAAAATTGGCTTAATCTTAATTTGTAAAAGTTCTCAATAAGTACACTTGAAATATGTAACAATGCATAACTTCTAAACTCATACAGTCCTAAAACATATGAATAAAGATATGTAAAAAGCTAATAATCCCCAAGATATATTTCTGACAGAAACCATATTGTCAAAGTGAGTATTTTCAAATATCATTACACTTTAAATATACTACTTAATTTTCAAACTGGGCTTTTTATTAAAATGAGAATATCACGTTTATTATGCTTCTGTTTTAAGTTGATTGTTTATTTGACAGTGAGATTACTTGACAGGCATTTACAGATAGGGTACCGTCATTGGCTTAAATATCCAGATGAAATAAACTTCTGATTGTAGAAGATTACTTTCCAAAACAAAAGTTTTAATATTGACAATGAGACAAAATTTTGAAATTTTTTTTTTTAAATTTTAAAACCAAAATGTATAAAACTGCATGTAACATACATATAATGATAAAAAAGAAAAATAATAATTTTAGTTATAAATGTATAATTGTGAAAAGTATTGTCAAATACATTTTACCAATTATTTGGAAATTAATAGTAATAATAAGAAAAGATAATCTTCAATTTGCTTCAATTGCTTTTAAATTTGAAGGTAAATTGCTAACTGGAAATGGGGGGTGTTGTAAAATAACTTTTGTCTTTTTCTTTTTAACAGACATGGGAAAGGTACAATTTAATTATAATTTGTATTCATTATTTATTTTTCCACATAAAATTTGAACATTTGTAGTTTATGTTTTTGAAAAAAGAAAAAGAAAATCTACACTGTATAATAAAATGTTATATAGTCTTATATTGCATATATGATTAGTTAAAAATAAATACAGGGCTATAATAATTTAAGTGCTATGGTATTAAGTAATCATGTTAATATCAGTCCTATGCAGTTGATCGTAAAATTGATATTAAAGCTTTTTTTCTGGAACCAGTCAAGCATAAAGAATGAAGTTCTGTAGTTTATTTTAGTGTAGACTTTTTGTTAAAACATTGGTGATGTATTTTTCAGTTAGTTGATTTTCAATATTAATAGACATTGTCAAAATTTGTCATCTTTTTATATCAACTGAAAAAATAAATTAATTAGATTTAATTGATTTGAGAATTTAGGAGTCTAATTTTTATTATGGACAATTTTTATAATTTACTTGATTTCAACTTTTTTATTCCTTTAAACAGTTAAGGATTTTTCATCTTAATGCATGCACTTATTGTTTTTATATCTTTATTAATTGTACACTTTGGTAGATTTGATCAAAAAATCAAACCATATTAACATAATCATCATTATAATGACATATAACACTCAATTTTATTATTATTGTTAGTATTGTTATTATTTGTTTTACAGAAATTTAGTTTTTCTTCATATTTATGATCATTGTTAATTCTTGACTTGATGATTTTAGATTATTTAAAGGTTGTTTTATAATAGCATGTTGAAACCGCTGGAGGGTGTGGTTTGTTTGTAAACAAAGATAAATATAATGTTTCTGGGCCGGGTTTCTTTTTTTTTAGCTTTGGTTTTTTGTTTATCACATTTATAAAAGTAATATCAAATCAATTTTTTAAACACAACCAAAAAAAAAAAAATGCATAAAAAAATTAAAAAAAATGAATTTACATGTAAAAGTACTTAATTTTTTTTTATTCTTTTCATTATTTATATTTTCTAAAAGGGGCAGGGTTTTTTTTTTCAGTCTATGTATTTTTTTGATTTTTTTTTTTTTTTGTTTATCACATTTAAAAAGTATGGCGGCTATCAAATCAATTTTGGCAACCTCCCCCCCCCAAAAAAAAAATACATCAATTAAAAATGAATTTTAAAAAGTAGTTACCACTTTTTTTTTTTTAATTCTTCTCATTAAACCCTTATATTTTCGCTTCGGTATTCTACGACAAAAAAATCAGCCGATTCTTCTTTTTTTTTGTTTGCTTGTTTTATTTTTATAAATTATAAATAAATCTCTTTCCATTTAATGGTAACATTTACAAGCCAAAGTCAAACTTTGGGAGAGGGGGAAAAGGGGGGGGGGTGTTTCCAATTGCTAACAGAATGGAACGCAAAAAACTCGAAAGTTGACAAAGTTTTGACGGTAATTCCCAAAAACATCAATATATACAACAATTAAAAACAACTTTTTGGACTCTTCAGGAAAAAAACAGCACGCATGCAGCTTCAAGCTGTTTTGTTTGATAACCCGGTTCCAGCAGTCAGAGAAGAATTCTTTCTTTGACATTCATAAAGTTTCCTATTTCAGCCATTTGATTCAGCTGACAGTTGTTCTCGCACGAAACGTGACTTAGAGCATGATTTGATAGGAATCACGCTTAAACCTACACTTGCCCAATTTTTTCAGCAGGAAATGGGGGCTAGGGAAGCATGAGACTCTGCTCATAATTGTTAGTAGACCTTCCTAAAACATGGGAGATAGAGGGGGAGGTGGTCTTAATGAATATTAAAATAGTTATTAAAATAGTTTTGACAATTGGAATTCCAGCCACCCTCAGACAATACTGTAGCCAAAAGTGAAATGTGATCGCGCATCCAAAATGCTTACCCCAAATCTGAGCTGTAAGCTGGACACGATAGCTTCTGCTGCAGATATGTCATGTTTCTGTGTGCATTAGCATAGAAATAAACACAGCAGCCACCCCCCCCGTATCAACGGACTATTTCTAGGCTTACGCATTAGAAATAGAACATTCGATAGCGGCGGAGCTGCCTAAACGGCATATTTCTGTGTGCTATCATAGAAATAATGCCCTCTGGCGGTTTCAACACGCTATAACCTATTTAAATTTAAAAAATTACTAGACAGTCATGTTTTTTTTTTATTTATTTTATAAATATGCTTAAAAATTATTAATCTAAATTTATTTTTACATTTTTATAATTTGCTAATTATTATTTATTATCTTCAAAATGTGGCCGAGTGGTCAGTGCAACTGCCTTACAAGTAGTTGTCCCAGGTTTGTGCGTTTGCTTCCTGGCCGATGCTTTGACACATGAGAAAAAAAAAAAAAATTCAGTGAAAACAATGATAATTAATGTCAGTGATAGGTCACTGTTTGTGCAGGAACTGAATAACTAAGAAATTTCTTAAATGAGATTTTTTTTTGCTTTATTATTGCCTTCTATTTGTCAAATTGTATGTATCACCAAATATTTGAAATATTTATACTTTAAAATACTAAGAATGGTCTTAGGTTTTTGTTTTCTTTCTATTTCAGATTGTATTACATGTGCTAATGTAATGCTTTTATGTTCTGTTTACAAAATGTTCATACTTTTATTGTAGGAATTATTTTATACGAAAGTCTTTAGTTATAAAAAGTAAGAAAAAAAGCTTTTTATTTCTCAGTGATTTCATATAACAATGATAGTCTTATTCCATTGCCTTGCCAGCCTCTCAAAAGCAGCAGTGGAGAAATCTACTACATAAGACTTTAGCTGTATACATATCCCTTTTTCAGTATCTTAATCATTAGGTAAAAGTCATAGTTACTTGAAGTAACAAATGTTTCTTCTCATAAACTTGACTGAACCATCTGTCTTATGGTCAAATTAGACTTTGCTTTTACTTTTTGATATATTAAAAAAATACTAGCAGTTGTATTAATTTGTAATTCACTTGCTGACCTTCCCTTATACTTAGAGGACAATGTCTACAACATGACGTGAACAAATCTTTTGCCTTTTATGTTCACATCTGAAACAAGCACTTATTTCACTATATGCTTTTATTTATTTTTTAAGATATGTATTTAATATAAATAAATAAAAAAAAACAATAAAGACAACAACAAAAAAATATTACATTGCGTGAAAATAAAACAAATGTAGAATGCAACAAATATCAAAAGATTGTTAAAAATAAAATAAAAAACTAAATAAGGAATACATTTCATTAGTGGATAAGGTGGTCAAATGTCAGGAAGCATGTTACAAAAGAATGCACCTTTTAAAATTCATGTAGACATATAATGGTCACTCATAAATGAGTATTGCCATTCCAAATCCAAGAAAGGGGGGAAAAAAGATAGAGGAGAAAAACAAAACAAAAAAAACCTCTGGAGCTGAGTTTTGCTATGACTATACAAAACTATCTGTGAACCACAAATACTTTTTTATATGAAACATGCTACTCCATTTTTAATTTATTTGATATTTTGCATTGTTGTCTTTTAATTCCTTCTGCAGAGAACATTTTTTACTTGAAATACTTCAACACTATATCTAATTGTAGCTCTTCAATGAATTCTGTTCTCTGCCATATCTTCCCACTGGGAAAAATTGACATTGCACTTATTTAGAATGTCTTTGAAACAATCATTGTAATGTAGATAAGGTCTACTTCTCCACCTACTTTTTCCCTGAAAACTTTGTGCAAGAACAATATAAAACAACCTTTTAGGAAATCTTGCCTTCTTTATTGGTTTTACATATCCAATCAAATGAAGGTATGATTTTGCGATAGAGGGTTCTATAATATCAGATTGAGTAATTTGAAGAATTGATTAGTTTTAAGATCTTATCAGTATAGTTTTAAAATTTTACATATCATTTTTAAATAAAACTTTTCTAATGACTTTATAATGCATTGTTTGGATGTTCAAATATCACTTCATTTCAATAAATTAGTTAAAATAACATCTCTGTATACAGGTGACATATTTACAATAATTATTTCCTTGTGTTGAAATATATCTTTTAACTTATTAAAAGCAGCAGCAGCACATTGAAATACTTTAATATCTAAGTTCCTTTCTACTTATCTAAGGCAAAAATTACTGAGGATTTTTCTTTTGTGTCTGGCTCATAAATAATTTGAATTTTTTGAACATTAGTTATTAAAACAAAATGTTTAAATGTTGCATTCAAAATATTATGTACATTGTATAAATCATTTTTTGAATTGTCAAAAATAACACAATTATCAGCATGCTATAAATCCTAAATCCAAGAAGATTGTTTTTGCTTTTAATCATTTCAAATTAATAATTCCACTATCAAATGTGTATCATATATTAATCCTGGTTGATTAAGCTACCTATAAATAATTTCAAAAATGTTTGTTATAAAAATTGAAAACAATGCTGGAACAAATACACATCATTGTTTAACACCAGTTTTTATTCCAATGCCTCAGATTTTCCAACTGTAAGAATAACACTTGCTTTCCATTATATAGAAGCTGTATATTGCAAATAAATTTTGGTGGATAATCAACTAATTTCACACACTGTCATAAACCTGTTTAGTTAACTGATTCAATTGTCTTAACTAAATCAATAAAAGCTATATGTAAATCACTCTTTTGTTCCCAATACTTTTCATATATTTGCCTGGCAACTAAAAGCATTTCTGTGGTATTACTTGATTCTTTAAAACTACAGTTAGTTTCTGGAACTAACTATTCACATATGACTAGAAATAATGTATTCCATGAAGAATTCTTGAACATAACTATAGTGATAGTAATGATATTCCATAATAATTACTGCACTCTTGCCTATATTCCTTTTTTTAATTATTGGAACAATTAAGCATCCTTAATATCAGGCAGCACAACTTCATGGGTCCATATATTCATAAAAAGTTCCAATATTTTTGAAGTTAAAATAACATCATCATATTTCAATAACTTCTCTGGGTATTCTCATCAGGACTTGCAGTCTTTTCAACTTTAAGATTACAAAGAGCTCTTTGACTTCATTAAGTTGAATATTATGATACAAATCTAAATGAAGAGACAAAATGAATATATTGCTAAAATTCATCTCAATTCTTATACCATTATTCAAAAGATGATTAAAATACTCCTTCCACCTATTTGAAATATCACTATCATTAAATAAATGTGTTATTACCGGATTTAATAGGATTATGATATTGTTTCTATGGTCCACATTGATTTCATTGCATCAGAAAAAAAGTTCTGGAATGGCTATGATCAGTGAATGTCTATTTTTTTTTTTTATAGTTTTAATCCACCATTTTTTTTTTCTGTTTTCTTATCAGTCATTGAACTTCTGCTTTCAGATCTTTATATTTATTATAAATTCCACATTTAATGTATTATTCTGCTAAGCAGAATATGCCAAAAGCTTTTTTTAAACTAATAATAAGATCATTGTCAGAAAAACAGTTGTAATTATTTTTAGAGAATCTTAGTTGTATCTGTAAAACACTTGTTAAGATAATTCCATGTTTCATGTCTGAAGGTTCAAATTAGCAGCTTTAATGTTTAACAGTTGATGAAATTTAGATATATAGTTAATACTTTTAAAGAATTAAACATTAATTTTCTTATGAATATAATTGGAATAAAGATCTACTTCTTAATGCATCTATCATTTTAATTTTGAAGCATACTAAAATATAATATATTCAAAACATAACAAATGTAATTTAAAGTGATCGTGTAACACCTTCATGCTCTTATTTCCACACACTTAAGATTTTCCCATACATAAACGTTTGGGTCCAAAGAATGGGTGGATTCATTCCATTCTTTCTAAAATACTATATCTCATGTCTGGAAAAATTGAGTATTCATTTATAATTTATTTTTAAAGCGCATGTGCATTGGCTTAATCGCTAATATTACTATTACATAAAAAACATAGTGCTATATAAAATAATATCTCATTATATATGTTTAATTTCAACTAAAGAATGACGGTTCATAAATTGTAAAGATTTCACAAGTGTCATTCGTTCAAAACATAACAAATGTAATTTAAAGTGATCGTGTAACACCTTCACGCTCTTATTTCCACACACTTAAGATTTGCCCATACATAAACGTTTGGGTCGAAAGAATGGGTGGATTCATTCCATTTTTTCTAAAATACTATATCTCGTGTCTGGAAAAATTGAGTATTCATTTATAATTTATCTTTAAAGCGCATGTGCATTGGCTTAATCGCTAATATTACTATAATATATTCAACAATCTGTGCTTGTAAGTATCACATAATACGAACTCATATTTTGACTGCTAACTATAAAGTAATCTATTAAATGCCATTGTTTTAGCTTGGTTGCATCCACAATACTAATTTTATAGTGAATTTTCTGCCTAAGCAAAGTATTTGTGGTAGTGAGTCCATGTGTGTGCCAATATCATTATTTCCATAAACCTTTGGCCATAGTTGACTATTTTTAGTAACACATGCCTTAAAGTCTTCATGAAGAACAATTATTGTGTTCAGGAAGGAATAAAATCTTTCTTTCTTTGTAATTTCTTGAATTATCAACTTATCTTTTTTAATACATTGATAAAATTAAAAAAAAAAAAAAATCAAACAAATTATCTTTCTTTATACTTTTTCAGTGCTTATTTTATTAAATTAAAATCAATCCATCGACAGTTTAGATTGCCTAGCAATCTTCTTCAAAGATACAAAACAGATATTTATTAAATTAAAATTATTCCATCTGACAATTTCAATTGCCCAGCAATCTTGTTCAGGGCTACAAAACATTTATAAATACATAATGTTGTATGTTTATATGATTAAGTATTTATATATTTATATATGTTTTGTAGCTCTGAAGAAGATTGCTGGGCAATCAAAATTGTCAGATGGATTAATTTTAATAAAATAAGTATTGAAAAAGTAAAAAGAAAGGTGGATTTGTTTGAAATCTCTTGAATCTAGGATTGGAACATAAGGACTAATAAAATGAATACTAATAGCATTGTGCCAGGCACCTTTTACTATCATTAGCCTTTGATTAATAATGAGGAATTCTAACAATAGAAAATACTAAATTAGATTTTATAGTAGTCCAGTTATCTTGCATTCTCTTTTCACTAACTGATTTGTTTTTTCAAAATAACTTGCGGCCATCAATATGTTTTATTAAACTTCCTTCACTGGAAGATAACTTTTATTAAGAATAGTTATATTGAGTTTATATTTTGACAGCTTCTTAGCCACTAGTGCAGTCTTCTGTTCTTGTCCTGAAGAGTTTGTATCAAGTAAACTGTTCACGTTCTATATATCTATATTTAGGATACTTTTTAGGACTATTACTGCCTTATTGCTGCTCTTAATGGTATTTTTATTTCTACTGTGGTAATGAATAGTCCATTAGGCATGATAACCTATATAGTTTATGTGAGACTGGCTATTTTTAAATCACTTTTGATAGTCAGAGAGGATCCCTAAATAGGGCTGCTTAAACATACAATCTTTGCCAGATGGAACTCATGTCTCAAATCTAGTTCTAAACAGAATCATTAATGATTGTATTTCCTTGAGCAAAGATCATAAATAAGGATTTCCAGCCAACTAAGCTTTTCCCAATCATTGCTTTTTAAATTGTTGAGGGCTTGAGCTAAAAAAAAATTAAATAGGTAATTGGAGTTATGATAAATGTGTAGTTGTGGATGGAAATGTGGTTGCACAAACACACAATGCCATGGTTACTTAGTATAGGGAAGTGACTGATGGCATTAACTGGACCCTACATTGACTGAAGAAGGAAACGAGGAGACAAAAAATTTTATATTGGAACCACTATCTAACCTTTGATGAACCAACATACTATGCCATACGACAGCAAGAGGTATTCTTAATCAGATACTGTTTATTTGTTAATCACAGTTGACTTTTATAGCTGGAGATGATTCTACTGCCTGCTTATCTGTGGGGCCTTTGATAGCCTTTATTTATTTAGTAGTGTATCCTTATTTAGAAAAAATATATAATAATTAATACTACTTTTGTAAACGCCTAAATATTATAAAATGAAACAAATTTTATATAAAAAATTATATTAGTGATAGCTATAATTTTAAAATATTCATTAAACATACATTTTAAAAAAAATGCTGTATAGGAATTGATAGATGACAATAATATGACACAATTTATCTCCATTGCAGATAGAAGGAGATTGAGTGATATTCGTTTCAACTTTGACGTGTACTGTTTAATATTTTTATAAAAATTTGAATTTTCCTTCTGTTAGAATCATTTAAGATATGTTATATAAAAATACTAATCATTTAATAATATTTGGAAAGTAAATGGTTATTTATGTATAATATGGAATTTTTGATATTCCAGCTATGACATAAATTCATCAGTGAACAGAGATTCATCAGTGGCTTTATTACTAATTAAAGTGGTAGAATTGTGCCACTATTATTGTAGATTAGATTGAGCATATGCTAATTAGATGGTTTATAGTTTGTGTTTGCTTTATATATAGAGATCGATGGTTGATAAATTCCATTTTTGAATCAGATGAATGCAACCATCATGATTTGCCCTAAATTTGTTGATGCGATTTCAATTGAGTCTAGAGAATATCAAAGCCAGCTGTCTCACTTTATTATTGGATCTGGAAAAAAGAAATTTGTTTGGAACATTATATGAATTACATTTTTTCACCATAATACTTCTATGTAAGTTCTTGTACCAACATCAAAAAGCAAATCTTGTGATCTTAGTGAAATTATATTTTATTGGAAAGTCCAATCTGAATAATGGCTTATTATAAATTTTATGTGAAGCATCTTTTCTGATGTCTAGTAGAAGAATATGTAAAAAAAATACATTGACTTTCTGGCAAATTTATTCTGTTTATAGCTTATCATATATTTTCTATGAAGCAACTTCTCTTGCAATATCTGGTGAGAAATATGTGAAAGAACAGGAAGCCACTGCACTTTAAGTAGTAAACTTGAATGTACTAGTAATATTTTTTATGTATCATTTAATCAAATACCCAGAAGTTTCATGTGGGAACATCCTTTCTAATCACATGTAAAGTATTTATCAGCAGAATATACTATTACTAAAAAGCTCATAATTTCAAATAGTGCTAGGTAGATTTTCACGGATGTTATTCCTAGAAATTAATTTTAGTCTAACCTTAGTTAAGTAAGGAAAATAATCTAGAATCTAAGAGTTTTAAAGCATTATTGCAAAATATTATATTCAAATTACTATATATGTCCCTCTATCTAAACTAAAAATTGAGGATGCTGTCTTCATTGGATTAGGAATAAGTCCACAGTCTTTGAAAAAGATTTCCAATTTTTTTATATCTCTATGAGACTTTTCTGTTTCTGAATTTCTATTTCAGATGAGGATCTCTTTTGAAATATCAAAGCAATATCATTAGTATAAATGAATATCCTGCCTTTTGTTTCAGGAAGATCACTGATGAAAATATTGAATAAAATAAATAAGAGAACTGAATCTTGTAAATAACCAATTTGTAAAATTTTGTATTTACTGTAATTATCATTTATTGTCATTTGAATTTTTTTATTAGAGAACATTTTGTCATGTAAATTAATGACTTTTTTGTATTTAAGAATCTAGAAATTTTTAGATCATTTTGTCAAACAGAATTATAATTTGTGCTTAGATCAATAAAAGTTGCACTAGTTTTTAATTTATTATGAAAGCCTTTCAATACGAATTGTTAAGATAAAATTTGTTTCTTTGGTGTTAATCGAGTCCATTCTTTAAATAGATGGTTCTCAACTATTGATACTTGGAAACATATAATGATATTAAACAATAATTTTTTGATTTATTTATTTATGAGATAGTATTGCACTACACAGAATACAATATATGTATGTTGGATGCTGAACTATAGCAATGTTCACAAGTGGTGGATACTAGTTTAAGCTTCTGATATGAGAGATATTGTTATTACAGATAGAATCATTATCATTAATCTGCATCTATTTTTCAAAATTTCTTTTATTTAAACAAAATTCTAAAGTCGATCTTCAATTTTTTGCAATAAATAAATTAGTTTGCACAATATTTATGAACAAAATTTAAAAAAAAAAAACAATTAATAAGTACTGTATTTATAAATTAATAAACTTAATAGCTCTCCCCCTCTTTTTTCATATTGTTGCACAGTTTGGATTTACTCTGGAGCAGTACTTGCTTTTGTATTTTCTTAGCAGAATTTGATTTATAATGGAGTAAAAGATCTATCCTTGAAATCTGAAAAATTCCTTCATCTGAAAAAGCTCTGGAATTAACGATTTGGGATTATTCATATTTTACTTATAATCAATAATAAATGTTCTATCAAGACAACTTCCTGCTGCCTAATAGAATAAGATATTTGGTCATTAAAAGCTAAATAATTTTCTAACACAATTTTTGTTTTTTTTTCTATGCTCTTTTTCATAATCTTTTTATATATTATCTTAATGTCTTCAGCTTTTTAAGTCAGTATAGGGCCAAGTGTCGTGTTTCTCATACCATCTGTCATTTTTATGACAATATATATTTCCATTCTTTAATTACATATCTTACAATTTTGTCTCCAATCTTCTCTTTTTTTTTTTTGTCTTTTTGTTTTTGTGAGAATATCCATATTAGCTTAGGAGTGACTTTTAACAATGGAATTTAGCTGCAACAGTGTAGGATTATATTGGAAATAACAATAATACTATTTAAAATTTCATAGAAGAAATAACAACTATAAATTATCACATTCTATGTTGAAAATTTTGTGAATATGCAGAATGGCATTCATATGATCACCAGAAATTGATATCAACTTGTTAGCATATAACAATAATAATGATGATTGGCATATCCCGGAACTCCAAGTTCAAGAATACTAGTCTAGTTCTACTTTTTCTTGAACTCAGACTTTTTATGAGTTTCCAAGCAATTGATATTTCATTATTTATTTATTTATAACAATGATCTATAAATTACATATGCCCACATGTACAAAATACTATTATATTCCTGTAAATCTTATGTATGCCAAAAACATTTTATTTTTCTATAATATATATTTAAATCTGCAGGTTTTGGATATATATATTTTTAAAAGTCAAATTAATAACATTAATAGAATTTGTATTTCTTAACTGAATTTTTTTAAAATTTAGTTTTAAAAAAGAAATTGATGGTTGATTTGAAAAAGAAAGTTGAGAAGCTAGTTTACTAATATGTCTATGTAAAAAATAGAGATGCATTGTATTGAATTATAGAAACAGAATTTTAGGGAGAAAGTTAATGTTAAAAAAATATATAAAAATAATTTTAATAATAACATCAACATTTTATTTTAAATCTATAAAGGTCTCATTTCCAGTTCTTTATAAAATTGAAAATTAATTTTTATATTGAAAGAGATGGGTTAATTTACTGACATTCCTATGACATTTTAAAACAGACACTAATTCAAAAAGTTTATGAATCATAAGATTGTTTTGAGTATTGCCCTTGATTCTGCTGAAGAAAAAAACACCAGACTCCTCTATGTACACATTTTTATTTTTTTAATATTTTAAGTGAATATATATGTCTACTAATGTATATGTAATACAATTGCTTCTCGCAAATATGTGTATACATATAAATAAAATGTCTTTTATAATAATTATTGTAATAAAAATAAGTGTAATATTGATAACTTCTGCAGTTTATTATAGATACACTGCTTGTAAAATATATATGAACGTTATATTTTATTATTTATATATATACATCTCATTGGCATAATATCATTTGTTATATCTTGGATAAGCACTCTGCATCTTTTTTAGGGGGGGGGGAGTGTTGTTAAATGTTTATATTTTCATGATACTCTATATAGTTCATTATCAAATTTATCTGGTCAAGTTTTCCTACAAGTTCTTAAAATAGTCAGTAATTTTCATGTCTCATTGAAATTCAAATATATTTATACAACAACAAAAGAAAATAGATTTGTATTCAAATAAAACTTATTAAAAATGTTGATATATAGATGTAACCAATTGGCTACATACCTGCATTAAAAATAATTAGATAATTGGCAGGTCTAGTTTAGGATTATTTAATTAATGGGGAAAATAATATTTAATTTTCCCATACATACTTTTTTCTATAATAATAATGGGTTTTTACAAAACTAAATATTTTAAGTCCCAATATAATAGTATGAGATCTCTCAAACATTACATTTCTTAAATAATAATATGATTTTAATTTGTGAATATTTTAATGAGTTATAAATGATTGTTGAAGGGAGAGAAATTTATAAAATAATGTAAACAAGTTGTTTTTTTTCTCTCTCTTCAGTAACTATAATTAATTAGTAGTTTAAATTTAAACTATAAAAATGCACTAAGAGCAAAATAATTTTCTCTTTTTTGTTAATTATTTAATAGATATTAATTTAACTCTAAAAGAGAGATAAAGTTTTATTTTTAACAGTATTTAAAAAAAAGATTTTGCTTTTGGTAAATTTTATTTTTAATTAGAGTTGTTTTTCTTTTCTACTTACCTATCTTCATTATAGAAAATCAAATCAGTGAAATTAACTGATTATCTTATTTTTGTTTTTGCAAGAAATTTTGTTTTAATTAGAAATGCTAAGAATTTTATGATATTAATTTAAATTCTTGACTTGTTTCTGAATGTCTATGATTAAGGAGGGAAATAGTTGTATAATTGTATGTTGGAGACAGATTGTGATTGGCTTGTAGGCAGTATTATTCTAGAAAAGCATATTGGGGTGTGAATAAGTGAGAAGACCTAAGTATATGGTAAGAAGATATTCTTAACTTGTCTGTTGAAGATAGAGCAGTTAAGTTTTAATCCAACTGACAAAGAAAAAAGCAGTCTTTATTAAGCTGTTGCATAGTACAGCAGGATTCTTAATCAAGCTGTTGCATAGAATAAGTTTTCATCAAGTTTTTAGCATACTATGAGTTTACTTGTAAAAATGGTTTCTACAATGAAAACCACATGCTAAATTTAGTTAAAAGCTAGACAACTTCCTTCATGTATCATACCTTCACTGGAATAAAAATGTAGAGAAGTTAGCTCCTAAAGTAATCTGCAACCTTGACTTTAATGAGTCTGTGTTTGTCTCACCTGGAAATTTTACTGGAAAGAAATAGATGAAATTTTCTATGTTTTAAACTTGGAATTACTGCTTACCAATAAAAGGACAAATTAACCATGCACATGTTTAGAAGCCTTCAAGGAGAAACAATTGGAAAACTGGAACCATAGTTTCAGGGTACTTTTTTTTTGTGTATGTGCACTAAATTTTCATTTATAGTGAAAAAAAAAGATTATTTATGATGTTATTGTAAGAGGAATATTTTTAAATATTTTCATTAAGTTAATAATTTTAAATTGTGAAAAAATTTTTTTTTAAATCCAGTCAATGTTTCTTTCAAAATTATGAAATAGTTTTTAGAAAATTTAGTTTTTTTGTAAATTTAAATTTTTTTGTTGGAAACATGTTTTTCTCTTTTCATTCAGTTTCCCTCCTAAAACTTAACAAAGGCTAAATCAAAGATTCTTTTCCAACTCTTAGTTATTTTAAAGAAATAACTTACTTAATTAATAGGTTATTTATGAATAAAATTCAACTGATTGATTATAATTTTTATGAAAATATATTTTTGATCAAATGAATGTTTACAATTTTATACTATTATGTCATTTTTTTGTTTGTTGTTAATCATTTAGTTTTTAAATAATTGTTTTAAAAAATATTTTTGAATCTTAATTTCTTTATTCTATCCAATTCTTGTTTCATAAATTGCAGTGTGTGTGATTTAATTTTACGCCAGCTTAATGTTTTAGGATTTTTTTTTAAACAACCCCAACAAAACAATTTGTGTATAATAGGGTAAACATAGGAATTATTTGAAGTGATTTATAAGCTGCTTTATTTATTTATCTTTTGCTCACACTAATAGTTTGTAGAGTTCTGCTTCCTGAACTAGATTTTTTGCATAACAGTTATATGGGGTAGGGATTTAAGTTTAGTGTTCAGTTGATGATTTCATTACTTCTCTATTTGTGGTTGGTGCAAAGGCATATTGTTTAAAGTTTATGCACTACATTTCATTTTATTTATCATTTCTTTAGAAACTTTGTTTATAGTTGGCCAGTATATTAATGCTACTAAGTGGCCAGAGCATTGATGGTAGCCTGGATGTTTTTAATATCTTAGCATTATTTGACTTATAGTTGTATTTTGGTGAAGTAGCACTTAAGTAAGTGCATCCAGATGATTGTTTGTACTCCAGCCTTAGGTTTGGCAGTGGCTAAATAATTAGCCTGGTCTATAGTGGACCACATTCAAGTACAGTCACAAGATTGTCAGCTGATTTATTTTTATTGTTCATCATATTGATGAATGATTATTACTTTTGTGCAATGTTGGTGAACTTATAGTTTGTTCTGTGTTGATCTCTCATGCTCATTATATTCATTATCATCCCTTTTATATTATTTAATTTGGTTAATTGTATTGAGTTGGTGATAATGATTTTGCCATTATCCCAGGTTCACTCCTATTTCTCTATACTATTACAATTCATGATCCAATTGTGGACTTGATGGGTGATCAGGTTCTGGTAGTTAGTGACCACAAAACTTGAATCTCAGAAATGCACCTGAAAAACAAAATTCTGTATTTTGATGCACAATTAATTTAAAACATATTACTGTGAAATGTAACAAGAGTTTAGATAATGATTGTTATAATTTTTTTATTTTTTTTTTATTAAGAAAAAATTTACAGTGTCAGATAGCTACATTTGATAATTATAATAGTTTCATATAGTAAGTTCAAAGTTTTGCAACCAGTCTGTGTGGTATTGTCATAACATTTACTGCAGTAGTCTGAGATGTCGTCTCATCGTCACAAATGATAATCTGTGCCCATGTGTCTACAAAGAGACGCTCTGGCACAAGGAGTCAATCTCTGTTCTTCATGCTTATTATTATTGTTTTAAAAGTTCTCCAAGGATCACTATATCCTTGTCTGAAGGTATGCTGGCACCTGGTGATCCATAAGGCATGTAGTAGGCATGCCGCTAGCCTGATAGTTGCATAGTTGCCTTCTTTAATTGCCCGATCAATTGACAAGGCATTGCCACAGCCAGAGGAAATGCTTGCAATAATTTTGTTTCTAGTGCAACTCAGGTACGAGCAGGCATAGAAGATGTGTTCCAGTGTTTCTTCATGCATATTACATAGTTTACACATGGGGCTTAATTGACGAAATCCTCTTTGCATCACCAAAAAGTGACCGGTGGGAAAGGAGGACAAGTTAAACTTGATTATAAAATCGACCAGCTTTGGTCCTATCCACCAGTATCTTGACTTCCTGAGCATTTGTTTTACAGACAGTCTTAATCGGGTAGATAATGGGTTTTGATTTGGGAAAAGGATTTTGTACACTTCCCATTATGTTTGCTTAGCTTTCTGTAATTGTTCAGAAACTGAAAATAGAGTCCCCAGTTGTTCTTGTAGTTCTTTGATCCATTTACTGGTTATGGGTGGTGGTGTATCTGTGGGCTCCACAGTGTCTTCACTCTGATCCTTTTCTTTTTTTAATGTGGATTTTCCTGAGCAATGAAAGAGCTCTTTGAACAAAGAACACCTTGACGGCCTGGAGACCAAGTCCATTCAGGTCACGTGGGTCTCTGCACCTTGGCCAGACTGATGCATACAGTTTTTCTCTTCCATATCATCTTGGTGCAGGCTGAATTTATAGTATCCTGAAAACCCTTGGTCGGTTTGAAGATGGGCAGGTAGTAGTTTATACGCGGAAACACCATCATATTTAACAATGCCACCTTGCCTGGGAGTGAGAGGGAGATCATTGAGAGAAAGTTTGTTACCTTCTTGGTTTTGTCCAAAAGATTCTGCTGGATGGCCCTCCTCATTGCTGTTTTGGGGAGGGCAATTGGGAACCCAAGGAATTTTCTGTGGATTTCCTGTATATCTTGATGGTACTGTAACACCCCTACTGATTTTCCAGACAACAGATTTGTCTGGGTTGACGGCCAGATTGAATCTGCCAGCATATCTGTCCAGCAGTTGGTATAGCCTTGGCAGGTATTTCTCAGAAGGGAGGAAAATGATAACATCATCCACATATGAAATGTGGTGGAGTTCCTCCTTTAGTGCTGGCACAAAGACTCCTGGCAGTTCTTTTTCCACATCTTCTAGTAGGGGATTCAAGTAGGTAATAAAACAAAGGGTTCTTAGTGGGGACCCCTGGGGGATTGATAGATGTGGTCTGAAACCAGGGGCCAGGTAGCCATCAAGTGATGTGTGAATTGACCTGTTTAGCAACAAGTTAGCAATGATTTTAACATAGACAATAGGTACTCCTTAGCCTTAGTAAGGATAGTAGTTTTGCTGGCATCACGGAGTCAAAGGCAGCCGCAAAGTCTATCTGAACAGCAATGGGCCCTGATTTTCGATGTGATCTTACATGCTCCACCAGCAGCAAGAAGCACTGCACCGCCTCAATGGTGGATGAGCCTTTGTGTGCAAACTGGTGTACAGAGATCCTGGTCAGTAACTGCTGCTGGATCCTATCCTTAACCAATGATTCAATTGACTTGATGATTAGTGGGGACATTGAGATAGGTCTAATGTTAGATAAACTGGATGGATTGATGAATTTTTTCATGTATGGTACAAGAGCAATTGGATACAGGTCAGGAACACTTTGAAAGTCCCTGGCCAGCATATCAACTACTCTCCATACTATCGGAGCTGGTGCAACAATACAAATCGTGGAATGCCATGTAAACCAGGATGCACATGTTAGGATAGGATTGAAGCTTTTGGATGATTTGTTCCTCTGTTATATTGTGTTCACCAACTTCTTGTTTATCATCCCAGATGTTACTGATGTCAAACTTTGACTTTGGAGTTTTCTCTTGAAGTGCTCATGGATCTTATTTAGCATTGCAGCCCCAGAGTAGTTATGGTTGTCTATGTTGATTAATGATGGGGTAGGCCTTTTTGTAGCACCAATGGCCCATCTCAGGTAGCTCTGCATCCAATTTTGTTGTGTTGCCAAATAGATCTTGGCCCTTTTTGTCGCAACATATTATGCAAGCACCCTCTGTTTCTCCCTGTACTGTTTCTTTAACAACATGATCTCCCCAATTCCAGCATCAATTGATGATAATTCACTGACTCTCTTGCCAATGTAATCCAGCTCCCTGAGCAGCCTGTTTGGGCCTTTGGTTTTTTGGGTGAAATTGTTTATAAGGGAGCTAAGTACCCCTAAAAAGACTGAAAAAGCCTCAAGAGGTGACTATGAGAGTAGCTGGATCTTGTAGAAGAGGATATAAGCTTCCGAGAAGATCCATTCCAGTGTGCTGGCCTTGTTAAGCATTCTTATTGTTTTGATTTGGCATGAGGGGGTTAGTGATATGGGATCCAGTTGAAGGGAAATCAACATGGCCAGATGATCAGAGAATGGAACAATTTGCAATGAGGCATGTAGCTCATGGTAAAGTTCTGGACTATAATAAAGTAAATCAATTAGGGTTTTGTGCTGCAAAATGAGTATGCATTGGTGGGAAAACACCCCTCCCCACACAACAGCACTCTTTTGAGTTTATGCAAATATTTTTGATTAAACTGTTGATAGGCCATGTTGAAGTCCCCAAACAAAATGACATGTGGCACTGCTGATGCAAGAATAGAGTTGATCCTTCCTATTGTGAAGTCGATCTGCCTGGTGTTCTTCTGCATGTAGACATAAATTAGAATTAATGACATTCCAGAGATTGTGATTTCTATCTGCATGTAGACATAAATTAGAATTAATGACATTCCAGAGATTGTGATTTCTATTATAATTAAATCATTGTTGAGGTATAGAGTTCTGCTTCTTTCTATGTTCAGTTGTTTATTAATGAGAATAGCAACACCTGAGGTGGCTGTGTTTGATGGGTAGAACTGAAAGACCCCAAACTGATAGAGAATTTGTATTATTTTACTGTTGGTATTCAAATGAAGCTTTGTTTCACTCAGGCATACTATATGCATCTGACTATTCTTGAACCATCTTTTCAGGGCATATGCTCTATCCAAGGAGTTTAATCCTCTGACATTCATGCCACCGATGTTAAGTTGCATGATGATGGTGTTTTGGCTAGTCTTCTAATCCGTGCATCAATCTTTTTGCGATTCAATTTGTTCCTGAGGTTCTGGTGAGCTCCTGCACTGAGGAGGGTCCATCAAATTCCAGGACATCACTTGTTTCAAGTCCTCTGAGGTAGCTTGTGAGTTTTGCTGGTCCTTGACTGGTCCTCCAATCTGGATGTTACAAGGGTGTGTCTGCTGCAATTCTTTCTGTTGTAATTCTTTGTCTGTGTCTGCCATTCTAGATCTCTTTTTATCATACTTTTTCCTTGGACTCCTGGATCTACCACTCACCGGCCGAGCTATTGCTTCCTCAATGTCTGAATCAGCCCACAAATTTACAGACTCTTCACCTTGAGAGCCAGAGGAGTCCTGTGTTTTCCTCTTGCCTGTGTGATTCATAGGACGGTCTACAGGACTAGGTGCTGTAGCTTTGCTTTGACTACTGACAGTGGTTATATCTGATATTTTATTTATGAGACAATTGTTCTCTTGGGGTAAAGTGTCTGCCCCTAGCTTAAGCATTGTTTTGCTAGGGCTGTAATCAACCAACATGAGATTCTCTGGTGTCAGCTTTTTTTCAATTTCATCAATTATGGTACCATTGGGTTCTGTTTGCGGCTTTTGGTTTTCAGCTAGATCATTAGACCAATTATAATACCAACATGAGATTCTCTGGTGTCAGCTTCTTTTCAATTGCGTCAATTATGGTACCACTGGGTTCTGTTTGCTGCTTTTGGTTTTCAGCTAGATCATTAGACCAATTATAATATGTCTGCACAGCTTCATCACCATAGGAAGAGGCTGTGGGCTTCAAGCTAAAGGAGGAATCAACACACCGGTGGGCTCTACTATTCCTGACCTGACACCTTTGACATATTTTCTTTGGCCAGGCTTTTACTAGATGTGATCTCTCCTGACATATAAAACACTGTGGTTTCACTCCATGAAAGGATAGATATAAGGTGCAGGTGGGCTCCTCCAGAACTGAGGATAAATCAAGTAAAGATACTCCATTCGCGAGTTTGATAGTAAAAGCCGCAGTGTTTGATGGCAGCTCTAGTCCTACTCTTCTTTCGCACAAGTATTTGAAGGCAGTGATGTTTCCAAATTTGGCCAAGGGTTTCTGCAGGTTTCCACTAGTGAAGTTCATATAACAATTCCTTACTATCCCACGCGCTACTCTTGGCCTAGCCATATCTATTTTGACAAGATACCTTCCATTGAGAAAATTGTGCTCTCGCCTGAAAATCTCTTTCTGAATTATATTCTGGAATTCAACCACAAAGTACCTTCTGTTAGGGTGGTGATACACCCTTTTAATTGCATCAGCTAGCTGGTTTTCTTTTATTAGTGAGAATAATTGATCAGTTGGAAATGGGAAGCGATTGCATTTATTATTTGTAGTAGTCAAAATCAGAGTATGATCATTATTATAGTTTTGAAATGAATTATACAGAGTCAGAGGTAGCCTGTCATTGAATACAGTGCTCACTGCTTCATAACTATCAATGTCTATTGGGGCATCTTCAAATTCAGTGTTGTGCACATTGAACTCACTGGTCATCATATTTTCCTCCTCATCAAAATCAATAAGAAATCTTCCTGACATTTGATCTTTTGGAGTTTGGTTTTTCATAGTGCTCTCTCCCTTTCCAGCTGCTATAGCATGGGTTATGGTATTATTTAAGTTGAGAGCAGTTGCACTAGATTTTAACTTGTCCGCATATGACATGATTTTAGTAGTCATAGAAGTATTATATTTATAGATATTTTAAATATTTGCATTACTATTAAGCAAAGAAAATTGTGTTCTTTTTTGCATTTCCTGCTTTTGAGGTATGGTAGAAGAAGGCTGAGAATGTGGAGTATTTCTACAGTTCTGCCAAATTTCCCAATCATTCAAATTATTTTTTAAGTAGATTCCTTCCCCTTTGTAATATTTTTTTAGGCATCAAAACCTCTTGAGGATCAATATTTTCCTCTGTTGTATCAAGTTTGGCACTTGAGATTATGATTCCAGAGTGTCTTTCCTGAAATTGGCCTTCTTTATTGTGAGATCCAGACACTTCCAGTACAGCGCCATCTTTGGTGTCTATTTTTGTGAAATTTTTAGTTTCAACCAGTTCCAATTTTGCATTTATTACTGCGGGCTTATTTTTGCCCTTTGCTTTCTGAGATTTTTGAGTATTGTGCAAATGTTGATCAATAATTGGTATCCTAACTTTGTTTTGAGTTTCTATTAATTTTTCTGTGATATTTTTATAAGAATCTGGTGTTTTTATTATAACATTATTTTTGGTTTCATTCTCAATTTTACTCTTTTTATCAGAATTTTTTGTCGTTTTATTTAGCATAGTTTCTGGGGTATATAATCATTGTTGATACTATTTTGGGTTACTTTGACAGGTTTTTTTAAGGTTTTCTTTAATTTTACTGTTTGTATTCTGAGTGTTGCCAGTTCATTTTCTTTCTGTTCTGTTTATAATGAGGCTTCTCCCCAGAATCCATTTTGAACTGTTTATCAAAACGTTTCACAATGGAAATCGAAGTTCTAATAATCTAATTTCACTTTTTTAAAGCCTTTAATCTTCTAATTATTTAAGAAAGGTTCTTACCTTTGCTGGAATCCTAGTAGGAGATCAATTTTTCAACAAATTCACAGTAAATCCAATGCAAATAAAATTACTTGATGTGTCCCTTTATTTGCTAGTATGCGCCACCTAGTGACACCTGTGATGATTGTTATAATTTGATTATAAATTATAGAATTATTAATGTTTATTTAAGGAGTTTACTTTTAATGCTGAATAGAAAATTAAAGCATGTTTTTGGAGATTGGATCAAGTTTGATTGTATGATGGAGTGTTTTGTTCTTAGCTTGAGGGTGAAATGTTTTCATGCAACTCAATGGGGAGTTTTATCTCGGGTACTGCTACAACTCATTTTTTTATATTTCCTATTTATCATGGTTCAGTCAATGTAGTTCCTGCCATGAACTGCAGTCTCTAAGTTTCCAAGAAAAGGAGCAAAGCATAGTTCTGTATTTTCCAATCCCTAAAATTCAAAGTTGCAAAGATTTTTGCATTATTTTTATTTGGGTTGTATGTAGCTCATTAGTGTTTAAATTGAGATAGATCTTTGGGTGTTCATGCTGCATTGCATATTTGTAATCCAGTGACTGGATTTTCCCATGATTTCAGGTCACTATGCATTCTTTTGCGGTCAGATTCTCATCAGATCTCTAAGAAAAGTTTTGATGAATGGTTCTTGACATGAACTTGTTTTTGTACATACTTATGTACTTATAATAAAAAAATATTAGTGAAATAGAAATGAGTCACACACAAACAAGATAGAATTGGAGACTAAAGCATGGTAAATACATTAATGAAATAAAACCAGATATTGAGATAATAAAGTTTAAAAAAAAAAGCACCTTAGGGAAATAATAATATAATAGTAGTGTTAGGTAAGATGAAATATGGTTGCATGGAAGAGGGGATGATGTTAAGCTTATATTATGAGATATTTTTCAAAGTTTATATTTGTATTTCGTGTGTCTTTTCTTGAAGAGTAAAATTTCTACATATATGCTGACAAGAGGAAAGTTGAAAAAGATGGAAGAAGAATGTGATCATGAAAAAGATCAGTGAAGAAACAAAAAATAGAGGATATGACCATGTCAGCCCAGTATGAATAGTAAAAAAATGATGGGAAAACAGTAAACACTGATGTGAAGAAAATCAAAAAAGAGAAGAAATGTTTCAATTTAAATGACTCAACAAAGAGAAGAGGGTAATAAAAAGAAAAAGAGCAGAAGATATTCAAATGCTGTTACAGAAAATAAAAGATGGAATTGATGAAAGCAGTAAAATATATAGCTAATCAAATAGCTGACCAAATTGACCAAGTCATAGAAGAAATTAAGAATAAAAGAATGGGCCAAAGGGTTCAGGAAGATAGTGACAATATAACCCAAATATGTGAAGAAAATATGAGATATTGATGAAAATGCTATAAATGAATATAACATGGATGCTGAAGCTATTGGTAATTATGTTGATGTTATTGCTACTGATGATCAGGTAGATAAAAACAAATGAAAAAAATGTGATGAACAAAAGGTGGGAAGTAATATATAAAATGTTCTGACGGAAAAGAATTTAATGAATTCATCAATGCAATAAATGTAAATATGGATAGTGAAAATGATGTAAATGAAGACCAAAATGAATGCAATAAATCAAAAGATTGAAAAATGTAAAGCAGGAACTGAAATAACAGGCCAAAAATTGCAAGTAATTGAAAAAGTAGAGGATAAAGTATCATCAGAGTTATACAGAATAAATAGCAGAAAGACCTGTACTCAGTTCTTTTTAAGGCCAGATATTTCAATTGAAAGTCTTGACTGCTGGTTCTCTGTTAGATAAACAAATAAAATTTGTTAAGTATTACCTATTGAATAAAGTAAATCAGATCATTACACATGATAACAAAAGTCATATGGATGTAATAGTAGAAATGTTGAGGCAATAAACCCATGGAAAAGTAGGAAGAGAAGATATCAGCTTTCCCAACTTTCAGTATAGGAGATTCCTCAAAATGTGAAATAAAAGTAATATAAAATAGGATTGTTGAAGAAAGAATAAAGATAATCCAGAAGAGGAGGCTTGGATGAGAAGATAAATAATATTGCAGAAGAAAAAAAAATCTGAACAGATCATCACCCATCCCAGTCTGACTAGACTAAAAAAATGTACTTGAATATCTTAGCTTATTGAGTGTAACTAATGTAAATTTTTGTTGTAGTGAAATGAAATTGACTGAATCAAACTAATATATCATGAAAGGGGTTCAGCTTAATGTCATTTCCCTTATGAGACCAGAGTAGTGTAACCTGTTGGCTATATAGTGACCTTAAAAATAATTATATAAGTTGGCAGCATGTTTCTCAGGTTTAGTTTAGATTATTTAATTTAATATTTAATTTTCCCATGCATATGTTTTTTATAATAATAATGGGTCTTCAATTAACTAAATATTTTTAAGTCCCAATATCATAGTATGAGAATTCACAAACATTAAATTTGTTAAATAATAATGTTATTTTTAATGTGGAAATATTTTAATACATTATAAATAATTGTAGAATGGAGAGAAAACTATAAAAGAATGTAAACAAGTTTTTTGATTCTCTTTTCAATAATTATAATTAATTAGTAGTTTAAATTTAAACTATGAAAATGTACTAAGAGCAAAATTATTATTATTTTTTTTTTTTTTTTACAAATTATTTAATAGATATTAATTTTAACCTTAAAAGAGAGAGAAAGTTTTATTTTTAATAGTATTTAAAAAGAAAAAAAATATTTTAATACCTTTGGTAAATTTTATTTTTAATTAGAGTTGTTTCTCTCTCTTTATTACAAAAAATAAAATCAGTATAATTAACAGATTATCTTGTTTTTCTTTTTGCAAGAATTTTTTTTAATTAGAAAGAAATGGCAATAATTTTATGATGTTCATTTGAGTTATTGATTTGTTTTCAATGTCTTTTCTTAAAGAGTGAAATAGCTAAACAATTTTATTTATAAAAATTTATCTAATTGGTTGTTATAAAAACTATCATGTTGGAGACAGATTATGATTGGCTTGTAGACAAGATTATTCTAGAAAAAAATAATGGGTGTGTGAATAACTAAGAAGATCTAAGTATGTGGTAAGAAGTAGATATTTCTAACTTAGCTGTTGAGAAGAGAACAGTCAAGCTGACAAAGAAGGAAAAGCAGAAGTCTTCATCAAGCTTCTGCATAGTATAGCATGAATCTTAACTAGGCTGTTGCATAGAATAGCAGAAGTTTTAATCAAGCTTTTAGCATATTATGATTTATTTATAAAAATTGGCCACCAATCGCTAACTTGGTTGGTGACTTTACAGCCTCCTGGGAATAAGGGCCATTATTTATTTTTGTCTTATAATTGTATATAATCTATTGGAAAAATATTTGTCATTTACACAAACATTCATTCTGCCTTATCAGGCAACAGAAGAAAGACCCTAGTGTTCTTTGATCTTAAACTCAGAGGTAAAAAGTCAATAAACTCACCACACTGGCTAATGCATGTTGATGAGCAGCCCATCCATATTCATATAGTATATGAATAATCACATAGTAATAACAGCTGCAATGACAAGAACATATGGACATTAGGAATTTGCTCTGCTCAGTTCCTTTAAGGCCTCCAAGAGGAAACAAAGGGTCACCTTTCAATTAATAGCAAACTCCTTTCTGCAGCCTTTCACCAAGTATTTTACCATAGTCTGCAATACTTAGCCAATTAATTTTATATATGCAGGGATGCACAGTAATTTCATATATATGTATAAAAAATTTTTCCCGTTTCTGGCACACCAACTTAGGGGCTTTGAACAGAACCACATTTTCTGGAATCCCCAGAGAAAATAGTAGATTGTTTTATATGTTTGGAATTTTCCAATGATATTTTCTCCAATTTTATATACGTATATTTTCTCGATTATGAACACCGAATACTTGTATGAATATTTATAAGCATAAACATTTTGGGTCATTTATATGAAACTGCATTAAATTTTGTCATTAGAAATTTAAAGTTGTTGACTTAATGCACTAATCATATAGGGGAGTATCAAATGATACCTATGACTTAATGATTATTTACAATTTAAAGAATGCATATTAATTTGAAATTATAGGGTCATACTGTATGGTCTTACATCTACTGATGACTGGCACCTGCGGGTAATTAAACAGGTTTAGAGCCATCCTCATATAAATTTGTCATCAGGGATAGAGAAACCCAAAAGAGATATATTATTTTGTATATTTTGTTATTTGGATTGAACGCAAGTAATAAAACAAATCAGGCATTGTTTACATATATACGTGTACTCCGAATCAAAATTTTTACCAAAATCTAGCACAGAATAAACAATCATGGATCTATAAAATTTTCCTTAATAGTTTAATCAGATTTTGAATTAAAGAACAAAGAAGGACATCAGATAAATTTTTTAAAATTACTTTTATTATTTGTGATAATTATGCATATCAATACTAGGCATTGTTAAATAAGCATGAGTTAGGGAAAGACCAGAGATGAGATGGGTTGATAATATGTTAGAGATTGGGAAATAATATCGTTTTCGCAGGAGGACTGGTAAAGAGCCACATTAAAATTTTCACTACAGAGTTATCATTAGAAATTAGGAGTAAAATAGGGAAGAGCTAATAAGGAAAAGTGATGCATTTTAAAGAGCCATCCAAAGGATTCCCAGGGGAGGAGTCAATGGAAGAAATAAAGGAGGATTATGAGACTGCCATGATCTTGCAGGTTGAGAAACAAAGTATTCTAGAGATGAGAGTAGAATTACAGGCTAGGGATCAAAAGAGTATGATAGAAATGGAGGAGAGGAGCAAACTGCAGTTTTCAGAAATGGAAGCAAGATATCTTAGATTTGGAGATGAGGAATAGATAGAGTACTTTAGATATGGAGGAGAGATTAGAAGCCAAAGTTTGTCAAGATATTTTAAATATGAAGATGAGGAACAAGCAAAATATTCTCGAAACAGAATTGAGATTAGAAAGCAAAGTACAGCGAAATAGTGTCTTTTGCTTATGGAAGAGAGATGGGAGACCAAAGGACAACAGAAAAACACTGGAAATGGTGGTGAGAAATGAATAGAATCTTTTAGATATGGAAAAAATATTGGAAACCAAGTTACAGCAAAACCTTTGGGATATGGAGGCTAAGAACACACAAAATGTTTTAGCATTGAGGGCAGAGTTAGAAACTAGGGAACAAAAGATGAACGTGACTCTAGAAGGTAGAGACCAAAAGATGGAAGAGAGATTAGAGGCTAGGGACCAATGAAAAACCTTAGACCAGGAGAAGAGACTAGGGGCTATACATCAAAACATGGTAGAGATCAAGGTTAAGAACCATAATTAAATGTAGTTATAGGTTGTCTCAAATCTAGGGGCAAAGAAAATGCTGAATTGGGCCAGAAAATATTAGAGCTTATGGGTACAAATTTTGGTGATACCACCAAAAATGTATGGACCCTAAAGAGAGAATTGGAAATCATTCAGGATAAAGTTGAGGGAAAGGAAACAGTCTCAAAGGACACAATCACCTAGATGATTGTCGGTATCCAGCAATTAAAGGTAGGGGCAAAGGAAATAATTGCGGAGAAAGATAACATCCTATCGGGACCATAGACCACTGATAGTGAAAAGGGCAGCATGCGGAAAGTTGCGACCAGTGACCTAGAAGGGGTTTGGAACCATTATACACTAGGAGGGTCAGAGGTTCGAAATAAACACTCAAACCCTGGGGTTAAGTCAAGGTTTTTAAAGGGGACATTGGAGAATATCTAAAGGCACGTAGACAGCCTATGGGAGCTGTTTCGTTTCCACAAGAGTTGGATACTCGAACCAAATTACTTTTGTCTTCCACTACCAACAAGGTCATGCAGAGAAACCCTCTACCTTCAACAGCTACTGTTCTGCCTTGCTCGGCCTTTTCAGAGCGAGGAATACCAAAACCGGATTTACCACAGCATCATGTATGAATCATATAGGTCAATCTCCAAAGAAATGCATGTCCAGTTCTTCCTTAAACAGGCTGCTCGGTTACAATCACTAACCGCCTTAACTTTCACAAACACCAGGGTAATCCTGGGTCCAATGGAACATTCCTTCATATGTGTGATGGGGTATGGTAGGATGCAGAATCACAATTATAGAAGAAATGGCAGAGTTCCTTGCCGCAATAGAGTCCACTTATTTTATTGAGGAATCTTTGGAGCTGTGGTGAGCTAAATCTGCAGAGCTTTAGAGACCACAGGTACAAAACCCTTGACCACAGAGGTCATATGAGCCAGGTAGTGGGGACTGAACTTGGAGCAAAGGGACCAGTAAGAATGATTAGAATACCTTAATAGGGACCTATAATTCCTGCAAATTAAGGCCATTTAACGAGATGAAATCATTCATGGATCTGTCACGTCCCCAAAATTTGATTCATTTTGGAATAGTGACATGTATTCAGTTTGAATACTAAAGTGATTTTTTTTGTGTGTATAAATTTTTTTTTGGTTACTTATATAATTACCATTTGTATTTAAATTTACTAACTTTGCATAATAACCTTAGTGGTGATTGACTGCGATGCAGCATTTTTAAAAATAATAATTTAGTCAGGCAAAACTTAAAATAAAAAATTTAAAATTTATACCTGTTAATTTTTAAATTTATCTACATTAATTTACACCCATGATTGTATTTAATTATAAGTAAATTCATTTTTTTTCCCTCATGTTTTTTTTATAAGTTTGGGGATATAAACCAATATAATCTTACAGTCTATCCATTACACCTGCTGTACCCCATAACTATCTTTGTGCTCACTTTAAAACTCTACATGTATATCTCTATAAACATCGTTATATATGTATCAGCACATATACACATATATCTATATGTATACGAGTGTAGGCTGTGATGTATAATCAATTTAGATATATTACAGCATATTTATATCTATAAGTTTTTAGATCTTTAATTTTATAAGTTTATGTATTATAATTTTATTTCATTAGTTTCATTGAGAATCACATATATATGAACAATTTCACATAGGACCAACATACATATACACCTGGGTCTCGTTTTATGCGGATTATTTTAATGCGATTTTGAAGTTATGCGATTCATGTTTCTTCTTAATATCTTTCATATTTCACTATATTTATTGGATATCAAGAAATTTAAATTATTAATAACTTATTTTCACTTGAAATACTTTTTTTTTTCTTTCAAAAATATAAAGTTATATTAGCAGCTAACGTGAATATGGCCTGAAGCTGTATTTAGAATTTTAGCTTCTACTTAAATACTAATGAGTAAATAATAATAATAGATTTATACTTACATATAAAAATATCGCAATAAATATTCAAAAAAATTAAACTTTTAAAACATATATTTTGTTATATATAACAGAAATAAATAATCTTTTAGATTTTTAAAATAAAAAACGAAGATTTTATAAACTGAAAATAATCTTTCTAATGATAATGTATAATCTTTTTGTTTTGATTTTGATCTCATTTTTTAAATATAGAAACAGAAAACCATTAACACAGCATAAGACTGAAAGTGGCGCTAGTTGTACATCACATCATGAATAAAAATAGTGGCTAACAGGTTTCTCTGGGCATAATTGCTGAGAGATTCTTGACTTCGTTTAAAAAGAACTTCAATACATCACATCACATAGAGTCTGATTTCTTTCCAGTTTACAAACGAATGCTAGCGGTAATGATTAAAATATCTATGAAAAATCTAAAATTAAATATTGTAGTTAATAAAAAAAGTAAAAAAAGTTTGTCTTGTATTAATTTTTTTCAAATATTTGAAATTTTTTATTAGTCATACTTTATTTGCTTATTTTTTTAATGCGAATTTTAAAGTAATTTTTCTTTGTTGCTTTGCTTTTATGCAAATTCTGAAAATCACAGACCCTATCCCCCATTTTTCAAGGTAAGTTAAGTCTATTTTTGTGCAATTTTTTTTAATGCGGGTTTTTTGTAGAACCTATCTATCGCATAAAACGAGACCCAGTTGTACAACAAAATGTTTATAGAAAGATTGCTAAATTTCTAAATCTAAAATAAAATATTGTCAACACAAATCATGCCACAGTTATCTGTTTTAAGATGCATGAAAATTAAATCTAAATCTATATTTTGACAATAATAATTTTTAAGGAATGATTTAGTCTAAAACAAAATTCGTTCAACCAGCATTATTTTTATTCCATTGGGAATCGAGTTGTCTAAACCAAGATAAAATTAGATTATTAAAAAAATTAAACTATGGTAAAGTAAATTTTGTAAATTTAAAGTCAATCTTGTAAACAAGTGCGTAAACAAATGCTAATGGATTTCCCTGCTGTGAATCTAGCTTGTGAGAAAATATAATATAGGAGTAGAAAAATAGTACAAATGCTCTATATTTTGGCACTGTAATTATGCTATTCTATAATTTTTAAGTTAATTGCTACATGAATCTATCCCGGTTCAAATTTTATAATGAATGGGTAGAAAGCCGCAGATTTTTTATTTCTTCCTATGGAAGAACGGTTACCTTCAGTCCATCCTACATGCTGCCACATTATGTGATCATCATTATCTCAGAGAGTTCTAGCCACAGCCTGCTGCCAAGGAAAGACCTCACCACCAATCAACCTATCAAGAGAAGAATGCCACGAAGCCTCCTCCCAAAATGATTAAGCTACAAGAAGAGATTGGTAATATTCTTCAAACTGCAGAACTCTTAAATTATTTTCTAAATCTATCATTTAAAATATCAAGCTAGCTACTGTAATTCTACGAACATTCATTTTAATTATTGATTTCTTATTAAATTAAATCATTCTAAAACTAAAACTTGCTTGTATCTAAATTAATGTAATTCGTTTTTTCTAAACTCATAATAACTGAAATCAGTTTTATTAGTTTTGATTTCTCTAAAAACTGCAGTCATGCCTACAATTACTATTGCCTTTAATAATTTCATTTTCATTTATTTAATATATGTTATATGCCAACATTTCAAGGCAGCGAGTAATTATTTTAATAAACTTTTGAGGAGAGACAGTTAGAAGCTCTCCAGTGTAAGATTTATCAATGCTCTTTAATCTGTATGAATCGTTGCTTCGAAATCTTATTCTACTAGATAATAATCGATTGCTACACCCTCATTACTATTGATATTTAGTCATCTTTATAATTGTATTATGTTTTGTCAGGTTTGCCTAATGAATTACTAGCTTATAAGTCATTTATTAGTTAGAAGTGGAATGATAGCCAAGGGTGATATTAAAAGTATATTTCTAAATGTTGTTAAGGCCTTTAAATATACTTTCTTTTCCATACCTTATTGTTGTCTATATATGAATAATTAATAGTTAGTTAACTCTTCAATTAGCATGATTGCTATATGGTATCCAAAAACTGGGTTGAGTTAATTTTGGCAGACAGAAACTGTATTTAGGTGTCTTAATTAATTAATTTTTATATATACATATTAGCAATTACTAGGTGTTGAGAGTGAGTTTTTATTAAGCACCGAGCATGCATTAAAATCTTGTTACTCCTTTCTTTTAAGATGGTTTACGGTATCATGCTGCCCATTCTTAAGTTTGGATGGCTATATCTTTTAGAACTGGAACATGAGGGTCCAGAACCTTATTCAGAGTCTATCTGATTTCCCAAACTGATAAGTTCATTATTATTAATTATGACAAGTTGTTCGATCCTAGGGCACTAAGTATTAGATACTGAAGCCTGTGAAGAATTACACATTCACACTATGACCTTAATTTTACATTTTATATGTGTTATAGTCTTCAGATGCAAAATCGAAGGGTAAGTAGCTCCTCATTCCCTTAACAATAATGTTCAGCATTAGTCTGAACCAGTAATCTGGTTTCCCATAGTAAATCTGCATTTAGAGCCTATTTAATTGCTCTGGGATAATATTATACAATCAGCTTAATGCTATATATATATATTAATCATCTTGGCTAACATTTTAGCTCATAACATTGGCAAACTTAAGAATAAATTTGGCATATCAAAATATTAGGCATGATTCATAAACCGCTGACAATTATATAAATTAAACTCCTTATTAAGATGAGACTGGTTTGCCCATATTATCTCATTATTACTGTAATGTCTGCATGGATAACTATATCTATCTTACACTCAAGAATTGATGTTCTTTGTTTTATTATTATTTATCATTTATTTTATTAAATTTATTTAAACTTATGTGATGTTGTATGTCATTACTCCGAATTCATTCCAAATCATCCAAATTCTTTATTATTAAATATATTATTCATTTTATTAGTTAAGTCATAGCATGTTAAGTAGCTCATAATAGTTAATTATAAATAAATTATTAATTGCCCCAGAGTCTCATGTTTCTCCCTCTGCACAGCTAAATCACTGAAGAAATTGAGACCGAGTGTAACCTCATAAATGTGATTCATAGGGTTTTAAATCTCCAAGTGCTGGTAAATGAGTTGAAACTTGGTCAGATTCAAGGTCTCATCACCTCATGTAGATCAGTTTTGGTGTATTTTGCCTGGGTTCTGAATTTTGTTATGTGAATGCTCAAATATGACTATTACACTGAATTGGCAAGGAAAGCTATAGAAAAGAAAAGTTTCAATTAGTATAAAATTATATTTTGGTGGTGGAAGAAAAGTTATTTCAACAATTAGAAAAGATGGAACTATTACTAAAAGAAAAATGACATCATAAAATATGTAGAAAAGTTCTACAAAGAATTATCTAATACACCTGGGTCTCATTTTATGCGGATTATTTTATTGCGATTTTGAAGTTATGCGATTCATATTTCTTCTTAATATCTTTCAAATTTGACTATATTTATTAGATATCAAGAAATTTAAATTATTAATAATTTATTTTGACTTGAAATACTTTTTTTTTATTTCAAAAATATAACGTTATATTAACAGCTAACGTGAATATGGCTTGAAACTGTATGTAAATAACCTATTTATACTGAGTAAATAATAATAATAGATTTATACTTATATATAAAAATATCGCAATAAATATTCAAAAAATTTAAACTTTTAAAACATATTTTGTTATATATAACAGAAATAAATAATCTTTTAGATTTTTAAAATAAAAAACGAAATTTTATAAACTGAAAATGATCTTTCTAATGATAATGTATAATCTTTTTGTTTTGATTACGATCTCATTTTTTTAATATAGAAACAGAAAACCATTAACACAGCACAAGACTGAAAATGGCGCTAGTTGTACATCGCATCACGAATAAAAATAAAGTGGTTAACAGGTTTCTCTGGGCATAATTGCTGAGAGATTCTTGACTTCGTTTAAGGAGAAGCCACAATACATCACATTACATCAAATCTGATTTTTTATCAGTTTACAAACGAACGCTAGTGGTAATAATTAAAATATGTATGTAAAATGTAAAATTAAATACTGTAGTTAATAAAAAAAGTAAAAAAAGTTTGTCTTGTATTATTTTTTTTCAAATATTTGAAATTTTTTATTAGTCATACTTTATTTACTTATTTTTTTTAATGTGAATTTTAAAATAATTTTTCCTTGTTGCTTTGCTTTTATGTGAATTCTGAAAAATACAGAACCTATCCCCCATTTTTCAAGGTAAGTTAAGTCTATTTTTGTGTGATTTTTTTTAATGCGGGTTTTCTGTGGAACCTATCTACCACCTAAAACGAGATCCAGGTATAGTAAAAAACTCGAAAACAAAGTATCTCATACAGTTACATATTCTGAATTGCTATATATTTTTTAAATAAAGAAATGAGACAAATAAATTGATGACAGAGGGAAAAATCTCAGAAATAGTGGAATTTTTATTGATGGTTGGAAGAATGCTGTAACAAAAGCGGTATTTAAGAAAGGTGAAAAAGAAGATATTAGAAATTATAGACCTATCAGTTTTTTTCCAGTTCTATGCAAGATATTTGTCAAAGTAACTATCTCATTTAGAGTGAACTTTAGACTCAGACCAATCAAAAAAAATAGGCTGAATTTAAAATTATTTAGCACATTGGATTACATTCAAATATTGAGAAGTTATAGAAAATACTTATGAATATGAATTTTCACTATATTTTGGATTTGAAGATTATGGAAAGGCATTTGACATTTCCATAATGATTAATCAAGCTTTAAACCATTCAAAAGTAGATCAGCAATAATGTCATTTTCTCAAGACTATATAAAATGCAATAATGTCATTTTCTCAAGACTATATAAAATGCAACAACAGTGATTAGATTATATAGTGACATGAAAAAATATTAACATTGATAAGGGTATATGACAGAGTGATTCCATATCTTCAAACCTCTTTTAGGAGTTTTATGAGAAATATTTTCTGGATTAAAATTGGGAAATAAAAAATAGATGGAGGTTATGTGGTTCATCTAGATTTTACAGGTTATTTTCGCAAATTATTATTATTTAACATATGGATTTTTTTTAAATAACTAACTATAAACATAATATCATGATGGAATTTATTGAGATTCCAGCCAAAAGATAGATTCACCAGGGGCTTTATTAAGTTCTTCAATTCTGTCACTGTATCCATAGATTTAGTAGTCATTAATTATATGGTTCATAGTTTTGTTTGTTCACATGTGTATAGACTAGTGGCTGTTAAATTTCATTTATGAAGCAGACTGAGCACAATGGTCATAAGTTGTCCTTGAATTGATTGATGAGATTTCATTTGCATCTAGAAGATCAAATTTTGCTGCTTTATTTTTGGATCTGGAAAAAGAAATTAGTTTGGAATAGCATAAGATTTTTATTTTTTATACCAAAATTTTTCAGTTGTAGATTCTTGATTGAACATTTAAAAATGGATTTTGATAATGTTTCACAGATTCAGGAATGCCACAAAAATTATCAGATGAAAGCAAAAAGCCAAATTAAAGACAAAGGTTGAAAAGACTAAAATAATGTTCAATAGTTTTGTATAGAAGTAGAAAATAAAGACTTGATATCATGAATTAGAAATTAATAACAACTGCACATATCTTGGTCAGAATATTAACACCAGTGGAAATATAATAAATGGAATTAATTATAGAATTAAACTTGGATGGAATGCTTTTAGTAGAAATAATTTGATATCAAAATAAAATATAGCTATTTTTTTTTAAAAGAAAGGTGTTTATTAGTTATATTTATCAATTATTACATATGGGTCAAAAAATAGATGAACATTAAAGAGTCATCGGAGTTACACAATAAAGTATTGTGCTGCTACAAATCGACACTATCCACACAATTTCTAAAATTACGCTGACCGGTATGAGGACACCGCTAGGCATACAGCCTAACCCAAGATCGAGAAGAATCTTCAAATCATAATGATAATTTGTTTACGTACTGCAATCACACAATAAATTTTAAGTTGTAATCTTACGCGGACACTATTAATTATACTTTATGTTAAACTAAATGGACAAATAGTTGCTAACATAAATAAGAGAAATTAAAGACAGGGGCACTTAAGTATGGTTTAAATATTTATTATATTCATTTTAATACTAACTGCTTTCCCCATGCACTTTTCAGAGCACTCCAACTGTCTCAATCCAGAATTTAAAACGAAAGAGAAACATAAATTTTAATTCCATTCCTTTTTTTTAATACTGTTCATTATTAAACGTTTTATATCTGTTTCCTGAAGGAACATGCACCACACAAAACCTATGAATGACAGCGATCCAGATTTATTCTAGAGACCTGTGCAAATAGGTATGACCGTATGTCGACTTACTAATAAGAATGGGCAGAATCATGTACTACTCAAACCTTCTACATTTCACATTAAGTAATTATATACAATTCCTTAATGGACAGGGCAAGTATCCGTTGTTTGCTTACAGCTGTCGAACATCCCTTTTACACACACCCAAGTTCTTACATAAGGTTCCTGTGTTTGCTGATAATCGGAACTCTTTACTGATCTTTACCCCCCCCCCATCTTTCCAGATCGAGCAGTTAGCATTTTTGGGACTCAAAATTACACACACGTTGAACATAATAAAATGAATTACAATTATATAAAATTTTAATTAATAAAAAGTTAGTAAAATAACACCATATCCTCTTTTTCTATTCATCCAAAATAACATGAAAAAAAAAGCATTCCATCTTTAAAATCCCACACTCTGCTGTTGAAACTTTTTTGTATAATTACTTTAGTGAATGGAGTCTAGAATTCTATTATGCTAATCAGAATAAAAGTTCTTTAGATAAAGGTTCATATTTACCCTGATCGATCAGCTGTGTCACTTTCATCATATGGGTGGTGTCTTTATATGATTTCAGTCCTGAAATGGCTGGCATGAATCCTTTGTTTTGTCTCCTGGCTTTTTTTTTACATATCCGGCTAGCTTGCTGAATCCATCCTTTCCATCATTGGTGATTGCTCGGTAGCTTCAGGTGTGGCTGTGACATGTATTTCCCTGAGGGGCAAGTTTTGATGTTCTCTAGCTGGAGAACATTTTCTTGGTGCTGATTAATATTATTCTTTCTAGCAAAAGTTCTGAAGATTTTATATATCTATCACTATAAATATTCCTTTTTTTTTTAACAAAAGCAAAGTCTGAAATTTATATGTTTTTCAGCTAACAAGATTAACACCTTGCGATTTATTTTTAGATGTATTTTGACACTTCTACTTCCTGTCCTTTTATTCTCATTGCATTTTTTATTAATGGAAAAGTTCTTGTTGAATTAGTGCAATAGATCAACTCCAGCAATATATATAATTACAAATACTTTTAGTATTTAAAGTTTCAACAATAGAGTTAATTGCAAAGTTCTATACCCCCACCCTAACCCATGTTTTCCCCAGAATTTCAATAAAATAAACAATGAAAACAAAATCTCAAGATCTAATTTTATCTTGAGGTATAATGGATTTAAATAAATTAATAAAATGAAGAAATCCTGGTTTCTTCAAGATAAAAATAAAAAAAAAATTCAAAGATTATTTTAAAATATTTTTACAACTACATACTTTTGATAAAATTAACATATATGTACACTTACATATATATGAGATGGTAGAAAATATCATCTCATTACTCCCTTCTCGGGGGAAATAAACAAAAAAACTTTTAACTACCCCATGTGATCTTTTCTCCTCTTTTATCTTGGGATTATTGCAATTCTCCCACCCAACCTTAGAGATATTTTCACGATATTCCATATTGACCAACATTTCCAATGCTTTTTCTATAGATAACCTGCGTTTTTTCGGCAAGCTTGCGTTCACCCCTACTGGAAGGTCATACTTATTGTCCTCACAATTGGTAGAGTTTGGCAGCTTGATGTTGGAAAAACTGGCTATAGCTTTCTCCTTTGTTTGGCCTATACTTTTCCTGCAATATCCATTTAACTGAAAAATTAGCACCATTCTTTACTAGATCATTCTGCTACCAAGTTGCCTTTAACAATATTTTTGCTAAGAATATACTTTTATAATTCAACTATAAATAATTTTCTTCTTTTTTGAGTTAATGTAATTATTTATTAATGAAAACATTCACAGAAAAGGTAGTTTTTAAAAAAAATATTCAGCTTTATTGATGCCTAGCAGGCTTTCATTATAACATGTATATCATATGATATATATCTTATATCGTATATCGAAAGCATGCTAAGCATTAATAAAGCTGAATATTTTTTTAAAACTATCTTTTCTATGGTGTTTTCATTAATAGTTATGTATTATAGGAATACATGTGTAAAATAAACTGATCTCATTGATATGAAAAGTGTTCTTGTAGTTTTTCAAAATTCATAGTAACTTTCCTGCAGCACTTGACATCCCTTTAGACCACAGTAAATGAATCATTGTATCCTGGTCTTCTTTTATGCAAATCAAAGTGAGGCAGTTATTATTTTTCACAATTGCTGATGTAATAGGTTTAAACTGTACAATAGTGATCACATATGGAAAGCTGTAAAACAGTAAGGCAAATATTTAATACAACTATAATTTTTGACTTATCCTCATATTTTTATTATAGTAAAGTTTAAACATTTTTTTTTTTATGATTTAGTTTAACTTAAATTGAATGTATTGTAATTCACTTGCATGTTTATTTATTACCATTAGCAGGTGTTTGCAAATTTTGATTTTTTTTTTATGAGTTAATTTGTAATTAAAAACAAACTTTTTACATTTAGATTTGTTGATTTTAGTGCAGTGGAATCGCAATATTCCTTATAATTTGTTCCAAGCCTCCCCATACATTATATATACCAACTAATAGCTTACATTTGTTTATAAACTTCGATTACAATATAATGTATAATTGTTTACTGTGTTGCAGATGCACTTTTCAATACGTACATATTTATGTGTATATTAACTTATCCAAATTAAGATTATAGTTTAAGCAAAATTAAAAAAAAGTCATGTTGCTATTAATAATTAATAGAGAGAGCCTGATTTAAATAATAGTATTTTCTGCATGTATTTTCCTATTTAAATTCACTCTAAAAATAATAATAAAAAACTTATTGTACAATATTGTTAATTTTTTAAAAATATAATGGACAATAATGTATCATTTTCTTCTTATAGATTTTAAGCTTTCTGAGGATGCAATACAATAATGTCTATCAGAAACATTTTACCAATTCATATTTTCTCTTTTCAATTACCAAAAATGATCTTTTAGTCTTGCTTTGGTGGTCGAGAGGTCAGCGTGACTGCCTTGCACTTGCAGGCAGTTGCCCGGGTTGCGGGTTCGCGTCCCGGCCGATGCTATGACACTTAAAAAAATCTTTTATTATGAATATATAACTTTAATTATTTCAGGAACCCATACAGTATGGCAAATATGTTTTACTCAATTCATTATTTTTCTGGTAGACAATTTTTAGTTTTTAACATATGGATGACTTCTGAACATGATTTATTTATTTATTGAAGTTGTTAATTTTCATTTTATCATTTATTAATCCTCCTGCATTATGATGCTTTATATTGTTTCAGCTGGTGAGAATTTTTGGAAATGCTCAACTTTTCTATTTTGATAAAATTTTATACTGCTCAATAAATTGCACTTGATTTGCACTTGATTTCCTTTTAATTTAATTTTATAAAGGAATAATATTCTGTAGAATTATATTTGATCATTTAAAAAATTTAAAAACTGACTTGTAAATATAACAGTGTACCATAAAACTTCATCACAGATATTTATGTAAACGCTTGAACTAAAAATGAATGAATTTCTTTTTTATTTTCAGTTTTTTTTTAATGTGAATGAATGAAGATAGATTTATGATAACTCCATCAAATTCTGCTTTAAAATCTGATATTTTCTTACCAAAATTACAATATTTTACAAGATTTTAATACCAAGTCAGTTTTGATGGATACTGTCATTTTTTCCATATATATTACAATCAAGTTTATTAATTTCTATTTCTAACAATAAAACATAAATGAATAAATTGAAAGTTTACCTGTATAGTTTTTAATAATAATCAACCGATTAGTGTGCAAAAATAGTCAAAAATATTTTATAAACAAGCAAAAAATTATTTAAAATTATAATTCAAAATCTTCATAGAATCTAGACGAGAAGGCGAATACCTACTGAACATTTTCTTTTGTCAAAAAAATAGTTTTTCATGTCAGCTGCAGTCTATAAGATGCAACCTCTTCAGTTTTTTTTTTCAGTTTTAACTATCAATAAAATCATTATGTTAAAATCTACTTTAAAAAAAAAAAACTGTGGGTCAAAATGCTCATGTTTCAATATATTTAGCTCAAAGAAAATGTGTTTAATAATCAAAATTGCTTTAGAATTAGTGAGATTGCTTCAAGATGAAATAATGATTTGCAATATATTTATGATAAATGCTTGTAAAATTTCAGGGATTATATTGATTTTGTTTAGTTACATTTTTTGTCTACATATTTAACCATTAGAAACCAATCAATACTTAGACAATCCCAATATAGATAACAATCAAGAATTTCAAACTGTTGTCAAGGCAACCTTCTTTTAGCAATAGAGGATAGCATATTAATACAATGCATATTACAGCATCATTTTTATATTTTTCATGCTTAAATGGTCATTTTAGATTATATTTTGCTCCAGGCAGTGAGTCTGGAATAAATTAGTTTTAAATGCACACATTTCAATGTACTATTGAATGAACACGCTGCTCAACAAAAAACTTGTGGATCCAATTACATTTATTGCACAGGACTCCATGTAATTAATTTTTTGTCAGTGAGCAATAACTATAATAATATTATATAATTATATTCAAAAATTATTTCTGTCTCTGGGCAACTGATGTAATAAGCTGCATAAAAGTAAAATTCCAAAAAATATTAATAAAATACTAGAAAACCATTCTGAAAATAACAAAAATTCCCATTGTTTTACTTTTATTATCTGATTTTTCTAAATTTGGTGATAAATAACTACAATTAAAATTATTTCAGGCTTCAACCTGACTGAAGTAACACAATATAGATTCATTTAAATTAAAGAATCATGGCAAACGCTTGATGGCGTTGATGCTAAACAAAAACACATAGATATAATGTTCCCAGGTAGCGATTGTATATTAATATTGCCCTTTTTTGTTTTAAATAATTTCTAGAAAATGATATTATAATATATATATTTTTGTTATAAAATGTGAAAAATTCCGCCTTTTTTTGTTGAATTTTTTTGACAATTATTAATGAGAGATGTGTTTATTTTGACTAAGTTGAAATACAAATTTATGTTTTTTTTAAATATTATTGACAAAAATTAATGGGAGAAGTTTTTTTTTATTCTCTATAATTTATTGAATGCAAAATCAATATGTTATATATTGTACAAAGGAAACGAGTATAAAATATAAGCTAATACATGTGTAAAAAAATGATAATCAAGCAAGATGAATATGTTATATACATTAATGAATTCATAAGGACATACAGACCAATACAAATAGAATAGGGATAAAATAAATGTGTGATAATAACTGTCATATCTGGTACCATTGTCTACTGTTCAAACCAAGCAGTCCATCATATAACAGTGTTTATTTACCCAATCTGCCTGACAAATGACTCAGTTCAGCAGACTGTTCCGTTCATTAAATGTTCTTAATGAGATTCCATGTTTCATAAAATCTTGAGTTGGGAGTTAGCAGTTTGTCACGATTCTTCATTTTTTGTAGTTTCCTAATGGTAAAAGCCTCTTCATCGAAAGCATTGGTGTTGAATATTTTTCTGCACCTTACAGTCCAAATTGCATAGTTTATGAATAATGACAATCTGATTGTGGCAATTGATCTTGTTCTTATGCTGTCATTGAGCGATATGATTAAGTAATAGTCAACGTTGAGGTTCTTGGCAATTGTACTTCTTGTGATCCAGAGACCAGGGTATGAGCGAATCAGATGTTCAAATGTTTCTTCATGCCTATGACAGAGAGGACAAATAGGATCAATTTTAACAATGCCTCTCTTATATGCAAGAAACCAGTTGGTACTCACTGAATTGATGTTGATTTTGAGTACAAAATCCAGGTATTTAGGCTCCATGCTCCAGAAGCTGAAGAGAGTCATGAGTTTTTTATTGGAAGTCCCCAACTTGGGACATATGTCGATGTTGACTGGATGTATTAGTCTGTATGCTTCCCATATCTTGATTCGATTGTCAAATGTGTCATGGGTGATGACCATGTATTTTTTAATCAGCTCAATTGATGAGTCTATGAAGTTCTTAGCTCTAGGTGGCGGTCTATCAGTAGGAATTACTGGCTCCAGAATCTGCTCATATCCAAAGGTTTTGATTATTATTGAGATAAAGTTGAAAGTTTTCTGTACTGCAATAGCCTGGAGAGAATGCAGGGACAAACCATTGTATTTCTTATGTTGCTGCATGAGCTTAATGCTAAATGCAGCAACTTTGCCTTTCCAGAATAATCTCGCTGCAAGAGTGTTTACTTTTCTGATAAATGTTTTGGTAAGTTTGATGATTGGCACATAATAATTTATTTTGGCCATAATTTTCATATTCAATATGGCTACTTTCCCAGGTAGGGATAGATAGACTTTGGATAATTTTTGGGTTAAGTTTTCCATTGATAATAGGATTTCATTATGTATGTCTTTTGACATTTGGATATGTGTTTTGGCAAGTGCAAATCCTAGAAATTTTTGAGGCTCTGCTTTGAACTTAGATGCAATTTTTTTTCCATTACAGATTTTCCATGTTGCAGATTTCAATGGATTTATTAAGAGACCAAATTTACTGGAATACCATTTCAAGATGGAGTTAAGCTGAGTAAGAAAATTTGATGATGGGAGAAAAACAATGATATCATCGATGTATGCAATCACATTGAGCGTTTTAGCCAGTCTAGGTATATATATGCCAGGATGCTGTTGTTCTATAGCCTTCAATAGTGGATTGATATAAGTAATAAACATAAGTGCACTCAGGGGAGAGGCCTGGGGGATAGAGGCTCCAGGTTTGAAATATGATGACAATCTACCATTTAGGGATACAGTAATTCAGGGATCCCCAACCTTTTTGCACTTAAGAGCACATTCTACAATATCGGCCAGGTGGCGGGCACCATTTATTTTTTTTCAACCAGATGGCGGGCACCCTTTATTTTTTCAATATAAATTTATAGTTGGATATTGTTAATAATACACATAATGTACAAAAAAATATTTATTTCAAAAATAAAATTTTAACATATAATTAACGTTTATATTTTTACGCTGTAAAAGTATAGTATGCCCTACAATTTGATTGATTACAATATAATGCAATAATTTATAAGAAATTTTAAAAATTAAATTTATTGTATCAGATAAATAATTTGGTCTGCGGGCGCCATGGTGCCCGCGGGCATAGGGTTGAGGACCCCTGCAGTAATTTCTCTGTTATCCAAAAGGTTTTGAATGATTTGAATTATGGACTTTGGTATTTGATGTTCTTCAAGCAAGTGTAGAAGGGTGTTTATGTTGATGGAATCAAAAGCCGCACTGATGTCAAGTTGAACAGCAATGGCAGCTTGTTTTCTATTTTGTCTGATGTGGTCCAGAAGAATTTTAATCTGTCCCATTGCCAGAACTGGGGATAAATTCTTCTTGGCATATTGAAAAGGTGAAATATCTTTTAAAATCTTGTCTTGAATTTTTTCCTTAATAACTGTTTCCAGAATCTTGATAATGAGTGGGGACATAGAGATGGGGCGGATGTTGAGTATGGATTGGGTATCCTCATGCTTCTTAAGAAAGGGAACTAGAGCAATGGGATATAGGTGAGGTATCGACCTTTTCTCCTGTGCCAAATAATCTCATTTTTAGCAGGATGGGAATGGTAAAATTACTCAGGTGATTAAGCAGAAACAGGGGGATTCCATGTAATCTGGGGTGAGTTTTATCTGGCGTGGTTTGAAGTTTATCTTTGAAATCAGCCTCAGTTATTCCATGATTGATTGCAGACTTCATTTCGACTCAGTCACAATAATGATGATTGGTTTTCTGGAGCTTCTGTTTGAAATGGCAATATATCTCATTTATCATTGGTTCACTTACAAATGAGTTATCACCAATCTTTAGTATGATGGGTGTAGGTGGTTTTTTGATGGCTCCAAGTGCCCAGCGGAGATATCCCCTTGTCTAACAATGTTGATGTGCAAGAAAATTTCGCGAATGCTTGATGGAGAGATAGTCAGCTCTAACTTTTTGTTTGCTTTTATATTGTAGCTTAAGAGCAATGACTTCTTCAGTGGAGTGGGAGGCTGCAGAAAAGGCTTTCATCCTGTTACTAAGATCATATAAATCCTTGAGAAGAGCAAGAGAAGCTTTTCGGTACTGAGTGTGATGATTGATCAGGATTTGCAGAATGCCAATAAAAGCAAACCATGCTTCTTCAATGGGTTTATTAAGGATGTCTATCTTTTTAAAGTAGATGTAGGATTTAGATGGTATCGCCTCTGTAATCGTGGACTTAGTTAGTAGCCGGATTGTATTGTTAGCAGTTGGCACAGCATTATTCAATGCTTCAATTTGTATGATCTGCCCAAGATGGTCTGAGAAGACTACATGTTCTAACTGGGTGGACAGAATAAAATGTATATCAGGAGTATAAAAGAATAGGTCAATCAATGATCTAAACTTTTTGGTGTAGTATGAGTAAGAGTTGGAAGGAAGGTGGCCATCACCACTCATTACTGATCTTTGTATTAGATGTATGTAGTTTCTATTAAATCTATCATAGAGATGTTAAAATCCCCAAGTATATTGATTATGGTATGATTTGGATTTGAGGTATATATATATACATTAGGTTTATTGACAGATTTTGGTATGTTACAGCAATAGCCACAATATTAGCATCCAAATACATAATTTTAAATTTTTTAGGGGGAAATCTTTTATTTATCAATATTGCCACTCCCCCAGCAGCTGTAAGGCTATTTGAGAACTGAACATATCCATGTGTTTTTTTTTTTTTGTGTATGTTTAGATAGTTTCTTGCCAGTAATTAATGGGAGACAAATTAACATTACTTTTAGAATAATCAAACAAACATCTGCATCAAACATATTTACCCCTAAATCAATAATTTAACCGTTTACTCAAATAATTAAAATTTCACTCACATATTCTTGACTTTTCTTGAGAAAATAATTTTATAAACCTTTAACAACATTTCCATGGCCACAAATAACATTTCCATGGACAAAAACTTTGAACAAACATAAGTCAATGCGTAAACGACAAACCAACACATGAACTTAAAACTGTCCATGGAACACAAAACATCGTATAGAAAAAAAGGCAACAAAAAAAAGGACTATTTCTGCTTTAGCTGCATCTAACTCAAGATTGCATGAAAATCATCTCCGGCCTTGTGAAGAAGTCACCACAGGAACTCACACAGGTAATTGTCCAGAGAACTTCTGGCTGTCCCATGCTATTTTCTGTTCTGGGACTTCAGATATCCCCAAAGACGTTCGACATTTTGGGTGTGAGTGCCTGTTTTAGGGTCGACAAAGTTGTAGCGATGGTTAACAGTGAAGTGTTTAAACCCTGCAGCCTCCAAATCAGATGTTTTATAGCCCTTCCAGCAGTTGGAGTAAATGGTGGATCTGGGCTCAACATTGGCCTGTATGGCCTGCAGAAGGGTGGATGCAAATTGTGATGGAACTGACGTGTTTCTCGGCAGAACCCTCCAAAGATCTATTGTTGATGAAGCATTCTTCCCTGGTGGTTCTTTTGTCCACTGAAAAGTGTTTCATCCACCTCAACTATCAAATCTTCTCCAACTTGACTGAATGGTCTTGAAGAAAGACTTTCACGGCACAGCTCATGGAGAGCCTCCTTCCACCTGACCAAAGCATCTCGAGACATAACAAGATTATTGACAGCGTGCTCTATGCTCAACTCATGACTCCAATAGTGAAGCAACCGTAAACATTTGATGAAGGGCATGTGGAATCCCTCAAACCAGCTGCCTTTACAAAGCGAACACTTGCGACGGCAAGAACGCGATTTGCAGATGAAAGTCCAAAGATGTTTATGGATCTCAAGTCGCATTGTCTTGCCACACAAACATATCTTTTCTTTCAGCAGTATGTTGTTCTGCTGTAGAAACGTCACAGCGATGGCTTCAGTATCTAGCAATTGCCATACCTTCAACTTTTCATAATTCCAATTTGCTATCTTTTTTGTCTCAGAAAAATACTCTGCTAAAATGTGACTTACATTGCAGCCTGATTGTCAAAATATTGCGCTACCCCACCCTAAAAGCTAATTGATGAGGCTTACAGCTTTATTATGGAATAATCACAATACTGTTAAAAGGTACCAGTATGTCAATTCACATTAAAAAAAATATGTCACCAAAGAAAAATTAAATTATTTAGACACAATGTACTTAACATATCCTAGTACGATACTGTAGCAAAAAAATACAACTCAGCATTACTATAAACTACATAACACAAACTCCTATGGCAAACCAATGAAGGCATTTTCCTCTGCTTTTAGCATAGAAAACAGCCACAATGGTAGCCGGCAGCCAAATATAACAGACTCTTTTTATGTTATATCATAGAAAGAAGGCTAAGTGCTTGGCCAGCAGCCGAGTAGAACAGACTCTTTCTATGTTATATCATAGAAAGAAGGCTAACTACTCGTCTGCGGCCGAGGAAATGGCATATTTCTAATGATTTAGCTAGAAATAGTGCCATCAAGTGGCTGACACGATAGATCAAAACTATCATTTTCTCATACTTTTGATTCTTATTTTTAACGGTAATTTCATATTTAAAGTCGCATGATACTCAGAGTGATCTAAAATTAATATATTTTTTAAACTTCTAAATCTAATTTTTTAATGTAGCAAAGAGAAACAATTTTTTTTTAACAATTTAGCATCTAATAAAAAATATTTAAATAATTATGATTAAAATCAACATTCTTTTTTTTAAAAAATAGTTTGCTTATCAGTGTTTTAAAAAATAATATCAGAATCATTTGGAAGTTAATAATTTCATCTATACATATTGATTTTTACATACATTTTTTTTTTCCATTTTATTAAATTAAAAAGATATAAAATATGTGATTTTTTTTTCTATACTAACCAAAAAAAAATAAAAATAAAAACATTCTATTGTTTTTATTATGCTATTCAATGAACTAATGAGTTATTAATGTTTGTGATACCAATTTCTTTTTTCAACAAATTTGGCAGTGAAACAATATAAATGATTAAACTATGAAATTTATACACTGTGTATACAGGAGTTTTGTTGACATTTGACAGAAAATTAATACAATTTTAATTGTGAGTTTCAACTTTATTTCATGAATATTTTCTGTTTTTATATAAATACATTGTATGTTATCAATAAATATTGTGTAAAAAAAAAGTAGATATGTTTGTGGTACATTATATATAAATAAACAACTACTCGTTTTTGTGTTGCAATCTCAATTAATTTAACAATATTCAATATCCACTGACCTCTGCATATGTTAATATTCATTTTCTGCATTTTATCTTTTTTTTGATGTTACCATTGATTCTTAAAAATTCACATCAAATTTTGTGTTTTATATCAAAGCACAGGAAAATTGTTTGTTTTGCTTTTTGTTATAAATGTTATTATTTTTTTTAGAGGCTTCAAATAATTTCATTTGATATATATCATATTTTCAAAAAATCTGTAGGATTTTTAATTTATTGAAGCAACTAACTAACTGTTAGTGAAATTTCTACAAGAAATTTTTTTCTTAAATATTGTTACATATATTGGGTGCATAAATTTACAATCATGACTAGCTATGCATTTGTATGTAGCTGATGTTAAGTCATGACATTTAAGCCAGTTTGGTTATATCACATATTTCACAATAATGTGTGATATTTGATAGTAAATTATATCTGAGAGATGTGGCTACTTCTGGAATCAAATGTAAGTGTAGTTGTCAAACTACTTTTTAGATTAAGAAATGCATCTCTTGATATATATATATATATGACCTATGTGCAGTTTCTATCACTCTTTTATCACTATTGCAATCCTAAATAAATGCTAAATGAAAAGATAATTAACACTTAAAATGTTATGACTGAAGAAATTTTGTTTTTGCTTATCTAAGCTCACTCCAATTAATTAATCATTATATTGACAGAAAAAATAGTTTGTGATTGCATTGGTAATAATGACTTTGATTTTTTTTTCTCTTCATTTAGAATTCCAAACAATTCCAGTAATATTGATCATTTTTTCAGCAGTTCTTTTCACTGAAATAAACTTATCAATCCATTGATAACCTTAGTCTCCATTTCATTTGCTTTATAAGTAAAATTTAACAGGCACTGATCTATGTAGATGTAGTCAAAGAGAAAACATGAACCACATAGTTAATGACTGACAAATCTATGGATATAATGGAATCCGTCTCTTGATTGGAATTTCTACAGATTTTTGTAAAATAAGGATTTGTTAATAGTTAAGCTATATAATACTGTAAAAAAAAAATGAAATTTTATCTATGCTGACAAGAAGAATGAATCGAACTTGAACATACTGAGACATATAATAGAATTATACCCTCCTCTTTAAATACTTTTTTTTAAATTTTTTTATTGCCAATCATTAATATTAAAATAACTAATACAAAGGCAGAGCAGATTTTTATTTTCTGTAATCATCAAATGTCATTATTCTGATTAAGTCTTTTCTTTTTTTAAAAAAAGTCACAATTTTACTATTATTCATTTAAGCTCTTTCTGTTTTAATGGCAAAGAATCTTTTATAAACATTATTAAACTTTTGTATACAAGTTACCAACCTTACTCTCATGCATATATGAAAAATTATTATAATAGTCTTCTTAAATTCTCTCTGTGTTGTAAACAACATACATTTAATTAAAATAGCATTACTGTATGCATAATCTTAATAGCGTTGTTCATCATATGATTTTATTGTTCATTAGGTGAAAAGTAATCTTTCAAGATCATTTTGTAAATAAGCTTACTACTTAAAAAAAAAACTCTGGTTGGATATGTGCCAACCAATTACATGCTAATATTATGATTAAATGATATATAAACTCAACATACTTTTATAAATATATATTGTTACAAATAAGAATAAGACAACTTTTTATCTTTAAATTAAAATAAATATATTTTTAAATCATTAAGAAGCTGTTTGTTTTTAAAAAAAGCATTAATATATATATATATAATATTTAATAACATATGCAGATATTGAAAAAATAAATAGTTAATCAATCCATTCACATTAATATTATATAATCTCTTGTTTACATTGCACAATGACACTTAGGTTTCCTCATTTGTTATTTAATTTTGAGGTGTGTGTGCATGCTTCAATATTATTTATATTTAGCTGAAATATTGTATAGTTAATTTGAATATTCTGCATTTCTGTATCTATGTATTTATTGATTTTGGCTATAGAGACCCAACTTGAGTTGAAAGCTAAATACCTATCATTCAGAGTCATTGGTTGATAAATTTTCCTTGCACTTTCATTTATATAAATACCTATCATTCAGAGTCATTGGTTGATAAATTTTCCTTGCACTTTCATTTATATGATCTAAATTAAAGATTGCATTTTATTGTACACATATAAAATGAAAAAGGGATTTAAGCCTTTATATATATATATATTTACTGTAATGGTAAGGTGCAACGTTGAAAAGGATCAGAAAAAGATGAGGAGCAAAAAAGGATAGTACTGTTTCTTCAAATTAAAGTATTTATCTAATTAAGATTATAAAATAATTTTCTTTTTATGAATGAGACTGTCAGATTTAAATGTTTGTAAAAATCATTACATAGACTGAACTTTAAATTTTAAATAATGTTTATTAATAAAATAATCAATCATAATCATGAACATAGAACACTGATATATCTTAAATATCCAGGATTTCCTTAATAGATTTATTATGTGAGATTATAAGTTATAAATTTAGCCCTTATGTTTTAAGCAGACAATTATAAGCTAATTAAATTTTAATCAAGATTCATAATATCAACTGCCTAGTAATGATGATTAATTTAGTTACAAATGTTAATAATGGTTATTAGAGAATTAAGTTCAGAAAATAATAAATTTCATTCAGTCATATATTTTTTTTATTATACATATAATTTCCAAACTAGATATTTTTATTTTTCAATAAAATATTAACAATAATAAGAATATGGATTGTATCTTTACTCTTTCAGAGAAATTCACTGCTAAAATAAATGACTCTTTATGTTGTATTTATATTAAGATTGGATATTTTTCTGGTCTTCCCATTTTACGTTTATATTTTCATTTATAAATATGGCATCTGTATTCTGGATCATTTTAATAAAAACATTTATGCCATTAATATTCATAATAATATCGTACTTAAAAATAATTATACATTAACAATAAATAGATCAATATATTTTTAATATCTGTCACAGTGTATAGATTAGACATATATAAAACATTTTATAATCAAGCAAGTAAATAAATGTTAAAAGATTTTGGAAAATATTTCAACCCAGAGAACAAATACTGAAGTATGGAAAGTCTATAAATAACAAATTTTTTCTGAAATTTTTTTTTAATACATCGGGATTTAAGATAGTTTGGGATTAGTGTTGCTGTGATGTAATTGGCCAGCCATAATTATTCTAACTGTGAATTATTGTAACACTTTAGGTTTGTTATTTTTTTAAAGATTAGCAAACTTTATATTTAAACAAATAAGTTTTCGAATTCAAATAAATTTTAAAAAATTATTATGAATACAAACTTTATACTTAAAAAATTTGAATTCAAATTAATTTAAAAAAATTATTATGAATATGATTTAAATAAAAGATTTTTTGGATAAAAAAATTAGTAAATAAATACAAATTTCGATGGTCATTTTATTTAATTCAATCTTTTATTTATATAACATATTTATAATAATTTTTTTAAATTAACTTGAATTCAAAAACTCATTTTTTAAATATAATGTTTGCTAAACTTAAAGTAATATTTCACAAGCAATGAAAATATATTCGCAAAGTTAGAATAATTATGGCCTGGCAATTATGTCACACCAACACTAATCCCAAAGTACCAGAATTAATAGCAATACCAGGATATACAAATAATTCTATTAAATAAACAGGAATATTCTCTATCTGGATCTAAAAGTTTGATTCAAATCATAGTGTAATTGAACTTTTACATAGGATCTTATCTATTTTGTAGGAGGTAACATTGAAAATGATTAATCAATTAAAGAGATAAATAATGTTGTAACCAATTTTTTTTTTTTACTTAGGAGTTATTTTAATTTTATAAATTCTAGAATTGAAATTATGACAAACTTCATTTATTTACACTTTTTTTGTATAATTCTTTTGTCTATTAGGTTGAAAATTTATAATTACGAATTGCAGAATTGTGTAGATAGATAACAAATAAAATTATATATTTCATTCGAGTAATTTTTTCATTTTTTTTTCAATTTCTTTTAGATAAATCGATTTTTTAAAAAATAGTTAGTATATTACATTGTTAAGTTTGAAAACAAAAAAATTATAATTTTAAATACATATTATAAAAAGTGATGAATAATCTATGTGTATATTTAAAAGCATGTGGTGCTAAAGTTTACAATTGTAATATTTCTTTGGCAGATGTTATATATATATATATATTTTTATCTTTGTGTTTGATAATAAAAAAAAGGGAATTGAATAAGGCGATTTTAACTAATTGAAAATGTCCAAGATGATTCATTCAAATGAAAATGAAATACAATGTCTTATTACTATTTTTTTTTATCATTAATAGATTTTTGAAAATCTAAATTAGTATCTTAATAAAGATACTGAAAATAGAATGTTCTAGTTTTTCATGCATACACACCTTATTTCAATATATATATAATCATTGATGCTTTTTACTAGTAGAAATTGAACTATATTCTCTTCGTCTCCAACTGTTTATCTGTTTTTGAAATTTAAAAATGACTTAGTGCTTGCCAAATAGTTTTGTAGCTATTTACTAAGATTCCACATCCATTTAACTTGATCTTATATCCCATTTTTTAGACTTATTAAAGAATAGTTAATATATAATGGCTGAGTACTATACATCTTTTTATTTCATTTTGCACTGTTTTTATTTAGAAAAAATTTTTTTTTTAAAAAAGAAATTTAAAATAATTGTAATTTCTTATGATATTAAAATGATAAATTAAATTGGTATTATTAAATCTGTTATTATTAGTTATTATTATTTTTATAGAGAAAAATAAATTTTTATTTGGAAAAATTTGTATAAATTTTAATAAATAACAGTGAAGTTATTTGGAACTTTTGAGAATCAGATTTTTTTAAAAAAAAAAAAAGATATAATGTAAAATTAAATGTAGCAGAATCAAATGCTTCACTGATTTCCCAAGAAGTTTGAAATAAATTATTATATATTACCTTTGATTTATTTATAACATAAGATTTAATGTTTGAAAATTTATTTGAAATGTAAAGTTGATAGATGAGTAATAGTGAACTGATTTTCTTTAAGTATCTTATTTTAAAATTCAATTCTTTTTTTATTTTAACAATAAAACATTTATTTAGTAGAATGATTTTTTCCATCCCATCATTTTATTAATTTCTTCTGTTTTCATGCAGAGTAAATGAAATTGAGTTATCACTCTAATAAACGAATACTAAAAAAGGAATATGTTATTATTAGTATAATTAAAAAAAAAAAACAAATTTTGAATGATGTATATGTATATGCAATCCACTGATTTGAATTATTTATTATTATTTTTTCCTGACAATACAAACCATTTATTTCTAAAAGATACTCATAATGTCAAACGAAAGATAAATTTTGTCTTTATAGATGAGTGCTTGAATGCACAGAAAAGTTTTGTCTATGTGAGTGTTAACCATAATATTAACACACACTAGCGAAATGTTTCCAGTAAAGATTTAGTTATTAATTTATATGTTAAAAACTGATTAGATCATTACTTATATATATATACGCTAGACTAATTCTATAAATTTATTGACAGAAGTTGCCTTTTGAATAATCCATGATTGTATGTGTTTTGGAACACACATACATGAAGAGAATTAGAAATATTTTATTTGTTGAGCTGATAAATCCAACATTATGATCTATTCAAAAATGGTTTATATAATTCCATTATTTTTTGTATAAGTAAAATCCATTTTGTTTTTCACTAAAATTTATAATAAGATGTTAACACCATATCTTTCATTTTCCTTAAGTGGTTGGCAGTATACGCTTTGAATGTTTAACTTTGATATTATGATGTACATGTGTAAATCTGAAAATGTGGATTTGTAACAAGTTAACAATTTACTTGATTATGTTAATCATTTAATTCTTTGAATTTACATATACAAGATTATTTCCTTTTTTAATATGCCTTTTGTTGTTTTTGTTTTACTAATCTTTGAAATTTATCAAATTTCATTGTTTTTTAAATTCTTTTATTTTATATGTATAAGTTAATAGATTAGTAAAATAGCAAAATCTTGTTAAATTTAGGCTCAGATTAAAACTGCATATGTAATTCAATGTCAAATTGAGTTCATGGCTATGTTTTATATTTTTAAAAGTATTTGTATGAATTTGTTATGTATAAATTTCAATTATGCTTACTAAACTAGAGCTTAATAATTATGAGTGCCCACTCTTAATTCAAAAATTTCTTTTACAAACTTCTATGCAAAAATTAATAACAAAATAGTTTTCAAGGAAATGGTCATGAATTTAATTACTAAGCTTTGAGACTAAGTTATAAATGATAATAAAATCTAATGTTATATTTTCTTTTTTTATAAACCTTATAACAGTATAAAAATCAACATTAAGAGATTGAGACTTGATTTTGATCTGTACATTTTTTGTTAGATTGATAGATTGTAGAATCTTATGACAGTAGACAAAGATATGGAATAAAATATTTTTTTTGATTGTTGATAAAGTCCATGGCACTGTTATTGTTAAAATGATTTTGATATCATAGTGACTTTTAAAACACAGCTAAAAAGGAACTTTTCTTACTATGAACACTTTTATGACAATTTTTTTCCAATAGTTGTTTAAAAAGATTTATGGTTGTTGATATCTTTAGCTGATGCAAAACTCTACAAGCATATCATTCCTTAGAATTCAGCAATGGGAAAGAATTGAAAAGTCAAGCAATTTAATCTTGTAAGAGATATTAAAAAAATCCTTCCAGACAAAGTACACTTATTTAACTTGGATGGATATTTGTGTTGATTTGTGCATGGTATAATCTTCAGGATATATATATATATGTTAGTTTATTCTCTCATGAAATTGCATAATTGAAAGAGAATGTTTAACCAATAACTTTAGTTCTAAAATTAATTGCATAAATTGTTATTTTAAGCTTATTAGGACACTTAAAAAGAGATTCATACAGTATGATCAGCTGAATGTTATTAATTTTGATGTTTGTTTTTAAAAATTATAATATTTTATTCTCTTAATTTCTTTAAATATGTACAATTGTTATTTATGTTGTTTGTAGCTTTTACAAAATTAATTTTCTTTCTATATATTTATGTTCATGAATGGAATAAAAACTTTGTAAACAACAAGACCAAAATAAAATAAAATAGAATAGTAATAAAGCACATCTAGAATATTAGGAAATTCAAATAGCACTCTATCTTAGAATAGTAAAAGCAAGGATTTGCACTCTTATTATTTAGTAATGGAATTATTATTATTATTATTATTATTATTATTATTATTATTATTATTATTATTATTATTATTATTATTATTATTATTATTATTATTATTATTATTATTATAATAATAATAATAATAATAATAATAGTAATAGTAATAATAATAATAATAATAATAATAATAATAATAATAATAATAATAATAATAATAATAATAACAACAACAACAACAACAACAGTATTTCATTTCTATAAATTATTTGCAAGGTTTGTTTTTTATATTGGAAATATTTACATATGCAATAGATATGGTTTATTGCCAATTTATTCTGGCAAAAATCTCAAAATTTTTACAAGTAAAGTTTAGACATTTAGTTTAACAATATGAATACAATAATCATCAATCAATTTAACAATTAAACATTAATATTGACAATAAGCTATCAAATAATATTATTGATCATTCTAATAAATAAATAAAAGAAAAATATATTGAGAAAAATAAATGACTTTTTTACAAAAAGACATAATAGTCTGCTGAAAATAAAATTTTATTTGGTTAATTCAAATAGGCATATAGTTTAAAATGTATATATAATCATATTCTGGAATTAAACTATATTATATGTATAAGTAAAGCAGCTTTGAAATAATCCATTGATAACTAAAGATCTCTTAACTGTTCTTCAGTGGCGAATTCTGCGAAGGCTTAAGTTTTGAAGTTTATTTTAATTCATTAATTGTATTGTGATATTTGTGTAATTATTTTCTTTCAATATACAGCGAGATATGGTATAATGAATTAATTGGTTTCAGAAAGTCATTTGTTACATTATCTCTTCATTGTGGTTTACATTGAAATAATTGGTTTTTAGGGATAATATATTCCATGTCCACAGCATAGACCAAAAGTTATCATTCAAACTAAACATTTAAACAAGAAAAATATATTAAAAAATCAAAAAGATAAATGTAAATGTATACAGAAAATTAATTGATATACATACTGTACACTTTAATTTTAATGAAAGCTAAAATGAAACTTAAAAATATAAGTATAAATAAATTTATCTTAACAAAAATTCACAAGACATTGATTTTGTCATAACATTTGCAGAATTTCTGCTTGCAAGGAAATAATTTTTCTTTTCTTGATGCTCCATTTTAAGTCTGTTTTCTGCCTTCAAAACATCACATGATCAACATTTCATATGCTTAACATGCTGTTAATAAGAGTATCAAACTCTTTGACCAAATAGACAAAAGTTGGCTTCTGGGAGGTTGCATTAAATCCTAAGATTAGGTGAAGAGCCCTCAAATCCAAAGCTCCTCACTGATGTAAACCACAAGATAGAAAATAGTCTGGGGATGTTGTATAAATAGGCACTAGTTAGGAATTTTATGCACAAACCTTCCTGCATCCATTATATTTGGTGGCACAACTGTATGGAGAGTTTGGTACCCTGTTTTCCACCTCATAGTGAAATTTAAAATCCATCTAAAAAAAAAAATATGCTAATAAAAAAATTACTTTCTTTTTGGAAATTTTATTTATTTACTGTTTCCAATTCAGTTTTTCAGAAAAGTGCTGGAACATCTGACATATACTAATAAATAGCATTTGTTGCAGTTCATTACTTTGCAGTTTTTCAACCTTTTTGTTTGGAAATTTGTATTTACATGACACTCACTAGTTTCTGCTTTATAATGGAAATTAAAATTGATTTTCTAAAATCCATAACAAACCTAAACTAATAAAAAAATATTTTTGTTTTCTTGTTTTAGTGATGTTAGTCAATTTTGTAATTCAGCTTTTCAGAAAGATTTTGACACATCTTGTTCATGACAACCAATGTAATTTGTCATTTTAGTTAACAGTTTTATACTTTTTTATTTATAAAATAAATAGTGAAATAATTAAGGGAAGAAGTAATCTAATTGAGTTATAACTTTTTTATTTGTAAATTTTTTACATGAATTGCTATATTTTAACTATATTTTCTGAGTTATAGTGAAAAGATTAATCTTCTAAACAAAAAAAAACAAAAGTATGCTCACTTGGATTTTTTTTTCCCCAATGACATTTAGCTTTTCAGAAACATCTTGAAATAATATTTCTGCAGTGTAATTTTCACTACATCACTCTCATGCAAGGTAGGGACTGGTTTCTATCTGCTTTTGACACCTTGTGGAGGGATGTTTACATATGACCACAGATGTGAAAAAGATCTATGATCCCCAATATCACATTGTGGTCTTGGGCCAGGTTCAGCATAAAATGTGCACCTTGGGGATCATAAGTCTTTTTCACATGTCTTTGGTCATATGTTTATGATTACATCCCTCCTAAGGTGTCAAAAGCGAATAGAAACCAGTCCCTACCTTGCATGAGAGATGTATAGTGAAAATTACACCAAAGAAATATTATTCATTGTTGGATAATCTATTTTAATGAGTGATTAATAAAAATTATTAGGTCTTAAATGTTTTGTATATGTTCATTCTTTGTTAACTAATGACATTTATCATAGTATTTTTCTTTATTGATAGTTTTTTTTTAACAACCTTTTTATTTGGATTTTTTTTTAATATGACACTGTTAATCAGTTTTCAGACTCAGATTTTAAGCTTATGCCACAATTATTAAATGTATACAGCAGAATAATTAATATTTAATAAATACAGCATATTTTAACTATTAGAATCACAAATAAACAAATGAGTGAACTAAATTAACAACATAAAAGTCTTACATGACAAAGATGCTTGTTATATGTATATATTTTATTTTTGTTGTACTATTTGTAAGCCTTAGTTGCAATAGATTTTACTATATTTACTTTGTAAAAAAGAAATCAGTATAAAATTTAGAAAATGATCTGACATAAATATTCACAAAGAAAGGGAGAATTTACATATTTTATTAAAATAATAGACATGAAAACAATATATATATATATAGTTACAGAAAATGTTTTTATTAGTTCAAAATTTTAATTCCCTTGCAGTTTTTCATTATAATTTCTATTAAATGCACTATAATTCATATAACGTTTTAGTTATTTTTTAGAACTTTTTTTGGAATATATATAAAGTAGTCAAATTTTAATTTGTTCTTAACTAGCTATGACAGCATAACAGCCTTTTTATGTATTCAGTGTGATCATAATCTAGGGCCAACATTTGGTTTAGTAGTTATAATAGAAATTGCAGTGTGTCCAACTGAACAAAGCATGCTCATGTGCTTTTTTTTATATTTTTATGAGGGAAATGCTTTTCTATCAAGTTTCTCATAAAGAAATATTTTTTGTATATAATGAGAAATGTTTGTAAGTATAGAAATTCTAAGAAGAATTCATAAAGATCAAGAGTTATGCAAGTGATTGCTGGCTTCAAAGGACTAGGAAAGCCACTAAACATCACATGAGTGGGAGTGCTACTGTATGGAGAGTTTAGCTTCTGTGACTAGGAAAGCAATGGGGCATCTTTATTAATGACCCTGGAGATTCTCTAGAAATACATATATTTTTAGTTTCATACCTTATTTATTTTCTATAGTCATTTGTAATCTATATACTATTATGTTACTTTTTAAATAATTCATTTATTAATAGCTAATCCTAATGATACTTATCATGTTTATTTGTTTATAACAATATAATAAAAAATTTAAACTTAAATAATGATTCACACATTTTAATTTTTAATATTCTTATTACTTAAAGATGTTGCTCCATGATTTTATTGATTTAAATTTATAGAAAGTCTTTTATTTATTAGCTGTCAAATTTATGATACTCATATTCACTGATTCTAACTATGGATTTTTTTTTAATTTGTCAAATGAAATGCTTGAATTATATACTCATTGAAATTTAGTATTTTCAAAGTAATATATATGATGATATTTTTATAAAAAGACTACATAATATAATTATATGTGTTTGGTGATTAATAGAAAACAATACATTTAATGACTGTATTTTATCTTTCATACTTTAAAATAAAGTAATTAAAATCTGCTTAATTTAAATAAGAGTCAAGTCTGTTGTGATTTGTAATTAATGATGTTAGGGCTTGATATAGCTGAGAAGGGATTACACTTGAAAGTGTTCTTTCAAGCCTTGGGTTGTGATAGTTTACAGTTCAGAATTTGACTATGATATATAGCATTTTATATCTTAGTTCAATACTGAGCAAATAAAGAATGCTTAAATGCTCTCATTTTTAGTAGTAAGATGATAAATGTTTGAAAGTAACCTGAAAAATGATGTTTTAATTTTTGTGTAGATTTTGTATGATGAAGATTTTCAAATGAAGAAATATTCATTGTAGAACATTTATTCAAACAAGTTTTTTATGCATTCAAATATATTTTCTCAATATACTACTTATTCTGCGTAGTGAATACATTGAATTTTTATATGAGCAGTCTCATTTTTAGAAAATATTTTCAAATTGTTTGAAGTCACAGAATACATTTGTATTGAAGCTAACTGAAGTGTCTCATTGCCATTAAACTGAATGTTTTTTCATTTTGAAATAATTATCTTGTATTTTAGTAATTGATTATTAACTATTTTTGAATTGGAATTTAGTAACTTTTCATTTTATACTTATTTTCCCTCTAAGTCTATGTTTCGATAACGTACTTCCCCTTCCCTCTCCCCCCCCCTTTTTTTTTTGAAAAAAGTAAATATGTTTGCCTTATTCATTATTTTATTGCTTCTGTCTTCATATGCAGTATGTTCCAAATTCTACTATCTTTTTTTTCTGTATTACTCTATTGAATTCTTTTCCTTCTTGTAATATTCAATATTTCAAAGCTATTATCTTTACTTCTGAGTATTCTATTTCACATCTAGAGGTATTGATAAACTGTATCATGTAAGAAGAACATGTAAGAATTGAAAAAATTGTCTGAGACTTATGAATCCAGAAATATTCCACCAAACACACAAGTATTTGTGAAAAAAGCAGTTAAAAGATATTTTGAAAGTTAATTATGACAATTAGATATTAGCTATAGGAAAATAACTAGATATTCATTGTAAAGATTTAAATAAAAAGTATAAAATGCACTATCAAAAAATTGGTGGGAAAATTACCCCATATATTAAATGATTCCAGAAACTCATTTGTTATATTAATCATTCATTGCAGCTTACATTGAAATACATGTAATTAGGATATTCCATTCCAAACTTACAGCTTAGAATAAATTTACCAAAACAATTATTTAAGCAGAAAAAATCAAATACACCTGGGTCTCGTTTTACGCGATATTTAGGTTCCTCAGAAAACACGCGCAAATGAAATTGCGCAAAAATAGATGTAACTTACCTTGAAAAAGGGGGGATGTGGTCTGTGATTTTTCAAAATTTGCGTAAAAGCAAAGCACCAACGTAAAATTACTTTAAAATTTGCGCAAAAAAAAAAAAATAAGGAAATAAAATATGACTAATAAAAAATTTCAAATTTGAAAAAAATTGATACAAGACAAACTTTTTTTAACTATAATATTTAATTTTATTCAAAATAATATTTATTCAAAATAATATATTTTTATGCATAATTTACAGTATAGTAATTTACATTTTTTTATACACATTTTAATTATTCTTGCTATTTGCCGATAAACAGGTTCGTTTGCAAACTGGTAAAAAATCAGATTCTTCACAAGAGGAAATACAACTAGCGCCAACGTCACTCTCATGTGTTAGTGGTTTTCTGGTGACAACGTAATTAGTAATTAATCTTTGTAATTTTTAAATTGTTAATTACAATTAAAAATCAGATTTTAATTTTTAATTGTCAAATTTAATTGTGCCCACTGCTATTACTCACCTTTTAAAAATAAACTTGTGGACACTAAATTATTAATAATTGATTGCGTTCTTTTTTAAAAAGCAAAAACAGAATGTGATTTAAAATGCAAAATTAACACGCACAATGTTTGAACAAATTTACATTATAATCATACATAAAATGTGGAAATCATGATTTTAATTTCATTACTGCATAAAATTTTATTATTATAAAGCACTGAAAATATCGAAATTACTAAGATGAAAATCGAATTCCAATAATGTGCTATTACTTTCAATATGACGTAAGTGTGCGAAATTTATTATAGCGCATTATCGGAGTTCGACTTCCGAAGAAACATGAATCTCGTAACTTCAAAATCGCATTAAATAAATCCGCGTAAAAAGAGACCCAGGTGTATACAAATATAAAAATATGTGTAAAATTAATTGTTGTATATACCAGTGTTTCTCAACTGGTGTTCCCTGTACCATTAATGATCTGCAGAAAAATTTTAATGATCTGCAAAAAGCTTATAAATTTCTTCATATTTATTACATATTTTTTTTACACTCTTTTAAATTATGACTAATTTTATTAAATTTATCTTTAATTCAGATCTAAGATTTTCTTTTGTTTGTTTGTTGTTTTATTCACAGAATTCATAGAAAATAAATCAAGAAACAAAACAGTACAAGAAATACAAAAAAGTTTGTATTTACTAGTATCAGTCAGCTCACAGTAAAAACACTTCATGTATGTGCAAAATAACTTAATGGTTGTCAGTCGTATGTACTATGTAGTTTGCAATAGCAACCACTCTGAATTATATTGGCACACAGTGATAGGAACTATTATGTAATAGGTGTGTATTGTGTTCTATAAATTAAAGTATATTAAGTATTTGATATTTACTTTTTTGATAAATTTTAATTATTTAAAATTAAATAATAACAAGAAAACACAAAACTATTACAGATTCTTTTTAATCAAGTATTAGAATGCGAATGAAAATATTATTTATTCACAAAGTGATTTACCTCAGGCAAAATGAAAATGCACTGTTGTTCATCAATTCAATCCTGAATATTTAAAATTTGATTTCATTTCTTGGTCCGAGTTGGAAGAAAATTGCAAAGAAATTTTATCCAATGAATGTATGAAGCCAGCAAAATTAATGTCATTTACTGACCAAACATTCAAATCTACAAAATAAGCCACTGGATTTTTTTGAATGTAAAAGTGCTGAATTGAAAAAACAAAAATCATTTTATATGAAGTTTATACTTAGTTGCATTAAGAATTGTTATATGCAAAAAGCAGTGTTCTATTGCTAAAAACTTGATCAAATCATGTTTAATAGATGTGTGTTTTGAAAACCTAGATGTGGTTGCTGGAGACAAAATGAAACTTTGCTGCTTATTAGTGAATTAGTGATTGATGTTGAAGATCAATTAATTCAAAAACTAAACGATTGTTCACATTTAAATAGACGAATCTACAGTTGTTATCAATAAAACCATACTTTTATGTTATATGTGTTATATTGATTATGAAATCAATGATGTAAAATAATTTTTTGTTGCGTTGAATTTCCTAATAAAGTAACTTGTTTGGATATATTTAAAGCAATTGATAATTATATTGAAAACAACTCGCTTAATTGGAAAAATTGAGTTAGCTTATGATGGAACTGCAAGTATGATGACTAAAAACATTTAGGAATTGCAAAAAAATTAAAGAAATAGCAGACACTGATTTTTACTCATTGTGTTACACACCACAAGCATTTGGCTGATAAAAAATTGTCTCCTGACTTCAACAATGTTCTTAATCAATCATTAAAAATAATAAATTATATTAAATGCGACACACTAAATTCAAGACTGTTTTCAAGCTTATGCAATAAAATGGGATCTGGACATGAAAATTTACTACTTCATATGAAGTACAATGGTTGTTGAGAGGGAAAATGTGTACTAAGACTATGAATTAAGAAAAGAAGTTGAAACATTTCTAGAAACAAAAAAATCAGAATTGAGATTACCATGACAAGAAACCAAAGATTTAGAATTAAAAAATATTTTGTGTGACAACAATTTGGATTGTTAAACTGATAAACATCACATGATTACTATTTCTTATGCTTGCTTATAACTGTTATTAAAACAGTCAAAACTCTCTATACATATTGCCACTCAGTGCAAGCCAGAGTAATCAATGGATGCCAGAAGGCTTGTGCATAAAATCCCCATCTAGTGCCTACTCATCCAATATTCCCAGACTAGTTTCTGGCTTGTGGCCTTCACCAGTGAGGAGCCTTTGATTTGAGAGCACTGCACCTAGATCTTAGGATCTAATGCAACCCTCTAACAGCCACCTTTTATTTCTACTTAACTACAAAATTTATGAGTCTTAAATTGAAAACACTATAATATTTTCAATCCAAGATACTGAACTCAGTTCAGTACCTATACATTTTTGTATCTTTGGTTCTTCAATAATCATAGCCACCACTATCCTATTAGACAAGATTGGTTTTAAGCCAATAAACATCACATGATCACCATTTCTTATGCTTGCTTATAACTTATTAAAACAGGCAAAACTCTTTATACATATTGCCACTATACGTATTGGCATCCATTGATTACCTCTGGCTTGCACTGAGTGGCAATACATATAGAGAGTTTTGCCTGTGTTTTAATAATAGTTATAAGCAAGCATAAGAAATGGTGATCATGTGATGTTTATTGGCTTAAAACCAACCCTGCCTAATAGGATAGTGGTGACTATGGTTATTAAGGAATCAACTACACCAAAATGTATAAGTACTGAACTGAGTTCAGACTTATATGACTATAAGCTAATGAGCTTGGATTGAAAATATTATAGGGTTTTCAATTTAAGACTCATAGTTTTGTAGTTAAGTAGAAATAAAAGGTGACTGCTGGAGATTTGCATTAGATCCTAAGATCTAGATGCAGTGCACTCAGATCCAAGGCTTCTCACTGATGAAGGCCATAATCCAGAAACTAGTCTGAAAATATTGGATGAGTAGGCACTAGATGGGGATTTTATGCACAAGCCTTCTGGTATCCATTGATTACTCTGGCTTGCACTGAGTGGCAATACATATGGAGAGATTTGCCTGTTTTTAATAATTGTTAAACTGACTTACTTGCCAGGCATATTTTCGTTAATAAATGAACTAAATTTGAGCCTGCAAGGAAATAGTACTACTTTTGATTTATGAATAAAATTGACGTGTTCAAATAAAGTTAAAATTATGGTGTGAGCATGTAGAAGAAACAAAACTATGACATGTTTCATTCATTTTCAGAATTTGGTAGTTTTTTTATCGTATCAGCCGTTTGATGGCGCTATTTATATGCAAAAAGACATAAATATATCATTTATGTGGCCACCACATATCTATACCAATAAAGCCAAGAAAGAGGTCATTTAATATGCGGCTGCTGGTGGCCCACAGATGATGGCATTCAGTTTTATGCTATAAAGCACAGAAAAGATGCCATTTAGCTGTGGTTAGCCTGTTTCAGTGTTACACACTTTAGTTCAATCTTTGCTACAGTATCATGTGAGGGTGTCTGGACTTTACCCTGCCACAACTCTTCAAATATGCCTGTCAAAGGAAGTTGCTTGCAAATTATTTGTCATACTATTATCTTCTAACAATTGCCTACCCATCGCTATGCTTCCCTTCTCAACATGGAACTTTCAAATCAATTTGGAAAAGATAGGTCCAAGCAGATTTCGACAAGCTCACGCAATTAGTCATGTTTTCATGAGAACACGTTCATGACAAATAAAATGGCCTACAGGTTGAAATCGGGCCAACTGCTGTTCACAGAAACCGGCCGGCATGGGGAATTTAGTAATTCTACTGGAGTAGAATCTTTGCAATAAAGTAGGTCAATTGATAAAGTTTTAATTCTTACGGATGTGAAAAAGGAATAGTCCTCTGGCCTACATTGCAGGACTAAGATTTGACTTTTCCGGGCAACTTGGAATTCAAGTGGTTTTGAAATTTGTTGGTAGTGTCAAATTGTTCTCAATGAAATTACAGAAATTGATGAAGGAAATCGGAATCAATTACGTTAAGCCTTCGGACAAAAAAAAAATAAAAAGAAGGATGTATGAGTGTGAAAATTCTCATAATTCTATCCAGAGAAATCAATAGTAATTATCCAAATACTGAATCCATTGATTAATTAATCTTGAAATACCCAACCAAAAAGGCGTAATAAAAAAAAGCCGATTGAATTGGAAATTATTAATCATTCTCAATAGATGTGCGATTAAGATCCAAATATATATTATCTTTCAAAGATAGCTATTGTAAGAAATCAATCAATAAATAAAAATAATAAATAATTTTTTTTTAACCTTTTTCAAAAATGACCCAAAAAAGTAAAAGACAGTTCAGTAATTAGAGTATTATCAGCATCATTTTTTGGCCCCCATGATGTAGTTGTAAAGTTTGTGGGGGGGGGAGGAAGGTTTTGCCACATGGGCAATTCTACTAGAATAGACTATTTGCAATAATGTATATTTACGTAAAATTGTTACAGTAAATGTTATTAAGGAAATTAATGAATTACGTTAGCCCATACAATTTCTATATTCTTTCACAAAGAACAAGGTGTGCCTGGTAACGTTATATGTATGTGATTTTGCTTAGCATTGACACCATCAAGCGGCTGACACAATAGAATAGAAAACTACCCAGAATTTATAAATGAAATTGATTTAAATATTGGTGAATCCGAAAAATACTGTGTATGGACATTTAACAGGATTTTGTTGTACATTTGATCAATATTATTCGCAGAAAATGTCACTCAGAAAGGCAATATATGGATTTTAAATCCATTTATTGAACAAGAAAAAGCTAACTGATTTGGAACAGGAAAAATTAATAGATGTAAGTTGTGATGACACATTAAAGTTATTATTTAATTCGAACAAGTATAACTCAATTTTGGCTTAAAATTAAAATTGAATGATACTCATAAAATCAAAAGAAAGAAATCATTTATTAATAAATCCAGCTTTGCACTTAGCAGTCACAAATGTATCTCCAAGACCTGATAAGCTAATTACTGAAAAGAATCATCAATTGCATGAATTTTTAGTTTTATAATTATAATTATGTTTCACCCAGTTATTTAAATATTCTTTGTTTTTCTTCAGGGTCTATTTATTATTAGTTTAATATTTTGTTAATTAATTTTTTTTGTATAGTTTTGTCAATTATTCTGTTTTTTGTTTTTTTTTATCATTCTTTGAGTATACAGTATAGTTTTGTCAATTATTCTGTTTTTTGTTTTTATCATTCTTTGAGTATACAGTATATATATTAAATTTGTTAAACACTGCAATAATTATATTTTATTATAGAAACACCACCCTTTCTTCAAATTTTTAAATTCAATACTTCATTTGGTCTGTAACAGAAATATTTAAAAATTTACTGGTCTGCAGCATGTAATCAGTTGAGAAATGCTGGTATATACTGTATAGTTAGATTTTAATGAAAACTAAAATATAATTTTTACAAACATAAAATAAAAATGTAAGCACACTCCCATATTCTAATAAAAATTCAGTTTGTTGATTCTAGAACTTCCCTTTCTTAAGAGATAACATTCAGTAGTAATTTTTTACATGATTATTATGCAATTCAATTTTGTTCTAAATTTGTTTTCTGGAGATAAACTTCTTATCAGGAACATTAATTTTAAACCACTAAACATCACATGATCACTATCTCATACTAGCACATAATTGTTATTAAACAATTCAAAACAAAGCAAAACTCTCCATACAGTAGTGCCATCTTGTGCCAACAAGAGTAATCAATGGATGCCAGAAGGCTTGTGCATAAAATCCCTATCTAGTGCCTACTCATCCAATATCCCCAGACTAGTTTCTGGCTTATGGCCTTCGTCAGTGAGGAACCTTGGATCTGAGAGCACTGCACCTAGATCTTAGGATCTCTAAGGTTCCTCACTGACGAAGGCCACAAGCCAGAAACTAGTCTGGGGATATTGGATGAGTAGGCACTAGATAGGGATTTTATGCACAAGCCTTCTGGCATCCATTGATTGCTCTTGTTGGCACAAGATGCCACTACTGTATGGAGAGTTTTGCTTTGTTTTGAATTGTTTAACATTAATTTTACTAAGAGTCTTAGCAAAAACTTTTTCAAACAGATGCATCTTTTTCACAAATGATTATCTTATTGATATCATTTGTGCTTTGATTAATCCACATTTTTAAAAAAAATCCATCCATTTGTCCTATGATGCTATAATGTAAAATGGTGAATCTGGAAAGTCTTTTCATTATTTGTGTACTTTTTAATTCATCAATTTTTTTTTAATAGTGCTGACCATTAGCCATATCATATTCAAAACTTAAATTGCTAATGTTTTACCACTTTCTCTTTTTAATTATATATATATATTTTAATTTCAGTATTGATCAGTATTTGACTCTATTTTTCTGGCTTATATTAAAATTAATATTTATGTGTATATGAATGTTTTTTTAAAAAAGTTAAAATAATAAAGGTGAACAAATTGCAAAAGGAAAACTAAATGTAAATAAATTCATGAAACTTTATAAACATGTCTGAAATTTTACTTAAAACTAAAATGCTTTGAGAAGTCTTACATCTATTGTATATAGCACTCATTGTAACATTTATTATTTCAGCCAGTTGAATATTCCATGTTTAATATTTATATTTCCACGATTTTTATTATATTTTATTTCAAAATTATTTCGTTTTCATATCATTAATCAGCCATCAAATTCTGGTTTTATACAATGTGGCTAAAGTTATTACTGTATACATACATAGGAGGGTGCTTGTATTATAGCTAAAGACTCCATCAGATGGCGTCGTTTTCACACTAAAACTATAAAATATGAACATTCATGGGCCGTTGATTTTAATAATTTTTCTGATTGTAATGCGAAAATAAAAACAAAACAAAATCGTCTTTTTTAAATATTATTTTTTTTTAACGTATACAATTTAAATGTTAATAATAAATATAAAATAAAATCAACAAATTACAATTTGATTCGTGTTTTTTATATCATATACTTTTTAAATTGTGTTACGGCTTTTTTTTATCAATTTTCTATCGGATATTTTTTTACTTGTGTTACGGCTTTTTTTTTATCAATTTTCTATCGGATATTTTTTTACTTGTGTTACGACTTTTTTTGTTGTTGTTTAACTAAAAAATAATAATCGTAATAAAAGTAAAAGTTGTTACGATTAGATTTAGGGTTAGTTTTAGGGTTAGTTTGGGGTTAGGTTTAGGGTTAGTTTTAGGGTTAGTGTTCTGCTTGTTTGTAATGCTAAAATAAAAACATTCAAAATCATAACCATACTTGGACAAAATAAAGAAACTCAAACTTTTTTAAACACCAACAAACACATACAAATGTTTTCTTTACTTATTAGAATGTTTATAATATTTGCTTTTTATTAAATTTACAAAAAAACCTGTATATTTGTACTTTTCTTACTGGATATTTTTTTGGTACCGCTCTTTTTTACTTCAAAAATATACACACGGTAGAAGTCTTATTTGTCTCGTGGAATGTTACCAACAGTACGTTACTTGACGCGTTACCTAATTGCAACTTACTAAAAACATAGATCTTTAACATTTTCCCAATTAAAACTTCAATACAGTACATTGTAAAAAGTCTTAGAATTATTACTTTACAAAATATCAACATTTTAATCCTTTAAAATAAAAAAAAATTCAATGAAAACAACATTTCCATCCGATTCAAATACAAACTCTCTTATCAAGTCGTAACTGTTTTATAAATTGTGCAAATTCGCAAAATATATTTGCTACCTGCAACATACATGCTGTACTGCGACGCGACATAGCGGCCTGCATTCTGTAGCACAACAAAAAAGTTGTACTATTGAAAAAGCGGGTTCGAACGTGTCAGCCATGGAAGCAGCATTTTAATGTGTTTTGGCACGAAAACCGCGACATAGAACGGCATCTTTAGCTAAAAGATGAGTACCCATAGGAGAATAGTTTAAAAAAATAAATATACAGGGGAATACTTTAATACATAAATATAATAAACAAATAACAAAGCTTTAGGTGATAAAGATGTCTATTCTAATATTCACTATATACATTTGTATTTGTTATATAAGTTTTAATTAGTCACAAAAAAGTATTCTGGTAATTTTTCATTTTGTAAGCCTTTATTTTATCAAATCTGACTGTAAATACATATAATGTTAAATAAAGCTTTATAAAAATAAAACAAATATCTTCACTTTCATTTTTTTTTTTTTTGCCTTTTTATTATTATTATGTTCTTAGCCCTCTCTTTGTGAATTGCTTTCAGTTTAAAAAAAAGTAATGCTTCTTTGCATATTTCATTTTGTAGTCAGTTTCATATTTTTATGTAAATGTTATAAAGTTTTGAAAGTAGATATAAATTACATAGAAGATAAAATTTGTAATAAGAAATAATTGCTTTATTTTTATATATTTTGTAATGTGGTAAAAATGATGATGCTGGGAAAGTGATCAATATAATCTGAATAAAACACAGCTCAATCATTGGTTGCCATTTTGTAATGGAATATTGATTATAATATGGGATGATAATATAAAAATTTTAGTGTGTCTCAAAATTGAGATGTTATTCATAATAAAATAAATCTAGCCTAAATGTGGAATGCCATTTTATAAAAGCCCCAAAGTTAATTTGGCATTTTGTAACAATTACTATTTGTACATGAATACCATCGGCTAGCATTGAGTAACTACTTTGTCACAATAATAATGGATTTTCTATCTCACTACCTCTATATTTGTTCAGTCAACATTTGTCATAAAACAAAAGAAATTGAGCTATAGATTTTCAGACAACCACTTATTACTGACACTATATGGGAATAAAAGATCACGAAGAAATGCCCTTAAATTTATATTATTTATCGTAGAGCAAAACATGCATCAATAAATAGTAACTCTGCTAGAACCTGTGTAAAATTATCTAGCTCATTTATTGGTCACATTAGGCAATAACAATATTTCCCATACATAATTATATAAATTGTCCACTACACTATAATAAAGTACTAATGATAATCTCTATTAAAATGTAATTTATGCAGATAGTATTTAAAACAAAAGAAAGCAAACGAAATCATCGTTTTAGACATCACTAAATCTATTCATTATTCTAAAGTAAATCGCAATAAGCAGTGAAATTGTATATCATTACCCTAAACAACGATGTATGCCTAAGATATCTATTTTATTTATAGTTAAATGAAACTAAATTCAAATCAATAAATAAGTAAGTTCTGTTATACTTTTACTAATCTAATATTGTTTGTAGTAATATAAATCTACTTTAAAATTTAATGATATTCCATTTAAATAAACTAGTTCCTAAATAATTATAGAAACATTTTGAGAACATTTTATAAACTTACGCAATATTTGTAATTTTCAAATAAAGATAAACCCTTACTCAGTTTTGTATCTAATTTAATAAAATGCTAAACATAATATTAATATTTTGTTCGCACTTTACATTATATTGATATGCAATTATTGCTTAAATTATGTTTTAAAATGAAACACTCTACAAGAATTCATCATCAATAAATCTAATAGATAATCTTGTATTTTGCCATACCCAATCGCATTATATATAAAATGTGTGGTAGATTTCTATTGGATATTTACCGAATTATAATCACTGATATTATTCATCTACTTAAATCTCCAATCAATTGGTTATAAAAATGGATTTTATAACAATTAAACTGTATATGACTATAATTGGCAATTATCCAAGCCAAAGACAGATATTAAGTTATACTAATTCATAAAATTTATGATCCCCACGTCAAAGAAGTTTAAAAGTAATTAAGACAAATCATTCTGACTAATGACAGAATAAAATCTATTAAGATTTTTGTAACCAAACAAGATAAACAAATTAATGATCAACCCCAAACTAATGAAATTATTTCTACCAATAATTTTGACCTTAGATAAGTAAATAAATATTTCAATATAATGATAAATATAACATTTATATCTAATCAGACCTAATAATAATGGTAATATATAAGAAAATATACATTTATCTAAATCTATTTCACTTACCAACATGGGTTTGATCTTGGATCAAACTTCAAGTATCAAAATTACCTTACATATTCAAAAGAAATAATTAGACAGATTGATCCAATTTTTATCAACTCTAAATTTATTGGTTACTGATTAAAATTTATAATAGTAATAATAAAAATACATAAAAAGAACAATAACAAACGATGTATGCAATAGATTAAAATCGTAACCAGTTAAAAAAAATACAATACTATATTTCTTTAATATATAAGTAATTGGTAGTCTATCATGGTATAGAATCAATAATAATAATAATAATAATAATAATAAAATATGGAAATATGAAACTCAAAAGTATGATGCATGACAATAATACTATATATAAAATAGGAGAGATTTTAAATATTTTTCTGAGACTTTAAATAGAATCTACAACACTAAAAAAAATATGATCAAATAAAAATTGATCTCTATTTATTACTGTAATTTTTAAATAATTAAATTAATATAAAACCCACTATATTCAAATCCTTCTCTATCAGAATATCCTGAGTTAAATCTGGCATATATATTAAAATTTTAAATGCTTGAAAACAACAGGTTGTATTAACCTATTTCATCAGTAAGAGTTTAAATAATAGTAACAAAAAATGAATCTCTCTAACCCTTTTATCATGTGAATCCTATAATAACTCGTGTATATATCATACACATTTTTTTTCTTTTTTCTTTTCAAATGAAAAGTGTATACACATAGAAATCATATCACAAATGAACACTCATTTCTCCTTTTTATCCACTAGGCTCCTGGTTCCTTGTTTCTGATTCTAATGCACAGAGATGACTTTTTTTTAAGTAGAGAAGACAAGTATGAATGATAACTATCGCGGATTTGAATCCAATTACTTTCTCATTTAAATTCCAATATTTTGTTTTAAGCATGTAAAATATATCCAAACTTTTAAAACAATAGGTATTTTGTTGACGCAAAATCACACATCACTGGCTTTATTTTCCTTTTTTATTGGTAATAATGTATAAAGAGAACCTTTTTCATTGACAAAATTCAGATATATCCAAGTGAATAATAAGTGCTAGCTTTTTCTTTCCAAATTAGAAAGTGAAATTTAAATTGCTTAATATTATACATAAGTTAAGTTAATCGATATTGTGAAATTCATTTATTTGAAATATGATATCCATGCATACACCATTGGGTTTGTATTCATCACAAATAAATAAATGGAATTCTAGATTTTGACAACGGAAAATTTTTTCTTATAGCCGACTTACACATTTTCATGGTTTTGTTTTACATTTTACCATCTCCCCTGGAATTTCATCAAGCTGCCCAATTGAATGGGCAGATATTTTGGGTTTATCCTCCCTTGACTTTAGAAGTTAATCACTTAAAAATTTTAAATTTAATAAGTTTTTAAAGACAAATATAAATGTGTCCATTCTAGGCAATGATAAAATTATAAGAACTCAAATTGCAGCATTTCAGGATGATTGTTGAATATCAGTCAAATTTCATTCAATGATATAAGAAAATTAGTTAAGAAAATATGCCTTCAATTAATAAGTGAAATGAAGATTTTAAAACAATTGGATACAGTGAAAATAAAATCCTGTTTTACAAGTTCAATATCATTTTTCAATTTAAACCAAAATAATAATAAAAAAAATTCATATTACATTTTCTATATTTTTTTTAATATATATATATTTTACATATGTTTTTAATAATATTTTTCAATGAACTAATTTATAAACAAACATATATGAGGCATAAAACATTTAATTTTATAATGGGTAAGTTGCTATGGTGATTGTAATAACAGAAATTGAAATGTGTAATACTTAATAATAATATTGATTTTATTTAGGTGATCTTTTTATGATAAACTTAATTATTTTCCAGAATCTATTTGTTTATTCACTTATTTATATTTTTTTCTGAAATTGACAACATCACATTGATCATTTGATGCTAATATTAGTAGTAAATAAGAATGTTGGATTATTTGAATAGTATAATTGCCATAGTTACTTGGTCAACACTTATATTTCAAGACTTCTATAATCCATAGTTCAAGTGAAATGAAAATTAAACAAGATCAAACTTTTTTTTTTTTAAATTCTGTGACATATAGCACGAATCTGGGCCCTTACAATGTAATGGAGAGGTGTGGAATGAAGCAACTTATTATGTATATAAATCAAAACTCATACAGTTAAATAAGAAAATTAAAAAGTCAGAGATAAAGAAATAGTAAGAAATGTTTATATTGTTAGGAAGAGTGTAACGTACTGCAAATTAGGTATTAAGAGATATATATAAAATGAATAAAAATATTACAAAGAAAACATTTAATATGGAAAAAAAATTGTAACATATAAATGTATTTTCAGTATCAAAAGGAATATATGTATTAAGTAAAAAATCTCCTTAGGCAGCTAGAATAGCTAAGCAATATAGAACACTATAACTTGTTTATCATCCTGATTGTTTATTTTCTTTCACCCTCTTAACACATTTTATTCTGTGATCTCAGTTTTAGTAATCTCTTACATCTGTAAAATATGTAAATGGTTGGTTTTTAAAAAATTAGTTAATTTTAATGTTCTGATGTGTTTGTATCTATTACATTCGTGTATTAAGGAAAATAAATTATAGTAATTTACACATCAATACAGATCCTGTTTTTCTTGAACTACTTTATATATATTTTTAAATACTATAATTGTTTTTTTTTTTATATTGATTATTTTTTAAAATCTGTTCATTTATATAGTCCTGGAAAACATTTTCTAATTTTGAAATGTCTTGCTTTTTTTTTCTTTCTTTCAAACACTTGCTATTGCTAAAAAGCAGCAGAATAATCCTGCATAAACAGATAAAACTATGTTTTGTTAGAAATCCCAATGAAGAGAGATTTATGAGTAAGAGAAACAGTTGCAGCTCCAGATTTAGACCACATGGACAAATCTGTCAAAATATTTCAACAAACAATGCTAGATTTATTGCTTTTATGTTTGTTCATATGTATCATTAAGAATAAAAATGTAAGCTATCACACCACAAGTAGTTGCTTCCTTCACTTTATGATATGTATAATTGCTAGGGATTTCTTATGAATTATAGCGCAATTATTTCAGAAATTTATGTTTCACAATTATTATTTATATTAAAAAAAAAAGATTGGATTAGGAAATAAATAAATGTTGAAGCATTGAAAATATGATTTTTTTTTTTTGAAAAAAATATTTTATTGGATCGGGTGGTATGTGTATATACGTTTATAAATATATTTTATTATATGTGAAATATGTATTTAAGAAACAAATAATAGATTAAAATGTAGTTGTTTTTTGATCTAGATTTTCACCTCTAAATCACTACAGTTTTCATTTTTCTAGTTCCTCATTTTTTAATGAATGTTTTATCAGATTTTTTAAATGGCCCTGAATTTTTAATGATGTGAGATGAGATTTCTAGTTGATTTCCAACTTAATTAAAAGTTAAAAAAAAAAAAAAATCAGATCCACTCTGTTGAAAGAAAACATTGTTCTCTTCAGTTTACTTTTTTGGATATTATTTGTCTTAATAAAAAACAAATGACATCCATTGTGATAATAATTATATTCACTCATATTATTCCAGATTTTCTGCTTTGTCAAACTCAAAAAATTTTTTTTTAACAGAATTGATTCCATAATGTGTTTAAAATTGACTCTTACTTTAAGAACTACTTAAGATCGGGTTTAATTATGTATTCTGTATGATTGGAAGATCAAGCTAATATTGAAGCACCAAAATTAAAATGTATGTTTATTTATATTTTATTAGATTTATGTGGGTTTTTTTTCATATGTCATAGCATCGGCCGGGATGCGAACCCACAACCATCTGCAACCAACTACTTGCTTGCAAGGCGGCTGCGATGACCTCTCGGCTAACAACGCTTGACTAGATTTATGTGGTTGATTCTTAAATGTTCAAAGTTTTTCACATTTGTAATGAGTTATATAAAATAGCATAATTCCAATACATCAGATCGTTATATAAATTATTTCATCTCAAAAAATTTGATGTATATAACTTGCCAGGTCTTTTGTTAAGGATTTCTATATTTAATATTTTACTAAGAATTGTAAATGTTAATGGCTATTTCTTTATCAGAATTGTTACCTTTTTTTCTACATTTATATATAGTTCTCTTGAAATTAATATCTTGTCTTATTTATCATCTATGAACATGGTAGTGGACGAAGCTTGTTAATTTTTGTTTTAAGCTGACATATATTGAGATAATACAATAAAAATGTCATATTAAAATAAGGATGCGAAATGAATAAGAATGACAATGATGTACAGTTTTACCAAACCTTTACAACATTATGAAACCCCTCCTTTATCTAGTCTATTGTAAATGATTTCATAATACAGAAATGCCATGCTTGCATCTTTTCCTGAAAAGAGTTTATAATTTTTCATGATCAACGTAATTAGTTTACTAATAATCAATAAACGTATGTGTTCTTTTTTTAAAATGTTTTGCTCATCCCTAATACTATTTAGATAGTTCGCCAGGTATGCCATATTGTTTAATTTTTATTGAATTCACTGTTTTGACAATTCTAATATTCAGTTTTGATTGGTATTTTTCAAATTCTTTGGCGTAAATTCGATGAGGACAATTTTTTTTTAAAATTGCTTTTCACAATAGTCCGATCTCATCATCTATTTATTATTAAAGATGTTTTTTTATGTAATAGACATACGAAATATTCTGATTGTTATTTTATTGAAATATATGATGTATTTTTTCAGTTGTACATGTTTTTTTCTTTATCATCATCATGATCATTTTTAACCATTATATATTCACTGCAAGATGAAGGTCTATCCAAGTTTTATTCAATTATCTTTTCATTACATTATACCAACAAACTTCTTTATTTCATCCATCCATCTTACACGCCATTTTTTTCTAGGCCTTTTACAATCTCTTGGTATCCAGTTTAAAATTTCATTTGTCCATCTGTAGCCATCTCTTTTAGCAATATGCCAGCCTAGCTCTACTTCAGTCTCTTTATTCTTTCAGGGATGTCAGTAATACGTGTTTGTTATCTTATCCATGTATTTCATTTTCAATTCCTTCTTGTTACTCCTAACATTTAATCATACTTCAGTGATTAGTCTGAAGTCTATGTATTACTCTTTTATTATGTGTCCAAATCTCAGTTGCATATGTAAAAACTGGTAAAACACAATTATTAAAAAAATCTTTTCAAACACAGGTATATTTTTAGCAAACAGACTCCATCCAAGTTTGATTAATGTCATTCATTATGTTTCAATCTGCATTAATAATCTGGCCAAGGAAAATTAATTGAATTAGTATTAATTGAGCAATATTAAGTAAAACTTTTAGTGAATATTGTGTGAAAATGATTAATTAAAAAAAACACATACAAACAAACTGATGTTTTTTTAGGCTGCATACAGACATAAGAAGTGATTCTAAATAATAAAAGTTTTCATATTATTTTTTTTCTGTTGTCATTTCTTTGGAGATAAAAATGTAGCTTAGAATTTAATTTTTTTTTAATTTCATATGTATGTGCACAGTTTCTGAGAATCAATGTGTATTACATTTATTCATATAACATATAGATAGAACACATTTTGACATTTTTTAACAATTCAACTTTTTCATTAATGGATGTATCATTGAGATTGTACCTAAAAATGGTCAAAGAATAGAAGCTTTCAAATATGTCAAATAATTTGTTTTCAAATTACTCACAAATTATAGATAAAATAGAGCAGATATAATCACACTCATTATAAGATTTAGAAAATATCGTTGGATACATGACCCAACTATTTTCATAATTGGCTGTTATTTAATTTGACAATATTATCAAATTTTTAAAGAAAATTTTGTGTTATTAATATTTTTTTTTTATTACTTTTATCCATAATATCAAAAAAAAAAAATCATACCAATTATATTATATCTCCAAGAATATAATAGACAGAAATAATCTGTGCTTTTAAAGACAGTATTTACAGAATAGATTTCCAACTAAAGACTAGATTTTTCATGATTACTTTCTTTATCATTTTATTTAATTTTGAAAATTAATTCTTTCCAAATGGATATATTAAAGTTAGAATTATATATCCAGAATCTGAATGTAACTTAAAATCGTTAAAAAACTAGTGTACTAGTTCAAAATCAAAATGTAAAGAAACAATGAATATTTACTAAATTCTTATTTTTTTTGTGAAGAAAATATAATGTCAATTTATTGACAGTTATTATTTGAAATAGTAAAAATGATAATGCTGTTTAAAATGTTTTATGAATCTTAGAGGTTTCATAGATACAAGGCATTGTGCCAATTGTATATAATGGATAACATGTCTCTGATAATCATTAATATTTGACAGATTATAGATATTTAGTAGAAAAAAATATCTTCAGATTAGTAAAAATATATCTTATCATTTGAAATATGGAATTATGAAATAAGTAATCTATTGGGGAAAAAAATCCATAATATTTTACTTTAATAATCCAAAATTTTAAATAAATTATGAAATAATTTTTAATAATAAAATGATTTTAAGTCTTTATTGGAACATACAAAACTCTCCATACAGTAGTGCCACTCAGTGCAAGCCAGAGTAATCAATGAATGCCAGAAGGCTTGTGCATAAAATCTCTATCTAATGTCTTCTCATCTAATATCCCCAGATAAATGGTGATCATGTGATGTTTAGTGGTTTAAGTTTTTATTAAATTAGTTTTAGAAAAAAACTATATTGTTTTAATATTTGTTATAATATCAATCAGCAAAAATGTATTAAAATATTAATGATTAACCAGAACTAATACTGTTGCTATTGTTTACATTTGAAATGAAATAAATTTATATTTTTGAGATTATGATTAAAAATTTCTATAAATTAGGTAAGTCCTTATTTATACAATTAGATAATATGGATAAGTATGTAATTTTCAATCAAATAAATTCTGAAAATATGATTAATAGTTTTTTTTTTTTAAAAATAATGTAAGTAAGTGTATATTAGTTAAAAAATAGTGAGCTTAAAAGATTTTGTTTTGGAAATTATAATAATGTATTTACAAGCATTTGATAATTTAGAAAATTTTAAAATCAAATTTAATTTTTTTTAAAAAAAAAAAATAAATTGTAGGAATATGTTCTCTTTCTATTTGACTCTTCTTTATGCTCTGAGGGTGAGATTTTTTTGATTTAATTATTGCATATTTATTATATATTTATTTTTTATAGTTATTTTAGTCTCTCTGTAATCTAATTGCTGTTGCATTTTGACAAATATATTTTAGAATGTGACAAGATCCTTGATCTATCTTAATGGTTCACAGCTTTGATCAATGTTAAAATAATTACAGAATCAAATACAATTTCATAATCTACAAATCCAAAGCATAATGGCAACTCCATATTCATTGGTCTGTTCTGCAACATCTTTCAATGCTTGGATAGAATCCATTGTGCTAAAATAAATGTTAAATCGAGTTTGTTTTTTAGTTGGTTTGAATCCAGAGTTCACTGTAGATAAGTTATAATTATTTTGGGAAAGATTTAATATAGACTGGTAAAAGACTGATATGATTGGTCTTTAATTTGTAATATAGCACTTTTTTTTTTTTACTAATACAGCCTTCCAATCTTCTGGTACAGCATTATCATTTAGCTATTTGGCATATAGTTTTTTCACCAATTTTTCTATTTTTTTTTAATTGATTCTTTTAATATATCTTTAGTAATTTTATCATTTCCTGATGCTGTTCCCTTTTTCATAGATTTAATTGCATGTCTCAACTTTTCATTTACTATGTTATCCTGTGCAGTTTGGCTCAGTTCGTAGAGCATCTGACTTGAGATCGGGTGGTCTCAGGATCAGTTCTGATTTTCGAACTTCTTATGAACTCCTTAGCAATAAAACCATTAACATTTTTTAAAAATTTGTTTTACAATGCTGGGAAATTTAGGAGATATAATTGTAATGGTATACATTATTTTCTTATTGTTTATTATTATATAATTATTTGTAGAATATTTTCATACATTTCATGATATTCCTCTTCTTTTTAGTAATTCAGTTTTTTTATTTTTTTTATTGCAAAAATAACTTTTCTTACAATACCAAAATATTGTATTATTGTTTTTGAGTTTTATTTCTTTCTATAGCTTTCTTTGCCAATTCACAGTTTACAGAATTTCAGATGTTTATTTTTTTTGAATGAATCATTTAAAAATATTTTCATATTCCTTTTTTTCTTCATGTATGCTTTAGTACCTGTTATAATTATTGTAGTTTTTAATAGTGTATCATTTATCATTTTATTCATATGTGTTTACTGTATACTTTTTTATTTATTAAAATAACAATTCTGTGTATACACTGCAAATAACAAAACCCATTCATTTTACTCTATTAGAATAATTATCCTATAAAATATTAACAGCAGCCCAAGCACATTTTTGATGCTACATATTGGACTCAAGGCAATTAATTATTTAGAAAAAAAAAACAAAAAACATGTAATGACCAAAATTCCTGAATATGCTCAATTGTACCATTCATAAATATTTTCCAAATGTTATTAAAATTAGCTATGTAACAGGTCTCTATTCCCTTCCCCCCTATCACTCGATTTACTATCATCATCATCCATTATCAATCCACTGCAGGATGAAGGTCTCTCCAAGTTCAATCCATCTTTTCCTATCTTTAGCTTCTCTTCTCCACTTCACCCCTGCACACTTTCTTATTTCATCCATCCATCTCACATTTGGTCTCTTTCTGGGTCTTTTACAATCTCTTGGAATCCAGTTTAAAATTTCAATTGCCCATCTGTTATCATATCTTCTAACAATATGTCCAGCCCAATTCCACTTCAGTCTTTTAATTTTTTCAATGAGGTCAGTAACACCTGTTTGTTCTCTTACCCATACATTGTGTTTTCGATCTCTTCTTGTTACTCCCAACATGCATCTCTCCATACTTCTTTGAGTGGTCTGAAGTCTCTGTATTGCTCTTCTTTTATATACATTGCTAATTTTCTGTAGACAACAATCATGACCTGAAGTTTTTTTATGATAAAAGAAAGTGAAATTAAATTGAGAATTACAAATAGATTTAGTTTTTTTTTTTTATCTTGACAAATGTTATCTCATACATATAGACAAACTAATCTTAGTTTTACTAAGAATAAATGACTTTCTCCGCAATAGAATACAATATTTGATGTTTATCATTAAGATTTATTCTGTCTTTAGTGATATTTATCAACCTATTTAAAGAGGGGGGAGGGATTGAATCCAATATTAAAAACTTTAGAAATAATCTTTTTAAATATAATTTACAAACTTAAGAAAATAAAATATATTTTAATCTCATCAGTGTTTAATTTGAGTATTTTATAAAGTAGTTTTAAAATCTGCATAACAAACTCATTATTCCATGCATACTAATCTTTAATATATAACTCAGAATATTGCTTCCATTCTGCCTTAAATTTCTGTATGTACTGTATATATAAACATTTAAATTTTGAAAGCCTATACTTTAAAGCAGATATGGCAAACTACAGCTCCATGGGCTATATATTCGACCTATGAATTGGAATGAAAAGGGTATAATCAAAAAATGAAGTAAAACATTATTTTTCAATTTTATAATCCACAAACGAAGTAAAACATAATTTTTTAATTATGTAATATAGGCAACCATAAAATGGAACTAAAAACACGATATACCAGTGTGCAGAGGTTAATTTTTCATTTTTTTTTTGTGTCTTATTTTTCTTCAAAAAATGAATAACCAATTTTTTTAATTAATTAAAGCTGAATGAATGAAACATTTTGTAAAAGAGATAATGGAAAAAAAATTTTTTTACAAAAATTTTTAAAAATTGCATGGACAGAAAGTATTAAACATTTTTTTATTCTGTCCATGTAACACCTCTATTGATTATATTGGCTGCATAGATTTTTAAAATTCATTATCAGATCCTTCAGTGAAAAAGTTTGTTGAACTCTGCTTTAAAAGAATTCATCATAAATGATGTATAAATAGCCTTACATTCAAAATCTTTACAATCATTTTGTAATCAAATTGTTTACAATTTCTTGAAATAGATATATCTAAATATTTTAAGCCATTGCTCATGATAATCATTCTATATAAATCTGAATTCTCATTTAAACATTAATATATATATATATATAAGAACACAATTTTTGTCTAACATCAATTATATAATACAATCTTTAATTTGATTACAGTAAGGTGCAAACCATATCCCTCATTGCTAAACCTACTTCCTTTTCATTCCAAATAATTCATTTGAATAGTCTATTGATATTATTCTATTTATCCATTTCAATACATCATAATAAAATTTTGATTTTTATATATTTACATCATATGTTAACAATAACTTTTTAATAATATTTATGGATTATAAACAATCCACTGATCCACACAATTTATATACATGAAGTGAGATCATAATATAATTATCAACTGCTTTAGCAGAATTTAATATTTTTACTAACTCAAAAGTAGACTTAACAGCAAGTTTGCCAAACCCCAATGTTTTTATAATTATTTAGACTCCAATTGAGATGTTTTATAATAATAGCAATCTCCAAAATCAACCATCAATTGTAAAAATGCATTCTCTTTTTACACTTTAATGTTAGCATACAATCATAATTACTATTACAAATGAAGGGTACATCTTCAAATATTCTTATTTTTTCTACATATGGCATAAAACAACATTAATACGTTTCTTTTTCTTTATTTTTTTTTGAATTATAATTATTAATCTTTCAAATCTCACTTTATTAATCTACTGATATTCATTTCCACATATCATCAAGTTAAAATTATTAACAATTGTATTCCACCTACTGATTGTTCCAAAATTAATATTCTTCTTTTAATGTTCGAGCAACTTGTTTAAAATCCTCACATATATATTATACTGATATTGAGATAAATTTTTTTAGATAAAAATGTATTATGATTAAAGAAGTTGCTTTGATGTTAAAAGGGAATATCAATTTTTAATTATCAAATCTATGCAATATTATCATTTGTAATTTTAAATTAATATTATATGAGATGATATTCTTTGCCTGAGGGATTATAAAGATGAAAGATTTGTTCTGATTGATAAGGATGTATGTAAATTAAAACTATTAATAGTTTTAATTTAAAAGTACTGAAGGAAAAATTTATTAATGATGACATATCTGCCTATATATAGGAAATATATATACATGAACAGAATACATGAAATTTTTTTCTTCAGCTGCAATAGTACCATGATTATTTGCTAATATTAAATTGTATAAAGAAAATATACTTCATAGAATGGATGACTGATTTTGGAAACTGCTAGTTATAAGAGACATCAAGTTTTGGTAAACCTGTAATTAAATCTACTTTGGAGTTTGTAAAAGTATTAAATTCTGCTAAAAGCAGTTGATAATATATTATGGTCTCATTTGATATAATCAGTAAATTATTGCAGTCTATACATATTATTAAAGGATACATTAAATAAATGAATGTAATTTAAAATTTATTATTGATGTATCAGAATGGACAAATTAGCAATGAATTTTTCCAAATGAAAGAGAGTTGGCCAACAAGGTTAACAATGAATCATGTTTGTAGTTCATTGATATCAGGGATTGAGGATTGTAATATATGATATTGGACAAAAATTTTATATAGTCCAATAACTTTGTTAGAAATTACATAAAATATTCATATTTATAGCCAGTTGATTGAATATTAAAATGGACAATATTTAAAATATTTAGATATATATATATTTCAAGAAATTGGAATCAATTTGATTATGAAATGATTGTAAAGCTCTTGAATGTAGGAGTATATATATACCTTTATTACACATTTCCTTAAACTATACACTTTCATTATTTAAATGTTCATTATACTAGAAGTTTTATTTTTATAAGTTTGAGGCAAATAGAAGCAGAATATTGAGAGTTATATAAAGATTTACTAAATGTGGATTTTAATGAGAGTTTGTTATACAGACATTTAATTTTTTTTTAATAAAAAAATCATATTAAAGATTGTCAATATTGAAATTACTAAAGATTTTGTTGCTTTATATCTCTCAGTTATATAAAAAATTGAAAAAGAATATTTGCAAAGATTTTAAAATTGAATTTGCAGTATATTGACTCTTCAATTACTGCACACAAAAGTTAATTTGCGAACTAGTTGGTTTAATTCTCAAAACAGATCGATACTAACTGATTTACAGTTTATACAAAGTTCTGATTCCCACCGAGCTGTGTTAGAAAAATACACTATGAACACACGATAACGAATACTCGCACGATAATTCTGAACGTATAGTTTCTATGTCTAACTTCTCTTCTTTCCCCACGAGGATAATACGCAATTCTCACGCTGTTCTTTGCAACTAATGCTCTGCTCTAATTCACTTAAAACGCTCTGTACTCACTCTGTTAATCTTTTCAAAAATGGCCTCCCTTTTATATGTTTTCTTTGTTTTCTGGAGTAACTTATAAATTAAGGTGGGATTTAATTAGATTGGGTTTTGCTAATTAAATTCCTTCGTTATCTGTTTAATTAGTTTGTTACAATTGATTGCATTTCAAGCTAACGTCTATGATTAGAATATCAGTAGCAAAATTTAAAGATTTAACAATAAAATAATATTTTAGAATAAAGATACTTTCGTATGTACGTTTAATTTAAACTGCATATATTACAATACCTCCCCTTACTCCAGAAAACCCCATGATGCGACTCCTCCGTGCTTTATTATTTTTTTTTTCCAAACTGGAGAAAACTTTATTTTTACGATTAACCGATGTAACCTTGAAATTTGTGCAAATTCTTTTTCCTTGCCGCCCTGAGTGCTTTTTTCTCCCGCTTGGAGAGAGTCTGATTTTTTCCTTGCTCTACAGTTTTTGTATCTGGCAGCTCACTGGTTAAAGATTGCCGCTCTTCTAAAAAATCTTCAAAAGTGTCTTCTTCCTTTTCACTTTCGGCCATTTTTTCTTGTGGTTCCATTTCATACAGCTGCCAACTCTCTATCTGTTCGGATAATTCTGACATTGCACGTTTACTTTGCAATTTTTCACTAAGTTCTGAGTATTGTTGTTCAAGTTCTATTACTTGTTGTCTAGAAGCCTTCAATCTTACTTGAAATTCTTCGAGTTCATCTGATTTCTGTTTTATGACCTGCTGACTTTGTGCTAGGGATGACTGCAGCTTTGTTTTTTCTGCGACCAACATATCTATCATCTGTATGTGAATCTGGAGTTGCTCTTTCATAGAATCTTGCTCTTTACACTGCTTCTGTTCAGAGTCTTTCCGATCATCTTCAAATTGATTTTGTAATTTAATGATCTCTGTTTGTGTTTGTGAAATGGTCCTATCTCTTTCCCCTTGGTAGATATATATTTAATACTATACGCTCTACCATTTGTGTCTGGACTATATTTCCTTTGTCGACCATCCCTTTCTGGCGATTGTCTGCATGCGCGTGCCAGGTGGCCCTTAGTTCGGCAATTGAAACACGTTTCTTGTTTCCATTTGCAGTATTTAGCTATGTGGCCTGTTTTCCCGCAGCAGTAGCATTTAATTCCATAATTTCTCTGGGGTTCCCGTTGAAACGAACATATTTCTGCTTTATCAGTTTTGAAAACTTGCTCGTAACTTTTCTCTTTTGATCTGAAGGCCTGTGCCTGTTCTAGAATTAGCTCAAACGTTATTCCTTTCTTTATAGCACTTTCGTAGGTTAGGTCTGCCTCTGTTAACAGCTGTTGTCTGAGCCGGTCGTCAGACATTCCCCATAACAGTTGATCTAATAATATTTCTTCTACGAAATCACCGTACACACAATCTTTCGCTAGCTCCTTGAGAGCTAAATTATACGGTTTGATTGTTTCACTATTTAGTTGTTTTCTATTTCTTAATTGTAGGCGTGCTATATGCTGGGATGGGCGAGGGCCAAAAAATTCGTTTAGCCGTTGGGATAATTCCTTGAATGGTACATTCTCATCTACGGGTTTTTGGTATAATTTATTGGCGATTTCAATCATTTTTTTCCCCGAGAAACATAAGAGGGCGGCTACTTTCCACTTGTTGTCTTCAATCCTGTCGACTGCACCAGATTGCAGTATATTGACTCTTCAATTACTGCACACAAAAGTTAATTTGCGAACTAGTTGGTTTAATTCTCAAAACAGATTGATACTAACTGATTTACAGTTTATACAAAGTTCTGATTCCCGCCGAGCTGTGTTAGAAAAATACACTATGAACACACGATAATGAATACTCGCATGATAATTCTGAACGTATAGTTTCTACGTCTAACTTCTCTTTGAGGGTAATACGCAGTTCTCACGCTGTTCTTTGCAACTAATGCTCTGCTCTGCAACTAATGCTCTGCTCTAATTCACTTAAAATGCTCTGTACTCACTCTGTTAATCTTTTCAAAAATGGCTTCCCTTTTATATGTTTTCTTTGTTTTCTGGAGTAACTTATAAATTAAGGTGGGATTTAATTAGATTAGGTTTTGCTAATTAAATTCCTTCGTTATGTGTTTAATTAGTTTGTTACAATTGATTGCATTTTAAGCTAACGTCTATGATTAGAATATCAGTAGCAAAATTTAAAGATTTAACAATAAAATAATATTTTAGAATAAAGATACTTTCGTATGTACGCTTAATTTAAACTGCATATATTACAGAATTCAGGTTTACTCTGTCTTTAAATATGTTGATAAATAGTACTAAGGATAGAATAAATCAGGCTGATAATGTCAATTTGTGTGTTTTGTTGCAAGGGACTAATTGTTTATAGTGAAACTAAGGTTAGTTTGTCTACACATTTAAGGTAACATACTTGTTAATATAAAAATTGTAAATCTAATTTTCAACTTATCTTTTGTCATGAAAAATATTCTGGGCATGATTGTTGTCTTCAGAAATATAACATCATTTGTAGTGAGTGGAATGATAGTAATAGAAAAATTAAGGAGACCTGATACATTACTAATTTTAATAATATTTTGAATCAAAGATTTAGTAGTATACAATACTAAACATTTTCTGAAATTTTGGTTATTAAATATTTTTTTAAACAGTTGCTTGCCTGTGTAGCTATTAACATTTTATAGAATAATTACTCGTTTATATCTGTCATATTGTTAAGTCTGATGATGTGTGATTTTTTTTATTTTTAATATTTGCTTTTCTTGTCAAAATACTGTAATGAAACAGTGAATCTGTAATCCAGATTCATGCTTCATGGACCTAAACTATATAAAGAGTCACACATACATCCATGTAACTTCCTGATCTGCCTTAACTATTTACATAAGTATTATTAAAGATTTGGTATTTTAATTTTAATTAATATCCCCTAAATCATATGTAAAGTCGTGTATGTGCTTTCACATATATGCAGCGGATACATATATGTGATGTAAATATTATTTATTTAATATTTTTATTATATATTTTATTATTTAATATAGCTTGGCTATAAAGAATGATGCAATACTTAATAAAGTTCTCGAAGCCACTTTAAGTAAATGTCCAATTTATCAAACAATAGAGAAATCCATTAGCGAAAATTATAAATTCACTCTATTGAATTAAGTTTAGTTTTAAAATATTTTAATTGAAATAGATTAAAAGATAACTTCAAGATTTTGCATTTTCAATTACACAAAAGACAAAGGTACATTTCCTACTGATAGAGAGCACACAAGGTAAGCTCATGTCCGCATTGCCTCGGGTGATTCTCTAAAAGCATTCCTGTAGAAAATGTAAATGAGTATAAATAGGGCTTATTTTTCCACCAAAAAAAGAACAGTTGATTTTAAAATTTAGTTGCTGAGCTGAATCCACACTTGTCAATTTTTCAACATTATGAATGTTGAGTAGTAGGAACCGAGTCCACCTTTCTTGATCTTTATTAAGATCACCTCCATGCCATAATTCTGTGCTCCGATTTCAAACAAAATGGACTGCTTATAATGCTATAGTGAAATGATTTAGAAATAAATGCTACCTCCATTTTAATGAAATATGAACTGCCGTTCTTCAACATGAAATGTCTCCCAAGGAACATGGGTCTTTCAAGCTGTCATGCCAGTGCATCAGATGGTAATCTACACTACCACCTTAAAGATTCATTTTCACTCACTCTATTCCTTTATTAAACCCTATTTAACTCTTAAAATGTATTTTGTCTATGTTTATCTGCTGGTAGTTAAATGCCAGTTATATATTTGTAACTAATCTATTATTATGACTCTATAATCTTATCAAATCTTTATATAATTGTCTTAATCCATTTCACATTCTTATTTTTATCTCTAGTTTAGTGTGGTAGAATTTTATTGATATATTTATTTTCTGTTTATTTTATTTTTAATATGTAATTATATGCCAATCTTATTCAGCTTCATGAGCATCATGATTTTTAGTATTCTAAATCCCAGTCATTTAAGGGATATTTTTCATTAATTTAAATTCATTTATTATAACCTCTCTACTCACTGAGTTGTGGGAATGATTAAATATTGGTAGTTGTGTTTAAAGGCAGATCTCCATAAGGCTGCCACAGTTTTATATTTATTAAAAGTTAATCTATTATTATGAAAAAGAACGCTATCAAGTTAAGATTTATTTATAATGTTTTCAGTATTAGTAATGACTGCCACTCTGTATTTTACAATGCAATAAATATAGCTGTGTATTGCCTGGAGCATGATAGGCATTAATATTGCATAAGTTAATGATATTAAAACTTACCTTGTTCAGTATGTATTTAAAAAAAAAAGAGACGAGTTATACAATTAAATCTGTGGAGAATAGAGAAGCTATAAAGGATGACATTATTATTGATATCTTAAAACAAGCAAGTGAAAAAATAGAAAAATTGTTGGTCAATTCCAAATATGTAAATAATTAAGATATAATAGATGTTTGGAATAATGCAGTAGTAATATTGATATTTAAGAAAAATTATAAAGAATATATATAAATTACAGATTTATCAGTTTTCTATTATTTTTATACAAGATGTTTATTAAGATTCTTTCAATTCATCTACAGAAAATTTTGGACTCAAACAATCTGGATATAGAAGTGGCAACAGATCACATCCATATTTAAAAAATATATATGAACAATATAAATAATAAATATAATGATAATTAAACTTCTGCAGATTGAAAGACTGTATACTTATATTTAGTTATCATTATATTTATTATTTATGATATTACAAAATTTTTAAATTAATGGACATCTTATTTGTATATATATAAGATCATTGATTAAAATTTGCCATTATGCTTTGGATTTTTTTTTACTGTATAAGGATTTTTGCAGTGATTAAAATTTTGGATTGTCAATATATAGATCTAGAATATTGTTAGATTCTGAAGAACATTGAGCATAATGCAACAGCAAGTATAATTACATGGTTACATTGATAAGGTTGTATGACTGGATAATTCCATTTCCCCAAAATTTTTTACAGCACTTTTACAGGAAGTATTTTGAGGATTAAAGTTGGAAATTAAGGAAATAAGAAGAAATGGAAATTATTTAGATCATTTAGATTTTATCAGTGATGTAATCGCTTTTGCAAAATTTGAATCAGAGCTTCAGGATATGTTACTGTAATAATCACATGAAGTCAAAAAGGACTGATGATACATTTTAAATAATTTAATGTAACATTCAATGATGCTTGACATAAAGAGAAAAGAAAACTCATAATAATAATGAATTAGGAGAAGTTAACAATTATATATATATATAATTTGGTCAGATAATTAATACAGATAAAACAATGAATTAATTAATAATAGAATTAAGCTTGGTTGTAGTGTTTTTGATAGAAATAATACTACTAAAATGAAAGAGGCATATAATGTTTGAATGTTTTAACAAGTTTTACATTTAGGTGTTTCACAACAGGGGAAAAAATAAATTTTGAACCATCCAATAAAGAATGAAAAGATATATGCTGATGTCATAAGAAAGGATTAAAAACAATATATATGGATGATAAATAAATAGGTATCATTGTTATCTTTAGAAGAAATTAAAAAAACAGAAATGGAACTGGGCTGGACATGTTACTAGAAAAAATTATAGTGTCTGATTATTTGAAGATGTATCCCAAGACTTTGTAAAAGATCTAGACAGAAGTGTGAAATGATTGGATGGAATAATAAAGTTTTCTGGAGTAAAATGGAGGAGGTATGGATCATAGAAACTGGTTTAAACTTGAAGACATCTTCATCTTGGAATGGATCAATAATGATTGGAAATGATGATGATGATATACATTATCTCTGTAAATCATGATTCATACTTGCTGATAAATAAATGACATTGAAATTTATAATAAATCATGAATTTATTTTGCAATTTAATTCTTCATGGGCATATCAAAAGTCATAATGTTCTTCGTTATAAATCTTAGTTATAAATATCTAATATATGCTAAACTTTCTGTTCTAGAAAAAGGGATAAATTTTGCTATTACATCATCTAACATTTCTTTATTAGATATAATGACAACCACTGAAGATGTCACAAATTTCCTCTAGAAGAAACAGCAGAATTATGAGAATTAACAAAATAATTTAGGGACACAGAAAATTGAAACCAAATAGTTTCTATGATTGAAGGAAAGCTATTAAATCTCTCAAACTAGACAAATCTATAGGCATTCTTTCTGCTGTCAATAGCGGTTGTAATGGGTACAACTGATTATGATAACAAAATAAAAGAATTCCTTATAGCAGACTAATATAAAAAGTAGCAAAAAATTTGATACTAAGTACATAACACAAAGTTACAAACATTACTCAGAAAGCATCATTTGTAATTCATCAATTCAGAAATAAATAAATTAACATCATATTTCAGATAAAATTCTCATGTTTGTGGTCTCCCTAAAATCCATCAGGACAATGTTCCATTAAAATCTGTTGTTAGATCTAGAAATTCACCCTGCCAAAACTTGTCAAGATATCTTCTAAATTTCTTAATCTTTTGATGTACAAGACACAGTCCTTGTCTGGGAATTTAAAATACTTTGTAGAATTAATCAAAAACAAGAAAATTGAAAGAATTAACATAGGTAAACTTTCATGTGGAAAGTTTATTAACAAATATATTCCATGATGAACTATTGTCTATTGTAAGGAAATGGACTAAATTATGATAACTGCTTACAAATTAGAACTTTTCTTATTGATAATTTAATGGAATTATTAGTATTCTGTATAACAATAACAACATACTTCCAATACAACATAAAATTATTTCAACAAAATCAAGGGATGGCTAAGGGTCGTCACTGTTATCTCTGTTTTGGCAATATTTACATGGAAAAGCTTGAAATCACAGCTGTAAGTCCTTCCATATCCATCTAAAGTTTAGCTTTACTATGTTGATAATACATATGTTATATGACCACACGGCAGAGTACTATTTTAAACATTGTAGAAACACATCAGTAATGTATCCTCTTTGATTACATTCACAACAGAATCAGAACAAGAACAAAAATTGGCATTCTTAGATGTTCTTGTGAAAAACTCCCTGATGACGAAATTAAAATTACAGTTTACAAAAAACAACTTCCATACATAGGAAAATATTTAGGATATACAAACAATCACATTAAAAACACAAAAATATGGAATTATACTATCACTGTGGAACAGAATAAAAAAAAATTGTTCAGAAATCAGTGATTTGGGTTAAGAAAATATCTATTTAGAACCAACTTTAGTGAAGAATAGTTATCCATCAGTTGTAATTAAGAAAATCGTAAATAGACAGCAAAAAGAAACATCAAAAGAAAAAGCAATTAATGATGCTGTAGGAAATCTATATAAAGTAGAAATAGCTAACAAACTAAAGAAAATCTGTAGTCAATATAACGTGAGAAAAGCTTTCCAAAGTCTTACCACACTAGAAGAAATTTAATATTTACAAAACCTAAATGTGAAATACTGTAAAACAAAAACTGCATCTATGGAATAGTATGTGGGAAGATGTGTGTTGGTGAATTCAATTGCCTATTGAAAAGTGATCGAAAGAGCACAGAGAAAACCAACCTGTTCGATTGGGAAAATACAAAAATGTTGGATAGAGTGGAAAAAGTATAAAAGAAGAAAATTTAAACAAGCTGCTTTCATGACACTGGCAAATAACCCCATAAGTTAGCCCAGTGGAATAGATAATACATGATGTTTGCAACCTTGCTCATAAAAAAAAAGAGAAATCAGAACCCTCATAGATATCCCTCCCCCCCCCCTCCTTTTTTTTTTTTTTTTTTTTTTTTTTTTTTTTGTATTATTTAATTTTAATTATTTAATTTTTTTTATTTAAAAAAAAAAAAAACAAGAACAGCGTCTGTGCTTGTTACAATATGAATATGAAATTTCTATTGAATTTCTTTGGTAGGATAGCACAGTTGGTTAGATCATTCATTTGAAATTCTAAGTTCATAAAGCTAAAGGTTCTAGGTTCGGTTCTCATGTTTATATTATCACTTGCCAGGCCAGCAGTAATTGAAGAGAAGATTAAAATAATACCACTCAAACACAGTGTTTATACTAACCTGTATGTTTAACTAATAGTTGAATGTATTTGGAAAATTTAAATAAAGTTTAAAGTTCTTCTAAAGACATTCAAAATTTAATACTACATGATGGGAATAGTCCAAAAATATAATTAATACTAACATGCGATCACAATTTTTTCAGACAATCACAAAAAATATTTTGTATCTTAATATATATTGATAAAATTTGAAGTGTAAAAATGAATTAATATTGGGATGGCAAATAGTGAGAAGGTAGTTTCAAAAGTGATCAAATGGTATTTGATTGTTTAGTTATTCCAACCTTTTTTTCAGACATAGAACGTACAATGTCATTGCTTAATAGTATTTTAAACTAGCTTGTTTAAAGTTATATATTGAAATGATATATAATCATTTCACATAATTATGGTCATTCATCATTTCATAGCAGGCAGAGATATAGAGGTATAGCACAGAATAGATATCTACTCGTTAGAGAGACAATAGGCAAAGCAAGGGAAGAATAAAATCATTTAAATATAATAATAAAAAAATGTATACAGTTTAAGAAGCAAACAACTCATAACACTAACAAATAAATACATGTGTGCTATATTGCATATATGTGTGCATGCATGTGTGTCTGTAATTTTCATTACTATTTATATATTAATAATAAAAATACATATATTAAAAATTCTTTAAAATATGTATATGGTAATTTTTAATATGGTATAAAGCAATTTTGATCTATATAAGCACACTGACATTTTTCAAAGTAAATAACTTGAAAAAATAACACCTCTAAAAAAATTTATCATCTGCATTTTCTAAATATTGATAAGAAATAGTGTCTCAAGTTTTTTTTATTTTAAAAAAGACTAAAACATTTGGCATGGATTTTACTACAGTGGTAGGCTAAAATATACACATCCCTCCCTAGATATGTGGACCGTCTTTATAGAAAAGGTTCCAAAATGAATTATAAACAAAATATCATGAATTCTTGCTTTCTACAGCAAATTGACAAATAGATTAAGGAATTATGTACAAAAGCTATTGTCTATATTATAAATGAACTTTAAATGATTCAATAAACAAATACAGGATTTGGAGTCAGCAACCAAAATATATATCATAGCTGTAAAATAGGTCAGTAAAGATTGACTAAAATTTATTACAACAAACTTTTTAAAGTTAAAATTATATGTAGTATTGTTATCCCTATTTGTAAGTTACTGATAGTGCATGTAAACTAACAAAATTAGAAATTTGACTAATAATTTTTAATATAAAAACATTATAGATATATTATTTATCATTTTATGCATTTTAAAGTGTTTATAAGTAGCACATATTTATAGTAGTTATTGAATGATTTAAGTTTTAAATACTATTTTAAATTTGTTTTGATAATAAGGAAAAAAAACTATATGAAAAGAATGTTATTTTTTTTTAATGAATGAATTATTAGATATCAATTAAAGAAAGTATTAATAAACAATTTCATTTTGAATATTATAAATTTGAATTTAAATAAATGAATGTAGGACAGGATTAAATGAACAATTGAGATTGCTAAAAAATGTGAATGACCTAAATTTAAGTGATATTTGAACTTCATTTTATACATATTGGACGAGTAAGTGATAAATACAATCTTGTTAGAAAATGATAATGTAACTTAATGTAAATGCATGGATTTTTTTTTTGTGTTTATCTAACACATTTTTTATATAATCAATATTAATAATGGGCTTGAAGATATTAAAATTATTAAAGTCTGGAATAAGAGTTCTGTCATGAGTATTTTACTCTGTCTTAAGCATAAAAGTGCAGATGTGGAATTTCTGATTATTTATATTGATATGCATGCTTGCTTTTCATTGAAAATAATTATATGTGTGCTCATTGTTTATTTTTATATTCTGTACATTGCAGTGGAAATCCTGGCATAATTTGATTAGTTTAATACAAATTAGTATTTGCATTATAATATTTTATGGACATATATTATAATGGTCAGAATCATATATTCGCTCAACAAAGCTTAGCTCTGATCGAGATGGTACATGGATCTCATGTTGGACCAAGCTCCAACCTATGTGCCTGTGATCATGGTTTAATATTCTATGAACAATGCTTTCTAGCATATATTTAAGTTCTATTTAATCTGAGTCCCAATGAACAGGGGTAAGCACAAGATTCTATTAAATTAACATTAAGTAATAACCTGTAGATTTATACTTTATGTTTGTCTTCAATATGATAATATTAAATCGTGGAAGTGTGATAGCACGATTTAATATTATTAAATTAACACTAAAAGAATCGTGAATGGACTTGAGAAATAAATGACAAAATAATTTTAATAAATAAACTGGTAAAATAAATGTCATAAATATCACACATCATAAATTTCATTATACCTAATGGGTTTATTTGGATTGGAGTATAGTAAGAAAGATAATGGAGACAAGATAAAGTTAGACATGTTTATTATAATTGATAATAAAAACTAAATTCGTATTATAATTGATAACGATTAACACCAGATACTACTGATTACATTAAGGTGATGATCAAAGTATTGTTAGTTTAATACCATCATCTATTATACAATTAAACAAGTTTAATCAATTATTATATACAATGTCAAGGATTTAATTCACGTAAACCTAATAATCATCATGCTTTATGAGCGATTGATATCTATGACAATGTAATGTGCCAAATGATTTTCAACTGCTCTACTGGGGTTTGCCAAAAGACTAAGATTTATGTCTAATAACCGGAGACATGTATACATATTACAACATTAATATTGCTGACTGTGTAAGACAAATGATTAATATTTGGATATAATTATCAATTCTAAAGATATGTAAATCATGATTTGTTCCACCAGAGTTGCTGATGTTCTTGGGTAAGTTCACAGATGATTATAATACAAAGCATGGAATGAGTTGAGTTAGCATTACATATGATTCACCATCAGCAAAGTAAACTAAATTTATTAGGGGTTTGGTAGGGCTGATGAGAACCTATATCCATTTATAAGATGTGCAGTTTGTTTGAGCCAGGAAGCTTACTAATGAAATAATTAATCGGGAGTATACACAGAAGTTCAAAATCAGATATGCTACTCCAACATACTGAGTCCTTACCCCACTTACTTATTTGGTGCTCATACCTGAACAATTCAGTCCCTAGGTGTGACTCCTGTCCACCGGTGCACAGGCAGCCCATAGAAAATAGCAAGGTAGGAATATATATATTGTAATGTTTTTTATGTTCTGTTAGACCTTCTATTATGCACTAGAATGTGTGAGTTAATCAAGCTATGAAGAAGAAAAATATTTTGTAACATTTCTAAAAAACATAGCTATATTTTCTGATTAACTGAACATAATAATTATTATGATTTGAATTGTTGGCAGAATCAGTTTTTAATTTATAAAAGAGGGCACCATAGTCATTAGACTCACTGATTCTGTGTGACGCAGATCGTAATTTCTAAAGCAAATGCTTACAAAGATCGGGATTCTGATTTCCCGTCAATTATTTTATTTTAAGAAAATATTTCTCCTGGGGCTTAATTAATAAAGCATATTGGCAAGGTGATTTATACACTTCTCTAAAACTAAACAACAAAATCTAACACTCAAAATTAATAATGTAACTAAACTAAAAATTAAACATGTACAATGAAAGTTTTATATTACTTGTAAAGGTTTATTACAACACATTAAACACTTATAATAATAAAATTCTAATATTGGAAAGAAATACATACTCGCATACTCAGATAATTATCTTAACCATTGAATTCAAATATCTCACTTTGAAGTCTTAAATAACAAATGCTCTCTCTTTTCTTCTTGTCTACCATAACAGCTTATTATTTAAAATTCAGTTCACAAATCTCTTTTTCTATAGATAAGAGTTATGGTCATTAACTTACCAGTAAGATTCTAGTGATTATGTAATGATCGCTTATCCTAGTGGTCCTGTTCCTTTTGACGAGTAGTCTGCAGTGTTGGTGTATGGTTTCATTCTGGTATTACTTCCATATCTGATCCTTATTTCAGTAAGGCTAGACGAAACTTTTGGTGACTTTTCTGAGAGAAGGTGCTGGCAAACGATCTAGTTCTACTCACACATGGGAATAGATTTAGTTTAGCGATAAGTGATAGCATTTTATTTTTACTTCGAAAATGCTGACCATGAGAAGTTGCCCAAAACACACACGGGTGAAAGACCAATTCTAAACTTGTCTGCTTCTTTTATACCCACAATCATTTTTGAGATGTCCTGCACATTTTCTTATCTTTTGTTTTATTATTCTAATCTTCTACATTTCTTGTTAGTTTTTAGTTATAAAGTCTTTTTTATATACATTATTTCAGCCATGTTTAATTTGCATCAAGAACATTACTTTGATTTTAATCACTTTGTTTTTCCTTAGCAATCTGTACGTTTCCATTCTTTCCAATTTTAACTTTTACTTTTAATTGCAATACAAAAATAACTTTTATTGTACATTATCTAAAAATAAATAAATAATACTAACTAAAAAAAAACCTGAATTATGTTCATTGATGATTTTTTTAAATTTTATTTCTTTTAATTCTTACTCAATGCCAATATACTTGTACCATATATATGTAAATGGTACAGTATATAGCACCAAGTTCACACCAGCAATGCACAAATATAGTATAATAAATCAAACATAACTAATTATGTTTGCATTTGAAATAATCAGTGAATCTGCATTGCCAACACAAGCCAATCTCCCAAAACAAGCATTGGGAGTTATTTCAATAACAAAGTGGACTGATTTAATGAGATTCTACCTTCAGTCCAACAAATAGTTTTGTCAACATCGTTAATTATTATTTAGTAATGTCTACATGCATTTTCAAGGAATATTAAGGTTAATTGCTAATTATAAAATGCATGTTATATCTCTACGGTTAGAATTGCATTTATTTGTTAAGATAATCTTCATAGATTATACCTTACAACATAGGGTTGGCCTATAAGTAGAATAATTACTTATTAAGGAACAAATTGAACTTCGAAACAGATAACAATACAAACATTATAATGATTTCAGGGTAATTAAAGATGATAACCAAGCAATGTAATTTTGCAATAGCGAGTAGGATTTGTATAACTAAACATTATTCTATAAATATTAAGTTAAACATAGAATTAGTAATATCTCCCATCCTAAGCTTAAAATATTTAATACACTTGCTATTTTAAGTGGCATTTGGCACATTATAACATGAATTGGTAAGAAATTTTAATAACTAGAATCCTATAAAAACAGTATTACACATCACCGCTAACATGAAAGTAAAGATTAATTACAATTTAACTGGATGACCACAAGCTCATATTTCAAAGTTTAAACAAAATTAAAGGTTTTACCTGGGAGAAAATTTAATTTGAACCTTCACTAGGGTTTATAGAATAGCTATAGCTCTAGGCTTAGATTCCCCAAAGTTCACTTTAGCACTCTTTATGGTGACAGTAGGATTTTTATCTTTGATTAATCTGTGGGAGCATGTGTGTTGGTTTCATCAATTCATTGCTACAGATAGAGTAGCAATCATTCTCCATAAGATAGGCAATATATCTTTCTATGCGGGTGACATCAGCATGACAGGTTCTTTAAGAGACTTCTTCCATCATTGAAGCACTTTGATGTTTTCAGCATGCAGAATGGAGTTGGAGATCATCATTCCCATGCTTGGAGAACAAGCAACTTCTGCATCTCCTACATAGACATTTTACTGATCAAACCTGCATGGATTTTGTTAGACAGTATTTACCAATTCTTTTCAAAAGGTGTGTTATATATAAAAGGTCATCAATTAAATTATACATTTGAAGGATAATTTTGCCTTATAGCAAAATAAGCTATTAGCATACCATACCATATAATTTTAGAAATAAAATAACCCTTGTCTTTTGTTTAATTTTCAGCAGGATGTTAACAAGAATCTACTCTTTGTTTTACAAGATTTTAGGAAGCTGTACTATGGCAATTCCTTCTTTATCTTACTATTCAATCTATTTATACATTTTAAAATAATTTTGTTAAAATCCATCTTTTTACTTTTAGAATTTGATAAGCATCCTTTTCTTTTAAAACATACAATTTTAGTAAAATAATTTACAAAGTTGATTGTTTATTTTAGAGCTGGAATATGTTTTAACACATAACTAACCTTTTTAAACACCATCTAGCACACTATCCCCAACCAGATTTGAATCCCGTGATTCTTTTACAAACTATTTTAGAAATCAATTTTACAAAATATAACAATCCACCAAATAAATCCTATATATATATCAAAGTAATATGTATGATTCACCCACATATATGCAATTTAACATTTTTTTGAGTTATTAAATTGAGTTAATTATAAATTAAATTTACAATGATATTACTTCAATCTATCCATGATATCCTAATATCTATATTTATGGGATTATACAGCCACCTCACTAGACTTTTCTCAGGGCATTTTTAAGGGTTGAACTTGGGTACAGATTTGCATGTGATCCAGAGTCGATTTCCAGAGGTAATGCAGGTGAAACAAATATTCATGACAAATATTCAATATCATATTATCTCAGTTACAAAAAACAAAAAACAAAAAAAAAGGCTTTACATATGCATATAATATACAATACAATGCAAAGACCTACAATAGTAAATATAATCATGATCAAGAGCCAAATACCAAATAATACCCAAAGAAATTGCCTATTCAATACATTTAACATCACTTATGATAATTATTAGCATGGCACTGTATTACAGAGCTATTATTTCTTTAGTGTTTTAAGTCTTCATTCCTATCTAGTGGCCACTCACCCATCGTACAATTTCTACCTCCCTGCATTATTATTAATTTTATCATTACCTGTGGATTATTAATATTGTTATTCAAGCTACATTTCTTTACAGGTGTTATTATCCCTGTTATGGGTGCTAGTTATTTCTTATCATGGGTAGTGAGGTTTTATCCATAAATTGTTGAGATTATCTATTATCTATACTGGACCAGGAGGCAAATCCACAAATGGTTTGAGGTTTCATGCATTATAGGTTCATATCAGGGTGCCCTTGTCATCCAACACATAAGCATTACTACCACAATTCCTTTTAATAATATATGCCCCCCTTATCCAATGGAAATAATTTTTTGTATTCTCCCTAAGATTTTTATTACTGGATTGTGGAGTTCACACCCATACAAGGTCCCCTACTTGAAAGATGTGTGAGCACCTTCCTCTTTTTTCATAGGAATTCATTCTAAATTAGTCCTTGCATCATATATTTCTCTCTCTATGTCTATGATCATATTTCCAGATGGTAGAGGAGTTAATAAGGGATTGGCATGGCCTACCATAGTGTAAGCATGAGGAAATAAAATCTGTAGATTCATTTATAGTATTATTAATATGGTTAAGAATCTCCTTGGTCTGATTAACCCAACTTTTATGATTAGTTCCCAAATGGTCCTATATTGCCTGTTAATTTCCCCCTACTCCATATGCATGGATTGGATTGGGGATTCCTTATAGATGTTAATGTGTTTGACATTTTGATGCTCCAACCTTATCTTCCATTCCCTTCACATGAAAGCTGACCTATGGTCAGATATTATGGTTTGCGGTTTACCTACATTAGGGAATTGTTGCTCTTGTAAAGACGTTGATGGTACAGTGTGTATTATTCTCAGTATTAGAATACTTTATCATATTTAGAAAATAAATAATGACCAATAAATACTGGAATCATCAATAAGGTGGATTCGATGGAATTCTAAGTGAGGCAGGATCCCTGTAAGATTTGGGTGCCTTATCTCTAGCACAGATGTTCCATCATGTTCAAGATATCAGCATACATGTCGGGCCAATGAAATTATCATTTGATGCCCTCAGTTTTCCAAGGCCCATAATGCCTCACAAGACAGTGCATATAATTAATCAACTGGTTTCTCAAGTCAGGAGATACTATAATTTTATATGAATCATCTTCATATCTGACCTATTTCTGTAGTAATCCATTCTGAATTTGAAAATATTTTCTTAATTCATTTATACTTCCATATGTAGTCCTTTTCTCTCATTTTAGCACATCAATTATATTCTTATATTTAGAGTATTTCTCTTGCTAATATTGCAAGTTTTGTAAATCTCTCTCTATGGAGTTATCTATTGTGTTAACTATTATAGTCAAGAGCCTATGTCACTACAAGATTACGGGACCATATTTACTTGGTGTTGACTAAGGATATTAGTGACTTTTCTGGACCAGGGCAGTATATTATCTTACAATCAAATTTCTGCATTGTCAGGCTTCACCTAATGAGGCAATCATTAAGGTAACTCTTATTTAGGAACTACAAGCAGTGATGATTATTATCTTCTACTCATTCAGGAACTGCCTAAACTTATTGCATGCCCATACAATTGTTAGAGTCTTTTACTCTATGATTGTGTCGTTTGATTCTGCTTCTCTTATAAAGTGTGGCTACTGAAATAAAGCACTTTATGTTGTCTTTCTTAGTTGATTTGGAATAATACAACCCCTAGACCCCTTTTACTATTATTGGTCTGTAAGTAGAATGTTTGAGTGAAATCAGAGTAGTATAACAAGACTGTCTTCAAAAATTTCTGTTTCTGAAATTCCAGCTTTTGCCTTTCAGTCCAGTTCCTTGGATGACTCTTTTTTGATAATTTTAACATGGCTGATGTATCCTGAATAAAGCCTGGATAAAATTTATGATAGTAGTTACATAAGCCTAAGAACAATATCATTTCGGGTAGTTGACCTAGCAAAATTCTCAGTGGCATCTATTTTTTTAGGATGTGCCTTAATCCCCTCACAGTTTGCTACATATTCCAAAAAGGAAATTTTATGACGAGCAGAACAGCTCTTCTTTATGTTGACAGTCATATTTTTTTGTGAGTATTCATGTAAGAAATGTTTTAGATGTTCCTGTAAATTGTTGAGGCAATTACTATGTCGTCCATATAACAAATAATTTGTTCTTTTATTTCATCTGACAGGATTTGATCCAGATACCTCATTAAGCATGCACCACTGTTAACCCAAATGACATCCTCTTAAACATATGGGTCTGTCCATTGTATCTATGCAGTATATATTTTTTTATCTTGAGGATCCAGTACTATCTGTAGCTTGTGGTAAGGTCCAAGGTTGAGAAGATATTTTTTTTTATAGTTGCTTGAAAATTTCTTGTATTGAGGGAGGCACATTCCTTTCAGGAATAGTTATGCTGTTCAACTTTCTAGCATCCAGACAGTTTTACAGATTGATCCCATTTCTTAACAACTACCAATGGATTGTTATATGGTAATGGGCATTTATTTATTACTTGCCAGTCTATCATTTTCTGGATCTGTGCATTAACTTCCTCTTTAATGGTTTTGGTACTGTCTCCATTTGTCCTATAGCATTTGTTTCTGTACTGTGTCCATTTGTCCTCTAGGATTTGTGTTCCCTCCCTAGGTGCTTTCCTTTGCTTCTTTTGCTTTCTATATCCTTTCCTTCAATTGCTGGATGGTAACCATCATCTCCATTCTTTCCTGGTTGGCAACATTATTGTCATGCATTAAGTTTTCTTTTAATTTATACAGACCTCTCATTTCTTTCTGGGCCTCTTGTAAATCTCTAATAACTTCTTTGTGTTCCTTTAGTTTCTGATTTTGTTTCTTCCTGTCCCCTTCTAGTTTATTTTCCACATCTTCTTTAATATCTTGTATTGTATCTTTTAATACCATCTTCTGCCATTCTATTTTGTCCCTAGTTATTTCAAACTCTTCTTTTAATGTCTGTATGGCTTTCCGTGGCCTCTGAAATTTTCCTCCAGAAACACTCTTAATGTACAGCTTTTTTCCTCCCAACTTTTCTGGCAATCTGATTTTATTTCTTCCAGATTTCTCTGCAGTATTTCTTTATTCTTTTCATCTCTAGCCTTAATTTCTCTTCCTTATCCAAGATCTTTTGTTGATCTTTAGTCTCTAATCTCACCTACATTTTAAAAATTCTCTTTTGGTTTCTAGCCACCATCTCTAGTGTTGTCCTTTTCCTCATTTCTTGCAAGACTATAATCAAATCTTCACTATTCACTCTCATGGAATAAGTTAGGCTCCCTAAATTTTACTGGACTTTAAATTGATTCACCCTCTACACATGGACGTGCACTTTCTCTTGTTTCTATCTTTTTTTCTGTACTAATATCCATTGTATTATTACTAATCTTAGGTTCCCTTTCTATTTTCGTATTTTTTTTATTCCTTTAAATGACAAGGTTTTTTGGAAATTACTTATTAAATTATTTGACAATACAACAATGTGCTATCCTCCTACACCCTTTCACGACTATCTTTAATTATCCTGTTCTACTACTATGAACCCACTGGTTTATGTATCCCATCCCATCCCTCACTCTGCTACTCCTAACTAATCTTATTTCCACATTTCAACCTATCATGCTTACTAAATAACATGTATAAAATCAAATAATAATCATAATTTAAAAGAAAATAAGTGAAAACTTTTACCCATGGTGTTTCCTTGTTCCTTCTCTTTTTGTTGAGTCATAATTTAAAAGAAAATAAGTGAAAACTTTTACCCATGGTGTTTTCTTGTTCCTTCTCTTTTTGTTGAGTGCTACCCAATTCCTGTAAAATTTACTGTATTCAGAATTATATTTATTTTCTCCCTACCATAGTCATTTTATTTTATCAGGTATACCAACAATTATTTCATGTTATCATCTCCATTACCCCGAATCAAATCACAATTTTAAACATAAGTAATGGGTGCCTTCTTTTTAAATTTCGCTACCCCCAATAACAAAATTTATATTGAAAATGATTTATGCCTTATTCAAGTCATCTCCAGGTACCATGTCATCAATAATAAAACCATTATGCATAGTATCATATAAAACATTGCATTAACCCACAATATCAAAACATTTACATCCAAAGTTCATATAATGTTGACCTGCTTACATTTAACACATGTTGTGGTATCAGAATCTAAAAATTTGACTAGCACCATGTGTGAACTACTACACAAGTCCACATATACATAACCCAGGAAAATTGCATGTGAATCTCAGGGAAGTGTGATATGTGGTATGATAGCCTCACATTGTTGCACCAGAATCGGGTGGGGGGTGAGAACCTATATAGTGGTAAGAATTGTATATTCTCTCATCAATATTGAAGAGTCCAAGGCAAGTATATTAAACCTGATCAAGATGTGATATGGGGTTCTGTGTCAGACCAAACTCTAACCTATGTGCCTGTGCCCCATGGTTTAATATTCATATGATACATTTCGGATCTATTTAATCCGAGTCCCAATGAATAGGATTAAGCATGAGATTCTATTAAATTTAATGACACTATAAGGATCATGAATGGACTTGAGGAACAAATGGTAAAATAATTTTAATAAATAAACTGATAAAATATTTGTTGTAAATATATCATTAATTTCATTTTAATTACTGGATTTAATTGGATTGGAGTACAGTAAGAAAAATAATGGAGAAAAGGTAAAGTTAAACAAGTTTATTATAATTGATAATGGTTAACATCATATACTACAAATTACATTAAGCTGATGACCAAAATATTGTTACTTTAACACCATCACATATCATATAATTAGATGTTTAATCAATTATTATATACAGATTCAAGGATTTAATTCATGTAAATCTAATAACCTTCATGCTTTATGAGTGTTTGATATCTTTGACAGTGTAATGTGCCAAATGATTTTCAATTCCTTTACTGGGATTTGCAAAAAGTATAAGGTATACGTGTAATAACCAAGACATATATTACATATTACATCGTTAATATTGCTGACTATCTAAGACAACTGATTAATATTTACACACAATTATCAACTTTAAAGATATGTAAATCATGATTTGTTCAAATGGCGTTCCTGATATTCTCGGGTAAATTCACTGATAATTATAATACAAAGGATGAAATGGGTAGAGTTTAGCATTACATATGATTCGCCATCTGCAAAGTAAAAAAAATTTATTAGGGGTTTGGTAGGGCTGATGAAATTCTACATCCACATATAAGATGTATAATTCGTTTGAACTGGGAGGCTCGCTAGTGAAATAATTAATCTGGAATATATATGGAAGTTCGAAAATCAGATAGGCTACTGTAATGTACTGGGTCCTTTACCCTTGTCCACTGTTATGTGGACAGCCCATAGAGAATAGCAAGATAGGAGTATATATATACATATCACCAAGTTCACACCAGCAAAGCACAGATACAGTATAAAGAATCAAACATAACTAATTACATTTGCATTTGAAATGCTCAGTGAATATCTGCATTGCCAACTCAAGCCAATCTCCCAAAACAAGCATTGGGAGCTAATACAATATTGAAGTGGACTGATTTAATGAGATGCTAACTCCAATCCAACAAATAGTTTGGTCAACATCGTTAATTATTATCTAGTTATATCTACATGCATTTCAAGGAATATTAAAGTTAATTGCTAATTATAAAATGCATGTTATACTATATCTTTACAGTTAGAATTACATTTATTTGTTAAGATAATTTTCATAGATTATACCTTACAATATAGGGTTGGCCTACAACCAGAATAATTACTTATTATGGAACAAATTGAACTTCAAATCATATAACAATTTCAAACATAATGATTGCAGGGTAATTAAAGAATATAACCAAGCAATATAATTTTGCAATAGCGAGTAGGATTTGAATAACTAAACTTTATTCTATAATTTATTCTATAATTATTAGATCAAACATAGAATTAGTAATATCTCCCACCCTAAATTTAAAATATTTAATATGCTCAGTATTTCGAGTGGTATTTGGCACATTATAACATGGTTCGGTAAGAAATTTTAATAACTAGAAACCTATAAAGACAGTAATAGACATCACCGGTAGCATGAAAGTAATGATTAATTAGTTTAATAGAGTGATCATAAGCTCATCATTTCAGAGTTTAAACAAAATTAAAGGTTTTACAGAGAAAAAATTTTAATTTGAATCTTCACTAGGGTTTATAGAATAGCTCTAGCTCTAGACTTAGATTTCCCAAAGTTCATTTTAACACTCTTTGCGGTGACAGTAGGAATTTTATCTTTGATTAATTTGTGGGAACAGTTAGTTGGTCTCATCAATTCTTGGCTCAGGTAGAGTAGCAATCATTCTCCATAGAATAGGCAGTGTATCTTTCTTCACAGGTGATATCAGCATGGCAGGTTCTTTACAGGATTTCTTCCCTCAATGTAGCATTTTTATGTTTTCAGCATGCAGTACGTAGATGGAGATCACCATTCCCACGCTTGGAGAGCAGTAATTCCTGCCTCTCCTACTCAGACATTTTATAGATCAAACCTGCATGGATTTTGTTAGACAGTATTTACCATTTCATTTTAAATAGAAAAGGTGAGCTATTATATATATGCCTTCAATTAACTTATACATTGTGGGATAATTTTGCCATACAGCAAAATAAGCCATTAGCAAACCATACCATATAATTTTAGAAATAAAATAACCCTTGTCTTTTGTTTAATTTTCAGCAGGATGTTAACAAGAATCTACTCTTTGTTTTACAAGGTTTTAGGAAGATGTATTCGATCTATTTATACAATTTAAAATAATTTTGTTAAAACCCATCCTTTTACTTTTTGAATTTGATAAGCATCTTTTTCTTTTAAAAAATAATTTACAAAGTTGATTAAGTGTTTATTTTTGAGATAGAATATGTTTTAACAAATAACTATTGTTTTAATATCTTTTTAAATGTCAAGTAACACACTATCCCCAACCAGATTTGAATCGCATGATCCCTTTTACAAACTATTTTTGAAATCAATTTTACAAACCAAAACAAATCATAAAATAACAAAATATGTCCTATATATATATCACTGTGGTATGTATGATTCAACCACATATATGCGATTTTAACATTTTTTTAGTGTTATTAAATTGAGTTAATTATAAATTTACAAAGCTATTACTTCAATCTATACCTAATAACTAGATATCTTACATTAATATATACCTATATATTTGTGATTATACAGACACTTCAATGGGTGTTTTTCTGGGCACTTTTAAGGTTTGAATTTGGGTACAAAGACTTGCATGTGATCCAGAGTTGATTCCCGGAGATAATCCCAGTGAAACAAATATGGTTCAGCAAATTTTCCATTTCAATGTATTTTATGCATGCACTTGAAGGCAGACAGACATATTATTGTTATGTACTGCTGATGATAAAAATCCTAGTTACATCCAACTAGTTATTTTTTGATTTTTACTCTAAGATAGTTGCCTATTATATTAATAGACTGGCAAATAGAGAGGCACAAAATCTTTTAAAGTTACTATTGAAACACTTTTTTTTTTCTGAGGAATTTAAGTGATGTAAGAGTGGTGTCTCTCTTTTTATTTTCATAACCTAGCAGACCACTGTGATTTGAAGACACCAATGAGGAAATATGATTATCTTTCTAAAAAAGCATTTTCTGCTTAATATATAGCCTTTTATTGTGATTTTAGTTATCATAGAAGTATATGAATAAGCATATGAGAGAGAAAATTATTCTTGTCTGTAGGTTATGAGAGATAGTAATTACCTTACTTAATATTGACTGTATAGTCTGTAATTTTTTTAAATGTTTTTCAACCATCACTTATCACTTTAAGAATAGTTTATTATTGTAAAATAAAAGCAACTAATTTTGTACACACATAGTTAAATAAAATTTATATAACTTGGAAATATTTACCAGTTCTTTATTATGCAAATCTTTTTATCAGTGTTATTTTTTATTTTAGTTATTTTTTTTAATTATAAAATGAATAAATATGTTTAATATGTTGTTACATTGTTGTCATTCCATACACACATATTAAACTTTTTGCATTTATATTTTCTTTTAATAGTGAAATAAAGATTGTAGTTACAACTATCCCCAACCAGAAAGTGTTACAACAGGATTTTGTAAATTGATTATTTTAACGAAACAATTATCTGATAGCTTATTCTGTTATGTTAATTTTTGACAACTTTACTGTTGTATTTCATTTCTTTTTTTTTTTATATATATATATTGCAGTTGTTTGTATACTTGGTATAAAATATATAGAAAAGTTGCTTAGTATAGTGATGCCTTTGAATTTAATATTGGTGAAAATCTTTGGCGATAATTAACAAATGTGGTTGATCAATTTAATTATGAATTTTTTATTTGAAGCCCTAATGTTCAGGTTAAAATTGTCAGTTTGTTCTATTGTGAAAGAATATAGTTTATTAGAAAAGTGTCAAGTCTTAGAAAATTTAATAGTCACAGCAGAAGCCTTTCAGTAGATAGATGACTTAGCCCCCATCATAATAACAATGAATGTGTTATTGGGGATTCTGAAAAATAAATCTGTTGATGAAATCATTCTGGAGAAATTATTCATATTGATGGCTTTACAAGTCTGAATAACATGTTTATATATTTTCTCAGCAAGATATACTAGCATATATTTTAGTATTGGAGTATTGTTTTCGGTATGGAATTATGCTACTGTTTTATATATATATTCATATTTCAAGGAATGTATTTCATGTTTAAATTAATATGATATATATATGTAAAGGTATTCAGATTTAACATAAATAGCAAAAACATCCAATTTTATTTAAATTTAATGAGAAGTGCATTTAAATCTATACTTTGTTTTCTTAATGTTTTTTTAATAAAAGAGATAAATCATAAAAAAATTCTTCTATAATTATACTTATTCTAAGATTTGTTTTGGAAGTCTTTTTTTTTTTTTAATTGAAATGTCCAAAACATATTGCTAATCTATTGAAGAAAATGAAGTTCATGAGCAATTTGTTAATTTAATCATACTTTCCACTCCAACCAGTCTGTTCAGTGTGGTTTTACTTAAAAACAAACTTTGAAATTGATTGAAATGAAAACTGCATCGAAGCTTCTTCTTCACTGTTGAGTGTTGATTAGAAACCATTAACTTTCATTGAAATTCTCCATTTCCGAAGTTTCTCTAAAAGTAAGTGTTTTTAATTGAACTTATTTATTTTTAATGAGAAATTGCTTCTTGACATTAAACTAATTATTTACTTTAAAGTCATATTTTTTCTGTCATCATTTTTGAACATACAGATATAAGTATATAATAATGAAATATATCAAATATTTTTATAGCTTGATTATAATGCATTTGTATATATGTTAATTTCTATTTAAATTAATATATAAATAGATATTATTTGCACTCAATAATATCTTCCAACATAAGTATAATGTTTCTGCTTTATGTAGACTGAAGATAGTTTTGTGAAAAAGCAATTTCTAATCTTAATTATTCTATATAATTTTATTTTTTTTATTTTTCTTTACTTCATTCTTTATTTAGTGTTAAATAATTTTGGAATAAAATAGGCATCCACTGTTAATTAATTAATATTTCTAGAATAATATATTGGCAGACGATTCGTTGTTGTGAAATAAAGACTTTACATTCTCATTTACCCTCCCCCCCCCTCCATATAGTATTATATCTGATAATCAATATAAGCATATAATGCTAGTTATTACATGATGAAAGGAATTTTATACTCATTACTGGGTTTAAATTATTGATATAGAGTCTTGTAAATAATTTAAGAGCAAATTTTGAAGACATTGTTTGGGACGGCGGGAGGGGGGGGCAATGTTTATTAAAGAAACTGGATCTGTTAACAATACTAATTATCAGATCTTTAAGTTGTTATAACAAACATTTACTTTAAAAAAACAAACAAAACAATTAACTAATTCAATTTAACTGAAAATATTATAAAACACTGAAAGTAATTCTGTTTATAACAAGAATATTAGAGTCAGATTGCAGATGGTGTCAGTTACATCTTATTCTATAATTTAAAAAATAAATAAATTAACACCTAGTTTTTATTATTAGTTCTTGAAAGAAATAATTCTACCCAAATTAGAAATATTACATTAGAATATATATAAATTTGCTTGTTTATATCACTACATTTTTGAATTTGACATATTGTTTTATTTACTCATAGAGAATTATTATTTCAAATTTGCTTTGAATTGCTTGACTATTCTATGAAATGCAGAATTAAAATTTTGATGGCTTATATTTTAAATTAATTTTTTTTAGTAGTGTCAAACATGCCTTTGAACAGCTTGAAAAACCAAATAGATGACAGATTATTCTAGTGAAAGTAAATGTTAGATTATTCTAGACAATTTCTATTTGTATGATTTCCAGAAGTTGACATTTTTGACTATACCTGATAACAGATTATCTGATTTAACTAGTGGTAACGACTATTGTTTTAACTTTTTATAATTTTTAAATATAATAATTGATAAAAGTTATATTAATTCATTACAAAAGTAATTTCAAATTTCAATTTCTGGAAGGAGATATGTAAATTAGAATGAAAAAGTAAGACCTATTTACTTTAAAAAGCTTAAAGAATTGAATTGCAAACATTTTACTTTATTTTAATATAATTCCATATTGAGAACATCTTTTGACTATTGAAACAGAAGTAATAAAATAAATAGTAAAATGTGTATATATTATGCTTCATTCTTAAAAGAAAATTATGAAGCCATTTTTTTAACAGATTGATTTCAAATTCATTAACGTTCAGATAATTCTTTTATACTAAAAATTTCACAGTAGAATGTGTCTGCATTAATAGTTTTTAACTAATATTTTTTAAAAATATTAATGGAGAGATTTTTGCTAGCAATCCAAATATAATCTTTAAAATTAAACAAATTATTTTTTGTTAGGCGAAACTTGAAAAATTAAATATTTTACTATAAAAGCTATCATTCATCAACTACTGTAGTGTAAATTTTTGCTCAGGTTTAACTCTATCTGTAGCAGATATTAATGAATCTAAAACAGTAGAGTCCTGATTATCTTGAAAAATGATGCAGGATCATGCTTGACATTTTTTTATTTTGATATATATATATATTTCATTATGCATAAACATACATTAGTAAAATCATTGTGGCAGAATATTGAATGTAAAAATTTTATCCTGGACTGTGAGTTTTGTTGGTTCTCCAAAATGCCCAAAAATCAAGAATCTCATATAAAAAACAAGCAAATCAACTAGAAAAAAATAATGCTTAAAATTGGAAAAAAAAAAAAAGTGATAATAAATAAATATTTTATTAAGCATATTATTAATAAAAAACAAAAACTTTGTAAATATTGTGAGTGATAGATATATTTCACTTTCTGTGATTTTGAAATAACAAAAAAACAAAACAAGAATTTTATATTATTTGACCATCATTTTGAATTTATTGTAATGGATGAGGTTGATATTTAGTTGAATCATGATAATTAAAAAGAAGGAAGTGCATTGTTGATTGTTTTCATTGGGAAAATATATATATGTCAAAGCAATGTCCGGGAAGCGAACCTGGACCAGCTGCTTAGAAGGCAGCTATGCTAGCCGCTAAGCCACCGAGAATATTGGATAGCTACAATTAGGCATGATATTGAAATATCAAATAATTGTAAAAATGGATCAGCATATGTATGTGTTATATTTGTGATTTACAAATTTGGTTTATATAATCATCACTAAATTCATTTCAAAAGTTTTTTTTTGGCAGCATACTCATATATATGAATAGCTACTGTTACTGATGATAACAACAACAACAACAACAAATAAAACATGATGACATACATTAAAAAAAAATATTTTTGAAACAATTTATGTTCTATTATCAATGTATAATTTTGACTTTTTTTGTAGCATAATTAATTTTTTTTAAAATCAATGACCTATTTATTAATTTATTTTATATAAAAATGCAGATCAAGAAATGTACTATTGATTTCTGTGGTTTTAGTAACATAAGTGATTAAATCTTTTGTTTTTCCTAATGTTTTTAACATTTGTAATGAAATCCTGCTTACAAACTACTTATGAGGATACTGAATAAAAATTAAATATTTTCAACTTATTTTTAATGCTGTTTCATTATATAAATTTAATTATTAATTGTGTAATGCATGAAATATTTTTTCTCCCCTTTTTAACCAAAATTATTTAGATTTATGATAATAGTGTTTTTGTCTTAGGTAGCAAAAGTAAATATATTTTGTCTAATACTGTATACACATTTTAAATTTGTTTATAATGCATTTATTTTTAGTTATGTACTGAATGAAATGTATTTCTTTGACATTTTTTAAATATATGTAATGAAAACCTCCATTATCTTGGATAATGAAGAGAATGGAATGAAAAAATGGACGAATTGCTGCTGTGACTACTCTTTAAACTTATCCATGGACAGAATGCTCCTGACGATCATGATGATTAAATGACACGTTTTTACTATTTATAATGAAAGTCATAATATTTACTTGGTATGTGTCATGAATTACAGTATAAACTGTCTAGCAAGGATACTGGATGCAAATTATGTAAACACAGTAATCATGCTTCTAATTATTTTAATTACATTTTATTATTGTATATTGTATAATAAAGTAATATATTATAGCTATATTACTTTTTTATACAATAAAGTATTATCCAATAAAAGCATTTTTATTCTGTGATGAATAAACATTGTCTATTTTATTTTAGAATGATGATGTTGCTATAACAACATTGCTATTATCTTATTTTATTAATCTTACTCAGTTGACTGACATTCTAAATAGTATGTATAAATTGATGACTATTGCTTATGATAGATCCTCATATAAAGATCCTGAATACCCAGGTGAAAGACTACTTCATTCAAATTTTCTTGAACTTTAATGCATATATTATACTGATAATATTCAAATTATCTCTAAAATTATGATGTAAGTTGCTACAGAAAAATTCCTGAATCTAACAGATTATAGGCTCATTTTTTTAAATAATGAGTTATCATTGCTAGAAAATAGTTAAAAACTTAATTGACCACATGAAACATGTCTAAAAATTTAAATCAAAGTATCTAAACACCCAATTTTAGCAATTATTAGCTTAAAGAAGGGAAACAAATATTTTGTAAGAAAGTGATATTTGAGATACCCCCCCCCCCCTTAAAATTATTTAAATACAATATGTTCCATTCTCTTTTTAGAATATCATTAAAGCATGTCATAGTAATAATTTCAGGTTATCTGCTTATTCAGTTTTATCTATCTTTTAATTTTAATGTATAGTGTTTTGTATCTTACAATTTATAATGTCATTGTTGACTTAGTTTCATTATTAATCTAATTCATATATAAAAAATTTGGCTAGCTTTACTGGTAATTGTTCTTCAGTTTTGTCTTTATTTGTTTTATCATAAGTAATAAATGAAAATAATAATAAAAAAATGTGCATTTGTAGATTTAAATTTGGTTAATTCCTTATATTAAAGCAAACAAGCAAAAAATATTGATTTAACTATTATAATGGAATTAAATCAATAACTCATTTTATTTATCCAGTTGATTGATTGTGAATTTAAGATTTTTTTTCTTCCTAGTATTTTGCTAATTTTTTTCAACATTCTGACTGCTTTTCAGTATAAATTAACTTTTGTCTCCTTTTTGTCATTTTCATTCTGTAAATGGAACAATGTGGTAATTTCTTTACCTAAATTTTGCTTTTAACTTCTAAGATATCATTTTTAGTTTTTAAAAATCTCATATTATATCATCCTAAAATATGCATATTAATGTTGCAAGAGACTCCAGTATTATTATAATATAAATTTTACAATTTGAGATACTAGAATAAATTAAGAATAGCAGTAGGAAAAATGCATAAACTAATGTAAGAATTAATAAAAAACAAACAAACAAAAAACAATATGGTGGCACAATGCAAACATACCCTTCAATAAAAGTATGGCAGCCGGGAGGGGGGGGGATACATAAATTAACATAAGAATGAATAAAAAGACATTCTTAAATGAAAATATTTTATAATTAATATATAAATCATTACATTTTAAATTTTTTAAAAATTTAAAAAAATATGTGAAAAATATTTATATAAACTGTTTCAGATTTTAAATTTCAAGGAAATAAAAAAAAAGGATAAGGTAGGAGAATCATATTTCTATGAGTGTGTGTTTATTACCTTCATATATAAACACAACAATGTTTATTTACAATTTTTATTTAAAATAAATAAAGCGTTATTATGCATTCAAAATTTTCTCATTTTAGAGTAACACTATTTGCAATGGTGTATATTTATAACTATTTACCTTATATAAATATAAATTAAGGGAACAAAACTCTAGGTCAAGCAAATACTGAAGGTACATTAGGCCATATATTTAATATTCAGTAGCCTGCTGATAGTTATTTTTTCCTCTCAATAGACTATGAATTATGCAGATATTTTTAATGTGCTTAAGTATGCAATGCTTGTTATAATGAAGAATGGCTAATATGTAAATCAATTTCTTTTGAGAAGGGTGTATTAGGTAAAAAGTCATACTGATAAATTAATATAAAAATAGAAAGACAGAAAGATATATGAGAATAAATTTTTCAGTATAAATTATTAAAATTAAATAAGATAATTAATTACAACTACTTATTCTGTCATAAAAATTGCTTACAGCAAAAAAGTTGTCTGACATTATACATGGCAAAGGACAAAGGTTTGTGTTCTGAATTGTGAAAATTATAATAATCATGTATAAAATCAATTAATAATTCTTAAAAAATTGGTTTGGAAGCCAAAAATATTAACAAATAAATATTTATATATAAAATGATTAAATATTTATCAATTATGTTTTATTGATTTTAAATTGTCAAAAAAAAAATTAGGTTATCCTTATCTTTGAATAATACTAAATTCATTAGCAGTCAAAATTGAAATGAAAATCTGGTAGCAAAATGTCTTTTAAAAATGATAAATATGGATATTAACCAATCTATATTAGTGATTTTGAATTTAAAAACTTAAAGAAAAGATGGCTAGATCTCAATCTTTCAAATTAGTCCTCTTATTCTGATGAATTATTAAAACTGTTATATATTCCAATATTTGTAATGACAAATCATTTTGAAAATCAAAATATTTTATCATTTTGTCAAATATTGGTGGTGGAGAGGTCAGCAACGGCTGCTTTACAAGCAGTTGTCCCGGGTTCGCTTCTCGACTGATGCTATGACACATGAGAAATTTTTTTTTATTTTTATCATTTTTATTGAAGATTTTTGCAATAGTATCTGAAAGGCAAATGATAACTAGGAAATAGAATATAATATATTTGATCATCAATGGGTTTATTATTAGAATATAAATACCAGATATATATTCTTAATTTTATGATGAAGTTAAGGATTTTTAAATTTTTTTTATATCTACATCATTCATGAAAGGGATGGATGAGCTTAAGTCAGTTTGGAATAAAAAAAGGATACCAGTTCTATCTGATTATAAATCCCAAACATTTTGAAATATGGTTTTAACTATGGTTATTTTACTGTGAAAAATTATCATATGTGGGAGTGAAGAAGATATTTATTGGGAATATTTTGAAAGCATGTAGTCAGTCATACACATGAAAATGCTGAGGATCTAACTTTTATTATTTTTATATGTACCAGAAAATTTATGCTATCAATGATAAATTTACCAGATATTCTATATTAGTTGAATAAATATTAGAAATCTCATATCTGAGTCCCATAAAGAAAATTATTTACTAGATGCTTAAATTTTTGGTCATATTATATTATTCAATGAAGAATTATGTGCTAAATTTTAATATTTTTTTGATTTCTCTTAGAAAAAATGAAATGTTACCAGATTGAACTAAGAGATGGATGCCAATTGAATAGAATCTGAAACTTGCAAGTTTATTTAGAAAGGATATTACTGGTATAATTTTCCAATTTCTTCACATTTTGAGTTGGTTCACATTGAAGAAGTATAGATTCTTTTAATAAGGATATTCTAAATGACACTTGAATACTTTAAAATACGAATAGTAAACCTATTAATATTTTATCTTCAAATAAAATAATTATCATTCTGATCCTTATTATTATGTTTTGCTGGTAAAGAAGTTATATAGATAGCAAACAGGTTCACAGAACTTCAGACTTTAGAAGATTTTTTATAAGATCAAATTAAATATCGATTATTAAATTATTTTTATCCCCAGTCCTTTAGGCAAGTTGCCAGACTTCATTTCCATGAGTGTTAGCAGGATAGAGCTTTCAATACTGGTACTACTGATGCCAGGATTTCAGTATTGAATTTTTCAGTATTATCGAAGAAAATTCAATACTGAAATATTTTAGTATTGATTATATTTTGAATCAGGTGTAAATTATTCATAAAATTTTTAGAATTTTGTACCAGATTCAAAATATTTAAAAAAACTCCTACCATAGTAATTTAATTTTATAAATGGTATTATTTTTTATTTTATTTTTTCACTTAAAATGTAACAAAAAAATTAAGCTAAAAATATGTCATTGAAAGAAATTCTTCAGCCAAAATTAAGAGAAAGGTTGGTACCCAAGCATACTATTGTCAACCAAAAAAAAAGAAATCAAAATAAGAGCTTCTAAAAGTTGTCCAAACAGAAGTGAAATATTATGAAGAGGAAGATTTCAAGGACAAGTATTTAAGTATAGTTGAAACTTATTTAAAAATTGTGTGACTTATCAGTGTTGAGTCAGAAAGAGCTTTCTCAGCGACAGGGCATTAACAAAAATTTGGTCGATGCTTTCAGATAACAGCATCAATAATTTATGCTTTTTAGAATCCTATTTTTTTAAAACAAAAATAATATTTAAATAGTTTTTATTCCATTTATTTTATTTTATTTTTTTGTTTTAATAATTTTTTAAAATTTATGTTTTGTCAATTTTTTTGAACAATGAATTGAATGTTTTTTTTTAAATTATGTTTTTCTTATTTTGTTTATGACTTTAATCTTTATTAAATTGAATAAAATAAGACTTCTTTTGAATACTAAAAATACCAGTATACCCGGTTTCAGTATTGATATCAGTACTGAAATACCTGTTTTAGAGAATCTCTGTGATACTGGAAACCCTAGTTTTCATGGAATGGCTTGAAGATATTTCTTTCAATAGAATCTTGAATAATATCTTTTTTTTTTTCATATGTCTAATGCGTTGACCAGGAAGCGAACCCAGGCCAGCTGCTTGTAAGGCAGCTATGCTAACCGCTAGGCCGCCAATGCTTGACATAATTTCTTTATACAGATTTAAATGTTTCTGACATAATGGAAAACTACTAAATTCTTCTTTCATTTCATATCTTCCACGATAAATTCAATGCCTTTTCAATTTTAAAAATTAAAAAAAATTATATTGTTCTTTGGAAGAAACTAGCTCTTTAAGGAAAGAAAAGTTTTTGCATTTTCTTTTTCTTTTCCCATTATTTTAGTAGTGGATGATTTATTATGTTTAAACAAATGGTGTACTTTAAAATAAATACAGGTTTTGTAAATAATTAAATCATTTTTATTTTATCACTTATTGCTTAAAAAAGCACCTCACTAATTGTCTTAGGCTTTGCAGAATTATTATGCTATTAGCTTTACATTTTAAAGCTATTTTATAAAATTTTGAATTTTTGAAAAAAAAAAAAAAGTAAAGAAACACTTGGATTCATTTAATGACTGAATGAATGCACAAAAAATTTAGAAAGAGACTGCAAAGTGACTACTGCTGTATTGATGAATAATATATACACATAACGTTTAAATCTTTCTAATTAATTTAAAAATTTTAATATTTTTAATTTGTCTGTTTACTGGTATTGAGACAACAACCATTAGGGAATCACTCCTCCATGTGCTGTATAGATTTAAACGCTTTAGAAATACTCTCCTTTCTAAATGCAAGATAAGGTCTGATGAAAAGATAAGATGAATCCACCTTACCTTTTTAATGTAAGTGTATATGTATAGGCAAACCTTAGGCATTTAGAAATGAGAGCATGAAGATCGTAATTAATCACTTTTAATTCCATTTACTTTGTTTTAATGATTAATGTTTGCAAAATTTTTACAGTTTACTGCATGTCAGCATTCGATATAGTATTGAACATATATAATGAGTTATTTATTTATATAGCACTGCTTTTAATTTGTAACAATCATTAGAGAATCACTTTTCTATGTGCAGTAAATTCTAAAAATTTCACAAATGTCAATCGTTAAGATATAGTAAATGGAATTAAAAGTGATTAATTGTGATCTTCATGCTCTCATTTCTAAATGCTTAAGATTTGCCTATACATATGTGTTTAGGTTAAAAAGATAGATTAGATTCGTCTTATCTTTTCAAAAGACTTTATCTTGTTTTAGAAAGGAGAGTATTCCTGAAGTATTTAAATCTATTCAGTACATGTATAGAAGAGTGATTCTCTAATGATTGTTACAAATTAAAAACATAGTGCTATATAAATAAATAACGTGATATTGAGATAGTAGATGTTGTGGCTCTATTATCTATATACTTTTTGTTTTTAGTTAAATCCATAATTTTTATTTTTTTTTTCAAATGAAATTTTAAAAGTATATATATAGGTTTGAATAGTAATGTAATAATAATACAGACAATTCTAATACTTTTTTAAGTTGTTGTAAACCACTATTTGCATTAAGAACTGACTATAATTTATGTGCTATGTAATTTTAGTAATTTAAACACAACCTAGAGAAATATTAACCTATTGGTTGAAGAAAAACAGTTTTAAGCACTTTGAGAATGAGAAATATCATTAGAAGCTATCAACTTTTCATTTGTTGTTCAAGAATTATTCATACAAAGTTCTGTAATATTAATTCATTGAATGTAAGATGTGCGGCATTCTTAATTCGATTATGGGATTTACAAATTAGAGCATTATCATTAGGAAAATGACATTACCACCTGGAAAAAAATGTTAACACCATTGAATATATCTGTCCTAAATTATTAAAATAATCTGAAGTCATCTGTATAGTTGCAGAATAAAGAATGAGTTAAGAGACTGCCATAATTTCTGTCATATCTATTCCTTATAGTTGAGATGCTGCAATCTGGTTGAGAAGCCCTTTTTTGAATTGGTGATTACTAAATATAGACTTTTTTATGATAAAAAAAATATAGCATTGTTCATCCAGTTATGTGACACACTTTTATCATCTTTTGTGCAGTTTTTAAGCTTGTGATCATCATCTTTCTGTAACATATCATAAACTAATAACTGTAAAATGACAGTTCTTCCACAAATGTCCTGCTTATGTAATTGATAATTGGTTATTTGTAAAAGATCTAAGCATTTAGATACGATTTTTGTAGTGATTTATTGTGTATTTTTTTTTTTATTACAACTTTTGTAACATTCATTACATATTTTCAATAAGCATTGATTTTAGCTACCGATAGTTTTATGCTTATTTTTTCATTTTTAGTGTAAGCAGTAATCATTTTTAAGTCTGTCAAATTTTCAAACATTAAACAATTTAACAGATGTAATACTGATGTTGCAGCAATTAGGTATTGACAATTTAAACTATTAAGTTTATGAAATTGATATTATCTCATATACTTTTTGTAAATAGTAACTATCAACCTTTAAGCTATCAACAATTCCAACCTATAATCAAGGCAATCTCCTTTAACAATAAAGGTGGTACCACCTTTATCTACGGTCATCTAAGTTTATATATATACTAAAGATTGCAACTTTGTAAAAAAGCAGAAAGAAAGAAAAAAAGTTACATTAATATGAATTTCCATTTATTTGCTATATATTGTCAAAAATATAATGCTAATGTGATAGATATTTCCATTATTTTGTTTATTTCTTTACTATATGGCGAATTATTTGGAAGTCACATAATACATAAACACTAAAGTTAGAGATGGTATATAGTCTTGATTTTATTAATTATACTGAGATTTTTTTTTTTTTTTACATTGGTATTTTTTTTTTCTTTTTTCATGTGTCATAGCATCGGCCAGGATGCGAACCCACAACCATCTGCAACCAACTACTTGCTTGCAAGGCGGCTGTGATGATCTCTCGCCTAACAACGCTTGATTACAAACATTGATATTGTGCCATAAATAAACAAGTTCAGAGATTTATAATTAAACAAACCTTGTTGTGTTTTATATATAACAGCATGTTTTCCCAAAATTATACTTTAAAATATAAAATTGGAATGTATAAAATGAGAACCATATTTTTTTTAAAGAATTAATGTCAAGGAATGTTGCTCAGACCCGAGAAATCATAATTTAATCTTTCATTATGCAACATATTTTGCAAGATTTCTTAGCACTTCTTGTTATAAAAAGTTAAATAGTTCAAAATATTTTTTTACTATAGTATTTTGTTATATGCTTTATGATGAATTTGATAAAATCCTATATATTTAATACACAAACTTTGTATTAATTGCATACTATATAATTAACTTACTATATCAACTTATAAATAATTTTATAGTCCTAGTTACTCCTTGGGCCAGGATAATCATTAATCATTGGAATTTCCAAACCTTATACATAGGTTTGAATTACTTTATATTCCTAACTAATTAAGCTCATGATATGCTGCCTTAAGGCATTAATATAATCTTTGATTTTATTTATAGTTATTTATGTTGCTTTCATACCTGCATTAATTAACTATCACGAGTTTCTTATACTGCTCTTAAGACTAAATTGTTGGTCTAATACAACTTTTGATATTTCTGTATACATGGATTGCATACCTCATTTATAGGTATACATTGAAACTTGCTTATAGACAATGTTATCCTATCATTGATTGCTTTTGTATCCACTCTAATGTGTAAATAAAGTTTGATTTTTGAAAGTAAAATTCTAAATAAAACATTAAAAAAGAAAATTAAAAAATATGATTTTCAAACACAGATTTAGTGAATAATTATTTTATATTTTTCTTTTTTTTTTTCAGAATCTATTAGAAATGTAAATCAAATTTATAATAATATTAAACAGAAAAAAAAAAAAATTTTTTTTACAATGGTACATTGTTTTAAAAGCTTGTGTTCCTTTAGTAAGCATGTTTTATATATTAACAATGTGTAATTTTCTTGTACTTTATTAATTCACAAGAAGAAATATATTTCAAATGTGTCAGTGACATTTCACCTATGTATTGATTAATTTAACTTATTTCATATGTATATGACAAACACTTCAGAAAAATAATATTAACATTATAAAAACTATAAAGTGATTTTTATAAAATAAATGTTAAGAATGTCTTTTATTATTACAATACATTCCACAGCACTAGAGTGAAAAATTGAAGACTAGTAGAAAAATTAAGTTAATAATTACAATTGAAGTTCTTTTACTATATAATAAACAAAGGTGCCTTAATGTAGTTCGAAAGCTTTTGTTTTTATTATATATTAATCTATTTTAAATCTGTGGCACTTAGTGTATTTATATGATTTTATTTTCATTATATAGATGAGATTTGAAATGATTGTTTTGTTTTATAAAAATTTAAAAATAATAGCCATAATAATTATTATTAGGTGTTATCAAATCTTTATTGATTCCTGGTAAACATGTGAGTACCATTTATCCAGAATAATCTATCATCTTTTTGGCTTTTACAGACTTCTTATTGTGATGATGGAGTCTATCCATCTTTTTAGTTTCTTTGAGCGTAATATATGTCTCAGTTATGAAGTGATGTAACTTAATAAGAAAACATCTATTCTTCAGACAAGTTGATCAGAATAAGATAGTTTCAGTCTGATCATTAATGCTCCAACTAAGAATTTACATTTAATGTGATGTAAATTAATAACTATTCAAAACAGGTTAGGAAAATTTAAGAAGTGGTTGTTTGATTAGAGCAATCTTTATATTACTATCAAACTGCTATTTTTGATAAAATCAATAATCCTGTTATATCATGAGATAGAATACGTTTTTAATAATATATTTATCGATGAAAGAACATAATCTTTTAAACTTCAGTTAATAATAATGGAAAATATTTAACTCAAAATTATATAGAAAATGGAAAAGTATTTAAAGTTTCATCCCCATTTCACCTTTCAAAACTGAATTTTTAATTTTTCAAGCATAGTTAAAATTGGATATGGTCATGAATCAAAATATATTTGTTTTCTCAAACTGCAATTCAAATTTAACTGTATTGTGAGAAGAAAGCTAAATCTTACCTTAAGTTTCCTGTAAAAATAAAATGAAAGAATTTTTGTTGTATATCAAATTATGTCTTTGGTAATAGTTTTGAAAAACAAAATTTTTAAACTAAGATAATAACCAAACCAGTTGATTTATGATTCAAAGTTCATCAAATTTTTCCATACGACTTTCAAATTCATTAGTTCAAAATTGTTTTAATATAAACATGATTTTTTTAAAAAATGTTTTTCATATTTGAAAAAAAAAAAAAAATACAATTGTCTGTCATTCATCCTTTTATTATGATGCACTTTGTAAATGTAAACAAGCTTTTGTTTGATTATACTGTATTCATGATATGAAGACACAAAGTTTCTATTTTTTCCACATGCTGATTATGTTTTTTTTAATTCTTATTTGTTTTCACATTATGACTTCAAAATAATACATTTTCTTTTTAGATTTAATTTTAATTAAATAAGCTAACTAGTTTATATTTAAAAGAAAGCCTTTATGCAGTTCATGTAAAATTTTGCTATATTTTTTAAAATTATAAGCAGGCTTAGAATTTTCTTTTTCATATAACTGGTTCATATTACAACTCAGTCATTTATTATTGGTAAATTAAATCTTCACTATATAATAAATTTACTAACTTGGTAAATAGAGACCTCTCAACTTTTTTTTTTTAAAGATTATAGAAGAGGTCTTTGACTTGCAGTAGTCTATTTAAGGGCCTTTTTTATATTATTTATATGAACATCTCTCTGCATGTGTTTATATATAGCTAACTCACATCTATTTATATCATGATTGGTAAATCTACATGTAGACTAGTAAACTGTATTTATTATAAATATTCACATGTGTAAATTATTCAATAAATTAAAATTATTATTGCTAAATTTAAGTAACACTGGGAAGATATTAACACACACAACTAAATTATATTGGATATTTGACCATTATAGTGATATTAACATACTTATAGTATTTCGAAAAATAAATGTGTATGAATATAGAAGAGAAAGTTTGCTTTTATTTTTTTCTTATATATTTTCTAAGATCTTCATTTTAATTCTAAGATAAACTTTATTAAGCATAAGCTATATGCAAACTAACTGTCAGCAAATGAAAATGTAGTATGAGTCCACCAACACTTATACTTTGATTGTCTACAAGCATAGCATTTAAAATGTGATTTATATATACTAACATAATTTCAAGACAACTATAAGCTATTCTGAAATCATTATAACTAAGCAGAAGAAAGGTTGAGCCCATATTTAATAAACTCTTAATATTAAATTAATCTTCAGTTTATAGGTGTAAATATAAATTTTTGATAGCTCTAGTATAAATGAAATTAATATGGAAGTACTGAAAATCTTCAGCTAGCTATATGTAAACTATTAGTTTCATCTATATTTGAGCTGTCAAAGAATTACATTTACAATATTAAGAGTGACGAATTTAAGATTTTTTTTTTTTTTTATCTATATACATGTCTATATAATTTAAATAAAGAAAGAAAAAGAGGAATTATATAAGTTACATTATATCATTATTGAAATAAAAGGTCTACAAGGTGATAGAAATTATTTGAAATGTTTTTTGCAAGGATTAACATTAATGAGAATAAATGTTGGAAGAAAAATCAGCCTCCAAATGGCTATTATTGTATAAATAGAAGCTAGGGATTGGTTTCTGTTTTTAGGGTTTGACAATTTATTGATAAAAAGGGAAATAAGTTTAGGAGATATGGGTTTAAATATAAAATGACCTCTTAGAAACCAAAGAATAAATAAGATGAATACTATCAATCTTATATTGCAAAACAGTTCTTTTTGAATATTTTCAATAAGAACTGATAATGGAAAAGATTGATTTTATGTAGTAGATGCTATAAACAAGACATATTGAAACAGAAATGCATGCAAATCAGTACTGAGGCTAAATTATGCTTACATTAAAATAAGTTTTATGTAAAGGAAATATGCATGAGTGATACATAACTATCACTAAAAAGCTTTAGATTAGGTTGCTATTTTCATGTAGCAGAAAAAGTTAGTTGTCTCTTCAACTATAATAAACCTGATGGTTTAGTTGCTCTTTACGATTAAACAATCAGCAGTTTTTAATCAAAACTTTGTAATGAAGCAAATTAAAAAAATGCTACTTGAATGAAACTAAATAATGATTAATTAATTAATAGAATAACAATAATCGTACATAAGTTGGCTATATACAATTTAGTTTATGAATATAAAAAAAAAAACAACAACTTTTAATTAAGGAATGGAAGTATTCAAATATTGATACAAGAACAAGCATGTGATCTCAAATACTAATTTTGATATAATTATCTTAATCTTTGCATTATCATTTAAGACTTTTAATAATAACTCAGATTATGAGAATCGATAATATTTACATTTGTATAGTATTTTTTATCACAGCAAATAAAAATTTAGATCAGAGACAATAAAATAAAGATTAGAAATCTTCCCTGTGTTTATAAAGAATGAAAATTCTAACTTAGGGGGAATAAATTGTTTTCCAAAGAGGTTATTGGTTTGAAATTTTTTTATACTCACCACTGTCAATCCAAACTTCAAGACTTGAATTCAATGCTATATCTGTTTTTATCACACACACACACATATATATATATACATACTTGTTTTTATTTTTTCTTCATGTAATTTAGTAGGGACAGAATTCAACAACAAATAGTTGATGTCTAATGATATTTTATACAGATTTATAGACGCTTCCAAAGATTGAGAGATTTGTTGAGGTAGTGTATAGATATGCAAAGAAGGTAACTGATTTAACCAATCCAAAAGATTTTAACTGAGCATTATTTTATAGAAGTGGCATGATGTCTCTCTCTTGGGTATATGGTAAGAGTATTGAACTGCAAAGGTTATTCACTAATTGTTGGTCCCTTTTCTTCTTTTCTGAAACTCATTTTTTATGAACAACCACAAAACTCCAACTCACTACTAAAACTAAATGGTCAATGTTTCCTTACATATCTTTTTAAGAATATTTATAAAAACATGTTTTTCTGTTGATAAGCATAGCTACATAAACATTTACAAACAATAGAGATGAATTAATTTAGGATCATCAGAGATAATTAATTTTAGGTTTTAAAACTAAATTCTATTTACAAAATCAAATTTACAAACAAATAAACAAACAACAACAAAAAAGTAAACAAAACAATTATTATTTACATTAAATCTTATGTAAATGATAATTACTATTTGCCTGAAAGTTTATGATAATAACATTTTATTTATAATTATATGTTGAATTATTTCCATAATACAGCTGATTTGTTTAAATATTCTTAGAAAAATTTAATCTTTATTTATATCTTTCAAATAACCATTTTTAATAATAACACCACCAATTAGTTAGAACATAATATTTCAATTGAAATTCTTTTTCTCTCTTAAGTGTTATTGCCTTTAGAAATGACAATTTAGCATGGGATTTAATTTGATCACATTTAAATCAATGAGTACTGAGTTTAATGTGCCTTAGGAACCAAGTAATAGTGAATAGAATTTATATATACTTATCCATAGCGATCCTCCTGATTTCTTTATTTTTGTCATTCAAGAGTAAGAATAATAAGGCTTTTCAAACATTATGGATCACTATACTAGAGCTGTGAAAGTGATTTTTTTAAATTTTCTCCCCCCTGCGCCCAATATTATTGTCTTTACAAATTGATTTTATATTTATTGGCTTATTCATGATCTGCTACTTTAGGCACATTTGTGTTTTTTCTCTCTTATAACAATTTTATGTTCTTTTAACCATTTTTTCAATAGGTACTTAGTTTTAACAGTGTATATCTTTCATTTGAACATTTCAATTTTAGGCTTTGTAGAGGTTAGACTTAGTATGCTTCAGGTAGACCATATATATACTATCATACATATGTTTGAATGAGAAAACATAAGAATATTCCAAAAAGGAAGGGTTTAATTAGAACAATTGCTTATATGACAATGATGAATAATCATTTAATGTAGGATGATAGTCCTTTGTGAAATCATTCATTAATCATGCTTTTGAAAGTAAAAAGTAAAAAAAATATGATTCTTGTAGATAAGTATATAAAATTTGTATTTGTTTTGCCAAAGTAGACTTGTTAGATGGAGCATCATTTTAAATTCAGCACTCATAAATCTTGCAGAAAGAAGTTAGCTGTTAACTGAAAGGAGATCCTTTGATTCTTCTATAAGGCCTTAAAGGAACCAAGCAGGATGAATTCCTAATCTCCACTCCATATGTTCTTGTCATTGCAGCTGTATTACTATGTGATTATATATAAACAAGAAATGGACTGCTCACCAACACGCATTAGCCAATGTGGTAAGTTTATTGATTTTGTATCTCTTAGTATATGATCAAGAAATACCATGGTCTTTCTTCTCTATTGCCTGGTAGGTCTTATCTAAATTATGAGTTGAGTTTTTTTTTTTTTTTTAAGGCAGAATGAATATGTATGAATAAACATTTTAAAATAGATATTTTAATACATGGGTGATAAATTAAATTATGGCTCTTATTCTCAGAAGGCTGTAAAGTAACCAGCCAAGATGGTGGTTGATGATTGAAGGCAGAGAGTGTTAAGAATTTTGTTTGTGGATTTAGACTACCATTTGATGATGACTTTTTATTTAGGTATTTACAACTGCAGATCACTTTCAAATGAAGGAAGATTGCAAAAATTGAAAGGACTAACATATTAAATGGGACATTATTGGACTTTGTAAATTTTGATGAAAAGGTGAAGAGATACTTGATTTTAAAAAGTGGGCATGTACTCTACTATGAAGGAATCCTACTCCACTTGTACTTCCAAGTGAAAGAACAATACTGTGGAGATTGATAGTCTATCAGATAGAATGGCAAGATTAGTTCTTCAACTTAATGAGATATACTAAATGCACACAATTCAGGCTTCTGCACCAACAAGTTCTCATTGTTATGAAGTAGAAAGATTTTTGTATAGATATATGAAAAGCTTTTGATCAGACCAAACAATGTTTTTAAAATTATCATGGGAGACATTGATGCTAAAATTAGGAAATAATTAAAAGATGAAAGTGCTGTGGGGTAAATTTGATTATAGTGATAGAAAAGGGAGAGAACACAGACTTGTGGAGTTTTCAGAAAAGTAAAACTTTTATATTATGAATTCTTTTTTGGGAGGAAATGTTAAATGGACATGAACATGGAAGCATTCAAATTAAGATACAGTAGAATTGGTTATATGTTGACTAATAGAAAATATGTATTTCAAGATGTTGTTAATAAATTCAATGCAGGAAATGATAATCAATTAGTGAAATATATAATGAATGTTAATCCAAAACTAGAGTGAAAAATTATTAAGAAAAACAGTATTAATAGTTGATATTCTTAACCTCAGAAACATTTCAATGAATTTAAATTAGAACTTGCAAACCATTTAAAAATATTAATAGACTTTGAAGATGGTTCAGATTTGAACAAAATTAATAAGAAGATAACTGATACACTATTAACAACTAAAACAAAGATGGCTGGAATAAGAAAACAGCAATTGATCAATAAAATTTTTACTAAGACAAGACAACTTACCAAGAAAAAAGGAGTATGAAAATATATAAAACTGATTCATTATGAACAACTGAATATCTAGAATTTTGTAAATTGATTCTAAAAAGAGTTAATAATGTGATATAAGAAAATAAACTGTCAACAATGGAAGCAATGGAAGAGAATAAAAGTATTAAATGTATAAAACATCATCTTGATATTGATAGGAAATATTTCTGCAATAAGAAGAACAGATGGCACTACAACTAAAAAAAAAAGAAATGACATCAAGTGTGTGGAAGAGTTCTATAAAGAATTATGTAGCAATGAAGAATAAGAAAAAGAATCCCTTACAGTTATTAGATTTTTTGAATTGTCCAGTATTTTAAATGAAGAAATTAGACATCTAATTACATCTGTGAATAATGGAAAAGTCCAGGTAGTGATGGAATTTATAATTAATATCTTAAAAGAAGCAGGTGAAGAAATAGAAAAATTGTTGGCAAAGCCATATACCAGACATCTAAATGATACAAATGCACCAAATGATTGGATGAAAGAAAGTACTAATATTGATATTTATAAAAGGGATGAAGAAGATATTAAATATTATAGTCCTATTAGTCTTTTATTAGTTTTCTCCAAAATTTTTCCCAAGATAATTACAAATCATCTATAGTTTGGATTTTAACCAACCAAAAGAATAAGCTGGATTTAAAAATGGTTTTATTACACTGCATTATATTCAAATATTGAGAGAAATTATAAAAATGATCAATTTAGATATACATACTTAGAGGTGCAAATTAAGAAAAGCTTGAAACTTTTGGGAAGCAGATATACAAACTCCCTCAGGATGGGATATTTATGCACTTAGTGTAATTTGCTAATCATGCTTGTTTACAGAGAAATGAGATATACGAACTTCCTCAGAGTGTGATATTTATGCACTTAATGCAATCTGCTACAAGATAATGAAAGATATCTTTAAAACATGCTTAGCAGATTACATTCATCATCATTATCAATCCACTGCAGAATGAAGGTTTCTCCAAGTTCAATCCATCTTCTGCAATCTTTACCTTCTCTTCTCCCCATCACATCTGTACACTTTCTTATTTCATCCATCCAGCTCACATGTGGTCTCTATCTGGGTCTTTTACAATCTCTTGGACTCCTGTTTAAGATTTTAATTGTCCATCTATCATCATCTCTTCTAACAATATATCCAGCCCAACTCCAGTTTTTTAATTTTTTTCAATGAGGTTAGTAACAGCTCTTTGTTCACTAACTCATATATTGTGTTTTCGATCTCTTCTTGTTACTCCTAACATGCATCTCTCCATACTTCTTTGAGTGGTCTGAAGTCTCTGTATTGCTCTTCTATTAAGTGTCCAAGTCTCAGATCCATAAGTAAGAACTGGTAAAATACATTTATTAAAAACCTTCCTTTTCAAACACATAGGCATATTTCCTTTTAGTATCAAGTTATTTCTACCAAAAGCACTCCAACCAAGTTTAATTCTATGATTAATTTCATCCATTATGTTTCCATCTGTATTAATAATCTAACCAAGGTATTTGTAGTTGTTAACTTCTTCTAACTCATCATAATCAATCTTTATTTTCATATTTTGAGAAAATCCATTGAACATTACTTTAGTCTTTTTAACATTTATCTTTAGTCCTACTTTCCTACTTTCATCTGATAACTCCTGCAACATTTTCTGCAGCTCTAAAGCATTATTTGCAAAAACAATTACATCATCTGCAAAATCTAAATTACTTAAATAATCTCCATTTACTTTCACTTCTTTAGCTTCCCATTTTAATTTACAAAATACTTCTTGCAGCACTGCTGCAAAAAGTTTTGGAGATATGGAGTCACCCTGTCTTACATCCTTCTCAATGTTGACTTTCCTAGTATCATTATATAATCTAATTGTTGCTGTTGCATTTTTATAAATATTTTTTAAAATATGACAATATCCTGGATCTATACCTTGATGATCCAATGCTTTAATCACTGAAGAAATGTTTATAGAATCAAATGCCTTTTCATAATCTACAAATCCAAAGCATAATGGCAACTCATATTCATTTGTCTTTTCTATAACTTCTCTCAATACCTGGATATGATCTACTATACTAAAACCACTTTTAAATCCAGCTTGTTCTCTTGGTTGGTGAAAATCCAATGTTCTCTGTAGACGAGTTGTAATTATCTTGGTAAAAATTTTGTATAAAACTGATAAAAGGCTGATAGGTCTGTAATTTCTAATATCTTCTTTATCACCTTTTTTAAATATTAATATTAATACTGCATTCTTCCAATCATCTGGTACATCTTTATCATTTAGACATTTGGTATCTAACTTTGCTAAAAAAAATTCTATTTCTTCACCTGCTTCTTTTAATATATCAATTATAATTCCATCATTACCTGGAGCCTTTCCTTTCTTCATAAATTTAATTGCATGTCTTACTTCTTCATTTAAAAATCTGGGCAATTCGGAAGATATAATAGATATAGGAAATACTTGTTCTTTATTACTGTATAATTCTTGATAGAAGTCTTCTACCCATTTTATGATGTCATATCTCATTTTAGTAATAATTCCATCTTTTTTCTTATTGCAGATATAAATTTCCTACCAATACCAAAATGTTTTACACTCTTGAGAGTTTTATTCTCTTCTACATTTTTCCTTGCTAGTTCACAGTTATACTTTTTTATATCATTTTAAACTCTTTTCTGCACCATTTTACAAAATTTGAGATATTCAATTCCTTTTAATGCATCATTTTTGTATATTTTCATAAATTCTTTAGTCATGGTAGAAATTTTATTGGTCAATTGTTGCTTTTTCCTACCAGCTATCTTTATTGCAGTTTTTAAAAGTATATTATTTTTTTTATTAATTTCATTCAAATCTGAATCATGTTCAAAATCTACTAATATTTGAAAATTGATTCGTAAATTCTGATTTAAATTCATTAGAATGTTTATGAAGATTAGGAATATCAACTGTAAATATTGTTTTTCTTAATAATTTTTGTCTCTCTAGTTTTGCATCAACATGTATCTTACATCTTACTAATCGATGATCACTTCATTAAGAACATTACAATCTTGAAATATATATTTTCTGTTAGTCAAAATATAACTCAATTTTGCTGAATTTTCATTTGGATGCTTCTATGTCCATTTCTTTTTAACATTTTTCTCAAGAAAATAATTCATAATATAAAGGTTTTTCTTTTTCTGCAAACCACAAGTCTATGTCCTCTCTAATTTCTATTACCATAACTAAAATTACTTACAGCACTTTTATCTTTCATTTCTTTACCAATTCTAGAATTAAAGTATCCCATAACAATTTTAAAATGTTGTTTATTCTGATCAAAAGCCTTTTGTACATCCATATAAAAATCTTCTACTACTTCATCACTATGAGAACTTGTACATAAACCTGAATTATCTACATTTGGTATCTGGTATTAAGTTGTATAGCTAATCTTGCCACTCTGTCCGATACACCATCAATCTACACAATATTGTTCTTCCACTTTTTGTTTATAATGAATCCTATTTCACTTGTATTTCCAATATTTGTGCCTTTATAGTAGAGTACATGTCCACTTTTTAAATCAATTATCTCTTCACCTTTTCTTCTAACTTCACAAAGTCCAATAATGTTCCATTTTCTTGCAATCTTCCTTCACTTGGAAAGTGATCTGCATTTGTAAGTACCTAAATAAAAAAACATCATCAAATGACAGCCTGGGTCCATATTCAGGGGATTCTTAGCACTCTCTGCCTTCTGCCACCAACTGCTACCTTGGTTCTTTACAGCCTCCTGGGATAAGGGCCATGATTTATTTTTGTCTGTCATGATTGTATATATCTATTGGAGAAATATTTATCATTTACACATTCATTCTGCCTTATCAGACAACTTAAACTCAGAGGTAAAAAGCCAATAAAGTCAACATGCTGGCTAATGCGTGTTGGTGAGCAGCCCATCCATATTTGTATACTATATGTATAATCACATAGTAATAACAGCTGCAATGACAAGAATGTATTAAGTGTATAAATATCACACCTTGAGGAAGTTTGTATATCTCACATCCCAGTAAACAAGTTTCAAGATTTTCTTAACCCATGCCTCCAAGCACATATGTCTAAATTACAAGTGCATAAGGAAAGTTAAAACTCATGTTAGATTTAAAAATGATCAATGAAGATGATTATGAAATGGCATTCGATTCTATAAATATTTTTATAGTAATTAAAGCATTGGATTACCTGAAATATTGTCAATATTCTGAAGAATATCTATCAAACAGCAACTGCAATGATTAGATTTCATATTGATATTAAAAGAATTAATATTGAGAAAGATGTACTGCAGAATGCATATTCTATATTTCCAACACATTTCATAGCAATTTTGCAAAAAGTATTTTGTCGATTAAAATTGGAAGTTAAAAATGTAAATGAGATTATTTAAGTCATCTAGATTTTGCAGATTATGTGGCTGTTTTTGCAAATAATATTTCAGAACTTTAGGAAATGTCAAAAGAATTATTAGATGAAAGTAAGAAAATAGGACTAAAGATAAATAAATTATCATAAAATTACAGTAATGTTCAATGGATTTTTTCAAAAAAACTAAAGAAAGATTGATAATAATGACTTGGAAGAAATTAACAACTACAAATATCTTGGTCATATTATAGATACAAATGGAAACATAATGAATAAAATTAATCCAAGAATTAAACATGGATGGAGTGCTTTTGTTAGAAATAGCATATTAAAAGGAAATATGCCTGTGTATTTGAAAAAAGGTTATATATAATTGGAAGATAATGAATTATGGAGAATTTATGATAGGAGTAGCCAGAATGAAGTTTTCCATGGGACATTTGGAGGAAAAAAACATTTTTTTTTAAATATAAAGAATGAGGATCACATATTTTCCCTATTCATGGTTATGATATATATATAGTGTAACCCAGTGAGAAGATGACTGGAACTCCCTCTGAGTTGTCAGCAGAAAGAACCATGTGAATCAGGAATTTGTTATATAATGTAATTTAATTGATAATAAAAATTTTAATAGCTTATTTGGATCAAGAGTTGTGATATAAAATGTGACACTATAGTTTATATATGGATTATCATCAGTGTTCTCTGTTGTTACAAAGTCTTGCAGGTCAATAGTGATTACTGGTTTCACTGCCATATAAACTTGGAATCATTTCCAAATGTTTCAGTAGCTTTTATTGACCAATTTAAAATAAAATTTAATGTTAGTGTGTTATTCCAGAGTGGGATTAAAGTATGAAATAGTTATATTTCAGTTTGTAACATGTGATCCACTTATACGAGCACTTTAAAAATATTGTATGAATAGCTAAACTGTATTACTACTAACACAGGCAGCTTAAGGAGAGAATCAGTTGTTTTTTCTGGGATAGTATGTATATAAACACGCAACGCTTTAATATATTTTTAAAATTTAAACATTAAAATAGGAATAATATTAAAGTAATTAAGAATAATTTATTCTTAATTATTTTGTTGATAATTTTTATCTATTTGAAAACTGAATCATTACTGATTATTATTTTTCATATTTGGCAAAGCTTCTTTAAAAAATTGGCAATTTTTATGTGATAAAAAATGTTATATTAATTCTACACATGATACAAATACTTTATCACATAATAAATTGTATTTTTTTTTTTATGATTTTTTTTAAAAAAAAAATCTTATCTGATTTAATAAAAATGTCTATGATTAGTATATTTTCCGTGTTCTTTAATGAGTAGTAAATTGTGTTCACATATCATACAATTGAACACAATATATAATCAGCAGTAGGGAAATTGGAGAAATTATATTCACTACAATATTTCTTTGAGTTCTTAAAAGTAACTACTTAATCGACATTTTTATCTCAACATATCTGAAGTAAATAATGAAAAAAAAGTTTTCCCCCCATTTAAAAAAACAAAACAAAAACATTTAATGTACTCTGTATGTAAAATGTATGATGCTCTTTTTAAATAAATTGCTAAGTTTTATAAAATCATTGGTTTTACAGAATCTTTTTCCTTTTTTTTTTTAAATGAATGAATGGTGTGACTTCCCATTTTAAGTAATAAATAGAGGGATTTGAACTTAGAATTTTCAATCTGTATTCATCCTCTCCATCTCAAACAACCGATACACAGGCTCACGTACATGTGAAAAAGATAAATGATTCCCAATATATGTATTTCGTGCAGAACCAGTACTCATCAGTTGGGCCAGATCATAATCTCCCACACATATATGCAATCACTGATTGGCTTATATTAAAATAGCAGTTCCTTAAATTTTAATGGACAGGCTTCATTCTTCTCACCCAACAATTCAACTATTCCATTTCATTTCTGGTTAATTGATGAGTGTTGTTTCTGCATGAAGTACATATATTGGAGATCATTTATCTTTTTCACATATGTGAGGTCATGTGTATTGGTTGTTTGAGATGCAGTGGAGGATGAATATAGACTGAAAATTCTAAGTTCAAATCCTATTTGCTATAGTAAACATTCAGTATGCTAAATGAATAGGTTAGTGTCAAGCGTTGTTAGCCGAGAGGTCATTGCAGTTGCCTTGCAAGCAAGTAGTTGGTTGCAGATGGTTGTGGGTTCGCCTCCCGGACGATGCTATGACATATGAAAAAAAAAATGAATAGGTTAGTTGTATTTTAAATAATAATTCAATTTTACTTATTTATAAAATAAAAAAAACCAAATAGTTTAAAAGTACTTACAGAGATGAGAGGGAATAGCATTTGTTATCTTTTAATAAATGTAATGATGGCATTTAAAAAATTAGCACAATCCAAATAAAAAAAATCTATAGTAATTAAAGACAATGTATCCTCTTCATGATAAAGATATACTTGATTCCAGTTTTTAAATGGCACTGTCATACCACTTTGCACATTTAGAGAAAAATGAAAATTAATGTATTCAGGTAAACATTTTAGTATATATTGGGCACTTCCTGAAATAGTGTCAAAATAGATCAAAATGATTGGAGTCAATATTGGTAGCATGAAAATATATTGCATAAGATGAAAATTTAAATATGTCACAGAAAAGTAAATTGATATTAAAAAAGCAGTCTTACAAAATACAGAAATTTGTATATATGGTCATTTTTCAAATTATTTGAATAACTTTTTGCCGTTGAATGCACATCATTCTTGAAACTCATTATGATCTTTATTAGGAAATTCTTAATTGTTTTAAATGTTGTGTAATTTGAACAAGTATTGAAGTTTTTCATCATAGCTATTTATATACTTATCAGCAAAATTGACATTAAATTCACATCCGACCCTCAAAAATGCTGGAATTGAAATAATAGGATACAAAAAAATAAAATTTTAAATAAGATTGTAGGACATACATTTTAAAAGACTTATCACTGGTAAAGTTGATAATAACTTAGTATTAAGATACTTTTTTTTTGTTTAGTGGTAAGAGACATTGAATAATGATTGATGGCATAATCACTGAAAATTGGGTTATTGGCCTGTGGTAATATAATCAGCAGTAGTAGTTGTTTGAAAGTTCATTTTTAAAACTTAGCAATGTAAGTTTAAATCATTAAACATAACAAGAATGCCTTTTCTTAGGCACACACAAGCTGTCAAAGCAGTAGCAAATTTCTCCACACATTAGTGCCAACTAGTGAAATTTATAGTAAGATGCTAGAAGGCTGTGCATTTTTATTATCTTCTCAGCCAGTATCCTCAGACTAGGGTCTAGCTTATGTCTTTAATCAATGAGGAATCTTGAATTAGAAGCAATGCTTCTGGATCTTTGGATCTGATGCACCCCTCAAGCTCTCACCATTTCCTTTTTGGTTAAAATTAGAAATTAGTCTGGTGATATTGGATAAGGCATTGGATGGGGTTTAAAAATGTATAAACTTCTAAGATTTATTGATTACTATAGATTATATTAGATGGCACTAATATGGGGAATTTGCTACTGTTTTAAAGTTCTAAGTCTTACGAAAATCATATTTACCTTAAGGCTAACTAAGTCCATCACTAATTGACTGCTTTGATTTATTCAATGCTAGCAGGTATGATGTTATGTTTCAGTCATACATTTTTTGGCAATTTGATTTATTTTATGAAATGTCAAGTTTAACAAATGCATCCATGGTCATAATAAACAAACAAGTTGACATTTATGACTTTATTTAATTTTGTTTTAGTTACGTTTTAGAGAAAAAGATAGTTCTTCTTTAAAAGCTATTAATTCTAAAACTTTATTTATTAGCTCATTTTGATCTTTGAAAGGTTTAATGGATATTCTAAAAAAATATTAGTCACTGTATAAATATTAGAGATATAACTGATAATAATAAATTAAGGGTTTATTGTTCATAAGAACTTCAGGTATTGGAGGAGACAGATTGGAGCTGTGATCCATGGTGTTGAATTTCAGAGACTGCCATTCTACCATAGCACTAAAAACATTTTGGAATTACCTCAAGATTTGTAAAATTAATATAATGCATTTCAAACTTATGCATGACTGATTATTTTTAATCTATGATTAATTTACTGCAAAATACTAATGGCATTGAAGTTATTCTGTTCTTTTTTAATTAAATCTTCCCATATTTTGAAATGCTTTTTGATCATACTTGTTGTAAAGTACAAATAAATTTTTTTTTTCAAAGTACCTAAGAGGATTTATTTTGCTTATGAAAATTGTAACAAACTTCTATACAAAAATAAATACTTTATGGTCTTTTTCTTTTAAATAAATCTTTTTGACTTTGTGACATAGTTTTTTGGTTATGTGTGTAAATTTTTCTGGCATCCTTTAAATAGTAATACAAACTGAACTTCAAAATATTTTAAATATTGTCAATAGTTTTTTAATGTTTTTATTTTATAAAAATATAGAATATTTTATTCTGAAATTTGATTACAGCTCATATGATAAAATTAGAAATAGGATACATTAAATGGCATTCAGAGAAGTAGAAGTTCAATATTGGTACATCTTGCATGGCACAACCTAGAAGGAATAATATGATGCATAGAATCAAAGGAATGAGCCTGGGATTTGGTGTCTTGGTGGCAGGTGATTAAGCTTGCATGTCTCGAAATGTACAAAGATAGTTCTAAACTTTTGTCCATGAAACACAGCTTTGTATAGGTAAACCGACCCTTCAGAATGGAAGTCAATGTCATAATACTCCGGGCTTGGGCAATAGGCTTGAAGAGGGAGGCAAATTATAATCCCAAAGGAATGTATACAAATCAGCCCCTAATCATTTCCAGGCTAGACAATTTCTATCTAGGTATGAAAGGGATCATCAGCCTTAGGGAGGCAAAACAATTAGCTTCCATGTGGCATCAAAGATATAGGAGGAGGCCAAATTCTGGTCCCTCTTCCAAATTTTCTTCATTTTGTCAATATATAAATGGTACACCCATTGTTGACTCACCTTTAATTATGTTCTGGAGCAACCGCTTGGAGCTTCCGCTTGATTTATATATTGACAAAATAGTTTTTTAATGTTTCTTATGCAAAATATTGTATTTTGCATAACATAAAGTTTTCTGGAACTTTTATGAATTCCTGTATGTGATTGGAGTAATATTGAATTGTAGATAAATATATTAAATACTATATAGGATATCACTTTAGAGTTGGGTCAGTCATTTGAAAAGATCCAAAAATTTTTACTTATTTATTTGTGGCTTCGTTTTTCATTTATCAAATATTTCAATTTCTAATTAAGTTTTCTGGTGCTTCACCCGTAACTTGACCCAAATGTGGTTAGACTCTTCTTCCAATAGCTCTCATTATATAGAGTGAAGTGTAGGAAAAATAACTACATGTAAATCTTAACTTCTGCTACAGACACAGTCAGACTAGCACAGGGAGGCACAGAGTGAATGACTAAACAAAAGTTTCAAGAGATAATAAATTTTAAAATATAACATAATAGGCTTTATATTGCTTTCTAATTTTTTTTTTTTACCTGATATAAAAATGAAAAGTTTTATCACCTTCAAATACCAATCATTCTTAAATATAATTAATTAATTATCATTGTTTTGAAAAACACATTTAATTGAAACAAACTTGATAAGAAATATTTTTTTTTTAGAATTGCAAATGCACTTTTAATTTTTAAAAAAATGTTTATATTTTTTATTGATTAAATTAATGTTGGAAAATTTTAAACTTTTGCACACATCCAAACGTGCACATGTAAATAATGTAATGTATTTGTGTGTGCACATAGATATGTAACATATAAATCTTAAAATAAATATTAAGTTAAATCGAAGTTATATTTATGATTAAATAATTAATTTTCTAAATCTTTTTTCTCTAATATGATTTAAATATACTACCTCCCCCCCTTATCTCTTAACTCTGCAAGTTATTCAGGCTGGTTATAAAATATCTATTTCAGTATACATATACATTAGCTGTATGTAATAACTGTTAATAAGAATACCAAATTCCATATAGTAGTGCCACCAAGTGCAAGCCTTTGTAATCAATGGATGCAGGTAGGTTTGTGGATAAAATCCCTATCTAGTGCCTGCTCACCTATTCTTAGACTAGTTTCTAGCTTGTGGTATTCATCAATGAGGAGCCCTAAATTTGAGAGCACTGCATCTAGATCTTAGGATCTAATGCAATCTCCAGAAGCCATCTTTTACCTATTTGGTTAACTATAAAGGTAGGAGCCCAAGATGAAAACACCATAATATTTTTAACCCAAACTCATTTCCTTGTATATTCATGTAGATCTGAACTCAGTTCAGAATCTATATATTTTGGGATCCATCCATTGATTACGCAGGGTTGCACTTGTTGGCACTACTGTATGGAGAATTTGGTATTCCTATTAACAGCATTGGTAAGCATATGAAATGGTGATCATGTGATATAATAATTGTTCTTATAATGGTCAAAATATAAAAAAAAAATTACGATTTCATTTTATTAAAGTTTTGATAATTAATTAATATAACTTCAAAATATAAATTAATTATATATATATAATTTTTATATATTTTAATTACTCATCAGATTTAATTGCAGTTAATAGCTACGAAAATGAAACTAAATTAATGATAAAATAAGTTTTTGTTTGCAATTTAGATTAATTAGGCAGCTACAATTGTTAAACATAAATAATTTCAAAGTAATATAAGATTGGAAATTATAATTTAAATAATTAAAAATTTATGTTACATGAAACAAAGAAAAGATGAATCATGTTATAGTGATTTAGTTTTTTTACAAAAGCAAATGGATAACTTATTTTAAAAGTTTAAATAATTTTTCAATAAAGTCAATGTGAAAAAAAAAATAGGAAAGTGTAAAAATTATAATTGATAATATTTTTTTTAAAAGCATAATTTTTGATGTCATCATTCATTTCTCATTTTATTTTGAATCTCATTTTTTCTATATATGTGTACCCACACGCACAAGGCTCATATACTTAAAATTAATATTTATGTAATCATTTGAATCAGAATTACTTAACTCTTTAATTTATATATTTAAAATTACTTAATTAGAATTGAAATGAGAAAGTATTTACAGTGTTATAATTCATATCAAAGTGTAAGAGAATAGAAATAGCATAAACCTGTGTTATCATTAATAATTTTTTGAAAACATTTAATAAATAATTTAAAGCATTATATATACATTTGTTTGATTTTAAACATATTAAATTATTACAGACTATCTGTTAGGAACACTGTTACTTTCTATTATTTTAATTCTTTTTTAAATATATTTGATAAATTGATTATATATGGTAATGAATCTATGTGAAAGCTGGTTCCACATATCATACCAGATTACATTTAAGTATTCATATCTTTTGATTGAAACTATTATAGATCATAATCCTCATTCTTAAGATTATTATTATTTTTTTTTTGCTTCATTTCATCATTGCTTATGATTTTTGTTTAAGATATATTATTTTTACATTTTTAAAATTGTCAAAATATGTCTTTCATCTATTATTTATACTATTGTTGAATAGATCACTACTTCTGTTTAATCTCCAATGTTAAGCAGTATTAAGTTCTATTTGTGCATGGATTTCTGATTGTTTAGGGACTCTCATTTTTGTAAACCAATCATCTAAATTATCTTCTGCAGATTACATCAGTGGTAGAGGGGAAAACTCAAGCAATAAATATTTCAGGATCAAATCCTAACTGAAGCACACACGTATAGAAACACTCACTATAATAATTTTTTTCAGTCTGTGTTGGGGTTTTGTGGAGTGCTTTCCAGTCAGTTCATTTCGTAACAATTCATTGCTTATCCTCAAACACTGATGAATCAGGAATCTTTTTTTTTTACACTGTGTACATTGCAATTTAAAACTAATGTTGATAAGATGTCCATGCTGTTTACAGTAGCATCGTGTGAGGCTTTATTCCTTCAATCATCACACACAACATTGTTTATTCATTGGTTCTTTGTGATGATATATCATTCAGCTCAGCATTTTTATTAAGCTTAAATTTAAAAGAATAACTATTCTCACATGTAAGTACCTGTATATTTGACAGTAACATTGGCTAGAAGTTTATATTATACTAAATAATTCCATTAATTTAATGAAGTCCTCAGTTGTGTAATTCAGATAGGCATTTTTCAAAATCCCATTTATAATATTATTTCTATTTGGATTAATAACTATAATGACATATCAGTCCAATGTCTTCATCTCTTTCTTAAAATTTTCACACAAATCTTCTGGTTTAAATTTCAGGATAATATATTTAGAGTTTGTTGTAGTGTCCTATATAATATAGTTTAGCATATATGAATATGATTATTATTTTATAAGCAATCCCCCATCACATTATATATATCCCTTATGCACATATATGACTTTAAATTATATGACATATTATTTATTTAAGATATTAGTAAATATCTTCTTCATGGTTATTTTTGAAAGAAGAACAAAAAAAATAGGTTAGATAGGTGCGTATATTAGTGTAGGGATGGAGTTTGAATTAGGTTTTTGGGGGAGATTGGATAGGGCTGTTAAGCACAATCTGACTCTCAAATTGACTGCTTAAATATTATACATAGTTTGAATGAGAATTTTATGTGAAATTCAAAGAAATTATCTATGAAGATATAATCTTAAACTTAGTTAATGATAAATTAGAAATTATGAGCAAACAATAAAGTAATAATTTTTTGGTTATTGAAATTTCTTTTTTTTTTCTTACTTTTTTCATGGTAACCACTATTTGTCTTAGTCTTATTGTTTTCCTTAGTTTTTCTATTTTCTTTCAATATATAGCATTTTGCTCTAACATTATTAAAACTGCAGTTATTGTGAAAATTGTATCTCAAGTCAGTTTTTTAAAAATTCAATATAGTGCCATTAATGTAGAATAAGTTAAGTCAATGTTAAAGTTTAAAGTTTTATTGTTTATCATCTTCATGATAGAATAAAGAACTAGTAAGTTATCCTTGCAGTGTTTTTCCTAAAAACAAATTCAACCGAATCATTAAATAACATTTCTAAAAAATACTAAAGATTATTTAATATTTTTTCAAGGAAGCCAAAGGAAAAAGTCACATAAGGAAAAATATATTGTTTCATTGTTATATGACATTAGTTAAAATTCTGAACTTCACTAGAAGTCTTTCTCCAGCATGTTTTTAATTAACCTTTAATTAGTTATGTCAAGTTCAGATATAGAATGATGAATTTCTATAAGATTATTAAACCGATATAAAAAGAAGCATTGACTGTTTCAAGTATATTGTTATTATATTTAAAAAGAAATAATTAGAATTTAAATTGACTTATAAGGATAAAACTTCTTAAAGAATAATTTAGATAAAGAATTATCATTCTGTTTGTTGCTCCTTTGCTTTTATTGCCAGCAGAAAAATGCATTTTGTCAGAAACTGTTTGCCGTTAAAATCATTTGCCATCAGCTTCTGTTATTTGACATTTGTAAAATTATTGCAAATTTTTTTCCAATATATTTCTATATATGTGTGTGTCTATTCTACCTTAGTAAAGGGCTGTGTATATATTCATATTTCACTTCAAAAAGAGAAACAAAAGCCTGAAAAGAGATGGTGTTTTCTATACAAAGGAAAGGAACTATTAATCTCTAAAATGGTATTATAGTTATCATATATATATATTAGAATTATTATAACCATAGTTTATAGGTATTATATTATGATTATTATTAGTTATTATATTATAAATGTGTTTGTATAAACAGTGTTCCTGAGGTGGAATTGGTAAGATATCCAGTAAAAGGTTTTATTTTATATGTTGTTTTATTATTCTAGAGTTTTTTTAAATGAATATTTAAAATTATAAATGATTATACCCAGAGGAATAATAGCCTTTCATATAATTATTGAAAGTATTTTATGAATGAAAGTGTTATAAATATCAGTATGTTTATGAGAATTTTAAATAGTTTATACATAAAATATTGTCATTAGTATGCAATAACAGGTTTGTCAATATACGTATAATCTCAAACTGAGTGAGTGAATTATTTGCATTTTTGTATGTGCCTGCGAGATGAACCATTATTCATGTTTATTATTATTATTAGCTCCATGTTTTTTATTATTAATAGTATTTTTGAGCCAATTTTAAGTGGATGTATATTTAGTCACTCCATGATAGAGAGAGTAGCTCATTCATGCATCGGCACTGTCTGTACGATCATATTTTTGTTAGCTTATATTTCCCTTGTCCACTGCCTAGAATTTTAATGTTAGAATATATTTTGACCTATATCAACATGCATGTTCAGTTTACAATCTATTATTTGCTCCATTACAACCTTTTTTAAACTTCAACTATATGATTAATGTTGACCATCATTATTTCCTTGCCCCAACATAGGTATTGTTCACATTATAAGTGCTTTTATATTGTATAATATTTGTTTATTGTCTCCACACTGATATTTTAATACTATTTTTAATTAAGTAAAATGTATATCTCCTAGTGACTCAAACAAAGGCATAGAGGTATATTGTTTTACGTTATGGATACTGTGTTTTGAAATAAAGATTGTATTTGGTGAATAAGAAAACTATTAGATAGTAAATATTACTTTTGTGATAAAATTGAAGAAATGGTTATTAAGATAGGTACATCAATATATTAGTTAATAATATATGTAGATTATAGACAGTAAATTAAAAGCAATAATAATTGTAAATAAATGTTTTATTATATGGATTATTATATATTGTAAATAAATATTTTATTATTAATTAAATATGTTTTTGTTTTGTTGCCATTATAAGCATATCTATTTATCAGAAAATCTACTTTAATAAGAGTTGCATTAGCAGTTATTTTTAAGAGTACATTTCAATGGTCACACAATGTTTATATATTCATTTTGCTTAATAATTTTTTAATTATTTTATCTGCATTTTTAGAAGATAAATATTATATTATTTACCTCATTTCAAAAGCATTTGTGTAGTGGGCAGCATAAAAGATGCCTTTACTGCATTTTACATTATTTTGATATTGATTATTCAAATTTGCATAAGAAAATATAAGATTTCTGTGTTTATGGTCAGTAGAAGTGAAATAATTATATTTTAATAATGGTAAAGTATTTAAATATTTTTCAAGTTATCAATTATATATTAGTTAAATATTTGAGTATTCTATTATGTGATTTCATTTCTACTTTCTTAAAATATTAATATTCCAAATTAAACTAAAAGAAGTGTCAAATGTTCCATGTTTAGCTTAAATAATAATCATTACATTTTTGTTGAGAAGTTAAATTATTGCCATTGACATTTTATTCCAAATGCATTTTATTCTGAATTTGAACCCTGAGATTAAGATATCCTAAATTTGTAAAAGAATCTGTATTTGAGATAAATGTTTTTTTTTTTTTTTTTTACAAAAAACCCTGAGACTAAGATATCTTAAACTTGTAAAAGAACTCATATTTGAGATTAAGATATTTTAAAACATAAGATGTGATATTTTAAACTTGCAAAAGAACTTATATTTAAGATAAATACAATATTTTAAAACATAAGATAAGATATTTAAGATTGAAAATAACCTATATTTGAGATCAAGATATTTAAAGAATTAAGATAAAATATTTTGAATTATTAAAAAATGAATCTTGTATTTTTATAATTATATTTAGACATGGTATTGTCTACAAGAGGACTCGTATTCTGGGGGGGGGGGGTGTTTAAAAATTCATATCATATGGTCCCTGTGTGTGTAAACTTTGGATTGTTCAGCTAGCCTGTGACTGCTTTATGGATTTCCTTGGTTACATGCTGGGTTTTTGTCTCGCCTAATATGGTAGCTTTCAATTGACCATAGAGTACCAATCAATTGCTAGCTTACATGGTTGGTTTTCAGTGACCAATGTGGTGGGCTTGATTTTAAGGCTTCCCTTGTGTTCCATCACACTTTAGTCAATTCTTTAGATTACATTATATCATCATCATCAACCATTATCAATCCACTGCAGGATGAAGGCCTCTCCAAGTTTAATCCACCTTCCCCGATCTTTAGCTTCTCTTCTCCACAACACCCCTGCACATTTTCTTATTTCATCCATCCATCTCACATGGGGTCTCTTTCTGGGTCTTTTACAATCTCTTGGAATCCAGTTTAAAATTTCAATTGTCCATCTATTATCATCTCTTCTAGCAATATGTCCAGCCCAACTCCATTTCAATCTTTTAATTTTTTCAATAAGGTCAGTAACACCTGTTTGTTGTCTTACCCATACATTGCGTTTTCAATCTCTTCTTGTTACTCCCAACATACATCTCTCCATACTCCTTTGAGTGGTCTGAAGTCTCTGTATTGCTCTTCTATTAAGTGTCCAAGTCTCAGATCCATAAGTAAGAACTGGTAAAACACATTTGTTAAAAACCATCCTTTTCAAACACATAGGCATATTTCCTTTTAGTATCAAGTTGTTAAAAACCATCCTTTTCAAACACATAGGCATATTTCCTTTTAGTATCAAGTTATTTATACCAAAAGCACTCCAACCAAGTTTAATTCTATGATTAATTTCCTCCATTATGTTTCCATCTGTATTAATAATCTGACCAATGTATTTGTAACTGTTAACTTCTTCTAATTCTTCATAATCAATCTTTATTTTCATATTTTGAGCAAATCGATTAAACATTACTTTAGTCTTTTTAACATTTATCTTTAGTCCTACTTTTCTACTTTCATCTGCTAACTCCTGCAACATTTCCCGCAGCTCGAGCATTATTTGCAAAAACAACTACATCATCTGCGAAATCTAAATGACTTAAATACTCTCCATTTACTTTCACTACTTTAGTTTCCCATTTTAATCCACAAAATACTTCTTGCAGCACTGCTGTAAAGAGTTTTGGAGATATGGAGTCACCTTGTCTTACACCTTTCTCAATGTTGATTTTTCCAGTATCATTATGTAATCTAATTGTTGCTGTTGCATTTTTATAAATATTCTTTAAAATATGACAATATCCTGGATCTATACCTTGATGATCCAATGCTTTAATCACTGAAGAAATGTGTATAGAATCGAATGCCTTTTCATAATCTACAAATCCAAGACATAATGACAACTCATATTCGTTTGTCCTTTCTATGACTTCTCTCAATAACTGGATATGATCTATTGTACTAAAACCACTTTTAAATCCAGCTTGTTCTCTTGGTTGGTGGAAATCCAAAGTTCTCTGTAGACGAGTTGTAATTTTCTTAGTAAAAATTTTATATAAAACTGATAAAAGGCTGATAGGTCTGTAATTATATTATAGTATATTATATAAGCTAATATATAGTTTCTATCCATTTTATATTTCAAAATACCATTCAAGAAAAGTAGATGAATATATATTAATAATTTTTATTAGTCATTTATTAGACTAGAGATTATTTACTATATTATTTATTAAGTGGTTGATTATATATTTTTTCATTGCGATTTTAACACCTAAAAAAAATAAAATGTGTAATCCTAATGGATGCCATTGAAAGATTAAAATTATGCAAGGTTTTTATTGAATAATCTTATGTTTTCAATTTTTAACAAAAATATATTTCAAAATAGAAATTGTAATAAACAATTTATTGATTAAATATAATGTGATGCAATGTAGTTAAAATTTTGAACAGTTTTTTTTCAGCTAAATAAAATTATTGTTTTATAATTTTAAGGAGAATCAGTGATCCAAGATTATTAACTCATACTTTTATGTAGATTTTTTTTATTTTTAAAAATATCCAAACAAGAACTGCAAATAATTCTTGGGAAATGTATGATAATCAGATCTTATAAACTTTCCTAATCAAGTATTATAGTGGTTATTTTCTACAAAGGCATTTTCAAAGAGTATCTTTAAAAGGTTTTTAAGTTTTACCTTTTGTTCATAGTAGTAGTCGTATCTTTAAAAGGTTTTTAAGTTTTACCTTTTGTTCATAGTAGTCGAGCTATTTGTTTTTAATACTTTATTTTAAATGCAAAGAAATCACTCATCATCCAAGGTCTGTTATAAACTTATAATACACAGGACTCTAAATTAATTTATATTTTATGTATATATATTAATACAGTATGTAACATTTGTGCAAATATATCTGCATTTAGAGGGGATCATTTATTTTTTTCACATATATGTGGTTATATGTATCGGTTGTATAAGGTGGAGTGGATGACTAAAGAGAGTTTGAAAGTCCGAGTTCAAATCCCTTTTAATTACATCTAGCTTAAAATATAAATACTATATATATATTGTGCCTTTTTCTATAGGTCAGAAATAGCTCATCACAGTCAATTACTAAAAATTTTAAATTTTAGAATATGTTCTCTTGATGTGTTGATTATATTTTGTTAATAATATCTTAAAGTACAATTTAAAGCTAAATGAAAATACATAATGCTTAAAAATTATAATGAATCACTTAAGAACAGTTAAATAAAGCTAAAAATATTATTATATATGGTTGCAAAAACTGGCCATAATAAATAACTCAGCTATAAATATTTAAAAGTATGTTTTAAAAAGTTCAATTTTAATAGTTTAAAACTTATATTTAAGTAAATGTTATATTTAAATTTATAAATTATATTTAACAATTATAATTAATATCGTATATTTTAAAAGTAAGTTTTATGGTAGTGAAAATTATATTTAATTCTATATTTTCTAAATTATTATTCCAAATCTTATATAATTATATTATTTTATTTAATACAAGTGTAGCAATTTATTTATTCCCAGACAGAAAAATCGGATATGGTCTGTCTTAGTTATATTGGTCATGTGATTTGTATAATAATATAGTTATACACACTTGCTTGCTAGTATTTAGATTAGTTAAGTTCAAGGTATTTTAAAATTGCATTATAGAATTGAATATAATTATTACCTATGTAAAGCAAATATTAAATATTAAGTTAACTATCGTATGTAATGTTTCAACTAATGTAATAAGACGAGTACAGTTAATAAAAAAGTTAAATATTTTATTTAAATAAAAATAGATAAATTAAATATTAAGAGTGGGATAATTTATTAAATATTATTTTTATAAATCATCTAAATGTTTAAGTAATTTAATAAAGTAATAATTGATTTAAAAGTTATATTTTTAAATAACATTTTAAAGTTTTAATACATCATATTTTTTATTTTGAAATTTAATTGTATAAGTTTCTAATATTATGCAAATTTGGTATCAATCCAAAAGTAAGAATCAACCAATAGAATGGTGTATATTCTAGAATATAAATACTGATTGCAGGGGGGTGATTAGTGGTGATTAAAAAATGTATTAAAGGTAACAGAATCATATCAGAAGCTATCAAGGTGATAATAATTTTAATTATATTATTTAGTCAATTTTTTTAGTGTTCTCGTATAATTTTATTTGCAAAAGCTAATAGATTATTATTATTTTTAAAAAAGTATTTTGCAAAAAGAGAGTGTACAATAAAAAAATATTAATAATAACTTCATTTAATATGCCTTGCTAACTTTTAAAAGTCCGTTATCAGTAGTATTCATCAAAATCTAAATTATAACTTCACAATAATAAAATGGATATACCAATAAGGAAAACGTATTCAACTTATAGTATATTAAAAATGGTATAATATTTATTAATGTAGCTTCAATAATATTGAACAAGAGGACTATTCAAATGAACAAATTAATTTTATGGACATTGTACAGGAAACTTATTAGAAAAACTGTTTTGCTGATTAAAAGTAAAGACACATTATTTTATATAGCAAGATAGCCTTGTCCAGTATTAATAAACAATGGGACAAGTATACTTTATAATAAATTTATGGAAATATCATGTTATAAGAGTAAATGTTATATCCTTTTTAAAGGTAACATTTAAAATACTTGTAAGAAAATTATCTTAAGTAAAGATTAATGAAGATATTCTAGGAAAGCATATATTATTAAAACCTGAACAATATATAAGTTATATGCATTCGTATATAAAATTGTTTTAAAAACTGATAATTTAAGACGAGAAAAATCTCTGAATATGTAATAAATAATAATAAATTATCACAAAGAAGAAACCTATAAAGAAAATGAACATGTTAACAAATAAAATATGGAATTAGGGAAATATTTAAGATTGTGCAAATAAGTTATCTGGATAATTCAAGCTGAGCTAAAAAAAACAGGATGCATCATCACTACGCAGATATGGAATGCTGTAGCATAGAAGCTTCACGGGATTATTTTTTAGTATTATGATTTTAATAGTCATCATTCTGGACTATAGAAATATAAATTATTATTCTGTAAACTTTTCCAGGATAGATTGATTATTATTTTATTTTATTTTTCAAGATTTTAAGACGTAATATTTTTTTTTCATTATTCATTTTAAATCTGCGCTCTTAGAACAGAAAGGAGTACACCGCATGTGCAAAGTCGGGGACAATTGTTCATTGTTAAGCAAGAGAAGCATATCAATGGGGGAGATTGTAGAATCGCTTTTGAAGAGAACATTTTTTTTAAAAAAAAAAAACTTTTGAGAAAGAAAATGGAAACATTTGGGACTTATAAAGAACATTCGTTTTTCAGCTGAAGTTATGTAAATATGATTTTCATTTATTACTATTTATTTTAAATGTAAATTTTCTAGTTTATAAGTGTAGGAACATGAACATTAATTTATTGATAATATTAAAATCCTATAATATAATAATTTAATAGTTTAAATAAGAACATTTAAGTAAAGTATAAATGTATTTTCATGTATTGCAATGTATCTAATTGATCGAAAACCGAAGACTGCATAGGTAATAACAAGCTAATATCACTTGGTAATAGTTAATGAATATTGATATTTTTATGATGTATATTTTTGTTTTCTTTTTAGATTGCCTATGAATTGTAGTGTATGAAAGTTTAAATGTTTAATTACATGTAAACACATTTTATACAACACTTTTAAAAATTATGAGATTAGGATTTATTTTGAGAATATGCATACTATAATTTTATACTAATAATATAACATAACATGATGATAAAGATTTATGTGATTCTTTTAAAAAACTTTCATATTATTGGATGTTCAACTATTTATATGATTAGTTTGTAAAGGGTTTAGAATATAAAATAAGGAAGTAAGCAAACTTTTCTTGTGGATCAGTGAGATCACACTAATTATAAATGAATTTTATTTATTTTTTTGAATATGTAAGATAGTTATTTTGTCGATGTAAGATGTGATAAATCTTTAGGAAATAATGATAAGATAGGTGCTTGGTAGTACTATGGTAAACATGAACCCAAGATGATGTTATAATAGGATGTGATGAGGGAATATGAAGAATATTTTATAATCTTAGTGGATATGCAATGCAGTTAACAAAGGCCTGTACTTGTATATTTATTTTGGACAGTGTCTATTTTCTTAAGTATTGATGTTTTAATAAAGATGAAGGAATAGCTTGACATCATTGATATTATTGGAGGACATTAGACTAGGTCATGCCTCTCTTTCTTGTAGGTACACTGTGCCATGATATTTTTTATATATGCTATGAGTTATACTCTAGTTTTCTTCCCTAGATCCTCCTCATCGATTCACTATCTAGATTTCCAATGTAACTACATTGTTCAGTATGATATATTTGAAAAGAAATAATAGATAATTTAGAGTTTAAGATATGCTATCGTTTGAATGAGATAAGTTCATTTACTTAGAAGAAGTAGAATTTGTATAAATTGGAATTGAAAATCCAATGAATCCTAAAAGGAAAAAAGAATCGTAAGATATATTTTTGGATTTATTTTGGTAGTAAAATAAAATTTTAAGAATAAAGTATATAAAACAAAGTTGTTCTTTAAAATGTTAAATAACTTTAAAATGCTTTATTTTTTTTAAAAATAAGTATTGCATATTTTGAAAAATATAATGTTATAAAGTAAAACGATATAAATAATAAGCATAGGTATAATTTTGTATTTTTTAAATAATAGGGAATATATCGGTAGTTACAATTATATAGTACTAAAGTAATACTAAATGGGAATATGTTATATTTAATAAACTTAGTGTAGTAAACAACGATATCCACAAAATCTGGTAATAAATTATTAGACAGATATTTTATGTAACATCTTTGACATTGCAAGATGAAAATTGTTTAATTTTAAGAAAATCTATACTCACGATAATGTTATTTTTTATGTTTTCCATAGTATGTTTCTATGGATGTTTTTTTTTTTTTTAGAAAGAAAGGTATAATTAAATAATATTTAAGGATAGAATATTTTAATAAAAATAAATAAATGTAATTTATCATAAGTTTAATTAGAAAGAGATAAATAAAATGGTATTATTTTATTATTATTGTTTTAAGCCAGAATGAAAACATAAAATAATTCTAAATGGTTTTTTTTATTTATTTATTAAGTAATAAAAAATATAAAACGCTGTAAGGTGAGGATATCCGTTGTAAATATTGTAAATAAATTGTTTATTTTATTTTATTGTTAATAATAAACTTTGTTAATTTTGTTTTCAAAAATTTGTGTGTCTAGATTGTTTAATTCTCCCACTACACTGCATGAGACCACACAATTCACCCAAAATAATAGAAACGAACATATAATTTTGCACAAAGATAAATAAAGAATTATTTTAAGAATTCAAATATTTTATTGGTATTCATTTAATTAAATAATCATAATTTTACATTATCTGGTTATAAATTAGTTATCATAATGGCACATTGAATTATATGCTATCCGTTGCCACACACCTTTGTTTGTCAGATTATCAAATGCTACCACGTATTTATTATATTATTATATGAAGATAAAATATATTATTTTATTATTGTAATAAAAATATAGTGAAAAGAAAAGATATACAGAGTTAGTTCATACAATGAAGAATATTATTATTATTATTAGTTTAAGTGTAGTAGATTATGACATAAAAATCCCTTCTCATATTTTACTACCATAATTTTTAATTAACTTAGAATAAATTTATGAACCTGAGATTTTATTGAGCTAAATTATTATAAATAGAAGATTAAGATTTAATTATTAGTTTAATCTTAATGAGTAGGAATTATTAAAGTCGTATGAATACTATAAGTTTATTATTTGAGATAATAATAGGGGGGATAGTGAACTTATGCCATTGAGATAGTATCCTATGGGATATTAGCTCAATGTAATCTTTCTTGTCACCTGTATTTTCACTTCTAAATCTCATGAAGTATTAAATATTTATATATTTATTTTATAAACTGAACCTTATCCTTATTTTTTTTTTTTAAAATTTGAGCTAGTAGAATATTTTAAATTAATGCAGAATATTTCATTTATTAATAATTTGCATTTAACCAAACATAATCTGTAACTGAGCTAACCCATTTTATTTTATAATATATTGCCAGGAAGTGAGAATGCAAAGGGACTAGGTTAGAGTATATATATTTAATTATTAAATATATTTATACGTACATAATTATTATAATATAATACGTGATATATGATATAGTGTGACACGTATATAATTATTAAATATTCAGAAGTATCTCAGGATGGTGGTTACTTTGAGAATTAAAAATTAAAAATCTGAACTTTCTTTGTTTTTAAAATCTTTTTGCATTGAATAATTAGTGATTTCTTTTTCATTAATAGCCAATTCATTTTCATCATGAAAGGTATATATTTAAGGATAAGCAATCTTAGGCTGGAAAATTTTAGAAATATGAATATATAAATGTGGATTATGATGCCAGCTGTTCTAGCAACTAACCCATTAATATCTGGCGTATCCCTCTTTCTTCTCTTTTTATATATGTAAATATAGTTTATGCTATCTGAGAGAATCTAAATAAAATGCGATATTAAGAAGAGGATTTCATTTTTATTTTTATCATTTTAGCTATTATTGATATTACTTTTAATATGATTTAAATAGAATTAAATAAACTTTTACAAACAAGGAAATAGAGGAAATATGTCTTGTAGTTTTTATCTTTGTCCAATCAGCTTTCAAAATAAAGAAATTTCCTCTTGTTTTTAGATTATACAATTTCTGATTATTATATTTTAAAGTGCAATAGGAATTTGTATATTCTTAACAAATTGAAAATGAATACATTTATATATTTATTTTAATGATTATATTAAAAATATTGGGGGAAAATTATACATTTATTATTTATTTTTAATTCAGTAATAAAAAAACCTACTTTCATTACTACATTTACAATTTAAATTTAAACAAACAAATGCTAAACATAAAATGAATAGCATGTTTGAAAATTATTTAAAATTAATACAGTTCTAAATATTAGAAGTTTAAATTAGTTATATATTGTCTAAAGTAATATTAAGCAATCCTATGAAGAAAAGTTTAAAATTTTTTGGAGATGGTTTATTCATTGTTTAAAACTGACCTACAATGTCTCAATAATATATAAATCATGTGGTTAGGGATGTCATACATCTTCTATAAAATTATCATAATGTTCCTGAAATCAATATTGTCTGGAATCAATGCTTATGCTACGGAGAATAAGTATGTAATATTTGATTTAGAATAATTGGATCCAGAGAATACTATAAGATGGTTTTCCAAATCATTGTAGTTCCATTACTATGTTTTATAATTAAGAGATATATTTCTTTTAGTGATCATTAATAGAAATGTTGAAAACTGGATGTTTCAGCCACTTATAAGACGTGCTTTAAGTAATATATTTATTACCCAGATCTTTTTTATAATAATGACATTAATGCTTTCATATCATAGCATTCATACCAGTAATTTAATTGTTTCACTATGATAGCTTAGCCTCTAAAGCTCACTCCAGATTGATTATTGAGTGTTGACCTCTTCAGTTATTTATTTATTCTGCTATTTTAAATATCAAATCCCCAATTAATTGGTCATAATAATTTGCCCTTTTTTTTCTATGCATAGTTATATTCAGCATTTAAAATTTTTTTTTATCAAATTTTCAAACTGATGTTAACTTCTTAGAGTTCTATTTGTAAAAGACTAAGACGTTACATATATATATAACATAATATCAAAAATATAATGTTAATGTGGCAGTTGTATCTGTTATTTAGTGAATGTGTGTACAATATGTAATCATTTATTATTTACATATTCAAATATTTTATTGGAATGGGATTCAGAGAATATAGGATTTTCACCAACCAAGAGAACAAGCTGGATTTAAAAGTGGTTTTAATACAGTATATCATATCCAGGTATTGAGAGAAGTTATAGAAAGGACAAATGAATATGAGTTGCCATTATGCTTTAGATTTGTAGATTATGAAAAAGCATTTGATTCTATAAACATTTCTTCTGTGATTAATGCATTGGATCATCAAGGTATAGATCCAGGATATTGTCATATTTTAAAGAATATTTATAAAATGCAACAGCAATAATTAGATTACATAATGATATTAGGAAAGTCAACATTGAGAAGGGTGTAAGACAGGGTGACTCCATATCTCCAAAACTTATTATAGCAGTGCTGCAAAAAGTATTTTGTGGATTAAAATGGGAATTTAAAGGAGGGAAAGTAAATGGAGATTATTTAAGTCATTTAAATTTTGCAGATGATGTAGTTGTTTTTGCAAATAATGCTTTAGAGCTGCAGGAAATGTTGCAGAAGTTATCAGATGAAAGTAGGAAAGAACTAAAGATAAATGTTATAAAGACTTTTTAAAGTATGTTCAATGGATTTTGTCAAAATATGAAAATAAATATTGATTATGATGAGTTAGAAGAAGTTAATAGCTACAAATATCTTGGTCATATTATTAATACAGATAGAAACATAATGGATGAAATTAATCATAGAATTAAACTTGGTTGGAGTGCTTTTGTTAGAAATAACTTGATACTAAAAGGAAATATGTCTATGTGTTTGAAAAGAAAGGTTTTTAATAAATGTGTTTTACCAGTTCTTATTTATGGATCTGAGACTTGGACATTTAATAGAAGAGCAATACAGAGACTTCAGGCCACTCAAAGAAGTATGGGGAGATGCATCTTAGGAGTAACAAGAAGAGATCACAAATGCAATGTATGGGTAAGAGAACAAACAGGTGTTATTGACCTCATTGAAAAAATTAAAAGACTGAAGTGGAGTTGGCTGGACATATTGCTAGAAAAGATGATAATAGATGGACAATTGAAATCTTAAACTGAATTCCAAGAGATTGTAAAAGACCCAGAAAGAGACCACATGTGAGATGGATGGATGAAATAAGAAAGTGTGCAGGGGTAATGTGGAGAAGAGAAGCTAAAGCTCGGAGAAGATGGTTTGAACTTGGAGAGACCTTCATCTTGCAGGATATTGATAATGGTTGTTGTTGTTGATGATTATGATGATGATATGTATGGAGGGAACTTTATTTTTTCCAAAATAGGTCCACTTTTTAGGAACATAAACTTTCCAGTTATGACACCCAAACTCTTAAAATATCTGACATGAAATATATAAAATCTAGAGTACTTTCTTAAATACTCCACAGTTTCATAGAACATATACAGAGTGTTGGATATAAATGGTTATTTTCATTGAAATTTTCATTCTCAGACTTTTAAATCATGCAACATTATTACCCTGCAGCCTCAACTCATTTTTAGAGGAGTGTTTCCAGCTATTTTACCTAGTCCTCTTTTTTTTTGTATACATATGTTTATAGGAACTGATATGTATAATTATTTGTTTCCATAACAATCTTTTGGAATAATGTGCCATCAAACATCAAATCAAGGTATTTTGACACTTTAACAACAGTTCTGTCTATATTAATAAATGATAATCTAATCCAGTGGCAGTCAACCTGGTTCTTACCACCCATTAGTGGTCATTCTAGCCTTCCATGGTGGGTGGTAGGGGTTTTGTCCGATACTGAAGTACCTTCTTTTTTTAAAAATTTAATTGACTTTTTAAAAAAATTTCATTGCATTAATCAAAAACATTTTCATTAGGTTTTTATAAAATTCCCCATGTCAATTTGAATTTCTGAAAATATACCATTTGTATCTCCTATGCAAAAGTTTAGTTTATGTTACATAAGTGAAATTAAATGGGGCTATAGTGCGACCGTTAACAAAAGAGTTTTGTTCCAGAATATCTCATGCATCTCACCCTTCCCCCAAACCCAATCCACGATGCGTGAGAAGTATGTGCAGATGATGATTTACAGCACAGGCTCTTTTGTTTGCAGTTGCATTGGTCAGTACGCAGTTAGATTTGTGAGAGTGAGCATGTGCCTACAGTTTCAAACAAAATATTATGAAATATTGTGAGCTCATACCTCAAAAAAAAAAAAAATGCACTCATGGCTATTTACCAAAATATCTAAAGATGGGTTTCATAGAATCTGTTGTAAATAAACAACACCCAATGTGTTTATTGTGTCATAAAACATCCAAAGAGGCAATGAAGCCAAGTCGATTGTGAGAAGATCTTGCTACAAAGCATTCAAATGATAAGGACAAGCTCATCATATTTTCAGGAAATATATAAAAAAAAATAAAATCATTGCAACATTTAAGAAACAACATGTAGCGAACGAAGATGGATTAATTGTCTCATCACATTTCACAATTAATTGCAAAAAGTGATAAAATCTATAATATTGGAGAAACTGTAATAATACCCTCTATAAACAATTTTTATCAACAGTAATGCATCAAGATATACCTGATATTTTAAAAACATTGCCCCTAAGCGATAGCACAGTAAAGCGATGAATTGAAGAAGTGGGAGTTAATGTTGAAAAAAAAACTTATAAGTATTCTCCAAAACTCTTCATTTTCCATGGAATTGGATGAGTCTACCATTGAAGATATAAATGCTTTATTGATGGCATATGTACATTATTTTAATGAAAACAATACATTACAAGGAGTGCTATTCACAATAAATATCATTACAAATACAAAAGAATTATCTATATTTAATACTGCAAAATCATGCTTCACAAAAAATAATATTCCTTTGAATAATATTATTGCAATTGCTACTAATGAAGCACCATCAATGGTAGGCCGCTATCATGGATTTGTTACTTATTTGGAGGAAGAAGTGCCAAATGTTTTGTGTATTCATTGTGCTGTGCACAGACAACATCTTGTAGGAAAACATCTAAGTACTAGTCTCCATTCATCATTAACTATAATAATTAGAGCCATAAACAAGATAAAATCCAATGCAAAAAATAATAGAATGTTTCAACAGCTTTCCCAGGACAATAATGAAAATTTTAATACATTACTTTTGCACACAGAAGTTCAGTGGCTGTCAAAGAGCACATCTTTGGCTTATTTTGTAGCATTATATGATAGTCTCATACAATTTTTTGAAAGTAATTATGAGACCAATTCTCTATGGCAATAGTTAAAAACAATAAAGAAATGCCTTTTATTTGGCAGATGTTTTCAAAAGATTTAATGATGTCAATTTGCAGCTTCAAGGAGCTAATAAAACTCTTATAGGTTGCAAAGATATTGTGTCATTATTTATTGACAAACTTGAACTACTTTATTATAATCTATTGAAGAGAGAATTTCATCAGTTTCCTGAATTATCATCTATAAAAGATGATGTAAGTCCAGAGGATATTGACAGATTCAGTAGCCACATCAATGAACTTAAATTGGACATTGAAAAACAATTTGAAGATATTTTGAAATTCAATGTGTATGACTGGATAAAAAATCATTTTACCACAAATATTGAAGAGGCTGCTACAACTTGCCAAGAAGAACTGTTAAAAATTAGATATGATGAAGAAAGTAAACATAAAGTCTATAGTGATGGATAGGAAAACCTATGACAAGATAAAAAAAAAGTGTCTTATATTCAAATATGGGGGAAATGATATTCAGTTTATTGACACCTTTCCCTACCTCATATCTTGTGCAATCAGGCTTTAATGCTGTTAATCATGTTATGACCAAAGAAAGAAACCACCTGAATATTTCCAAAAGAGGAGACCTTCCTATTTAGTTTTGAGCATCAGCCTCAGGGATCTCATTAATAATTTAATTAATTAAATGTAATTGTATCAGACTTCATGCTTCTATGTATAAAAAGTATAAATAAAAAGACAGATTTAACTACAGTAAGTTGTTTTATAAAGATTTATTCTACCAAACTTAGCGAAAATCCAACATAAAGTATTTGGTAAATAATTATTATTATATGCTTATAAAGTAAAATTACTTCACTACTTTATAAATCACTATTAGTATGGAACTGGTGGGCGGTTAGAAAATTTTACTATTAACAGAGATACAAAAGTGGGCGGTGGGTATAAAAAGGTTGACAACCCCTGATCTAATCTTTGGGTGAGGAACAGTGGGGCTAGTTGTAGAATATGTTGCATATCTACTTCATACCAGGATCTAGCAATATACATAACATTCTCCTTTTTTATATTATTAATCAAGATTTTCTTCATTCATATTTGAAACAGTATGATTAAAACTCATTCCAGATGCGTGTAATAAATATCAGTGCAGTGATTGATGTAAATGTCATTTTTATATAGTAAAAAAAAGTTTTGATTTCATTATCTAATGTTTATAAAGGAGGAAATCTGAAATCTTTCATATATAAATTAGAAATCCTAATTATATATACATTAAAAATCCATGAAAATATTAAATTCATATATATATATATATGAAGTCTATCAATCAATAAACAGTATTCTGTCCCATGGACAGGTCCAGAGAGTAGTCACATCAATTCATCCATTTTCCATTCCATTCTCTTCATTGCCTAGCTCTTCAATTCCATATAACTCTTCCCATTACATATATCATCTTCCAATGCCAATCTTTCCCCTCCTTTCTTCTAACTTCCACTCACCATTTCCTCAAAAACATCTTTGATTAAATTATAATTTCTTCTTAATATATGTCCAATCCAGTTTCTCTTTCTGATTTTCTCAATCAATCTTCTTTTTTCATTTACTCTTTTCAAAACATCTTCATTTGTTATTTTATTTATCCAACATATTTTTTTCTTTCTTCTCCATGTCCACATCTTAAAGGCTTCCATTCTCATGGTCTATGTTTCACAAACATACAATAGTACACTCCACACATATAATAATAATAATAATAATATAAGCGCCACCTGGATACAAACCTAATAGCAGGTAAGCAAAGAACTTCTTAGCTTTTTGTTAATAAAAGGCAGATTTATTTGCTAATAACTAATAAAAATGTCCATTAAAACACTCAAATAATTACTTTGATTGAAAAAGAGTAAAAAAGGACAGAGAAATTCAGTTATTTTATCGAAAGTCCGTACCTAATGCTAATAGACAAACACATAGTTAAAAGCTAGCAGATCTAATACCTGTTTGTTTTAAAAAAAAGAAATTAAAACATACGTTTGGAAAAATAATTGAAAAACTTAAAATGGTGACCGCTCAGCCGATTAACCAGGTGGGTGGTCCATCACAGGGCATGAAAAAGTCATATGCTTCTATAGCAAAAAAAAAAGCCCAAGACAACGTAAGCCCGGCAAAAGGTCCTAGGTTCAGGAAAACAACAGCAGATGATTTGGAAAACTTGAATCTTATGGATAAAAATAAAAATGATCCCCCTCCCCTCATATTGAATGGATTGATGAAATGCTAGAACAAATTGGAGAGAAATTTAACAAAACAATACCTCGATCACTTTTCCTGACATTTAAACATTTCTTCACCAATAAATCAATGGTACTCACTGTAACAGATAGTCTTTGCATACTAAACAGTTTCCCCAAATCCCTTCTAATAGAAAAGCTGCATGAAAATAATATGCTTGAATCGGTACAATGCATAGGTGACCATCCAAATAGCAGATATGTGGCAGTCCAGTTTTATGAAAATGCGCAATGAGAACAATTTAGAAATCGAATTAAGATGCTGAGTAATTTTGCACTAATAACAGTTGATGAGAATAAGTTTAAAAATATCTCTGGAATTTTAAAAATACGTATTTTGGCTACAACATGAAAGATTTCCAAAAAAATTATGAATCCTTTCAGAAAAGTTGTTTTCTTCCAGCAAAAATACATTAAAGAAGCAGCAATTCTCATACTAACCAATAGCTTTGAATTCAAAATTAAATTGAATAAACAAATAGACCCGGAGAATATCCCCACATACATAACCGATATCCTCACATATATAACCGATGAAGCTACACTATATATTTACATTAGAGAGCTTAAGCCAGGGTGCTTCCATTGTGGAAGAAGAGGGCATATTGCAACAGAATACAATGAACAAATACAGCAGAATAAAAACAACAATACATCAAAAAATTCAGGAAACGTTACAGAAAGCGAAGACAAATAACCAATTAGATTAGTTAAATTACCCTACACTACAAAGCACCCAGGAAAACAACATATCTAATAGAAATGAAAGAATTAGCAATCCAGTAGACAATATAATAACAAGAGAAATCAAAACAAATCGGTTAAAAGAAAATCAAAGCAGTGAAACCCGCCCAATTTAAATAGAATGGAGGAAAAAGAAAATGAGAACCTACCAAAAGAGCTTAAAGAAAAAACGAATGAAAATGATGAGCAATCAGAAAGCATAATAATAAATAAAATGACCACAGAAATCATGGATAAAATAATTCAGTACTATCCAATGCTGGAAAGCACATCAATAGAAAACAGGAAAAAAAATACAAAAAAAACAAGAAAAAACAAGAGAAAGTAAGAAAGTTAAAATGAACGAGGAAGAAGATAACCAGATTAATTTAACAGAAGCAACCACAGCAGAAAAGATGGAAATACAACTAACCACACCAGAAGCAAAAAAACTAAGAAAAACACCACACTATAGCACATGTATCCAAACACAAACACAATCACCACAGGAAAAAAACATGCAAACAAAAATGGCAGAATAAACCATGGTCCAAATTAAATTTCCCTCACAATATAAGTTAAACTCAATGAAAATTAAGATAGAGCAATAAATGTTCAGGGATTAAACTTGAAGAAAAAAATACAAGAAATCAATCACTGGATGCAACAATTCCAACCTACCATATTAGGACTAGTAGAAACAAAAATTTATAACGGATCGCAGATAAATTCAGCACAACTTATGAGTAAAATGGGTTTCTGCGCATACTCTAGAGACACACTAACGCCCTCAAGTGGCACAGGAATATTTATTAGGCAAAAAAGCCCCTTCACGACGCTTAAAATAGTGTACATAGACGTGAATCTATTAATAACCACGTTTAATAGTAAAAACTTCTCAATAAATATTATATTTGTATACATACCACTAGGGCTAACTGTAATCAACAGAATAATAACAACTCAATCCTCTCAAACAATCTGTACCCGACTATTCTTACTGGAGATTTCAATATGAGTTATAAGAAATTTATTACGAAATAGATACACCAGTTAACATTTCCACTCATGAGTGCAGAAGATTTTCTACCACCTAACTCCATATCCTTTTATAACAATAGACATGGAACTTTAATAGATCTAATGTTTTATTCCCCAATGCTGCATCATTCTATAGAAATCACAATTTCCCCAACCCCTTTTTCAGATCATGCAGTGCAGATAATAATGCTAAACATAAACACACACCACAGTGCAATAATTAATTTGCAAAAAACGATCAGAATTCTACTGCCAGATAACACTACGGAGTCTTTCTTTTCAGAAATTTATATAATGATAAATAAAATAAATCAGCTTGAATTAGACCCGATATCCAGATACATAGTTTACACTAACACACTTTCATTTAATATAAACCATATTACACAAAAATCATTTCCTCCCTCCAGATTAATCACATTAGCAGATGAAATACATAAAAGAATCAGTCTGTCTAAACCGGTTCAACATAATCAAACAAACATAATAAAACTCACCCAGCTCTATAAACAGACTTGCAATAAATTATAACAATATCTAAGCATAAAAAAGAAAAAAAATTGTCTAGCACAGCCCACACTTGGACATGCGGATACATTAGGTGGGCTTTGGGATATCCATCTATAAATAAAGTTCCCATGGCGCTGGAATCAGAAAATAAGATTACAACAGGATTTAACATGATTGCACCTATATATAACCATTTCAAAACAGCTAACTAAGCATGAACAATTCACACCTACAGAAGATTATTTTGGAGCAACTGAAGATGAGATGCCATTTAAAATCGAGGATTTTAAGGTAGTGTTAGAATCAATTCCTGCCGCATGTCATCCAGAATCTTCAGGCATTCCACAGTTCATACTTGCACCTCTTAGCCAAATTACAAATACATACCTGTGTCAATTGGCATATCAAATATCATAAAAAATTTATAGCATACAGGGATTATACAAGATATCAATTGTACCATTTTATGAAAAAACAAGAACATATTACCAAGATCACCAACTTAAGACCTATCTCAATGGAGCCTTTAGGAATTAAACTGCTAGAAAAAGTAGTAAAGATGAAAATTGAACCATTTATACTGACAAAACTATCACAACATCAATATGCAAAGAAAGGCTCATCCACAGGTCAGGCAGCACTAATCTTTAAAACTATAATTAATTCAGTTATTAAAAAGAAGAAATATGCTTCAATTGCAGTACAACTAGATTTTGAAAGTGCTTTCGACTCAGTACCAATAAAAATCTTACTAAACCAACTAAAGGAAACACAAATACCATGATCAATATTATACACAATACCCAAGATACTTTTAAACAGAGAAATACATATCACACTTAATAGAAGAATCTCATCATCATTCTATCTCACTCAATCAATACCACAAAAGGCACCACTGAGTACACTACTGTTTACATTCTACATAAACCCTTTATTGGAAGAAATTGAAAAAAAAAGTACAGGGGGTGTTAATATCAAATACCAATAGATGCATTTCTTGTTTAGCTTATATGGATGATATCACAATATTCTTAACATCAAAAAAGCAACTACAAGCACTACAAAACATCATAGAAGAATATACAAAAAAATTCAAACTTAAAATCAATATCAATAAGTCAGCTGCTTGGACAATTTTTACAGGGAAAATAAACAAACAAATTTATCAAGGAAAGCCCAGCAGTTTTCTAGGTTTCCCATTTTATCTGGGAAGGAATCAAATGAGAACAACAATACAAAACAAACTCAAAGTGGATGCAGAAAGAATCACAGAATCATTATCCAGATCATATCTATCAATATACACAAAAGTATCACTATTCAATCAACTCATAATGTCAAAAATAAGCTACTATTTACCAATAATCAATTTCACAAAACCATTTATAGCCTCAATTAACTCCTTTTGTAACAAACTATTATGGAACAGGAAAGTAGTTGCCATTTCAATAAAGCAACTTAACCAACCAACAAAATGGAATTTTCTGGAACTTCACTCAATATCTGTGTTTCAGACACAAAAAAAACAATAAATCTGCTAATAGCCATAGTCAAAAGGTTTCCAGATATTGAACCAATATTGGAGATCACACTTACAGATCGTCCACCACCTACAAACAATTATATCTTTACATTGCTTGAAAGCATTGAGGCCATCAAAAACAAAGTAACGTTTAAAAATCCAATAAAATATACATATTGGCAAATACAGGATTTCTTAACACAAAAACAATCTGAGAATAACTGAATATCTGTACTAGGAATTGATATTAGCCAATTACTTAAAAAATTTAGGAAATTGTACCTGGAACCAAAATTTTACGATTTCATAATTAAAGTCAATTTGAAAGCATTACCTACAAGTCATTTTATAAGATACAGAAGATTCTACATAAATATAGATCCCTTGTGTATGCTGTGTCACAGGGATGAGAAAACCCAGGACCATTTCATACATAACTGTTCAGGACTTGAAAAAGTAAGACAGATGATGGTTGGCAGATATAGGAAAAATGGAACCACAATAGATGAGATACTACAAACATTCAAAAATAATGGAATACCCACTATAAGGGCAGCCACTTTCAGCCTATATGCATTCTGGTGTACCAGATGCACTTTTACACTGGGGAACAACACGAGAAGGCACCCTAACACCTATAAAAACAAATTGCAAAAAATAAGAGAAAGAGACAGCATTATTGTACCACCTGATATCTTTGCAGCAACATGGTCTCTTTTTAAAATTCAGGCCACTTTATAATAAAGGATATAATAGAAAAGGGCAAAGGCAAACCCAGGGAAATCTGAAGTGCAAAGAAATTCTAGTCAAACATACAGACTGTAATATAATAATTGTGTAAACCTATGTATAATACTATGTATAATCAACAACCAATGTAACCATTTATTTTTGAATAAAGTTACCTTTGAAACATAACAACAACAACAACAACAACAACAGCAGCAACAACAACACCAACAACAACAACGGGGAGAAAGTGCAATTAAAATATATAAAACAAAAATAAAAATCTTTTTCTTACTGTATTATAATAGAAATCCTAATTATGCACACAATATATATATATATTAAAAGCCTCTATGAAATATGTATACAGTGAAAGCACAATATACATTATATCATTGTATATTATTTCAATTATACATTTCCAAAAAAGTGAATAAGCAAACAAACAAAAAAACATTAACATTCAAAAATTTAATCAGTTTTACAATATAGCAGCTGTCATTAAATTTTCCAAATTCAATAAATTTTATGATTTGGCAGCAACCATTTCTCTGTCTTGGAGTGCTGTACATGATTACATTTTAAAAAAGGTATTAAAATTTATAAATTTAATAAATTTTATGATATTGTCTAGTAGACATTTTTCCATCTCCAAGCTCTGTACATGAACATGTTTATTAATATTTTTCAGCTTATGTTGATAACACGTGCATTTTATTGTTTGCTTTATTAACAATTTTCAAATTTAATTTATAGTATTTCACATAATAAAAAAGTTTACAAAATTTAAGTATGTTCATAAAGTCAATATGGACTTTATAAAACATTAAAATAATTAGAGAGAGTATAGTTTGTTGAATTCAAGACAGTCATTATGTTACTATAAGAAAAAAAAAGTTATTGAAGATAAAGGATATCACCTAGAGCATATTTAATAGTGTTGAAAGTTAGAATTTTTCTATTGTTTTTATTCTAAATATATATATATGGTACAATAAGTCATTTTGCTTGAGTAAATTTGAATGAGTAAACATATACCTCCTCAACATATATTAAAAATTGCTTAAATTATAATCTTAATTTATATATGCACACTATACATATAAAAACATCTGCATTACATATATGCCTGTATTGGAAAGTATTGTATACTTGCAGTTCAATAAGCAATATGCATTCTATTGTAATCAAAGTTTATCAACAAAATGTGAGCTATTACACAAGATGTACACAAGAAATATCAAGGTTCCACTATAATGATTAAAATCTACATGAAATTTATATAATATCTAAAGTAAAGCATTTTGAAATCTTTTAATATTTGAAAATCTAGAATATAAACTGAAGTGTCAAAGTTCTATAATTCATTCAAAATATGAAATATAAAAAGAGCTCTGGAATGAAAGTATTTCAGGATATAAAATAAAATAAAAAATGTAAAAAATATAAATGAAATAATATAAGATCAATCGGTTAAAATATTACATATATAAAAAATATATATAAAAGAAAAGCCTAAAGTTGAAAAATTTTCAATACAAGAAATACAAAATTTTACTGTTACAAATTCTTACACTGCTTTCTTAGAACTGCCTGTAATTTTGTACTGAAAAGTAATGACAAAACAGTGATGGTTCAAGCTCTTGCAGGACTGAGTCATCTAAACATAGCACCAGAAATTTTAGTCATTGAGATTTATACTATTCTTTGTGCTGTTGAACATGCCTTTGCTGCCAGCAATTTTGCATCTGTTATTAATTAATTGAAGAAAAAAAAATTTCTTTCAATTTTTTAAGAGTATAGGATAGAAAAAAAGTTATAGAACAAAGAATTTACATTTTATCTCATTCAAATTTCATCAGAATAAAATATCTCAACCAAGGCCTTGTAAGTTAGGAATCTATAATTTTTGTGATTTTAATGCCTCTATGAAAACTGTAATTAGATTTTTTTTAAATATGGAAAAAATGAACATCTAGCACAGAAAACAGAAATGACAAACTCTTTCTGTTCTAATAACATGCCCAGAGAAATAAACAGGAAGTGATCAAATATAACTCAAAGCTCAAAAGACCTAAAAACTAAACTGCTTTTAGATTTGTTTTTAATTAAATGCAAACTGTTTATTTAATTTTTAAAAATTTGATAAGATTTATAAAAGAGTTTTACTTACATTTTCACAAAAGTTAATGATATAAATATTTATCTTTGAGATCTTTTTGTTATATGATTGAGTGTAAATTATTCTATGCATCATCTTGAATATTTTCAAAAGTGAATAATTTGAAAAAAAAAAGTAAATCCCATGACAGATAGTATTATTGGTTAAATTTTGAATTGTGAACATAAGCAATACTAACAAATTGACTAATTTAAGAATTTTTTTTAAAAAAAAAATATGTTTTATCTTTTTATTTCGATAAAAAGGAAGTATTAAAATTAGAAAACAAACATTTAGAAGAATTATGGAATTAATTTTTAATAATGTTATTGATATTTTTAAATGTGTGAGTGAAGAAAGTTTCAAACTTGTAAATTATATTGTAATAATTTGATAGGTTTAATTCTAGAAAAACTCTCTATATAATTTTTTCCAATAACTTATGGCAGATTAAATTATAAAATATATAACCATACTCAAAATCTTATTAATAAGATTATAATATTTTTACTCTATTATATTACACTTTTTTCTACATCTTTAAATAATTTGATTATCATTTGAATTATAACGCTGTAGTTTAATATGCATATGACAATCTAAATTTTATATTTCAACAAATTTAAAGATCATGAATTCTATGTTAGATTGAAATAACCAGACAATACATTAAAATTTAATATAATAATTTCTTCAACAAAAATTCAATTAACAAGTAATTAGAAAAAAATATATAGTACAGTCAGTGCTCCCTTGAAGTATAACATTTTTAAAACTTGCACTTTCATTCCTTAGATTGAATGAATTCATACAGTCATGTTTGTTACAATGTAATTGAAAGCAACATGTGTATTTTTCTTTCAAAATTTTAAAATGTAATTTGAAATGACTTCAAAGCATCAAGCTAGTAATCATAGCAATTCTGCCAAGCTAGAGGATTTGTAAAATGCTTCCAATAAGTAATAAAATAATAATTATTTTAATTACAAATGAAAATTATCATATTCTTAAGTCAGCCATTTATTTTAAAAAAGAAATAATTCATTTATAAAATAATGAAAAGAGAACACATCCATTTTTACAACAAAGAAAAATATAGCAAGTTTTATTAATTGAATGCGATTAATTTAATATATATATGAATGGACTAGTACAAACATATGTAAATATATATCTGTGCATTATTCTATTTTTTTTTGATAAGATTAATTTATTTATACACTGTGTGTTTAAATTAAATTATATGTAACAGAGATATGTGTTTATACATATTATAAAGCAATTCTGTTCTAGATATGTTTGTGTTATAAAAAATATTATTCATATAAGCGATAGTATAGTATACAGTATTGTAAATGAGATAGTTAATACTATTCACTATCATTGGAATTAAATGTGGTAAATTCAATGTATATATTGAAGGTTTTACAATGTATAAAAATAATAATGATAAAATGATTCCATATCATTTCAAAACAATTATAATCCATTTTTAAAATTTTCTCAAAATAAAATAGATGTCTAGTTGAAATTTTTGCCTATTGGAAAACAATTCTTTAAGCATGTGATTTGTTAGGATAACATATTACAACAATTTCAAACACAAACAGATGATATGCTTCACTGGATGAACATATTTAGTCTTAAAAATGCATTGCAAAGTTCAAAACAAAATATCAGATTAATTTATATTTTTTCACCCAAAATAAAATTGGTAATAATCTGTTGAAAAATATTTTTTAGACATTTTACCTAATATTAAAAGGAAAGTTAATTTTATTGCTTTAGAATCACACATATTTTTTTAACAAAAATAGTGAAAAGTATTTAGTTATTATTGGGTAGTTGTTGCACAAATATATGATCCATATAAGTAAAGAAGATCTGTTTAACAAATTTACTAAATTCAGTATGTATTTATCAAGTATAAATTACAAAAGAGTGATATATTTAAGCAAAATATTATGCTTTATTTCTAAGAATTCTTTGTCTTTGCCTTTTTTTTTTTGTTTTTTTGTTTTGGCAAAATATCAAAGTCATAATTCCTATAGAGAGTTGATGATTATATGCCCCCCCCCCTCTTATTTATATATTTTTTCAAAAATCTGAATCATAATAACTAAGATATTGCTGGGAGATCTGGACTATTTAGACATGTATATATTTATAGATATGTGTAAAAACATATATAATTGTTTTCCCACCTTTATATATAAACACAACATAAGTATTTATAGACTTGATACTCATTATGCGTAAGTGTTTAGATAATATGAAGAAATGGCATAATTTTAATTTTTATAAATCATCTTTTGTTAAATTTATATGTATATAATTTTTCTTTATAATTGGGCTTAAAAATATTAGCAACTGAAAGTGGGTCTTTTAGCATAGTTTAAACAAATTAAATTTGGATTGTTGTCACTAATTTCTTTTGCTGGTCTCAAATTACTTTGAACTCTAGAAAATTGGTTGAAATCGGAATTAGTTTTAGAATAGAATTCCTTAACATTTAGCTAGCACAGTTGAATGATTTCATGAATAAAATATTTTGCTCCTAATGCAAATTTGAAGCAATTCTAGTAAATCAGAAAAGGGCTGGCTTTTTGCCTAGTTAAGTTGCTATCTTGACATGGGGCTTTTTTTTTTTTTTTCAAACCAAGTTAATTTTAAAATATTGTGTAAAGATTCAAAAAGAGAAAATTTGTAGATAGCTGTTATCGGATTTGAATAAGGCCAGCTACCTCAATTATGAATATTTCATTTCAGAAAATGTGCACTTTTTTTTTTTTGTTATTTATTATTCACTAAAATCTTTCTTTTCTTTTCTTTTAATTAAACAACTATTCGTGGTGAATTTAAAAGGAAAACATTTTCTGATTCATTTAATCTCATCCATTTTCTATTTTCACAATTATTTATGGCTATGTTTTTTAATTCTTCAACCTTTGATACTCATTACAGTCTTGAATGACTGTTATTAACCTGAGATTAAATGATGCAGGTGGTATATAGAAAACTGTATTTGTTAGTGTGATTAGTTGGGGTCTCTAAGAAAAGATAGCAATGGTTTTAACAATAAGATGGAACTACAATTTTTATTTAACTATCAAGATTACACAAATTATTTAAAATGTATATTTAAAATGATTATGCTTTGTTTTAAATCAAAATATTTTTCTTTAATTATTTATTTTTCTTTTAAGTGTCAGTGTTCAAGCAGCCATAGAAATTGTGTAAGTTTGTGATGTGTTAAAATAATTAGAAAATTTTATTATTACCTTCTTTTTTTTCTTCATTACATTTATTTTCAAAATATTATTTCGTAAACCAAAGCAATTACTTTTGATTTATACATTTATAGAAAAAAATTACTGATAATTTATTATCATGAATATTTATTTATTCTAGAATCTGTTGTTCTGGAAATCCAGTGACATTTGGGCACCAAGGACACAGATTGACCCGCCAAGATTCTCCTTTTCTCCTCTTTACTTTTTTACACTTGGGAACGAATCTAGAAACTTTCAATTTTCATATATTTTATTCTCAGTATTCCCTTGGAATAATTTGTTATATATCATTAATTCTAAATATTGGCTGATATTTTTTATTCACACAAAATAATCTTTATTTATTTTAAATATTAATTTTTAAAGGGAATTTTAAATTAAAAAGAAATATTGTTTCATCATTCAAGATCACTAACTGATTTAAGACTTTTTTTCTCTAGGTAGGCAGTTCTTAGCCAAGCTAGCTAAGCATTATATAGTGTTTAGTAAATATCTATTTTGTTGTTATTCATTAATAGATAGTGCAATGCATTTGCTGTGAAAATAAAATTATAATTATAATAAGATATGGCCTTCATCAGTAATGGAGAAGTGTTTATACTTTTATGATAGCTGAACCTATATTTATCTTTACTTTCAATAGCAAATCCAGCATTGCATTTTTACTATCATTTTACCTAACCAGTTCTTCCTAATTAAAAACTAATTTATCCATGAAATAGATTTGCAGAATCATTTTATTATTGTTGTTGTTATTATGCATGTTATTTTTCCAAAGACATTCAGTCTGCAGATTGAATAATATGTGAATAAATACTCATTATTGTACTTCATGGTTTTGTGTGTAATTGATAACAGACTCTGGAACTCAAGATTTATGGTTTGTGGCTCAACGAATAATTTATTACTCCTGGTGCTTGAATTTCATTTGAATTCCTCAGTGACAAATCAATCAATTAATACCATTATTATTGCATGGTAACTTCAGAAATGTTATGAATTGATCAATTGTTTTTTAGCAAATTTACAGGTACAGTTAATTTTTAAATTGCTACATCTTATCACTATCACAAAATCTACCATTTATCTCATAGTTTGAAAAAAAAAAATATTAATAAAAAAATATATTTCAATTTATATTTTAATTATTATACGCTAATGCCTATGATTGCCTACCAGAAGCATATAGCTACCTACTGCAAAACATTTAATATGCTATTGTATTTTTTGCATTTTATCAGTTTCAAATTTCATCATTGGAAGCAGAAAGAAGGAAGAAAAAGAATAGGATGTTTATTCTTATTTTAAATAATGTGTTTATTAATTTTTTAAAAAGACAATTTTAATGTTAATTTGAATTCTAGTAACTTTCTTTTTAAAATTTTTTAATGTACTGTTTGTCTACTTTGCAGTACTTTCTTTGTTTTTTTTTTTGTTCACTATTTTTGTTTTTGTTTTAAAATATGTGTGATTTTTTAAACATTTGCATCATCAATAGACATAGTGGAATTTCCACCGCCGTTATATTTTATTTCAAATCTCTGTAATGAATGAATAATTAATATTTTGTTGACAATGCTTTATTTGTAATATGATATATTATTATTTACTATACTCAACACACTCACACATACAACATAGATGCTTTGTAATATGTATAGTAAACGTATACAAATTAAGATTACAGTGTAAACAAAATTTTAAAATATTTAGTAATGCAATTATGAGTAATAAATTAAGGGAACACATTTACTTATATATTTATTGTATGTGTTCACACATTTATATTTGCTCCAAAAATTACTGTATTTTTATTATTTTTTATTGCAATAGGTAACTATGTATCAGGTAATTGATCTGAAACAATTAATGTATCAGAACAATCCAGTTTTATCACAATTACACACTTGTTCTGGACAATGTCATGGAATTCTATTGGAAATATAGTATCAACCTTGTTATTGGCAGATAGTTGTTTTGATGTTTTTAAATGCATATTGATTATGACATCCATACAGTAATTTCTTACTTAGAGTAAATAGCTTAGAGTTACCAATTTCAGATTTTTGCTAAATTCTTTATATAGGCTCTAATTTTTTTTAATGATATACAAGGTCATCTACATAAATGTTTTTTCAGCTCATATTTTTTCACCATAAGTTTAGTGCTGTTTCAGTTTTTACTAAAAAGTTATCTTTTAACATGGTTACAACTTTAGCCATTTTAAGAAACCATGCAATAATGGCAAGAAATTGTTTTCTGTTTTTATTATGTTTCTAATACATGACTTTTTCTTTTTGACCATAGGACTCATTTCATTTCAGAACATGATTTTTTCCTACTAAATCAATAACTTTCATTTTATCTCTTAAGAAAAGAACTTTACAAATTCTTGTAAATTTTGTAGAATTGCTAACTTTATGCTTATAAAACATTTTATTAAGTAAAATACCATGTAGTACATTTTTAAAGAACCCCCCCTCCCACATTGTTCTTTCAGCTCACTTAAATTATGAAGAAAATGTGATTAATAAATGAATTTATGTAAGTCTTCAAAATTTATGACATTGAGAATATTAGATTTGCTGAGAATGCTCTAAAATAAAAAAATGGTTGCTGCCATACTAAATTTATGACTTTTAATATTTTTTGTTTATTTAAATTTTTATGTTGATACATTGAATGTCATGCTTCAACTGAGTACATCTTTCTCTCTCTCTCTCTCTGTATATATTAATATAAAGTGCCCAAATCTGTTTAAATATATATTATTTAATAGAAATAATTGAGTCTAATATACTTTGAATGCTTTGGTGTCATATTCATGGTTACTCTGCTGGAAAGACCTACTTTTTGCTAATTTGAATACTGTTTGATTTTTGGTTCATTACATATTCATTTTGTGCAATAAACCATACCTTCTTAATTTTGTGTTTCCTATCATTTCTTTTTTCACACATTATTTTCATAATGTCATTGAAGCCATTGAATGCAGACTAAAGGGTTATCCATATATATTATAACTGGCAGAATTGTGCAACCCACATGAAAATCACCTAAGAGCAATCCACCTGTGCATTCCACATTCTGATGTCATAGACTGATAATTTTTTCTTTTCAGTCTGCTAAGGTTAGGAAGAAACATAAAACTTTTAACTATTTTACTTAAGTTATTGATTGCAAATAAAGACAAACTGCCAAAAATAATGTGACAAACACAATTTATTTACACATATACAAAATAATACACATTGGTGACACTTTACTTAATTGCTTTATAAATTAATTAAAGATAACTCAACAATTTCTAAATCTTAATAGCATTATTTTAATTTATGTACAGATATAGTATATAGTAACTTAAAGGTCTTTAAACAATTGAGATTTGATAATTTTAAAATTATTTGATAATTTCTAAATTAGGGTATTACTATCATTAGATGTTTTTGAATGGATCCCAGTCTACTGCATAGACATCTAATAGTTCACACCTCTCATTATCACTGTTCTAAGATTAAATGACTTTGCCAAATGAGGATAATACAATATTATTATGAAGAAAGATTTAACTAATCGACTGTGTGCTCAATTTCAGGTTATGGTATAGTCAAGCAATTAAAATAATAAAATCACATACTACTTCTTAGAGTATTTAGTACCATACCACATATGAATGACCAGCAGTTGCAAATGTATCATTACATGACACATATGAAAATAAAATAGATAATATCAATAACCTCAATGTTTAAACCAATAATGAAAGTAAGTGACTAGCAGTTGCAAATGGTTTTTTAGTTATTTCATTAATCTCTTATATAAGAATTAGTTCCCAATGTAACTAGCATAACCTGAATTGATGGATTGACAGTCTTCCATTTTTATCAATAATATCTCAAAAACAAAAGTGTAGCTCACTCAATCTGAAGCCTATTATATCCAATCTTAATCTATTTGTCTATGTGACTTGTGGGAACTCCATTCACAATTTATAAATTTACTGTTTAAACATATTATTTATACTTTAAATAAAGTGGAAATAACTGATTTAATTAACATACAATTTTTAATAACGTAACCAGAGATTACGAAGATACACTGGAACTGCATATTATAAAATTATTATTTTAGAATTATCGCTGATTAAATTACGGCTTGCTAAAGAAACAACACTGTAATTTTTTGCCATATAGGCTCCTAAACAGATTTAAACTAATAATTATTCATTAACATATTTTTCTTCTAGTTCGGAGATAAAATTTGTCTAACATTCATACCTCTTGTTACAGTGTAAAACTTTGCATTCAGTCCATTAAGTATTGGTTTATTTTTTGCAGCCTTTTTTATTAAACCATTACTCTGGCATGATGGTAGGTTCAAGCCACATTTTCAAATACTTTTAGGATGCTTAGGTCTCAATTTACTCTTGTTTTGGTGGTTGGTTTCTCCTTAGACCTCACATTCATTCATATAGGTTAATGCATAGCGAACACTTGTTCCGGTGACTTCTTTACATTAGATGGCTTCTGTTTTGTGATGCAATGATGAGTTTTTCAGCTTGCCATCTGCCAGCTTGACAGAGTGAAGCAGATTATGGCTTCTCTATTCTTGCATTGTAGATCTGGGAAAACAACTGAATAATGATAATCCTTTTAATAACAGTATACGAAGAATAATGGAAGCAGAATAGAATCTTGGAAACAGACAAGAATCCTCTGAATAGATTGTAAACACTATTTATATTTGCTGAAGTTAGCTTATCAGTAAAATTAAGATTTATCGCTTTTTTTTAATCCTTTGATCTATTGTTTATAGATAACTCCAGAGAATCCACTGTAGTTTGAGCTTATTTATCCAATACCATATTTTCAAGTTACTATCTTTGAGTGGGGATAACTGTATTTTTAATTAAATTGTCAATTATTTATCTCCTTAATTTAATCTATGATCTGTCTACAAGCATTTTAATTACTTTTTCCTAGAATCTCATTTTCATTTTTAATTATTGTTAAAAAAAACAAAACATCTTTTGTTTTTAACCTATTTTTAAACTAAATTTAAAATTAATTAGCTCTTACAACTTTTTAGAAAATATTTTATTTAACTTGATTTAACAAAACAACTATTATTATTATATCTTATGCATTTATCTGTGCGCATAAAATGTCTATAACTTTTATTTATTAAAATTATTTAAAAACTTATAAATTTAAAACTTTTTTGTGATTATTTAGTTTATAGATATGAAGTATATATATATATGAAAGCATATACATATAGCTTCAATATACTATGGTGGAACAAAGGCTAATCTTAAATCAAGAATCATACAACACACTTTAGTATAAAATGGCAAAAGCAAAGTCCGATTCTATCAACACATTGGTTTTTTTACAACCATTGATTCAACTATTATTAAAATAATGTGTGAAGAAAGAAATGACAGGAAGTGCATGATTAATGAGTCATAATTCATTGCACAAAATGAATATATAATGAATCAAAGATCAAACTGTATTCAAATTAGCAAAAAATGGGTCTTACCAGCAGAATAATTATGAATATGATGCAAAAGCATCAAAAGTACACTCGGCTCAATTCTATTAAATAAAAATATATATTTAAATTGTTTTCGGTAGTTTATATTAGTACTAGCAATGGCAAAGTATCAAGATATATATATATAATGTTTTAAGATATAAGTATTCATTTATTTTGCTGGACCTCATCTTTGTAATTATAATGATATTGTAATATTTGGAATATTTGATTCCATGCTCCCTCCCCCACTAAATTTATTTAGTACATAGTACTGCATTATATAGATATATAAATATTCAAAACAATACAATAATTAATACAGTAAAAAATATTTTAAAAACAAATATATACCATAATTTAATAGAAGTACTTTCGACTATCTATGTAATCATTATCAACTAGATTCAAATTGTATTACAAAAAACTGTTACAAATGTATACAAAAAGAATTACGTCATACATCAATTTCCCCACAATTCATTAATTTTTATATTAGCAGCCTGTCTATTTATCAAATGTTGCTTTTCATTTTTTATTAACATAGCTTTTTTAATTTTATGTTTATTATTATTTCTTTCAATACACAAAATCTTAACTTTATTAAAATCAAAATCAAAACCATAATTACTTGTTACATTATGATCAAAAAATATTGAAGGTGATACGTCATCATTTCTAACATCCTCGTCTTGATTTTTGTACTCGTTTATATAACAACCAATGCTCCTTTGATATTTTCTCCAATGTACACCAAGATTCACCTATATATGCCTTTCCACAAACACACAGCCATTTATATATTGCACAACTTTGATTTAAAATACTACATCTATTTTTTGAATTATTTATCAATCTATTTAAATTAGGAGTAGTATAAAATGCAACTCTACATATATTTTTATATATCTGTTTTATAAATTTCACTTCTTCATTACAAATAAATGGTATTGATATCCAAGTATATTTCATTTTATCAATATCTATAGCACTTAAAATATTACCATTATTATTAAACTTAGTAACAATATTATAAATTAATTTATGATTATATCCAATATTTAATAAATCCAAAGTAAATACAATTATGTTACTTATTTTATCAGAATTATATTTACATAACTTATTATTCCTAAATAAAAATGATTTTAAACCAGATAATTTATGTACTATTGGCACATTTGAATCCCAAGGAATATATCCTCTTTTTTCAATATCTTTTATTACCATACAATAATCTAATTTATTTTTATTACGAGTAACTTTAATATCCAAATATTGAATTGTCATTTTTTCTTCAAAAGATTTACTCCATTTTAAACCTTCTAAACTATTTAATTCATTAAATAACAAATTTATAACATCTAAACTTCCACAAACAAAAACATCAACATACCTGTAATAAATTTTAATACCTTGATAATATATATTATTATTAAGAATTATATCTTTATATCTTGATATTACAAAACTATATATTTGTGAAACTACAGGAAGACCCATAGGCCAACCATAATCTATTTTATAACAATTTTCATTAAACATAGCATATATATTTTTAATCAATAAAATATAACACATCATTTACAAATTTTATTTTTTTAACATCAACTTTTTTTAATATCAAAACATCTAATATAATTTTTATAGACACAAATCTATCTATTAAACCGTATATCTCACATATATCAAATGTACAAATACTATCATTTTCATTAATATTAATATTATGAATTTTCTTTACAAAATCAAACGATGAACTAATAGTATATTTTCCAAATCCAAGAACATCTTTTAATAATGTTTCTATAAATTTGAAAAATATACTATTAGTTCATTGTTTGATTTTGTAAAGAAAATTCATAATATTAATATTAATGAAAATGATAGTATTTGTACATTTGATATATGTGAGATGTACAGTTCAATAGATAGATTAACATCTATAAAAATTATATTCGATGCTTTGGTGTTAAAAAAAGTTGATGTTAAGAAAGTAAAATTTGTAAATGATGTGTTATATTTTATTGATAAAAATATATATGCTATGTTTAATGAAAAGTGTTATAAAATGGATAATGGTTGGTTTATGGGTCTTTCTATAGTTTCACAAATATGTAGTTTTGTAATATCAAGATATGAAGATATAATTCTTAATAATAATATATATTACCAAGGTATTAAAATTTATTACAGGTATGTTGATGATGTTTTTGTTTGTGGAAGTTTAGATGATATAAATTTGTTATTTAATGAATTAAAGAATTTAGAAGTTTTAAAATGGAGTAAATCTTTTGAATATTTGGATATTATAGTTACTCATAATAAAAATAAATTAGTTATTATATGGTAATGAAAGATATTGAAAAAAGAGAATATATTCCTTGGTATTCAAATGTGCTAATAGTACATAAATTATCTGGTTTAAAATCATTTTTATTTAGGAATAATAAGTTATGTAAATATAATTCTGATAAAATAAGTAACGTAAATGTATTTTCTATGAATTTATTAAATATTGGATATAATCATAAATTAATTTATAATATTGTTACTAATTTTAATAATAATATACTTGGATATCAATACCATTTATTTGTAATGAACAAGTGAAATTTATAAAACAGATATATAAAATATATGTCGAGTCTCATTTTATACTATTCCTAATTTAAATAAATTGATAAATAATTCAAAAAATAGATGTAATATTTTAAATCAAAGTTGTGCAATATATAAATGGCTGTGTGTTTGTGGAAAGGCATATATAGGTGAATCTTGGTGTACATTGGAGAAAATATCAAAGGAGCATTGGTTGTTATATAAACGAGTACAAAAATCAAGACAAGAGAATGTTAGAAATGATGACGTATCACCTTCAATATTTTTTGATCATAATGTAACATGTAATTATGGTTTTGATTTTAATAAAGTTAAGATTTTGTGTATTGAAAGAAATAATAATAAACGTAAAAATAATAATAAATATAAAATTAAAAAATGAAAACCAAAATTTGATAAATAGACAGGCTGCTGATATAAAAATTAATAAATTGTGGGAAAATTGATGTATGATGTAATTCTTTTTGTATACATTTGTAACAGTTTTTTGTAATACAATTTAAATCTAGTTGATAACGATTACATAGATAGTCGAAAGTACTTCTATTAAATTATGGTATATATTTGTTTTTAAAATATTTTTTACTGTATTAATTATTCTATTGTTTTGAGTAAATATATATATATATTATTATAATTGGAATAAAGACATTGATTAATAATTTATATATATATAGCTATTATAATGGTATGAAGAAACCAGGGTGCACCTGGGTGATGGAAAAATTATCATCATCAAACCCAATATAAAATTAAATATAGAAGGAATGAGCATGAGGAATGAATAATCAATATGAGGAACAGGAGAGATCAACACAGAATTAACTAAGTAACTATAAGTTCACCAGAATTACACAAAAGTAACAATAATAATTAATTATTGTAAATAATCAACAATTAAAATTAAATCAATAGTCAATCTTGTGACAGAATTTGAAATTGTATCCTATAAGCCAGGCTAATTATTTAGCCCTTGCCAGCTTGGAGCAGATTATTAAAACAATAATTTGGATGCACAAATGTAAGTGCTAATTCATAAAAATATAATTAAAAAATAATGTCGGGATACTATAACATGCTGATCATGATCATTGTTCTGGCTACTTAGTACCATTAATGTTCTAGCCAACTATAAACATAATTTTTAAATAAATAATTAAAATGAAATATAGTGCATGACTTTAAAGGATATCCTCTTTTCACCAATCATGATCATCAACTGGATGTCCATAAACACTAAATTTAAATCCCTTTTATGTAACAGACCATTATGCATGAATCTAACTCAGAGAGCAAAAGTTCTACAACTGTTACTGTGAAAGAGATATAATACATCATATAATAATTTATCATATTTTAGGATTAAATAAATTCATTGGAATAATTTAAACAATGAAATATACATTTATTTATTAATAATAATAAAATAAAATTAAGATCTTTAGAATATGTCTATACATATAAATTAAGCCTTTTGATTTTAATTAATACCATAAACAAATTCACTATTACATTGTAATTTACATATATGTCCCAATAGGTTTACCCAATACACCTATATATCAGCACACAGATATGTCTGTGTAATATAAAATGAACACATTGGGAATTGCCATACAATAATAAATATATATATATCACATTTTAATGATACATAAATAATGACTGTTTTCTCATATATGTGGATACCCATGGAAGTTGTGTGCCCATTGACATTTATAACATGTTTTAATTTGTCAAAATAAAATTATTAAAAATATATTTTTCACTTTTACTTCTATGTTGAAAATATACATAAAATTCACACATATATGTGCTGTATAATAATTTAAAAATTAACATGTTTGAATTGTCATAGGCTTATAAAAAAAATTAATTCATTTTTAACGATATATAAATGCACATGTATAATAAAATAGAATGAATCAAAGTTATTAATGCATTTATTATCTAATGGTAAAAAAATGTTCATTTTACTTAAAAAAAAAAATTCTTTAACAGGCCTTTATGAAAGTTTTCTTTTTTTTTTTTTAACCAGTTACTTCTAATTAATTGTAAATGTTTTTAAAAGTATTCCAGCTAGTTCTTTTACTTCCTAATCTAGAAGGATTTTTTGGAGTTTACTTTTTGTTTTTAAAATATACTAGAAACACATCTTACTTTTAATTGAATAAAGTTATTTACTTTAAAAAAAATTGTACTTTAAAAATTACAAGTGTCATTTTCATGAAATTAGTTAAAATTACCCACCAGTTGTACTTTATATATATATATGATATAGTACCATTATCTGTACTCTGCATATAGATAAAATAGTATGTGTATAAACTAATTTTTCAGCAAGCTGGTAGACTCACTAAGCTGGCCTCTTCCTAAACAGTAGATTGGCTTATTATCTTCAGGAAAGGTAACTGTTACCATACATATAGTCTACTTCATTTAGTCTTGAATTTAATGGACTTCAGGCATACTGGATAATACACAATATGCACAGGGTAAATGAACCACAGAAAATCTGGCCCTGGCCTCCATGTGAATCAGAACTACTATTGTGAACGAGCAGTGGCTGGATACTGTCTCGTCTTCAGTTATAATTTCATAGTCCTCATGCTATCATAATCTGTAAAAACTTTTACAAACTCCCCTGACTTTTTTTTCCAATCTTTTTATAGCCAGGGTGAAAAAAAAATACAGTAATTAAAAATAAGTTTTCTTTATCTTGATAGAAAAAAGTTAATGGTTCTTTTCAATTTACTTTAATCCTTTGTAAAACAATTTTTTTTTTGGTAGGATACTTATCAAAATATGTTACACAAGCTTTAATTAAAAAAAAAAGTCTAATCAAAATTGATAGTGGAATTTTATAATTATCATTATATTTTTCATAACGTAAAAACATGCTTCTTTTAATTTCAAAATCACAATTAATAAAATATTAACTAGATGCTTATAAATGTTTAATTTATAATAATTTTTTTAAAATTCAAAATTATTTAATCCTTAACTGTTATTCCAATGTAATACAGAAAATATCTACAAATTTTTATTGTCTGTGTTTATTTCTACTTTTCCTTGCAACTTTATATATATATATATACAAGCACACACATGACTATGTTGTATGCCATGAGATGCATAGCCATCTCAATATATATTAAGACAATATTAAAAATAATTAAAAAAATGAAATATTGTGAAAAATCTTCATTTCAACAATATATTTACATCTATATATAATCTATATTACTATAACAATGTGAAAGTTAGCTTGTGTTGAAGAATCTTGCATTATTTGCTTATTTTTGTTTAGAATTTTACTAGCACATTAATTTTTGTTTTAATTGTTTTAAAAAAAAAAAAGATTTGCAATATAAAAATGCACCAAAAATCTATATCATAACTGTTTTCTAATGACATAATAAAAAAGAAAGAGGGCAGCACTGATTAAAAGATTATAGAGTTGGAAAATTTTTTTTATGAAAAGTATAGTTTTTGCTAAAGCAAGGAATAATTTGATTTTAAATTAATTAAATTATGTTTGCACCACATATTTAATGACAGTTTAAATCAGTTATAATAATGAAGTTGATAAAGTTTTAGGATTTTAGTGTTAAAGTAAAATTTAATGCTACTGACTTCGATAAACATTTACTATCAAACTGATAAACTTTTAGGGATATCAGTTTAAATATATTTAATATGAAAATTTGGATTTTAAAATGTCATGAATACAATAAGAGAATTACTACTGAATTTGATTAACTTTTACCATTTCCCTTTATGTATATTCTCATATGATAAATAAGTTTTAAATATATTTAATTAACATGTAAGAAAGACAACTTTAAAATTGTGTGGATATTTGCCTGATTTTAAAAGTATTAACTATTAATTAACTAAAATATTAATGAAGATATGATAATAGAAAATAGGCTGAACATAAGAAATAAAAAATAAATAAACACATAGGCTCCCATTATTTATCTTCTAATAAATATCAACTTACAATAAATTAAAAAAAAGAAAGATAACTTTTCTACAATATTAAAAAAATGTTTTTCTTTGTACTTTGTATATATTATCTACTTACCTTTTATATATACATAGGCTCTAGATTTTTGCTTTATGATACTTAGCTCAATTTAAGCAATAAATCAATAAAAATAAACATGGGCAATAATTTCACATTATTTATATTAAAAGAAATGTTGAGTTACAATAAGTTTTTAAAAAGGCTGACTTTTCTGCAGTACTTTATACATAACTTGAAACAGCAATAAAAATATTTACTGTTAAAAATAATAACAGTGTGCATAATAAATTAACAATCTTTTGTTAATTTCTTTTTAAATTGTATACTTTAAACAATATTAAAAAATATCCAGTGCAATATTTTAAATAATCCTTAAACTATATTTTTATTATCCTTTATATATAGAATAGCTAAAGTATGTTATTACAAAAATATGCATTGATTCAGAGAAGGCACTTCAGGCAGCTTGGATACACTATGAGTTACTTTTTTATCTGGATATGCAAGCATATTGCAATTACTGCTATTGACAGTAATAATATTTGTTGATGAAGTTTATTAATCACACTACACACAAGAATGAAAATGAATAGTTACACTTTTATATCAATGCATAAAGAAAACCAACTACCTCAAAAATTTACACTATTTTGGCCAGGAACAGGGACATAATCAAGTGACTCTGGAAACTAAATCAGGCTTATCTCCTTCCTTATATGTCAACATGATGATATTTATTACGTAAATTGTAAATGCATGATTTTATTCAAGATATATATATACTGAAAAGGCTCTATCTCAAAACTTAATTACCATATATAAATGAATATTATATGCAAAATACATGATTTCAGTAGAATACAATTATAATAATAATAAAAATTTTAAAAATGCATATTTAAATATATTATAATTTCTAAATAGCATATCAGGAACAAATTCCACAAAATTAATTATTATTTATGAATGATTATTTGTAATTAATCAACTTTGTTACATGTTTTTTGTGTTTTACCATATATTGGATATCAGATCAGAATGTATGCTTAATATTTAATAATAATTAGTTTATCACATGAGAAATATATTTCAAATAAATTACTAAAAGTTGATTATTTAGTAGTACAACTGATCATTAAAAGTTAAATTTTTTTGTGATATTGCTTATGTATTATTATTTTATTTAATTAGTATTTAAATATAGAAGCCATGGAAAGAGTTACATATTGCATTACACTATATTATTCTACTAATGCGAGTAAGCTAGTACCTATATATGCAAAGTATTTAATTATTTTTATTATTTACTTAATATATATATAATTTGTACATACATATTATATAGCAATATGTAGTAAGCACGAATTTATCAGGGAAGGGAGGGGCTTGGAATTAAATGCAATATTATAATTAAAACAGCGGCATTTCAGGAACAACATGGTGAAAAGGGGAAGGATACATATGAATAGGGAAAGAGATGTGGAAAGGGCGTGAAGTCCAGGCCAAGAAAAGTCTTTGATTACAAGTCCAAGATGCACGTTCTCATTGAGCAAGCGATCGCCTGGGTCACAAACATTTAATTGGATGAGCCCTGTGACAGAGGCTGAGAGGATGGGAGTTGGAGGATTGCCCAGGTGTCTGTGAGGAGCGGAAATGGGGCTAGTTTGGTATCTGGTTTTGAGAGAGTGAGTTAGGTCTAATAGTTTTTGATTTGCTGAGTGTACTCTCTGGTCAAAAATAATAGCACATCGGAGCAGCTAGAGTGCAAAGATGAGGAAAACTGATAATTTGATAGTTGCAAAGACTCCTGTTTTGATGGATCCTTGGAGATTGAAGATGGTGTTCCTGTGTGAGGAAAGGCAGGTGTTGATAACACGTCTCATTCCAAGCAAAAAGGGACATTCAAGTAGGAAGTGCTGGAGGGTTTCATTGTCGGTTTTACAGAGCTGGCATAGGGGAGAGATCTTGGTGAAACCCCTATGGTTGACCAAAAATTGATTGGTGGGAAGGAGTGAAGGTTGATTTTGAGGAGGAAATCAAGGAATTTTGCCTTGAGGAACCCTTGCAGATTAATTGAGCATTGGTAAGTTTGAGGAATGTAGGGGAGACAATTGAAAACCTCCCAGTACTTTAATTTGCCGTGGATGGAAGATATAACAAACTCAGCCTTTTGTAGGATGTTGGCGATGAGTAAGATCCATGACCTGGGCCTGCCATTGGGAGGAGGAGGGTTGGTGAGAATGATGATGATATGCACAAGATCAGCAGGAAACTTATGAGTATAATATTGTGAGTTCTCTGGATCAGAAGAGTGTCGATGGAATGCAGGCCCAGCCTATTGAGGTTTTTCGGAAAACCAAATTGTTTTTAGGCTGATGGCCACCACCTTTCTTCCCCAGAGAAAATGGGTACAAAGGGCATTGATTTTGAATATGAAGGAGTATGTAGATAGAATGATGGGGAGGTAATATGCTATCATGGAAAACACTAGAAGATTGAGGAGGGTAACTTTCCCATAAAGGAAGAGGTAAATGCCTGTGATAGCACTGAGGGTGCAAGATATGTTTTGATACAATGTAGTTTGGACCTGAATCCTCATGTCCTTGGGAGATAACATGAGGGGAAATATGAGGAAGTTGTGTGGCTTGGCATTGAAGGTAGAAGAGATTTGTTTACTCTGAATGATATTGTACAATTGACAAGTCAAATATAATGTAGTAATTTTTTACTTATGAGTGTTAATTGAATATAACTAATAAGCAATATCTGACTAAGAGTATTTTCTGCTGCCTTGTAAGATAAGATATTAGTTCAACAAGGCTAGATATCATTTCCAATATGAATATTTTTTTCAGTCTTCTTTCAGCATTTTAGATTTTACCAAGTCACTTAATTTAATGTGGAACACAGTTGCTATCTTTCTGTACTAGCTGTGAGAATATGATTGTGGGTTTGTGTGCTTCTATTTAATTACATGTGCAGTAATATTTTTAAAAAAAAAAACAACAACAACCCAAAACATTGATATTGCGAAAACAGTGATGGGCATAGATTGACTTATGATCTTGCATAGGAATTATTATCAATAATGAGTCACTTTGGGACCAGATTTATTGTAGGAGTTTCAACTTGGCAAGAGATTGAATATTTGGCTAAACTTATTTGAGATTCACTGCTTACTATAAATATGAAAAGATCTGAAAATGGTATTTCTATCTGTAAAATTATTTGCCCTCGCAGATTATTCTCAAAGTTTAGAAATATTTGTAGAATCAGTAATGATAATGATTGTAAACCAGGAGATAGTGAACTTATGAAAACTTGAACTAAGAACATTTCTTAAAAGCTAAAAGGCTGCCAATATTTAATTTGATATTCGTTTTTTTAGAGAAAGCAAATTTAATTTATAAGCAAATGGTTACAAGGTTTTGAAAATCAGATTATTTATTAAATAAAGGCTACGTGATATTAAGTTTGCTGCAAGATTGTTTTTGGAATACCAAAATGTATCATTGAAAGGCTGATACAGAAATTGATTTTTACAATGATACATATGCCCATTTTATCAATCTTTTGAGTTAGAGAATTCAGAAAAAGTTATTATTCCTTATCATTACCATTAAAAGACTGAATTTTTTTTTATTTTGGAGACTTTAATTTTTGTGTTGTTAAGAACAGAAAATTTTGGCCCTGAAGTTAGTGTAAACAGCAGCATTGGTTCTGTAAATTCAAATGATCTATTGTTAATGAATTTTTGTCTAAGTATGGATTGTCCATCACAAATATCACTATAAAAGAACTTGACTGTATCTGTTCTAAAAACATGTGGAAATATATTATAGGGAGAAATCAGAATGTAAAAGAAATTCTTGTTGTGCAATTACAAATGCAAATTGTTGGACAGATCTTCTACATTTTAGAATAGTTTTTATTGCAAACATTGACAGAGAATTTGATGTTTATTCTTGGGAGCATCTTGTATGCATGCTAAATTTTAAGAGATATAAAATAATAAAATAAAAATTAAAAATTTGGATTTTGAAAAGTGTCATATTACTGAAGTGTGAAATTTAATGCTGCTCTTGGTTTCATTAAAAAGAAAATTCCTACTGGTTCTGTGGCAATGATTCTGCTATTATTGATTTGACATAAAGAAATTTTGACATTATCTACTCAGCAGAATAATAAATTGTATGTATAATTTATTAAACAATATAGATATCTTAAGGCAAAAATTTATTGGCTGATCAGAATGCTATAAATGATCGATGCATTCAAACTGTAAAGCGATGCTGTTATTTGTTGTTCATAGTATCTTTAATATCTTTTTTGATACATTGAAATTAATATACGGATCTGAAAATGATATCATAGTCCAATTAAATTTGTGGATGATCCCTTTTTTATATGATAATCACAATATTTTGGAAAGAGGAGTATTTCATTCACTTTTTTGCTAATGATCTAAGAATTGAAATGAATGGTCCTTAATGATATATCTGTTCTACTGACTCATTTATTATTCTAACAAAGGTATTCAGTTTAGTGAAATTAAAACAGTCATTTCTCATTCTAAAATTGGAGAGATTACAGATTTTGATGGAATACTGGAAAAGGTTTAAAATATGGTTAGCTTCAGAGCTGTTGGCAATTTTTATGGGATATATGAACCCATAAAATTGTGACTCCTGCTTATTTCTATCATACCAATTTGTAAAAATAAATGGGATAGAAAAGACTGCAATAATTATTGTGAAACATCATCATTATTTATTTAGTAAAAGTAAAAAGTTCTATAATTATATTGAATTGGTTGATTTTAGTCATAGACGAATGGCTATTAGAAACAGTGATTATAGGCAGTCAGAGTTTTTTTTACAGGTGAATGTTAGAAGCTGTCATCTAATTTTCATTTAGCTTTTATTGATTTAATCAAGATATTTGGCTCAAATAATGAAGAAGGTTTGTAGAAATGTTTGAAATTAGATAATTTTTTTTACTAAAGTATATACATATAATATGACTTTTGAATGATGGAATGAGAAGAAAAGCTATCACTATTAATGAAAAATATTTGAACGAAATAATTAATGTTATACCAGAATGTTCACTTGGGTAACTCTGGTATCCATTTGAATGAAATCAATCTTTGAAATAATTTATATGTGATATAAGTCTGATGTTGTAGCTTTTACTTTGAATTGATTAAAAGTAAAATCAAGAACATCATTTTTTTTTTTTTTGGTTTTTAGGTGTTCTGTATGCTAGTAATTATTATATTCTTACCAATTCAAAAGATGATGTGTTGCATGCAACTTAGTTTGTCAACCATTGACAAGGGAAAAACCTTCAGAAACTTTTAACTTGGATGATTATTGGCTTGAGAATATGAATCAATTTCAATGTCTTGGATAAGTTTTTTAGATTATAGTCAGACTTCTTTGTTGAGGTGTGACACAAACTCCAATGTATTACTGCTACAGGTATTATTTCATCAAGTTAATTATATATACAGCTGTTATTTTCCTTCTATTATTGTACAAAAGAAAAATCTGAATTCGTCATCTTACAAAAATAATACCCCATAAGATTTTGAAAATACTGTAGCAAAATCACAAGTTCAATTATTTGTTCTTCAACTTTTTGGGATAAAATTTCATCTTCAGTCAAATCTGCACATGGTGCAAATGAGCAACAGTAACAAACTTTCTAAAAATCCATTTTATAGTGAGGTTGAACATGGTTTTTGGTTGAGAGACAAACATAGTTAATGTTATAAAGATTTTCTTAGAAACTTTAAATTAGTGTAATATTGATTGATTTCATTAGGAAATTGTGACTGAGGGTAGAATATAATGAAGAATTAATATCAAGGAATGTGTTGAAGTATTTCACAAAGTAAAAGTTACTGCAGAAGAAGTTAAAAGATAGTAACTTAAAATGTTGAGTAAACAGACTGAAGCATTAGCTTGTTATAAAGATATATTTGTTGTTTCCAGACAGATTGATAAAATCATCATAAAATGCATTTTAAACTTTTTTTTATTCTTAATATTATCTTTGTATTTATTTGTAATGTTAAAGTGGTTTTACTCATTTATGAGTGGGTGCTAATGAAATTAAAGATATTTTACAGCAACATAAAATGGATTCATGTTAATTGTAAATAAATATGCATTGTTGATTTTTACTTGTATAGATAGATTTTTCAGAGTAATGCATATGTTTAAAGCTCAAACAAGTTATAGGTATTCACCTCACATACACCCTTCATTGAATGAACCAAACATCTTTTAAAACTAAATGGTGAATTGAATAAAAATGTTCTACTCATGCTAAAAATCCTTAACATTATATATATATAAATTCATACTTAGAAATCTGAGAAAAAAGAATATTTACTAGTTTTGTCTTTAGTGGAAGCTTTAAAAAATAATTGAAAAAATCATCTGAAATTTGTTAAAAATTGTTAATTTATTAATTAGAGAAAACTTTTTTTTCACCTGTTTTTGTGTCTTCTTTGTACATTTGTTATTTCAAACAGTATTGTGATAATACTTAAAGGTATAAATGCAAAGACATTATAATTGTTTTACATGAAAATGGTTTTTTTTTTTTTTTTTGAGTACCAAAATTGTTTTCTTGTAAAATTGGCATTTGTATTTTTAAAAATCCCTGATTTATATATAGTATCTGTCTGTAATGTGTTCACATTGTCGAACTTTAGTTAATGTGTATATATTTTTTATAGATTTAATATTTTATTCTAAACATTTTATTATGAAAATACAGTAGTTGAATAGTATTTTAGACTTAAAAAATTAATCTATTTCATTTGTATTCATCTGATTTTCTATCTCATATATATATATATTTAATGAGTAATGTTCCTATCAGTATTATGGACATTATATTTATTATTAAAAGTTACTAATAGCTGTTATTATTTAATCACATATTAGTACATTAAAAATTTGAAAGCAAAGACTGATCTCTATAATCTAGTGATGAAATCTATATATTTATATTGTCAAAAGGATCTATTTATATTTACAAAAATTAGTTAGGAATAATACTTTTCGTTTGCCTAATTTATTTTAAAATAAAAATATTTCTGTATTGGTTGAGAGCTTTACAGGTAATGGCTTACAAATGACTCCCAGATATGTGAGTTAGCTATCATTAAAAGATTATTCAAATGTGCAGCCCTATACTGTCATGATGTTGCGAATAGGCTATTGGATTTTCATGGTAGCATGGGAATAGATGAAAAAAGTCAAAGATGCTATTATAACATTGTGAATCCTCATTGTTTTTAAATAAGTTTATATTCTACTTCTTTACTATCAGAAAAGGATCTTCAAAGCTATGGGTTAGTGCATAAAAGAAATACATAGGAATTTTACACAATTTTTATATTTATTCAAGACTATTTTATATTATAGAAATATAGCTCATGCAGTTTTATTTTGGAAGTATTTAAATGAAAAATGACCAAATAAGGAGACAAAACCATTTTTGGATTATTAACTTGGAAGATTAATGAAATTGGTTTTTTTATTATATATGTTTTCAATTACTGTTCTATAATTTTGAAGAAAAAGAAATGGATTAATTGTGTTTTAGACTTCCAAAGATTGGCATTAATTAAAACTAATACATTTAGATAAACAACTAGTCACCAACAATAAAAAGAAATGCTTAGGATTATAATAATGATATAATGATGATTGTCAGAATAACACTTTTTTGATTTATTTTGGGAAAGGCTGATTTATGATAGTCTTCAAATGTATTTGTTGCGAAAATAAAAAATGGAAGATGCTATAAATTTGTACATTGAATAATGCAAAAAGCTTATGTATTGCTTCTAATAATTAGAAAATATTTAATGGAAGACTAGATTATGATCATTTTTAATTATGCTGATCCTTAATTATTTTACAGTGGAGTATTTTGGAAGATAATCATTCCTTCTACATCAAAAAAATTGATTGTTTTTAATATTATGAATTTGAAAATTATCCATAAGACACATATATGGCAAATAAGCAAATTTAAAATATACGAAGTTGAGATGACTTAAGAAATGTGCATGCAATTACATATTTTGTTTATATAAATTGTTAATAGCTAGTCTAAGGGTTAGAAATAAGATTACATCTATTTATAGATGTCAACAAATCATAACATCTGTATTTCTCCAATTAATGTTTGGGTTTTGAGATATTTGATATATGACCCTATGATAAATCTGTTATAGTAATAATATACACACACATATGTATAAGTAAATGTCTTTTTTTTATTAATACCATTTACATGCATATAAATATATATTTCATTTCATGAAGTTTTTTTTTTATTTTTAAACTTTAAATAATAATTTTAGTATTGTATTTGTTTATTTTACCACTATTTATTTCTAGCCATTGAAATTAGCTTCTTCAATTACTGCTTTTGGACTTCAAAAATATTTCTGTAATTTTTAAATAATTGTTAAACAATTGAAAAGAACTCCAACATTATCCTGTTCAATTCCTTCTCAAAGGGTGAATTATCACTTTTTGCACTTTAATCTGGTATGTGTATCATTAAATCACAATTTCAGACATTATATTATTAAACTTGTTAATAATATACTTATTGTTTTGAGTATTAATTTTATTTTTTTATTTTTTTTTGGTGACTTGAGAAAACATTCTTTTTTTTTAAATTCTAAAGAAAATAGATTAAATTTTGATGTATATATTATTTTTATTTTAAAAACTAGTTTATTTCACTATATACAAAAATTTATACATATCAAATAAAACATTACATTTTGAAAAAAAAACAAAACATTGTTATATTTTGCTGTTTATTATTTTTGTTGCATGACTTTCAACATAAGTATTTAAATACATTACAAAGGAAACAGGTGTTGAATGATTTTATGATTGTGAATCCACATTTTACTTATGCTACAGTGGATCTACTGAATTACATAATCTCTATTGCCACATTATAAATCTTATTTTTTTTTTGGTTGGGATTTTAAGTCTCTATGATACTGTTTCTACCAGTATTCATGGAACTGTTGAAGATAATAAAATGTTTATTTTGGGAAATTGTCTTGCATCTTAATATCCATAAAAAATCTCCGAAATGGTAATGTAACTTTTATTGTCTTATCATATAGCAAAAAAACTTGATGTCAAAATTTTGCTTAATGGATTATTGGAGAGGTTTAAATTTAATTTTAAGTTATAGAAGGAACAATAATTAATATTTAGAAAAGTTTCTTTATTTGATCCACATAATTTATTGCATTGTGAAAACCCTATACAGAAATTTGTTTCATGCATGAGTGAATGTTTCATCATCCAGTAATATATTTTCTACACTTTTATAGATCAATGGATTTCCATTTGATACTATGATTGAATTTTGGGATGTATCATCATTAATAGATCTTTATATGACATTTGTGTTATAGTAGGTCTGCTCATCTGATCACTTAATATCTAATAGACTAGTCCATATGTCATCAAATATGATCCCTTTTTTCTAATTTTACCAAATTAGATGATTGACAGTTGGGAAAATTGATGTCAAATAGAGAACCACTGCATATTTTGCCAAATGTCTTAACTTTTATGAAATGATCAACTAATTTAACATTAGTTAATTAAAAACCATTGTTTCTTATTGCTGTTTTTAGATTATTGTATGATAAACATTTTTAGTTCTTTTCCCCATGAGTTATTAATAACTGCTATTACTATATTGGTTACTCAAAGGTGAATAGTATTCCAAAACACCTTTGATAATAGGCTTAACTTCTCTCAAGTGGCATTTAATCTACTTGAAAGTTAATAATTTAATCAAAATTTATTATTAATTAATTTATTAAATTGGTTTTAATCATTGAAATACATGGAACACTAAATAATTTAGATGGAATAGTAAGCTAAACATTGATGGATTATTTCTTGCTGTTAATATCTGCCATACTGAAGATTTGTCTCCTGTTACAATTTATCCACTTATTTTTAACATTTTTAAAAAGTATTTCTCAATTATAAAATGTTAGAGACTCCTTTGGAAATTAGCAGAACATTATTGACATAAGCAAATATATTTATCTCTCTTCCTAGATGTGGAACAAATATTACAGGAATAAGATAACTGACCTCTCTTAATATTGAATCAATATAGATAACAAAAAAGCAGGGGGAAAGGGGAAATACTTGGTCAATGTCTTCTGTAATCTGAAATTCTTAATGAAGTTTTTAATTGTTGCTGATGTATTATTTATATAATTTATTATGCCACATATAAGAGTTGGATTTTTTGGCATAATATTAAATATCTGTTTAATTAGAAAATTAAGGTTAGTAAAGTCAAAAGCATTTTTGAAATCACTTTTTACTGTGATCATATCTGACAAGTGATTTGGTTTCATATGTTTCAACTTCATGACATGCTAATATTGGATAATGAATGTATCTTCCAAAGATAGAATAAGGGACAAGCAGTAGTTTAGATGTTAGCAAGGGCTGGAGTTATTTAACAACATTATAGCAAATATTTTAGCATGTTTGTGTATAAATATTTCAGGTCTTAATTGAATCATAAATGGACTGATAATATTAGGGTTCCTCACTATCATATTATTGGCATGTTAATAGCTCGCATATCCACATGCTCTATTGTTAACAAGTTAAAGAAATTTATTAAATGATTAGCTATCTGATAGTCAAGGATATATGTAAGATGTAACATTTGAAAATCTTAATGTTAGTGTATATTTTAGTTTATTTATTCATTCAATTGTGTTTTCATGGAAATGAAAGATGATTTTGTAAATCTGTAGTTTTCACACAGTCCCATGATGGTGGATTATTATCAAAGTATAGATGCTTGAAATTATTTCCAAATTTTATGATTGATCCGACTTCCAACTAGAATATTAACATTTTGTTTTTTTTAGGGTATAAATTTTTCTATTGTAATATGATATTTTCTGGGTAGATATAATAGGCAAAGTAAATCCGAAATATTTAACAAAAGTTAAATTATAGTAAAAGTTTTGATTTGATAACTGTTTTACCTAGCAATGGTTTTATAGTGATTATATATAATATACTTAAAATATTGCATATATGCACAAATTTAACTTCTGGTGACTCAAATCCAGTTTGCAAATCAAAGATATGATAACAGAATCAGAATAGAAAATAACACAAATTGTAAATATATATATATTTAAAAAAAAAAAAACACTGCAAAAAACATAGTATAATGTTTATCTATGGCTGGCTGCAAATTCAGTGGACTGAAATATGTATTGTGAGCAATTTTGTAGAGAGAGATATAGACAACATTTTCACAGTTTATAGATAGCAATTAAGAAAATTTAAATTGCTTAGAATTTGAAGGTAATGATAATGAACATTTTGATTTCTTTTTAATAATGAACATTTTGATTTCTTTTTAATAAATCATCTAAAAGTATTATCTTACACAGTGAATAGAAAAACTGATAGTAATCTAAACTAAGCTAAGAGAGAAAGTGAAACAAATTTTGCAGAAAATAATGAAAATATATCATATATATTTGTCGGTATAGAGAATTTCAAGAAGAATTCATTTCATGAGATGAAGGTATAATCAGAAATTTTAGACAGGAGAAGAGTGAAAAGGGGAAACAAATTCAATATAAGTATTCTGCCATTATGCTACTAATTGGAGCATGAGTCAGGTAGTTTACAACTTAATATGAATTTCTCATGAAAAGGTTATTGGAAGCACTCCAACTGAGAATCTAAAAAGAAATTGTGACATTTGAGTCCCAAACTTGTGCAAAAGTATTGGAAAGCTTTATGCAGGGCTAAGACAGGGTGGGTGTTTTTTTGCAGATCCCTTCAAAATATGGCTCTGACTTTTATATATAAGATCCTTTTTTTTTAAATTAAAAAATTAATAATTGAATAGTGTAGTTTAAAAGAAGTCTATGTTGAAGCAATATAAAAACAATGTTTAATACTATTTTGTTTTTCTCAGAGAAGTCTTCTAAAATTAAATCCAAATCTATCTGCCATGATTCTTCTTGATTTTCATGTATAAAATTGCTAAACTATTTAGCCTATCTTGGGTCATAGTTGATTTTAAATCCTTTTCTATTAGTTTTAACCTAGGAAATGTTTTTTTCTTCAGAAACAGGAGATATTGGTATGTTAAGATCTGATGAGCAATGAAGAGATTTGGAAAAGCTGTAGCTCTATCGTTTTCTGTTAGAAATTGATAGTGAAAGAATAATTTTTAGAAGTTTCATTTCATCAACCAACATTGCAATCTAAATTCATCTCCTTTACAAAATCAGTACATGAATTTTCTTATATAGTTTTAATATTCATAAGAGCAATTTCTAACTGTTCCACTTAAGTTTTTAGTTTTTTTTTTATTTTTTGAAAATTTCCTAAAATCCAAATAAATCTATATGATTTTTTAATTGTTCAAACCAAGTTTGTAATGTTTGCCTTGCTTTATTCAGAACTACATTAAAAGTTTTTACATTGAACAGCGTTGCAGGACTCATATTCAACTTAAATATTTTTTTTCCTCAATAATTTATTTTGAAATTATGGAATTATCTCACAATCTTCTGCAAATGTTTTTATCTCACCTAATACTTGCTGTATTTGGTCAACCAACATAATAATTTTTTAAATGAAGATAGATGATGAAGAAATATGAAGGGAATCATCGTATTAACAAATGTTGGATGCTATAAATATGTAGTCTTTTATTGAGTGTACAAGTGATTCTACATTTCTTTTAGCTTGAGGATCTTTTATATTTCTGATATTTCAAGAAGTGCATCATAGACTTTACTTATTTGATGTCTTACTGCCATAACACTTTGAAGGCAACATTACCACCTTATATCACAAAGAGGCTTCATAGGTACAGAGAATTGACCATCTTTTTGTGGATGACAATAATAAAACATAAAGGTGTTGAAATATATCAAAGAAAGCTAATATATCTGGACAAGTTTTAGTTGTATCTTCCAAAATAAGGCTATAATTATAGATAAGCACAGGGTGTAAAAATGCTTATGAAGAATGGTTATCCATCAGCAGTCATCAGAAAAACCTTCAATAGACAACACAAAGAGACACCAAAAGAGAAAACAGTTATTGGTATGGTAGTGTATCCATACATACCAGGAATGGCGGACAAACTAAAGAGAATCTGCAGTCAATATAATATTAGAACTGCTTTCCAAAGCCATACCACACTTCGAGGAATGCTTACTTCTACTAAGCCTAAACTGGAAATGCTGAAGAACAAAAACTGCATCTATGAAATACCACGTGAATGTGGAAGGAAATACATTGGTGAGACCTGTCACCCTGTTGAACAATGATTGAAGGAACACAAACTAATGGTTAAGAGAGAAAAAACAGATATGTCTATCATAGCAGATCATGTATGTACTAATGACTACATGCTTATGTGGTAAAATACAAAGATATTGCATAAAGAGGAAAAAATGCATAGAAGAAAATTCAAGGAAGCTGCTCATATGACAATGGTAAATAATCCTATAAGTCAACCCAGTGTGGCAATACACAATGTATGGAAGCCTCTAATTAATCTTGCTCTTAGGAAAAAATAAAAATAAAAATATTAGACTTGTTATAAAAAAAAAAATTGAAGGACTCAGGAGGATTTGAACCAACCCTCATATATAAATATATCAAATTTCTACTATATGTTGCCTTTGACAGAATAGCTCAGTTGGTAGAGTGTTTGCCTTAAATTAGATATACAAGAATCTAAAGGTGCGAGTTCAACTTCTAAGTGAATATTGTCACTGTGCATATAGGCCAGCAACATCTGAAGAAGAGTGGAGAATAATACTACTCGAAACGTAGTGTAATTACTAACCTGAAGTTGTTTGTATTTGAAAAGTTTAAATAAAGTTTAAAATTTTCTATACATTCAACATTCACTCACAAATGATGGAAATAGTCTAACATATCACATCTTATAATATACCATCATTACAAACCTTCAGACAAATACTAAGTACTCGGTATGGACCTGATGCTTTGTTGAAATTTAGACATTATGAAAAATTATGTCTAAAACTGGCTAAAGTAGAAAATCATTTAACTTTCTTATGTAAATGTAAATCAGAACAGATCATTCCTAAGGGTTTGCAGTTAAAACCTATTTCCTCCAAGAGAGCTGAGAAAATTATTCAGAGAGCAAATGAGGCCTTATTGAGAGAAAGTATAAAGATTCAGCGGTTTACTAAGTATCAAACATTGCAATCTATTAGAAATGTGGAATCGTTCCCACAAAGCAAAGTTACAGATGAAGATTTCTCAAGAATTTGTCAAGCAGTGAACAGATCATATTGTAAGTTACATGGAAGGATAAAAGAACTTCAGAAGAAGAAGCTTGTAAATCTACATGAGCAAGTCAAAAGTAATACTTCAACTAGTGTATCCTCATCATCAGTGAAAAATCTTAGTTCTAAACAACTTACCTATTGTGAATTATCAGTTCTTGAAAAAGTTTTGAATTTCACCACTACACCATCTACTGTTCCACTATTGGATATAATGGCCACCACTGATGAGGTGACCCAAAATTTGAATCTAGAGGAAATGCTGGAGAGTAAAAAGGACACTTGAAAGACATCAAGTGCACAAGCAGAAGTCAAACATTTCATGTGATGAGAGGAAAGCTATTAAATCTCTCAAATAGGATACATCTATAATCATTTTTCCTACAGTTGTAATGAATAAAACTGATTATGATAACAAAATATAAGGACTTCTCACAGCAGGCCAATACAAAAAAGTAGCAAAAAATCCAATACCAAATACAGAGCTAAAACTACAAGCATTACTCTGGAAGCATTGCAGGTATTTTAATGATTCAGAAAAAAGAAAATTAACTTCATATTTCAGCAAGATTTCTCACCTGTATGCACTGCCTAAAATCCATAAAGACAACATTCCATTAAGACCTATTGTTAGTTCTAGAAATTCACCCTGTCAAAATTTGTCAAGATTTCTTCTCCAAGTTCTTAGTCCATCGTCTTTCATCAGGGATTCTAAGCACTTTGTAGAATTAGTCAGGAACATGAAAATGGAAAGAACTGACATATTGGTAAGCTTTGATGTGGAAAGTCTGTTTACAAATGTACCATATGATGAAGCATTGTCTATTGTAAGGAAAAGGTTATATGACAATAATAGTCTACAAACTAGAACAGCTCTACCTACTGATAGTTTAATGGAATTATTAACATTCTGTGTAACTACAACATACTTTCAATATAACTCAGAATTCTTTCAACAAAATCAAGGGCATGGGATCATCACTGTCACCCTTGCTCAGCAACATTTACATGGAAGAACTTGAAACCACAGCCATGAATACTACTCCATGTCCATCTAAAGTGATATATTTATGGTATGGCTACATGGCAAGGTAAAATTAGTCTTTCTGGATGCACATTAACAACATATCTCCTACAATTAAATTCACGATGGAATCAGAACAAGAACAAAAATTGGCATTTTTGGATGTTCTTATGACAAGTCTCCCTCAGGGCAAAGTTAAAACAACAGTATATAGGAAACCAGCACACACTGGCAAATACTTGGAATATATATCCAATCATACAAGAAGCACTAAACAAGGAATTATACTATCACTATGGAACAGAGCAAAGGAGGTTTGTTCAGAAACCAGTGATTTGGAAAAAGAAAAGATTCACATAGAACAAATGCTTATGAAGAATGGTTATCCATCAGCAGTCATCAGAAAAACCTTCAAGAGGCAGCACAAAGAGACACCAAAAGAGAAAACAGTTATTGGTACGGTAGTGTATCCATACATACCAGGAATGGCGGACAAACTAAAGAGAATCTGCAGTCAATATAATATTAGAACTGCTTTCCAAAGCCATACCCCACTTTGAGGAATGCTTACTTCTACTAAGCCTAAACTGGAAATGCTGAAGAACAAAAACTGCATCTATGAAATACCATGTGAATGTGGAAGGAAATACATTGGTGAGACCTGTCGCCCTGTTGAACAATGATTGAAGGAACACAAACTAATAGTTAAAAGAGAAAAAACAGACGTGTCTACCGTAGCAGAACATGTATGTACTAATGACCACATGCTTATGTGGGAAAATGTAAAGATATGATAAAGAGGAAAAAATGCATAGAAGAAAATTCAAGGAAGCTGCTCATATGACAATGGTAAATAATCCTATAAGTCAACCCAGTGTGGCAATACACAATGTATGGAAGCCTCTAATTAATCTTGCTCTTAGGAAAAAATAAAAATAATTAGACTTGTTATAAAAAAATTGAAGGACTCGGGAGGATTTATACCAATCCTCATATATAAATATATCAAATTTCTACTATATGTTGCCTTTGACAGAATAGCTCAGTTGGTAGAGTGTTTGCCTTAAATTAGATATTCAAGAATCTAAAGGAACTTCTAAGCGAATATTGTCACTGTGCATATAGGCCAACAACACCTAAAGAAGAGTGGAGAGCAATACTACTCGAAATGTGTAATTACTAACCTGCATTGTCTATTTGTGTGTTATTACTAACAAGTTGTTTGTATTTGAAAAGTTTAAATAAAGTTTAAATTTTTTTATACATTCACTCATAAATGATGGAAATAGTCTAACATATCACATCTTATGCTTAAGTAATATTTCTATTTAAATTTTTTGCAATAGTTTGAGTATTGATTATTTACTTTAGAAATATTTCCTGAATAGAATTCATTAAATGTGATTATTATTTTCCTAGCTATATTAATTAATAGAAAAAAATTACATGGTATAATATATTTTAAGTTTAGGTGAAAATGATAAAAATTAGTAATGAAAATTGATTTAATTTTTTTTTCTGGCTAACTAGGAAAAGGAAATCTTAATCTTACTTGAAATTTCAGACTTGAAATCAAGTTGTGGCAGAAGAATATTTTGCACGAGATCTTTCATTTTAAAATGTAGATGAATAAAATAATTCAGATATATAGATTTCTGAGTTGTACTTGCCAAAATTGCTTCTTTTTTTTGCTTTATTTATCAAATATAAATTATATTTTAATTATTTCTTTACCAAGCTTTGCTTCTTAATGTTAAATTTAAAATGTACAATTACACTCATAATCAAGGAAAATAAAAACAAAAGTTATTTAGCATTGATTAATTAAAATAAAATAAAACAACTACTATATGAGTAGTAATTTTCAGTCATTTTTCATTTTTACTTAAGATGAATATTCTTATTTTTTTTATTACTATATTTATAGTGACATTATTTTCTCACCAAATTTATTTTTAATATTTTTTCATTTTGTAATTATTTGTGAAATCATTAAGTATATAATAGTAAACTTTTTTTTTATAATGCTTAACTCATGAAAAATATCTTGGTTCAGTTAATTTATTTATTTTTGACTTGTTATTATTTAGTCTGAAGAATTTAATTTGCTTTTTTCTTCTTATATGATGATATTAAGAACAAAATCTTTTTGTTAAGAGTGCAGATAAATATAATAGAGATATAAAAAAATTATATAAATGAAAAAAAAAAAGGGTACTGTTCTATTCGCGTGTTGAAACCGTTTGATGGCATTGTTTCTAGGAAAATGCACATAAATATAATGTTACTGGTCCCACCACCTTATTTGTGAAATAATAAGAATAATCATATGGTTTAATGTAATTCATTTATTTTCCTTAATAAATTACTGTAATTCTTTTTATAAGTTCTTTTTGTCTCTGGAGTATAACTACGAGAAATTTTTTAAACTCAGACATTTTATCATACTCGTTAACATAATTCATTGATAAATTAATGTCAAATTTATTCGATTAACAATTTTACGATGATAAATTTAAATCTTTAACAAGTGCCTACAAATTTCATCTTAGTCCTGCAATATGGGGGGGGGTATGTCTTTTCACATCCACAAGAATTAAAACATCAATTATGAGACATCATTGCAAATATTCTATTCTAGTAGAATTCCCCATGTATGGTAGTGCTGCATGCTGGGAAAATTCTCCTCCTCCTCTTGGCAGATAACTTAACTACATTGTGGTGGAAGAAATGAGAATGCTTTAATTACTGAACTGTATTTGACTCTTTTTGTTATTTTTGGTAATTTTTAAAAGAAAATTAATCTTTATTTATTCCAAGAGCTATCTTTGAAAGAGCATGTGAATAAGGTATGGTAGATAACATTAATGACACTTATTAATAATGATTAATAATTTTCCAACTCGATTGTATTTTTTTTTTTTTTATGATTAAGAAATGTATTGTTTTTACAATTTCTTTTTGTCTCTGGATATAACTATGAGAAATTTTACAGTCAGACATTTTAATTCTCATAGGTGTTCTCGTGTACCATGACTTTTTTTTGGGAGAACAGTGAAATTGTGGTTTTCCCTAACCTTTTCTAATTATTTACAACTTACATGTTGGGTTCAGAAGCAGGGTAATGGGCTTATAATTATTACTTTTTAATACTATGTTAGATAAGTTGTACCATAATTACTTTTGAATGCAGATTGCAATAGTACTGCAAACTTTAAATCCACCCACCCTGAAATGGTACAGTAGCAAAGTGTTAACATTGCTAAAAGTGAGTATTGTGTGCTCTCACATAAACTGCACAAGACAAAGCCATTAGTTACAACAGAAAAAAGTTGTGGCTATTTGGTTTGACTGCGGTCCATTAAACAGCATACTTATGTGCATTTGTATGGGATCAATGCCATCAAGTGGTTTCAACATGCTAATAGAACAATACCAAAAAAGTTTCTTCAACCACAATTGGGGTTTTTATATTCAACTTGAAGTAAATCATGGGAAGGGGGTCCAGAAATTAATTTATTCAATCCCTAGTTTAATATCTGGACTCCTCCCCCATGCTTTACTTTTAAGCTAAATTTAAAAAACCCAATTATGATTGAAGAAAGGTTTTTTTTTAAAAGCATTTCATATAAAAAAATTATCTTTATTATTTTTAAATTTTTAGTATTGGCACAGTAAATAAAAATGTAAAACTATATTGTATCTTAAATTGACTGGATACTTATAGTTGATATATATATATATATCATTAGATATTTCTGTTATAAGTTAAAAGGTATACTCCTTATGTATATATTATATTTAGTATGTGTACATAGTAATATGTATATATAAGTGATATTTTTGCTTTTGATTGAAAATTTTTTTTTATTAAAAAAAAAAAAGTTTACCTAAACCATATTGTAAATGAATTTCACTTAATATGTATAATTTTACTTTAAATCAATTTTTCACACACACATATATATATATATCACTAGATATTTCTGCAGTAAGTTAATATGTATATTCTTTATATATATTATATTTAGTATATGTACCACCTCTTTAATAATGAGAGTGGAAATCCACACTTACTAATGATCCAATGAATATATATAGACATTTAAAGATTGCAACTTAACATGAATTTAACATGACCATGTAATGAAGACTAATAAATAGTCAATTATAACATTACAAACTGCAATACTTTTAAATTGCTCATGTTATTAAAAGGAGAGAGGTTGCCTTGACAACAGTGAGAAATATTGATTACTATCTATATTGATATGTTTAGGTGGTTACTGGTTTCTAATGGTTACATACTATCCCATTTAGCTTTAAGCATTATTTCACTTATTTAAATAATACATGAGCAATTTAAAAGTATTGCAGTTTGTAATGTTATAATTGACTATTTATTAGTCTTCATTACATGGACATGCTTATTTCATGTTTAAAGAGGTTTATTTAAACTTGATTGCATCAATATTTCAATCTCTGTGGTCAAGTTGCAATCTTTAAGTGTCCATATATATTCATTGGACCATTAGTAAGAGTGGATTTCCACTCTTATTATTAAAAGGAGAGAGGTTGTCTTGACAACAGTGAAAACTATTGATTACTATCTACATTGGTATGTTTAGGTGGTTACTGGTTTCTAATGGTTACATACTATCCCATTTAGCTTTAAGCATTATTTCACCTATAATTATATATGTATAAGAAATCATTAAGTAACTTCTGTTTAAAATTGACATTTTTTATTTCAAATAAAAACATTTTTTTAAAAAAGAAACCTTAACAAAACTATATTATAAACAAACTTTCTTATTACTTAAGTGATGCTTAAAATTGCAACCAAGAAAATCTCACACATGCCTCACAAAGCTATCACAATACCAATACCTATGCAAAAAACCCAGAAGCAATCCAGAATACTGATCCATATTCCTCAAACATCAAAATTCTTGGCCATGCATTTGAGCCTATAGCAGCCAACATTGCATATATTGAAAGAAACAATGCCATGTGCAAGATTAAAAAGGCATGGAACATCACCAATGACTACAACTCCATTAGCAAAAGGGAATCTTTTTCTCCTCTCGAAAATGTGGGTTATGTAATCCACTGAATTTATTTGAATAAACTTACATTTACATACACCCCCCCCTACATATCATTCAGTGCTATGAATGTGATACCAAAAGGGTATCAGAAATGCTAAGCTCAGTTAAAATTACATAAATACTAAGTTGTCTTATTGTAGCATCTCAGCACTAGAAAGTTAATGAACATTACTTAAAACATTGAATCTTTCCTCTCACTCTTCCATATCTAAGAAACTAAGTTACCTAGTTAAAATATTAATGTGTCCAGAGATTTTAAAAAAATATGGAAAATTTTAATAAATTATATTAAACACAACTGTATTAAATTTTGGTTTAAAAATGTTATTAAATTGAAAAAAAAAAAAATCTCTTTACCATCCGCTTATAAGCCTTATTTAAAACAAATGAAAGTTCTAAAAATAATTTTTTAAAAATTTAATATCAAAATATTTAATATTTTTCCACACTGTTTTATATGAAACTAGATAACCTGCTGAAAAGATTAGTGTCCCATATGGATTAGCCTGATATTAATTAATTATATACTAAATTTCAAAAAATTCTTTTGAATTTAAGTCTATTAAACATCCATTTTAAAATTTTATTTTAACTTAAAAAAGATCAAAAGTTTACAAACAAGCAAATTGATTTTCCAACTTTAATAAAAATATTTAGTAAGTTTGTCTTGCTTTCTATTGGATTATGTGAAATCAGCACAAACTGTTTTAATACAAAATTTTTAGGCCAGTTATAAAAATAAAAATCTATTGTTCATAAAATCTGTTAATTTTTCTGTCTACATGTTTAATAACTTTTATTAATTCAATAACTATATAATTAAATATTTTTTTCTTCTAATATTGTATAATGCTTTTGCTTTCAAATATTAATGTACATTAATTCTGTAATTCAGAATAATTATTAATGCAATATAATTGAGATTTGCTACATCATAGCAACTTGGCAAAAGAAAAATAGATAAAATTAAGATTTATTAAGAGTTTTGAAGATTTTAGGTGCATTATATGCATAATTGGGAAAAAAATGAAATGACAGTATTACATATAAATCTGATCAAAGCCAGCCAAATGCAATTTAATGCAGTGAAATGAGTCTGAAAAGTAAAATACTTGTGCATTTTATTTTGATGGTTTCAATAAAATATGTGAATCATCTGAGACATAGTCTGATGCACTCCCTACTCCCAAATACATTATACAAATTTTCGTTTGCTGCAATTTTATGTTTGAGATTAAATTTACAATTTAAATTACTAATATTTTAAATACAAGTGTATTTTATATACCTGAAGTTTAGATGTAATATAGGGGATTTGAACATAGATGGAAGGTGGAATAGATTGAAAACTGTCCCCTAAAGTCTAAAGATTTGCTATTTTAATATAAACCGAGCACTGATTATTTATATATGTAAGAGATGATGATCTGGACCAATTGATGAGCGCTGGTTCAGATGGAATATGGATATTGGGAGATCATTTATCTTTTTCACATGTGTGTGGTCATGTGTATTGATTGTATGAGATAGAGTGATGGCTGAAGAGAGCTTGAAAGTCTGTGTTCAAATCCCCTATATTACAAATTTAAATTACTATAAGTTTTTAAATTTTGAATTCAGCAATATTTCAAACAGTACGTAGTAAAATTAAATAAGCATATTTACTTATTCTTATGATTCTTCTCATACTTGGATAATGTCTTTGTTTTGTGATCTATCAAAAGCCCATGTCTGATAACTTATATTCGCTAGGTTAAGTTAAACTTGGCATTTTCCCACATACACATATTCATATATATATAGATTTTTTTTATATTACTAGATTAACACTTTAATTTTTTATTTACATTCATTTTTGAAAAAAAAAAAAAAATAAATACAAATTACACAACCAGGACGAATTAAATTCAAATTAAATTGTCCTTATGTATATCTATATTTATGCGTGTGTAACTATAATGTGGTATGTGTTTATATATATTTATTTAAAGTTTTAAATGAAATCAATCCCATGTCAGAAGCTGTTAAATTTAAAATAGATTAATATAAAGTAAAATATTTAATTTATCCGAAACAAAAATCAACTTTGGCATGATTATCTGTTGTAATTCTTCAAGGAGGGAACCGGAACTCAAGATTTATTTAAATAGTAATGCAGCATGCCATTGCATAAATAAAAGCTTTGAATTTCCTTTTCTTCAACTATTTAATTTTATATATTTTCCCCAAGCGAAACACCAGCAACAAAAAATGAACAAGATTAACAAGCTTTATAGTTATATGAAACTGTTGTAGTTCTATACTAAGGTGAATGGCATAATGAAGTTTATTCTGATGGCACCATTATACCGCCAATTATTGGTAGCTTACTTTTTTAACAAGCATGTTATGAACAGAGTCCTGTTATTTTCAAAACTACCTGTCTGTCTTTGATTTGGTCTGCACTAGCAATGATCCAGACTACGTTTTCAATGTGGGCATGGCCTCGTTTCCTGTTGGACTTCTGCTATGTAATCAGCACCAACTGTTTTAATGTACATTTTCTAGGTCAATTACGAGAAGGAAAAAATAAATATTACTTATTAAATCAACAATTTTTTATTCTTTTCTTTCCATATGTTATTGTAAGTTTTATCAGTTAAATAATATAACAAATATTACAATTAAATTTTTTTATATCCTATCCCTATTATTATGTTTTCAGATATTATCAATTCAGATTTTAATATTATTAAAAAATTTCAAGTCTTATATGTAAACATATAGATGTGTGTTTAGATATACATACACGTAGACCAACCACTCATGAATATCATTGTAATAAATTTAATCCATTAATATAAATGCATAGGTCTGAACAAAATAATGGGAACACTGGTTAACAGGTCACTATTTACATAAAATAAAAACTGCCTATATTCAATTTGACATGGAATTATACAGCGTTTAAATGTTATTTAGAGGGATTTTAAGCCATTTCCCATGGAAAAAAGTAGAGTTTGATGAATGAAAAATATCAAATTTTCCCTCCCATTAATTTAGAATGAATCACAAAGACCGTTCTCAAGTTCCTTCTTAAATAATATTTAAATTAGGTAATTAGAGAAGCATGGATGATATTTAATATTTTTACTGTTTCTGGGTGGATTTATCTATATGCATGTAGGAATTGACACATTATTATCTAGAAAAGAAACAGTCCAGTCAGACACAATTTTTTTTGTAACTAATGCAGTGTATTTGGTTTTTCAAAATTCTTCATTAAATCTGAAGTGGTTGTATAAATGATTACACTAAGTGATTATCTTGATGAATGCCCAAATTTTTAAAGTGAACACATCACTATTTTCAATAATTGGAGATTAAGCAACTGATTAATAGATTTTATTTGGTCATTTTTGTAGAGATTGTGAAAAAAAAAAGGAATAGTGATCTATTTAATTATATGATATGATGCAGTTTTTATGTCATTTAAACTTTTTACAGATTTGTTTGTAATTATCTAAACCATCTATCATTTGTTCATCATTCTTCACTATTTTGTGGTATTTTTGGCATATAGATGTAAAAAATAAAACTGCAATGAAAAGACCTCTTCAATAGATCTTCATGGCAGGATTTAAGATTATCATTTTAACATTTACACTGTAAAAGTCTTGAAATTGCAGAAAGTTGCCAGACTTTATCCATAATAATTAATACACTAATAGCATATTAGCCTCATTAGTATGATTTTAAATGTTTGGTTACTATGTATTTTGTAAATTCTTACACTTGATTTTTTTTTAATTCAACACTCATACACAGATTACTACATAGATCATTTTAAATTTAAATTATTATAATGAATAAAAAATTTTTTTTGTGATTCAATGATGTTATTAATTAGCTTTTTTTTTTTTTTTGTAGAATAATGATGAGTTTGTAGGAATATATAAACTATTTTACATATAACTGTATCTCATATATTTATTAAAAGCATTTAAAAAAATAACGTAAAATATATTTACAATATATATAAAAAATTATACATTCATTAAATGATTTGATAATTAACAATACTTACTTTGGAAAATAAAGACTTATAATGCAATTTAAATTATAAATAAAAATAATAATGCAATTTTGATATTAAAACACAGAAAGGGCAGAGATTATATCATATAGGAGTTTTCGACCTAGATATAAGTCCACTGAAAAAATGTAACATATCTTTGAATTTAAGTAATCACACCAGGGAACATAATTCATCAAAAGACAATTTTGATATTGCAGGAATGAGACAAGACATCATTGCAATTTAGTATTATTTCATTTATATATATTGTAGAAAATGAGAAATTCACTGGCTGTTAATCCTAGTTTTGGTGTTTTTTTTCAACATTTTAAATAACAGCAAATTTTGTTAAGGTTGAATAACATCTGGTAGTTAGATTGGATATTTTCATAAGAAACCAAGAATTTAGAGAAGTCTTTAGATTTCTATGAATCAATGTAAAGTGTAAACATGCTCATTTTAAAAGATTTTGATGGTTCAAGCTGCATTTCTTTAGTTATCATACATTAATATCACTTTTAGTTTGTTTTGATTATTAGTGATTGACTATTTTTAGCCAACTTTTTCAATTCTTAGTAACTTAGTAATGGCTAAATTATCAAAATTAAACCATTCTTATACTTTTTTTTAATAACAAACAAAAATGATTATAAGAGTTTGTGCTTCATCTCCATATTGTACACATGATATTACATATGACATATCAAGCTCAGCTAATAGATCAGATTATAAAAGTTTCTTAGATGAGAAAGAGAATGTTTGTTTAATGTGTTTATAAGATAATAGATTTGTCTCATTTGATTCTTAATAATTATTATTCATAACCTCTTTAAGGGATTCAGCCATTTGAATTTATATTTTGAAAGATATTTTATTGCTATCAAAGTTTTCACAGAAACAGTTTCTATATATATTGAGCAGTATATAATGTATTGTACTTTATTTGTTTCAGTTAGATATAGTGCAACATTTTGATGAAACATTAAATTAGGACATTCTCTTGATTTAAGTATTGATCAATATTCATGAACACATTGAATAATTAAACATTTTATGCCGATAGGCATTTATTTTGTAAAAGTCTGGGAAAGCATATGTCTGATAAAATTTTCCAAGAAAATATAAAATTTAGATTGATATTTGTCATGTATGATTTTTTAAACTGTTCAGTCTGCAACTCAATCTTTTGTTTAAAAAAACTTGTGAATCTTACCTTGTATGATCTTGATGGACATTAAATACTATATTAGATTGGTACATTTAGATTTTTGATATTATATAAAATTGTGAGATATTTTATCTTTTTTTTTTTGATAGTGGTCACTGGTTGATAAGCATTAATTTTTTCTCTAACCAACTCCTCTCACTATTTTTCAAGTAACTAGTGGTAGATTTGGTTATATTTGCAACATTTTATTCTTACAATTTAACCTTATTCTAAATTATATTTTGATAATCTTTATATTATTTATAGAACAAGTTTATAAGAGAAAGACATTTTGAAAAATATTTGAACTTCGCAAAATAGAAAAATAGAGTACTAAAGTGAATATATAACTATTGCCTATTTGTAAAAATTATTGAATAAAATATTTATTTGAATTCCATTTTTAAAATGGAAACAAATTTTAGTTGAAACTTCATAAATCAGCAACATTATGTTTTAAAATTTAAAATTCCATGTATTATTATTAAAATTTCACAAAAAATTATATATTCGCTTTATGAAAGTATTTTTGTTCAGAAAATTAATCATAACTTCAGCTTTATCATAATTTTAACAACTTGTCTTCATAAAAAGCCAAACATTTACAAATAAAATGTAATTGTAATCACACATTCTTTTAGTTTGAAATAAATATTCTCCAAATACATTGCGTAAATATATAAATAAATTATCCAAAATTACAACTTGTCTTTCTAAGATATTAAAAGAAAAGGACACACTCTCAAAAGCAGAATCTATTAAGGGTATTTTTTTTTTTTGTATTATAATACAACCAATCAGGGTTTTGGCAGCTTTTTTCTTTAATTTGAAATTTGTATGATATCTGCAGAATACTGATATATTCAGATTTTTTTGAACTAATAATTTTAGTTCCAAATACTACTGTAAAAAAAAAAAAGAGCAAACTAGAAAATTAACAGAATAATAGATAACCGCAAAATAGCAAAGAAAAGCTGAAACTGATAGTAGCGCCATCAGAACACTTCATAATATACTGAAAATGCACTACTGTGCTGGATCACGTTAAGTAAGATTTGTCATATTCAGGTGTAAATTTGTAAGTTATATAAAATTGCATATTATTTTATTATTAAATTATTTTTTTGGTAAATTTGTATTTTTTTTATTTATTGTTCCCCACTTTAAATCATAGAATCAGTTCTTTAAAAGCTTCCTAGTAGTATTTGGTTAAATTTCCGAATTCTTATTTTAGCAAATTTGTGTTTATTTTTTGTTATAATTTTGAAATTTCAAATTATTTATTACAAATATATGTTTGTAAACAAAAATTATTCTTCAAAAAATATTACTTTAGCTTCTGCAAATATAGAAAAAAATAAATAAATTGCAGTACCCGATAAGATTTATGAGAGCAGTAATTTTATTTTTATTTATTAATTATCCACATCACTGATTAAAAAAAACTTTAAATTAAAAAACACAGACTTATTTTTAATTGTGTTTAAAATGCTAATGAAGTGAATAAAATTCTTTCCAGTAATTAGAAGCTTGCTAATTTTGGGACATTATTTTGATGCCCATATAACTTAGGCGTTTCTCTCTCACTATTTTGCAATTTTCTGTATCATTAAATTGCTAATATATATATATATTTGCAAACTAAAGTTATTATTTAATAATAAATCTTAAGATATTGTATTATTTAATAATAAATCTTAAGATATCGTATTATACTGACTTCATACAAATATCATATAAATATGAATCTGAAAATAAGCTGACAATGCTTGGTTTGGATAGCGTCGTGATTGGTAGATTATTTAACCTTAAAGCAATTCTGTGTGTGTTTTCTTTTAATATTTTAAAAAGAAAAATTGTAATTTTCAATCATTTATTTACATATTTAAGCTTATTTATGCGTCATATTTTAAATCAAAAAACTGTGTGATTACAATTAGATTTTATTTGAAAATGTTTGGTGTTAAGAAGAGAAGATAAAGATGTATTCTTGACAAAATAGAAGTTGTTTTTTAATGGCAAAAAAAAAAAAATGCTTCCATAAATGCCACAAAATAAATTTTTTATATTTTAATAATAGTAAATATAATTTTTACTTTTAAAACATATTTTGATTCTTTTTATGATGACTCAACTAAAACTCATTTCTATTTTTAAAATAAATTCAAATAAAAAATATTTTTTAATTAATTTTTTTTTATGCATAGACAATGTTACTATCCAGTGTATGAAGAGAACTATTATTACTACTAAATATTCACTATATTACTTTATTTTTGTAGTTGGTAAACCTAAAATATTAACTTTTAGAATATATTTTATCTGTAAGCTTATATTTGTAATATATAATGTAAAGATTATCAATATATGATATAGAATAAAGGTTTAATGGTAAAACTAAAATGTTGCAAATATGACTGAATTTTTTACTAAGGTCTTTCAAATCAAAGTGAGAAGAGAGTAATAGTAAATAAGTTATATCTAATGAAATTTTATTTAAAATTTAAAATACTATTTACAAATTTTCAAAAGTGTCAAAAACAATTCTGTTGCAGTTAAAATGAAAACATTCTATTTCAGCCAATTGCAATTTCTCCTGACTTATCTTTTTCTAAAAATAAATATAACCTATATCTAATTACATTATTCTTCTAAAATAATAAATATTACAGAAATATTTTGTAAAAAAAAATCTTAAGTATAGTACTGAAAATATACATTTTTATTTGCAAAATTGAAACAAAGAACCAGTACCTAAATACTAATCGTAAATCCTCAAATGTGGAAAGAGCAAGACACTACTAACCATCGGCAATAATGGTGGAATTCTGTCTCATATAATTAAAATTCTGCTATTTCTGGATTTTTTTTTTTTTAGATCTGAAAATTCAATATTTTAGTTCCAGATTTTGCCATTTGACTGAACACAAAACCAGTAAAGTAGATTAAAATAGCCACAGAAGAGTTAGTCAAAATTGAAGTGATCATCAGTATATCCAAGCATGCAAAAACGTTTTAGGAAAATCAGTTGCAGGATTATGTCTTTTCTGTAACTCCATATTTTTTATGAATCTATATTTTATTTATATTTTATTTTAGGCCTTCCTTCCAGTAATAATGAGTACTTTTACTACTATTATTTTTAATTATTGCTGGATTGTTTACTTTTATTCTGTTTCTATAGTTTTTTTTTAGCTTTTTTGTCAACATTATGCTATAGACTTTATATATTTAAGTCATCGTTTAATTTTTTTTTGCAAAATGATAGTCAAAAATTATTTTTTTCCACAGTTGTAGAAATTTTTATTTCATGCCTTGCTCTGAAAGTAGTTTAATGATTAATTTTATACCCTTTTATTTAACTTATTCTGTTGTTTAATCTTTTTGTTTAGAAAAAAATCTTATAACTCAATTTTTACTCACTTCCTAATTTCTGAAGCATTTGAAACTTTGCATGCATATTTATTTCCAGCGACAATATATTTTTTTTTATAGTTTGCAAAAAGTTTTAGCAAAAAAATTAATGGAAAATTAAAATTTTTAATTTTATTTGTAACATTGTTACTAGTAGTAACTAGCAATAATTTTTGTAAATAAAACTGTATGATTCATTGAAAATTAGATCAATTGAAATATAACTAAAAATTTAAATTTTTAATTTTATATGGAGTTTATTTTGGAGTATATGCAAATTCATTCAATTTTTTCAAAATTTAATTTAAATTAATTCACTTTATTTTGATAATTTAGTGTTATATATAAAATTAAAAAGTAGAAAATAATAAAAAAACACATTTGTTCACATAAATGTACTAAAAAGTAAATTAATATTTTTACAGCTTTGTCAAATAACAGCATGGTACATTCATGTTTAGAAATATTCTTAGTTATACACCTTTACTCTGGTTAGCAATGGAGATTTATGCAAGAATTCACTATAGCAATCGTCATCAATTTGTACCAACTATTTTGATATGCAATTGATTATTTGCTACAATAGTCTTTTAAAAAAATTTGAACTTTTCTCAATAGTGGCCATTCTATAAGATTGATGTTTTAGAATAGTGACTTCATTAAAACTATGTCAAGGAAAAGTAAAATGATAATGCTGAGATTAAAAATACCATACAGAGATTATTCAGTATACAATATTGTTTTGATTATACCATTAAAATATGACTAATGTATTTTATCTGATTTTCATACAGTATCCTTGCAAAGCACTTTTGTTTATGACATATCAAAAGTAAAGAAGATTTTCATTGCTAATGACTACAAACACACAAAAGTGATAGTTTCATTCAACACAACATGCATTCAAAAAGTTATTTTGATCACATAGAACTACAATGTAAAATATGTACATTAGGTAAAATATTTTCATTTGATGAATTTTGTGGATAAACATTGTTAGACATTATTTTGCTTGTGGCAAAAAATATATTAATCATATATATAGTTATTGTAAAAATTGTAAATTAATTTGAAGAAAAAAGAGAAAAAAAATGATTGGTGGTCGAGAGGTCAGCGCGACTGCCTTGCAATTGCAGGCAGTTGCTCGGGTTGCAGGTTCGCATCCTGGCCGATGCTATGACACTTAAAAAAAACTATATAATTAAAAGATAATAAACATAAGTTAAGAATATCACTTATTTGCCAGCTTTAAATCAGTAATCTCATAATGGCAGCCTTTTTTGTAAACTATAAAAAAATTCACTTTTACAGTTTTGACAAAAAAAAAAGGTTGAATCATTTAGCAATGAACTGTATATTACATTTCTTTATCAATTTTTTAATTTGTATTTATGTGAAATAAATAAATTGGCATAGTATTTTAAAAAATAAATAACAGCAGAAAATGAAAAATTTTATAATTTATTGGTTAGATATCACAAAAATAAAAAATGTTGATAATAGAACAAAGTGCATAAAAAAATAAATTTAAAAAATACATTGTGATTAGTTTTTTTCTTAATACTTTAATTTACCAGTTGTGATTCAGGAAATATTCTCTCACTATGTAAGAAGCTTAAAATGGCAGACAATCAATGAAAAAAATGATATATTTATATTTAAAAATTATGATTTTTATATGCTTAGTAAAATGTTTATTTATTAATTAGGTAATTTTTTAAATTTATATTTTACTTTTTCAATTAAATTTTTATATATTTTGAATTTAAAGTAATAAATTACTAATTTTCTTTTAAGACCTCATTATAATTGCTTATTTTTCATGCCAGATCTTACTTTTACAACACATTTTAGGAAACCAATTGTCATTGCTAAACAGGTTAAAGATATTCTTTACATACGCAGTTTATTGCTCAGAAGAAATTTCTTTAAAATACAGCAATTTATTATATATATTGCTAGTGACTTTGGTATGAGTATGAATCTTAATTTGATTTACAAATAATCTCTTATTTTAATAAATAAATGCTATTTTTATTTTTGTCTTAAATTTGTCAAAAATTATGATAAGTCAACTTTATTTTTTAAATGTAGATAGAATATAATTAGTCTTTCAATTTCTATTATTTGGGCATTTTTATGTTAGTTTGTAATGATAAGCAAAAGTGTAGGCTATAATTTGTGAAGTGTACTGAATGTTGTGGAAGTTTAACATATTTTTATTGCAGTTCAGTGCAAGAGGAAATAAAATTACAATTCATATTTTAATTATAATACTTATTAGGATTGAGAAATTATGGATTATGTTAAAGTATCTATGATGCTATCAAATGCAATCATGTTTCTTTAATAATGAAAAAAATTGTTAAAAAATTAGGTTGTCTTTTCTCATCCATAAGCTGTGTAAAAATGCAGTTTTATTTAATCAATTATCTCTTAATAACAGCTATAAGCAAGCATAAGAATTGATGATAATGTGTATTGGCTTAAAACCAATTCTGCCTGATAGGATAGTGGTGGCTATGGTTATTAAAGAACCAGTCACCAAAATGTATAGATACTAAACTGAGTTCAGATCTATATGACTATATAAGCTAATGAACTTGGATTGAAAATATTATAGGGTCTTTAAGACTCATAGTTTTATAGTTAAGTAGACATAAAAGATGGCTGCTGGAGGGTTGCATTAGATCCTAAGATCTAGGTGCAGTATTATCAGATCCAAGGCTCCTACCTCATGAAGGCCACAAGCTAGAAACTAGTCTGGGGATATTAGATGAGTAGGGACTAGATGGGAATATTATGCACAAGCCTTCTGGCATCCATTGATTACTCTGTCTTGCATTGAGTGGCAATACGTATAGAGAGTTTTGCCTGTTTTAATAACAGTTATAAGCAAGCATAAGAATTGATGATCATGTGATGTTTATTGGCTTAAAACCAATCCTGCCTAATAGGATAGTGGTGGCTATGGTTATTAAAGAACCAAAGTCATCAAGATATATAGGTACTGAATTGAGTAGACCTATATGACTATATAACCTTGGATTGAAAATATTAGTGTTTTCAATTTAAGACTCAATTTTGTAGTTAAGTAGTCATAAAAGATGGCTGCTGAAGGGTTGCCTTAGATACTAAGATCTAGGTGCAGTATTCTCAGATCCAAGGCTCCTACCTCATGAATGCCACAAGCCAGAAACTAGTCTGGGGATATTGGATGAGTAGGCACTAGATGGGGATTTTATGCACAAGCCTTCTGGCATCCATTGATTACTCTGTCTTGCACTGAGTGGCAATACGTATAGAGTTTTGCCTGTTTTAATAACAGTTATAAGCAAGCATAAGAATTGGTAGTCATGTGATGTTTATTGACTTAAAACCAATCCTGTCTAATAGGATAGTGGTGGTATGGTTATTAAAGAACCAAAGTCACCAAAATGTATAGGTACTGAACTGAGTTCAGACGTATATGACTATATAAGCTAATGAGCTTGGATTGAAAATATTATAGTATTTTCAATTTAAGACTTATAGTTTTGTAGTTAAGTAGAGATAAAAGGTGGCTGCTGGGGGGGTTCCTAAGATCTAGATGCAATGTTCTCAGATCCAAGGCTCCTCACTGACAAAGGCCACAAGCCAGAAACTAGTCTGGGGATATTGGATGAGTAGGCACTAGATGGAGATTTTATGCACAAGCCTTATGGCATCCATTGATTACTCTGTCTTGTACTGAGTGGCAATATATATAGAGTTTTGCCTGTTTAATCTATCTCATACTGCTAACACACTTGATCTCACATGTCAAAAAGATAAACAATCACCAATATACGTACTTCATGCTAAACCAGCACTCACCCGTTGGTCCAGATTATCATTTCCACACACATATACAATCATTGCTCAGCTTATATTATGATAGCCAATCTTCATACTTTAATGGGCAGGATTCAATCCACTTTACCCCACAACTCCTCAGCCACCCATTTCATTGAAAATCTGATGATGGAACACTCAAAGCCCACAAGAAGTTTGTCAGCAGTATGAGATAGCATGGATAGTTGAGGGTCATTATAATACAAAAATAATCATAAACTTTCCAAAAAATCAAGTTTTTAGACCATTATATTTTCTTGAAGTAATCTAGCAAAGTTCAAGATCGTCAAATATACATTAACTAAGAATCAATGTGTGGCTTCAGTTATTTTGAAATTCCTGATTATTTAATTGCCATCTTTGAATTTTTTTGAAATTAAAATATTAGAAAATAAATATACATGAATTTTAAAACTGTAAAAAAAAAGTGTTAGCAACATTTCTTAGTAGAGGGCGAAACACAAATTTAATTTCTAGATTTTTAAGACATGGGTCCATCACTTGGATAAATTGCTTGGTTAAAGGACTAGCTAGAAATCTTGATAAAACAGAAAATTATTCTGTAAATAAAATTCAAAATACTTCATTGAACATATTAGGAGTTAATTAAAGCCTATGCCATGTTTATAGAAAATGCATATGTTTACTTTTTTTTTTAAATGATCTATTTATTTTATAATTAAAATAAATTACAATTATAAAAATAAATAATATATTTATATTCAATAAAATAATTAAAGACTTGTTGTACTAATAAACTATATGTTTAAAGATATTAAAAATATTAAAAGTGTTTCATATTCCCATAAAAATAGTTTAAAAAAATGAAATCTAAATTTAATATTTATACATTGATAATTTTGAAATATTAATATTATTATGTGCCTTATTTATTTTATTCTAAGCTCATAAGTGTCTAAGCCAAGAATTTTTTTTTCACGGGGGGGGGGGGGAGGGGGGCAAATGTAATAATATATATTATGTCCAAATTAATAGTTATAAACAGAACAAAAAAAATTTATTGGCTTATCAATATAACAAATATTATTATTTATTACCATTATTGTTTTTATGGTTGAAAATAATATTATTGAAATAATACTAATATTATTGATATTAGTTTATAAGACAAATTATTAAACTGATCCAAATGTCTTCTTGTATATATTTTATAAATAGTGTTTTCCAATATGTAGATAATCTGTTTTTAAATCACAGTTTATATTTAATAATAAAAACAGTAATCCACATAAAGTTAATTATAAAAGAACAAACATATAGAATAAAAAGGTATAACACTAACAATAATAAGATTAAATTATTTAAATATTGTATTGGTATAATTATCAATAAAGCAAGTCATATATAATGTGACATTGCTTTTATAAGCTTGTATTTACAAAAATGAAATACAGAGAGAACACTCATAGCTCAAACAAGTTCTTAATTGTTAAGTGCAGTAAGAGAAAATATTTAAAATCTCTCCAAAATACTTATCCCAGACCAATTGGTTTCGAGCTTATGGCTCACCTCAGTGAGGAGCTAGAATATTCAGACCCTAGATCTAAAATATCAATTCAAAACCCAGCACTTGTTTTATATGTAATACTTAAGTAGAAACTGAAGTTTTTAGACATGAAAATGTCTTTTATACCAGCTATCTAAGTTAAATAACAGTTGCCTACTTTTATATATAATATTTAATAAATAAATAAATAATATATATATATATTTAAATTGTTTTATATGGGATTTGAGAAAGGAAACATGCAATCACAGTATTAATCTTTACAGATATAGGGGTTTTCTAAGCAATAAAGTTGTATCTATAAAATTTTTAAAAAAATAATATTTTTAAAACTATTGCTATTCCTAAAAGTATATATATTTAAAAACTGCAATAAAATATTTTTACTTTTAAGCAATTACACACAAATAGATTTCTTCATTGAACAACCAAGTATGTTGAATTTTTTTTTTAAAAAACAAAGCAATGAAAATTAAAAAAATGCACAATAAGAGAATTAAGGACTAAGAGTACTTCAAGGTTCATTATTACTTCATATTAGACTATAAGCACACATTTTCTTTTAAATTATTCATTAGTTTTAAACTCAAAACACATATGCAAATAGACTTGAAAAAATTAAAAATAAAGAAACATAATATCTAACATATTTAATTCAGAGACCAGAGTCAAAAATAATTCTATTGACAGAACTCAGCTCTCTCACAATTTGTATTTATATTATCTGACTTCCTTTTTGTTTTCTAATTTTAATTTATATCAATTTTCTGCACAATAAATTTCAAACATAAATATGCTCCATGCCAACTAATACATTCTTACACTACAAGCGGTTTCTAAATAAATAGACCCAATTTGTCATGCCTGCTCTAGAGGAGAGGAGACCTTTAATCATCTATTAAATATATGTCCAGGCTATTACAATGTTAGAAGTGTCATCTCTCAACTCTGCATTATAGCAGTGGATAAAATCCTAGACATCAGGGGTTGTTTTTTTCTCTGGATTCTTTACAGTTATCAGGTTATCTATCTTCCTGACATACACTTTTTGGTACACAACAACACCGGACCCCAATGCTATATTTTGCGATAAGCTCAAAGCTCTTCAAAACAAGGATAAGATATTATCTTTTAGATTTTTATTTATTAATACATGGAGCCTACTAGTATGGCCAACAGACCCTACATGAATATTGGACCTGATATATCCACATTGTAGTGTATCGTAAATGAAGTAGTCTATGATGCAACATGCCGGATTCTACTAGAGACATTGATTTCACACTACATGTATCCCAGCTGATAAGTTAGTATTATTGGGCCAACCTCAAAAGGGATGGTCAATACCAACAAAATGGAATGTATGTACTCATTTATCAACCTGCTAGTGCAGAGAATGGCTCTGGTATACATCTTCCAGACCAATACCAGCAATGGATGAGCCAACATTAACAAAGTGCATTTATTATTCATCTGTACAATTTTATTATGTCAATAAATATATTTTTAAAATAAAATAATTCATTCAAAATATCCTAAATTGGATAAATCACTCCTCCTTGATAATTAATTATTAGATAATAATACTAACTTTAGAAATTATTTCTTTATCCCCTATAGCTTTTTTTAAAACTCAAAGTGATATGAAGAAAAAACTATTACTGTACAAACTTTATATTTCTTTGTTGAAGAGTTTTAACAAATAAGTAAATACATGAGATTGACTCACCTGATCTTACAACTACCTTTATTATTTCAATTTTTTAAAATAAAGATGAAAGAAAACTCTAGTAATTATTAGGGATTATCATTATTATTTACACTAACATTTGTATTTTCGAAAATTTTATACTTCCATTCATAAATGAATGCTTAATAGAGACTATTGTTATAATGAATCAGGATTATAAATATTGCTTTAGACACTAGGCAAATAAGAAGTGTAGTAAGAAAATGCAAGAAAAGTGTTGTATGACATAAATTGCTTTTATAAATTTAGTGAAAGCATTGAACTGAGTCAATCAAGAAAGTATATAGTAATAATTGAAATTAAAAGATTGTTCACTGAAATTTTGTTTGTATTATATAGTTAAAACATAATGTTATAAGATGAACCAATACTTTTATGAGATATGCAGGGATAATGTTAAACAAGTTTTAAAATACTTATTTTAGTCTCAATATTGTTAACTATTTTTGTGATAGTGCTCTTTAGAATAATAGCATCAAGAGGTGACATAAGTTTGTTACTGATCTTTTATAATTTCAGTCAATTTAAAGCAAAAACAAGGACATTGTCTTGGCTTCTAGATTTACAATACTATGATAATTCTGCTATTGTTACCAATTAAAAATAATTTAAAGAACGAGTAGATATTATGAATATATTCTAAAATGAACTTGTTTCAGTAATTAATGTTTAAAAAATTCAGTCCTTTGTCAGCTGATGTAAAAAAAACCCAGCAAAACTAATTTAAATAGTTGTCAGTTTGAGAAATTTCACATTGCAAGCTCATAATCATTCACCTTTAAATATAACTTTTCCAATGATTTTACATTTTATCAAATGAGAATTCCCACACTACTGACTTCAAAAGTGTATAGAAGTAAATGATATTTTGCCTATCTTTATTCATCAACAATTAAAAAGAATTAATATTAGTTATTTTCTATGTCTCCATATAGATTTGAAATATGGATCTGAGAGAAATTAAGAAAGATAATAATGCTTTTAAACTATGATGCTGGAACAAACATGGGGATGCTTGATCAAATTAGATGTGAAATATCATTTGAAGTATAAATTAGCAAATGAATGAAATTGATTATAAAATAATAGCAAATATGATTATGAACAGTCCAAAACAAACAAACAAACAAACAGATCATCGGTTTTTTTAAGGGAACATTATCCATATAATCACCAGAAGTCAAAGTGACTTGATTTGATCTAATAATAATTGTATTAATAGAAATTTATTAACATCTCATAAACACATGTAGTCATTCTAACTACAGGGATAAAAAAGAAAGAAAAATAACAAAAAGTAAAGTTTTGCAATGATTATAGAAACAAATCTATAAACCATAAACATTGTCATGCTGGTTATTTATTCTATTATTTTATATCTTTTTATAAGTAATTCTAATGTTTAAGTAAACCATCTTTTCAGGTATAATGATCTAATTAGATTTGTGAAACAATTGGATCAGAGATACTTAAAAAGGATTCATCCAACATTTAATCATTTACCAAATAAAGGAGAAAACTCTATATGTGCTAAATCTGTTTTCATAAGCTGCTTTACTTTGCATACACATACATACTTGTTTACAAAAATTAAAAAAAGAAAAATGTTGAACATGTGACTGCACAAAGACAATCTCATTGTCATAGCTTGTCCAGAGAGATGACCACAACATGACAAGAACATGATAAACAGGTATTATAACAACTTAATTGATGGAAGACAATAAAATTTAAAAAAATAAATTAAAAATAACAGAGAATCAGAACAAAGAAAAAATAAAAAAACTTTGTGTCAGAATCAATACCTAATCTTTGATAAGCCAACATCACATCTTGTAAGATAGCAGAAGATATTCTTATTTCCAGTTTATTGACTATTTCAATTAATTTTCCTATCTGAAGGTCATTCCAATATCCATCAATTTGGATTGTCAACGATAGTCAGAGTTCAACAATCAGCTGAGTATTTATATAAGTATCAAGTTTTATATTGAAATACTGAATTACATTATTTTAAAAACAATAAAAAAAGCAGAACCCATACATAATTTTATATTAGTATACATATATTTTATGTGTAAATAACAGGCAGGTTTAATGTGCAGAAATGGGTTATTATGTATGTACATTTATTTGATGTCAATGATTGCAGGGCAGGTATAAAATATAAACAGATACAAAAAAATAATCTAGATTTAATAAGAGATAATAGTTTTTTTCAATCCTGACCCAAATTTTTTTACTAATATTCACAAAACTGATATCTATTTATTGATGAACCCAAAATTTCTAAACAATATCTGACAACTACGAGGTTTTGTTTTCTTTTTACGGTGTTCAAACTTAGTCAGTTATAAAGCAATTCATTTAAGCATCATAAAATATAAAAGTAACCACAAACTTAGCTTCTGTAGAAGGATCATATTTACCACATCATTATTCAGAGTTGCATCACATTACATATTTTTTTGTTTTTTCAATCATCATATTGCCACTCATATGACTAAGCTTCTGTAGAAGGATCATATTTACCACATCATTATTCAGAGTTGCATCACATTACATATTTTTTTGTTTTTTCAATCATCATATTGCCACTGATATGACTAAGTTGGATGATATGAGATCTTTACTCTTACAAAGTTAATAGTAGCTAAAAACCAACTTGCCAACCAATAGTGAGTAGCTATCTGAAAAAAAAAACCCATTGTCTGCTTATAACTTGAACAACTTTTCAAGTTTACCTACTCACATTTGATATCATGATAGAACAATGTTCTAACTACTATATTATTACATCCCATTGCATGCCATAACTTAATATTTTTAAGTCATTTTTTCATTATGCGAATATATACACCCATATATGTAAAGCCATTAATTTGCTAAAAAGCCACAAAAAGATATTAAGATGTTCCTCTCAATGTACATATACCTAGATGGATTTGAACTCACAATTTTTCCATCTATTCGTTCTCCACTCTACCTCAAGCAACCAATATACATGCCCACACACATGCGAAAACGTTACATCATCCCCAATACATGTATTTCATGCAGAACATGTATCACATGTGTGTGGTCATGTATATCAGTTGCTTGAGATAGAATAGAGGATGAATAGACTGAAAAATCCAGAGTCCAAATCCCTGTATTTATATATATAAGAAATTCAGTATAAGCAAATTACATACTGTCTTAGAATTATATGTATAATAAAAATAAAAGAACATTTATTTAAAAAAAAATATGTATTATTGTGATTTATACGAAATCAAATTTGTTTCTGCATATAAATAAAAATATCTGGCACTCTGACAATGTCAATGACTATTTTATGAAATATTTTATATGAACACTATTAAAGCATTGTCTAAGAAAATGTTATTCCAAACCTCTTGCTGAGATAAAACAAAAAGAAAATGGACATAAATGACCCACATCTAATATGACAGAACAATTTATTAATCCAACCCACTCTTCACCGGAATACTTCATTTACAATCAATGATTTTTTCTCAGCATTTTTTCCATAAAATTTTGTGAGGAAATTTTATCTACTTTGTTTTTCTTTTTTAAATAATAATAATAGTAATGAGATAAATTTATGCTGAACAACAGCTTCAGATCGTTTTCCAATCAGCTGGATTTCAATAATAAATGTGATATAACCTTCTGACATATCCAATTCATGAGTATGTAAAAATCAATGTATAAACACAATATAATTTTGTTACCTTTCACTATAAGATTTAAAAGTATATTCTTTGCCCTTTCTCATACAAGTAATAAAACAATTGCCAATTTATTAAGGGTTCACTAAAATTGTAAAACTGATCTAGATAAAAGTAGCAACACAATGAAAAATGATTTCAATATAAATGTGAATGTTTATACTCTATACACTTTGGCATTTACGTTTTGGTTCAATACACACTTATATATATAGATATGCTTAAATTACATTTATTAATAAATATAAATATTATTCATTCAGAATAAAAGGGCAACGGGGGGGGGGAGCTAAGATTGTATGGTAATTATAAATATCTCCTAAATTATATTTGTTATGAAAAGTGAGACTTTTATTCTCTACTGGTTAATAATTAATTAATCAGCTTAACAATATAGAGAACACATGCACATACTTTACATTACTAGACTTAATAAAATAATTGTTTTAAAAGATACATAAGACAAAAGTCAAATAATGAATTTATGCAAAAACTAATAATATTTATTCTGGCAATATAAAATCAATCCTTTAAAAATGAACTTTTGAACAACTGATGATCAAATAATGCCTTATTGTGTGCATTTTTCAGTATGAATCTTAATATATGAATTTTTTCTACAGTACAGGCTTTTTCATACCTGCATTCCAATATGTAATATATAGGAAGTTTGAACTCAGACTTTCACATGACCCTCAACTATCCACACTATCTCATACTGATCACCAATTCTTATGCTTGCTTATAACTGTTATTAAAACAGGCAAAATTCTCTTTGCTTACTGCCACTCAGTGCAAACCAGATTAGTCAATGGATGCCAGAAGGCTTGTGCACAAAATCCCCATCTAGTGCCTACTCATCCAATATCTCCAGACTAGTTTCTCGCTTGTGGTCTTCATCAGGTAGGAGTCTTGGATCTGAGAATACTGCACCTAGATCTTAGGATCTAATGCAACCCTCCAGCAGCCACTTTTTATCTCTACTTAACTACAAAACTATGAGTCTTAAATTGAAAACACTATAATATTTTCAATCCTAGCTCATTAGCTTATATAGTGATATAGGTCTGAACTCAGTTTTATGTGATGGGGGAGGTCTTTTCCACTTGAGAAAAAACACATAAATGTTTTTAAAAAATATCTTAATTGCAATATATATAGATAAAATTATAAAAATTTAAGCAACTTTTCTTTAGACGAATGTAAATTGAAGTTATGTGTACTGACACACATTCATAAGAAAATCTGTAAATTGAATGAAAACCAATATAAATATAAAATGGAAGCTAAATGCTTTGAGGGTTTTAATGAGGACATTTAACGTCCCAGAAAGCACTTAGCTTCCATTTTAAATTTATATTAATTTTTATACAATTTATAGCTTTTCTTATGAATGCATGTCAGTACATATAACTTTAAATATAGATATATTAAAAATACAAAAATTGGTATTTATAATGTATAAATAGTTACTTATTTATTATAAATTATAATTATGATTTTGAATCAATATTTGAGAAAATAAAATACATATAAAGCTTTTAAATATATTAAATTTATTAAGCACTAGCAGATGATGTAATAATAACGTGAAAGGCTAAAATCTTCGACAGAAGTGCCTTAAAAATGTTTATATGGCAGCCAATCAGATGTAATAATGACTGCATGTGGAGCTCTCAATTCAAGAACAGAAGCCAGAACCATGAAAAAAAGATGGGACCCATCTTATTCTTCTTCTGGCTTGTGTTTTTGAATTGAGAGTTCCATGTGCAGTCATTATTACATCTGATTGGCTGACACATAAGCATTTTTAAGGCACTTCTGTCAAACGTTTTAGCCTTTCACATTATTAGATCTTCTGCTAGCGCTAGTTACTATTATTTCATTAGATTTGAAAATTGCTTCATTGTAAATCAAAAGATTTCGCGTTGTTTATTTATATATAATATTTAGTGAATTAAATGTGAAGGTGTTTTAAGCTTCACGCTCTTAGTTCGGAATGCTTGAGTCTGACATTTATATATAAATTTAGGTAGAGAAGAAGATGGGTCACATCTTTTTCTTGTGGTTCTGGCTTGTGTTCTTGAATTGAGAGTTCCACATGCAGTCATTATTACATCTGACTGGCTGTCACACAAGCATTTCTAATGCGCTTCTGCCAAAAGTTTTTAGCCTTTCACGTTATTATATAAAGCTTTTGTTTTTTTTAAATGTTTTATTGTGAATCCATTAATAACATTGTCCTAATTTAATTTTTTTTGCGAATTCTGATTCAGTAGATGAAAATATTAATGTGGAGAATCATTCTTCACCCATGCTGATTTCACATTATCATGTCTTAAATGGTATGAAACATTTAGGTATACACATTGTATGTTACTGAAGAATCTGCATTACCACATAATCAGTGCTTCTACAATTGTATTACTTTGCATGTGATATTTATTTCAGGGCTTACAAATTACAGAGTTTTGGCAAAAATAAAAAAAAGAAAATGTAGTTTTACTTAAAATATAAAATGTTTTATTTTTTGATTATTGCAAAAGATATAGATTATGCAGGCTCAGACCTTTATAAATATGAAGCCTTGTGTCATTGTACCATTTTCAGACAGTCTCTGTTCATGGGACTAGAGGCAGTGGAATTTTGCTTGCACAAAGGTGTCGTACTCACACAGTGGCTCTGCCTATAATAATACTAATTTTTAATTTTGTATAACAAAATCAAAAAATTTGTAATTGTATGTTAAATGTTCATTTTCAAAACAAAATATATCAGAAAAAAATATGGTAGAACATTATAATGTCAGTCTAAAAGAAATGGTAAACATGTAATCAAAGAGTATAGTGTACTGAATATGTTCTTTTATAAAGAAAAATAAATAAATATTAAGCTACGTGAATAGTGTTTTAATTTCAATTCCATATGACTGTTGAAATCAAAACATTTGAAATTCCATGAGAATAAAAAATGGCAGTGTTAAAGTTTAAGCAATTGTATCAGTCATTTGATGTAATATAGTGTGATAAGTTAATATTGTTTATATAACATATTTTAAAGAAGTTTAATTTATTCGTAAGTTGTATGAATGAGTACTTGTTTGTAATTATAATAACTGAAATCAAAAAGTTTTTGTGATTCTATGCTAAAGGTTTATTTTCAATTAAAAAACAATCTTGAAAACAAAATGGTGACAGTTTTAATGTTCAAATGTGGATGTATCATTCATTTGATGTAACATGTGGTAAATCCATATTATATACATAACATTTTTTAAAGTTTAATTTATATGGATATATAGTTATTCATGATTCGGTATGACAGAACATTTATCATTTTTGTTAAAAGTTCATTTTCATATAGAAACATAGGGAGGAGGGTGCCAATAATTCAGTATAATTCAATGTTGCATAACTACTTGAATATAGGAATATCTTCAGGTAACAACTTCTGTTACTGAAAAATTTAAATTGTTAAAAAGTTTATTATCAATTGTGAGTGAAGTATAAAATTGAAAAGTTTGCAGTTTTATGGTAAACATTTACCCCAAAATGTCAACAGAAAAAGAATTTTCAGGCAACAATCATTTTTACATTATACCAATCACTGTTTGGAAAAATATATGAAGAAGCCTCATCTTTTTTTTTTTTTGCATTTTTTGCCATTTAAAGTAAATATAAATAAGTATGTATTTAATTGTATTTTTTATTTAATTTTGAGAAGCCATACAAGTTTTTACTGATACATTAATTAACATGCTTTTAAAAGTTTTTTTTACCATCACTTTTATAAATATATGAAATGTAGCAATTTTTATTATATTACTGATAGTTAAATTTGTACCATATGTTTAAGTCATTGTTAGTACATTTTATTTTTAATCATTTTCCATTTCACCAAGGTAATTACAGGTTTTCATTTCAATAACTTTATGCATTTTCAGAAATCTTCCAAATCCAAAAAGCAATTTTATCCCAGGAGTTCAAAATAATGGAAATCTGCCTATATAATATTTTCAATTAAAATAAAAATTATTTATACTTTTAGTCTCTTTTGCATCTTATGTCCACTAACAATATCCATGAAATCTGTCTTTCTATACTAAATTTAGCTTGTGTTCAAACAGTTTTTTTGCAATACAAGGACTTTCATATATTTGGTGGAGATGTAACATAAGTATATAGGTTTTATATTAGTATATTTATAAGCTTCAATTTATTGAAATGATAATAGTTTTCTGAGGTAATTTTTATAATAACTGTGATATGTTAGTATTACCAGCAGTTTATTATGAATAATAAGAAATTGGCAAAGCAAAAAAGATCTTATTGTTATTAATTGAAGAAATGCCTGATTTGAATATCATGGCTACAATGATTTTTTTTGGAGAAGAGTCACATTCCATTGATCTCTTTAGATATGATAATATTTTCACTGCAATTTTTTATTATTATATATTAAAACTCAAACAAACATCAAATAATAAATTTCATCAAAAATAAAATGGAAAATGTATACATTACATGAATTAAAATAGAATTTATCTATGAATTTTTATTTAATGTCTGTTTAATAGTAAAATTTCAAAATATTTTAAAACATGTCATCTATCATTAATATAAATATTTTTATTATATATATAATTTAAAAACTTTGATCACAATAAAATGCTTCAAAAATAAATTATGAAATATTTATAAATATATTAAATAATCTCAATATTACCACATATTCTTTTAAATTTATAAAAATAAAGATATAATAAAAGACAAATGACCATCACAGTGCATTTTATGCTAAAACAGCACTCATCATTTGATCCAGGTCATATCTTTTATATGAAAAATATCTATTTTAAATAATTACATTTTGAATTACAAGTGTCAAACTAACTCAACTTACATCTTTGAGTTAGTTTGACATTTGTAATGCAAAATGTAATTATTTAATGCAGATACATATTTTTCATATAATGGAGATATAAGAGAGATGATGACCTGGATTAACTGATGAGTGTTGGTTCAGCATGAAATGCATCTTGGGGGTTATTTGTCTTTTACTGTAACTTTATGTATATGAATTTAAAAGAATATATGGTAGTATTTAAGTTATTTAATATATTTATAAAATATATTTAATTGTAACTAATGTACCTAGATGTCACTAACAATCAAGAGAAAAGTTAATGCTAAATGGGAAAAGCACTCAGAAAAGAAGTTGGCTAAAATAGATAATTATAGAGAGGGAATGAAATTGAATAGTAAATTGTTGAAGGATAGTAATAAAAGTGGAAGAGATGGGAGTAAAAAATTTTGGAATTACATTAAAAGGAGAAATGTAGGGGGAAGATAGTATTACTAGATGATGAGGGAATAGAGTGTAGCTCTAGAGAAGACTTAGAGAGAATCTTAAATATATATGTAATGGATATAGAAAAGATGTTAGATGTGAAGGACAGTGATAGAAACCACAAAAGCATATAGTAATGGGAATATTAGGTTTACAAAAAATGAACTGAATGAGGCAGGGAAGAAATTGAAAAGTGGAAAGGCAAGAGGTTTAGATGGATGGGCAGCAGAGATGGTAATGAATTTAGGGTATAGGGCAAAAGTAAAGCTATTATCCTGTTTTAATAAGATGGCATAAAAGAGAGTTTTTCCAGGTAATTGGAGTAATACAAGAGTAAGATTATTATTTAAAGGAAAGGATAAGGATAATAGAAAGTTAAACAATTATAGACCGATAGCAGTAACATCAGTTTTATATAAAGTTTTCTCATATATGATGGCTGGAAGAATTGCAAAATGGATGGAAGATAATAATGTAGTGGGGGAAATGCAAGGAGGTTTTAGATCAGATAGGTGTATAGGAGATAGTTTATTTGTAGTTACACAACTTATGGGTATGAGTAAGAATTCAGATAGACAGTTATATATGAGTTTTATAGATATAGAGAAGACACATGATAGAGTAAATAGAAGTAGATTATGGGTAAGTTTAGCAAATTTGGGAATGGATGAAGCTTTAGTGTATATTATTAAGAAATTATATGAAAATAATTACTATCAATTAGGGAATATAGAATCAGTTAAAGTTAAAAATAGGGTGGGACTAAGACAAGGATGCTCTATGTCACCTATTTTGTTTTTGTAGTATTTTAGTGAAATGGAGAGAGAAAGATTAGGAAGAGGGATAGAGATACCATTAATAGATGGCAAGGGAATGTATACTTTGTCAGGTCTTTTTTTTTGCGGATATTTGTTTACGGGAAGAAAGAAGAGAACATATGGAAGTTATGCTGAGGATATGTGCAAGGGTGGGTTAAGAGATGGGTATTAAATTTAGTGAAGAAAAATCAAATATAGTGATGGTTAATACTGGGAAAAGAGAAGATGTAGAATTTTTATTGGGGGATATAAAGTTAAGTGTGATGAATAGATATAGTTATTTGGGAATTATCTTAAGTAATCAGAAAAATTGCTTGAATGAATGGAGAAAAAAATTGATAAATGAAGCAAAGAAAAGAAAGGGATTGATAAAGAAATTAACAATGTTTTCATATAATAAATATGATGTAGCTAGAATTGTATGGAAGAGAGTTGCAGTAGTAGGGGTTAACATATGGCAATGATGCATTATGTGTTAGTAAAGGGGTATTAGATTACTTAGAAAAAGTACAAAGGGAAGTAGAAAGACATGCATTGGATGCAGATGTGTGGACAGCAAGGGAGGCAATTCAAGAAGAAATGGGATGGTCAAGTTTTTATATGAGAGATGCAAAAAGTAAAATGAAAATGTTTGGTAGGTTGCAGTTTATGGATAATAAAAGAATAGCTGAAATAGTATTTAATTGGGTTACAAGTAAAGGGCAGGCAACAAGATGGGTGAGAGAGGTAATGCAGTATGTAAAAGATTTGCATAAAGAATTTATATCAGTATACTTGTACAAAAGGTGGGATAATTGTGTTAGGAGGATTGTTGAGTGTTATAGTAGTAAGGAATTGGATAAAAGAATAGATGCATTAATATAAAATAGAGAGATGGAGAACTAGTATGGAGAGTAAAAAGAGTTTAAATATATATAGAATAACAGAACATTATGTGTCAGCTAATTTATTGTAATAACAAGGAAAATAGTTTATAGTTTGTCGTTAAGACCTGTAGAGGTCCCTACCTTCGTATTTTCATGTGCAAATTCTTAAGGTTTACAGCCTTAATAAATATTACTTTCATAATCAATGTGCGTTTAAATAAATTTATAATTACAACTTTATTATTTAAGCCTCAAACAGGATCTTTAGCAACAAGAGAATATACATATAAATGGAAAAATATTAGTGATTTAGTCTGCAAATTGTGTAAGGAAGGCATCAAAAATATTAAACATTTGTTAATTGAATGTAAATGCTTGAAAGCAGAAAGGGTACAAATAATAAAGTTATGGAAGAATAAATATGAACAAAGTGATTATACAGAAAGTGGGTTATTGGTTTTTATGCTGGGTTTGGGAAAAGATAAGGGGGATTTAGATATAAAAGCCATAGAGTTGACAAAGGTTATGTTGTGGAAATGGGATGGAGCAGATTATGGGAATACTTAGGGTGGGGAATGGAAATGAAAGGAAAGGGAAGGTAAAGTGGCTAACAGGTTTCTCTGGGCATAGTTGCCGAGAATTCCTGACTCCGTTTAAGGAGAAGTCACAGTGCATCACATCACATAATTTTTCTTAGAGAAAATATTTCTTTTGCATTTGTGCAACGTTTTTTTTTTCTATGATGACAGAAAAGCAAAGTTTATTTTTATTGGTTAATAAAGATTTTTTTTTTTTAAAAAAATTAATATTCATTTTTATTAACTGTGATGTTTACATGTAATTTTTGTTTGAATATGTCTGGTTATTAAAGGAAAATTAGCCTATTAAAAATACAGGAGTATTACTAATTTTTATTATTTTTTTTAATTGAAAAGTTGATTTAATATTTTTAAGATAATTTTAATTTTTAGGCTTTATGATTTTAATAAAATATTTCTAGAATAAAAAAAAATGGAAGATTTTTTTTTTTTTTTTGTTAATGTGCATCAAAATTAAGCTTTTTTTTTTTTTACTTGCTATATTTTAATTTTAGAAATTATGATTGTGATATATATATTAAATATCATTATAAGCAATATGATCATTGCATTCAATAAAATATTTAAAAGTAATGGTAAAAGAAAGCACCATAACTAAACACAGTTTATTCATTATATTTATTACATACAGGGTTAGTGTTTTTAAAACTCTTTTAATATGTTTAAAATTTATAATATGTTGCCAATCTGTGGCAGTGAGTTAATTTTTTTTTTACTGTAGGAAAACATTATAATTGCTCATTTTTATAAGTTTATCATTTATAATTTCTTTTGGAGAATACATGGCTGCATATGTTCATCAAAATGAAAAATTAACAAGAAGGATTGCCACATATTTAGAAAGAATGAAAACATTCCAGTTTTCTTAACATGCACTGAATAAAATAATATTAATTGAATAGAAAATACTAAATATGTCATTGAAAAAAATATTTTCAACAAAATACATAAAGTTATTACACTTTCATTAAGTGTTCATAATAACCAGAATTTTACCAGTTGGTTTAAGAATCTTAATTTTATTATTTATTTTTCTATACAGTATAACAATTTCATCTGTTAGTTGCTATACTCAAGTTATCAGTTTTAAATAACATAGTTATAGTAGCATAATCTCCAGATATGAGGGTTAACCGCAAATATCCAATAAGTTGTATTTAACTAGGAATGTCATTACCATCTAATAGGATAAGATGTTATTTCATTAAAGCTAATTATTGTAAGGCATTTCTGTTTCTTTTTGTGTTATTTTACCTTACTTTTTTTATTTTATAACTTAAATGATTTAGGGCTTAGTTTGACATGAATGTTCATGTTATCAATTATCTCCATTTCTCAACTACAACAAAGGGATTGTGTTTGTACAATCATATTTTCATCTATTTTTATCTCATTTTTTGTGCACAAGTGTTTGTAATTGCAAAAGTAATTAAAGGGATAATGTTTAGTAGATTGAAAAATTTTAATTGTGATATATTTTCATGAGGCAATACAATACAATCAGTAATGAGTTACTTTGGAAGTAAGTTTGGCAAAGGATTTTCTACTCAGTGAAAATTGTTTGTATAAGCAGTCTGATTTCAGAATTTCAGCCTACTATAAGAATGATGGATACCTAGAAAAGATCATCTAATGTGACTTATCTTACACAAACAGATTAGATCACCATGTGTGGAAGATCAAATATTATAAAGTCATATAAAAATTATGAATGTCAATATTAATACTGGGAGAGAAGAAAATAGTGGTAATAAGTATTTCATTTTTTTTCTTCTAGATATAGGTACATGGAAAATAGTAACTTTGCTTGATATGAACTTTTCAAAACCTGGATGGAAACCAATATTTATAGCTAAGAACTATCAAAATTGTGGATTAATATATTTTTTTTTTTTTACTAAAAAATCATTTTCTGGAGGAATGATTTTGAATTGAATATGCTGATGGATCCAATTTTTTTTTAGAAGGACAAAAGTCATCAAGGGAAAGGAGAATATATTGTTGGATTTAATGTTAGTCTGATTTGGCATTGTCTGTTATTTGAATTTTTAGATGAATCAAGGAAAGACAAATGGTATTAAAACTTGGCTTATACAATGGTATTTGTGTCCATTTTGCCATTGCTTATACTTCAATAGAAGTCTGGAAAATAATTTTTTTTATTTTTTGCTAGAAGGATTATTACATTAATACAATTAAGCAACCATTTTTTTTTTGCTTGAAAACTGTAATGTTGCTAGAAATAGTAAACATTGGCCCAAAATTCTTGGAAATAAAATGACCATTACAACATTTTGTTTAGCCAGAAAAATTGGTAGTAAAGGCTTTAGATGTGTCCATACTCAAAACAATGTCATCTAATAGATCATATTATAATGAGAAATCAGTGCATATTAAGTTTATATTACTTGAGTTGTTGGAATGATTGATTAATATGATAGTTGATTTTTTAAAAATACATCATATTCCAGTCATATTTACATGAAATTTGATGGTCATTTTTTGGCAATTTCCCATACTAGCTAATCATATTATTATGTCATGGAATTTCAATCAAGTATATTTTTGTGGCCGCTCCAGAGGAAACCATTGAGGATATCAAAACTGACCTTATAACAGCATCAGGTCTTAACATAAATGTAAGTCAGGAAGAAACATCAAACAGTATTAAATATTTGGACCTGCAAGTGATGATTGAGGCTGATTGCTTTTATTACAAAATGAACATTAAGCCGATTAACATCAGAAGTCACATACATCACATCAAATACACCAGATATACATAAGTTTGCTGGCCTCAAATCATTCTTACATAGAAATAACTGTTTGGAGTTCTGTGTGTTTTCGTTTGCTATACCAAAGATTATATTCTTCCAGTGCAAGCACAGCAAACGGTCTACAAGATTGCATGTAGCGAAAACAACTGCCTGGCTGCATCTTATGGGGAGACGAGGGCATCGGTTCAAACAAGATTATCCCAACAAGTTCATGCGTACAATAAGGCCTTAGTTGACTCATTCCACCTTCAATTTTTGTTCAGCATGCAATGGCTGTGGGTCATTTATGTAGACCAGATGGACCTAGAGTATTGTGTAGGGAGCGGAATGATTTGCGAAGGAAGGTTAAGGAGTGTTTCATCATCTCGGATGAGCACACAATGAACAAAAGGGAGTCTTTTTATGCCTTGTCGAAGAAATGGCAAGTGGAGGTGCTCTGATTCTAATTTGCATATTTACCCATTTTTGTCGAATATTTGCATATCAGTATTTCATTGAAAAACGATATGAGAGTTTGTACTTCTTGATAATGAAGGGTAAGCCTTCAAAAACGTTTGAAGATTTAATAAAATTGTTATCATTTATAGCAGGCATGTCAAACTCATTCAAACAATGGGCCACTTTATGCTACTGGTAAGATTCTCGCGGGCCACATCACACAAATTTTCTTAAAATTGTATTTTGAAAGTGAAAATGCAGGAATATAGATAGGGTAATTAAAGCATATTATGTAGTTTAGTGAATTCACTTCAATAATATACAATTGATATAGTATTGCTTTTATTTAAACATTTATTTTATCTGATTACATATTTATAAAACTACAATTTATTGTTTTTACTGGAAACTTGCCAGCATTTTCCTCTTACTAGTTTTTCAATATCTGATTCAAAGACTGAGAACAACAATTTTCATTATCAGATAGATGTTTATCAGTTAATCTTGATCTGTAAGCTGTTTTATTTAATTTCATCATGAAAATAATTTCTCACATAAGTATGTACTTAAAAAAGCTTAAAATTGCACAAATTTTTAATTTCCGGTATCTTTCACCTAAATAGGAATAAATTTTCGAGTTCCTACTTCTGATATTTGGTTTTAAAATCAATCATTCTGAAATCAATTAATTCAGTTGTATTGAAGTCGGAGCTTTTTCACTTCAAAGGCAAATGGTCCCTGAAAAGAAAAAATTTCTTCGAACTCCTTGAAATCATCAAAACGTTATCAATTCGCTTTTATTTTCAATTTTGAGAGTGATGTGAAAACAGCAACTTTGATTTTCTTTAACTGCTCCATGTAGGAAAATACGTCAAAACGTTCTTTCAAATGATTTTTAAACAAATTCAGTTTTGTACAAAGCTTAATGATCATACATATTCGTTATCAATTGATTTGCTTAATGTAATATTAAGATTATTCGATGGCTGTAATATCTATTAAAAATGTAGTCTTGTACCCACAATGGTCTTTTATAATTGATATATTTTCGTTGTTTTCATCTTTCTTTCAAAAAATAATATTATTTCCTCCAAAATCAGATAGAAGCTCTTTAAGACATTGTGGTAGGACAACCAACGAACTTTGTGTAATAAGGAAGATCTTGAATTGGATTCTAAATCTTTAAGGAACGAAGTAAATTGGCGATGGTTAAGTGCTCTTGATCGAATAAGTTGACTATCTTTGTAACTGTTTTAAGTACTTGATCCATTTTTAATAATTTTAAACAGAGAACTTGTTGGTGAATGAGGCAATGAAAAGCTTTGATTTTGGTTTATCTGGATATTCGTCTTGTAATTTCCTTGCTAGTCGTGACGCAAAACCTTTAGTTTCACCTGTCATCGATTTAGCACCATCAGTTTTAACAGAAACAAGCTTGTCAACAGGCAAGTTAAGTTTTTCTAAAATGCTCCATACGGCATCAAAAATATCTTCACCAGTTGTTGTTCCGTGAAGAGGGATGAATTCCAACAATTCTTCGGTGATCCTCATGTTATTATCGCAACCACGAAAAAAAACAGCAACTTGTGCAACATCTCTTATATCCGTACTTTCATCAATAGCAATTGAAAAGAACTGGATTTTGGTAGATATTTTCTGTAATTGCAAGTGATGTCATCTGCCATTTCAGTAATTCTATCTGCCACCGTATTTCTTGATAATGAGATGCTCGAAACTTGACTTTTTCTGGACAGACAAATTGCAGCTTTTATTATACATTCCTTGATTAAAGAACCAGGTGAATGCTTTGAAGTTTGCTAATAAATAGCTTATTTCATAACTAGCTCTTGTTACTGTTCATTATTTTTTATAAATTTTGTAAGCACTCCTTGCTGGCTACTTAATGAATTCTTCATTGTTTTTAATTTTTCTTCTCTTATTTTAGCTTCAAAACACGAAAATTGTTTTTCGTGATTAGTGCTATAATGTCGCTTAATATTGTATTCTTTAGCAACACTAATAGTTTCTTTGCAAATTAAGCACGTAATCTTATTGTTCACTTCCACACAAAAATAATTCAGTTCCCACCTTTCTTGAAATTTTCTTCCCTCGTCATCAATCTTTCGTTTTTTATTTAGCGTTGGAAGTGGCATTTTCTGTAATAAAAATAGGCTTTAGATTTAAATTTTTAAAATTTAAAAAATTGCAACTACTTTATGCAAAATCTGTAAAAACTTAGCTACTCTAGTATTTAAATGTAAAGAGAGGCCTATCGATTCTCCTGGAATTATGCTCGATAAATGGAGGTAGCTATAAAAGGTACGGATTACGTTTCTCTCTCTCTCAGTCCTGACTTCCCAGCACGGAGCAATTAAGATAGAGATGTGACAAAGAAGAAAGCTGTGCATAAGGCCGTAGGTTAGAAATGGTCGAAGCCACTAAAGTTTCCCAAGGCCGAACATACACTGGTAAAATTGTAGAACTTTAGGTTTTCCAAACTGAATGTAATCGTTACTAACTTATATGTAAATATTATTGTTTCTCATGTTTGATTATAATTAAAATATTATATAACAAAATGCATGTGTTATTTCTTATGCTGTCTGACTAGTTTCAGAAAGATATAAACTCTTGGATATAGCAGTTTACTTATATTTTTTGAATGAGTTATAAAAGGAAACAACCCACAAATTTTTAACACACCAACCGGATAAAGAAACTAGCGCAACTGCCTTTTGTTACAATTCAAAGAAAAACAATATCTGCAGATAGGATTGCTACGTTGGTGGCGCGAATAGCTGACTAATGTATTTATGTTCTCGGAAGCACAGCAGCACATTATTAACGTTGCCAGCTTTGGTATTCACATATCTCAAATGCTTCATCATCATAAAGGCATAAGCTATGCGTGTAACCGAGAATTATAAATTAGCTATGTATGTAGACAACAATTACTGTATATATTTTAGTTCATGTAATTAAATATAAGAGCTTTTTAAAAAAAATTAATTTATTGTTTGCAACATATCGTTCTGTTTTCATTTTATTACATAGCATCTTAGACGAGGGCCATGAAAAATCCTTTCGAGGGCCGCATGCGGTCCTGGGGCCGCCAGTTTGACATGCCTGATTTATAGAATTGTTCAAGATAATTGTTCAATATATCATATTCGAATTATTTTATGTGTGCATATTTAATACTAACACATTAAAGTTTTACATATTATATCTATAACACACATTTATTTTGTTACATATATATTATGAATTCAAGTAAGTTTATTTTTGGATTCCCTAAAAAGAATTTTATTTGGTTCTCTGATAATGATTATTAAAAAAAGAAGTACCTGGATTTTCTGTTTGGCAAAATAAGATATTGAATGTAATATATCATAGCGTTTAGAGATTTTAATAAATAGTTGTTTTTTTCTTCCAAAAATGGCTCATTCTAATATATAAATATTTCCCTACATATTTATCTTTATAAATTTTTTCTTTTATGAACTAAACTTTTTATATCCATGTATACAATATATAATTGTACTTTCATCCATCTACTATGATTATTTTCAAAATCAATTCCATTGCCTAATTACTTTTACTGCAAATTGACTAGCCAAAAAAATATATATATATCTTGAAAGTAACCACTGCAAATGATCAAAACCTAAGTGAATACTTTTCATAATATACTGTGCATATGGATATGGAAAAAGAAGTTTGATTTCTAAAAGAAAACAATATTTATAAAGAAAATGAATAAATAAGATTTATTAATATATTAGAAATTTTAAAGCAGAAATTCAACAACAGACAAGAGCACATTAACAATGACTTAAAATTAAAACTCAAAGAACATATAGTTAGTAACTGATCAGTATCAATTTTATTACTTTTTGATGCATTGAAAATAATTTATGGATCTAAAAAATGTTATAATTCTTTTGTATTCTATATAACAATGAAGTTATTATTTGATTATCCTCTGAAGTTTATTTGTATTACAAGCAGCAGCATGGTGGATGAAAGTAAGCATTATTGATACTATACAAAACCTGAAGAATTTGGAGCGAAAGCTATGTTAAACAGGGATGGATATTATCCAATCTCAATTTCTATTTTTATATCAGCCTTTATAGGTGGCTGGCTTCTTGAAGCAGTTATCAAAGCTGCAATATAAATTTGATGATAATTTTTACTTCGAAGCAATTAAAAGATAAAAAAATATTTTTTTCTATGTTTCTAGATATAGAATGTTTAAAGTAAAATATAAAGATGACTGTTTAGTAATTAATGTTAAAAAAAACCTCGTTCTTTATCAGCCTGTGATGGAAGAAAAATCTTGAGCAACATAACTTAACTGTTTATCAATTGAGAATGTATATTATTTAAATATCTTGATAGTAATTATGAAAATTATTTTAAAGTTATTGAAAGTAAATAGCATTAATACTGTTAACTCAAATGATATACTGTTATTGAATTTTTGCTATTAGATATTTGGATTTATTCGTGCTAAAAACAAAGGCAACCAATGGATTACATTATACTTCGGATACGATGTTAAAATATGGAATCCAATGTGTTGTTGCTGCATTTAACAAGATATTAGAGCAATTTGTCATAATGTTATTTAATTTGTCCAACTTCTTAGGAGAAAATGAGACGTCACTCTAATAACATAAAGTCTTCAGTTTTTTTTATTTTTTAAAAATGAAAAGATCTTAAAAAACAATCAATATGTTCATCATCTTGCTGGATGAGACATTACAGGATTTATTTTTACTGAGAAAATATGGACGAAAATGACATACAATGGAAAACTACGATTTGGCAAAATGTTGGAATTATTTCAGCGAATTAAGTTCAGTACAGAAGTTAAAAGATAAACACCTGTATGATATCAAATAACAGACAAGAGATGCAGCGTTTGATATATATATATTAATGAAGTGTTGTGATTCAAGTTTTGGCTTTTGTAATTATTATAAATTTTATTTTCGTTTTATTTTTTATCTTTTTTCCTTGTGGATTTGGAATAAACACGATATTTTATGTATAATTCGCTGTCTGATAATATATATATCATTTGATTTTAAAATTTATATTTCGCTTGTGGTTTTGTATCCAGAATGTTTTCAATGAAATAGTAATTTAATAATATGTGTCAGGTTTAAGAAGTAATTACTTTGTTATATAACTTAAAGTAATAAAACAATTTAATAGCGACGAAAACATTTTTTCCCCCCATTGAATATTATACTGTAATTTAAAGTTTTCCTTATTTACTCTTCAATTTTATCAAGTATAATTAATCTTTTAATTGCTTAATCTTTAATTTGCCCGTTGTTATTAGTTATTAAACGTTTTCAAAAGAATAATTTCAATAAGTGAGATTCCAGAGAGCAATATAGGCAGAAAGTTTAAAACATTGTTTAATGCAATTGAGCGTTGTTGGAAACGTGAAGAAGAACACTTTTTTTACTAATCTGACCTATTCTTTTCAACCTGTCAGTAGTTGATGGCAAAGGCAGCTACTGTTTTCATTGACTCAAATAAAAAATCTTTATTTGTGTTGAACAAAGCATTGTTTGCACATTGTTTTAAGCTTGATTAGTTTCAGTCACCTGACAACCTGTCAGCTGTTGCTATCATTACTGCCTATTCAACATCAATCAGTTTTGGGCAGTTAAGAAACATTTGTATTCTTTAAAAAATTTTTTAAACAAACAACTTTATATGTTGTTTATTATTAGTAAAAAAAATAAAATAAATGACAGTAATAATTCTTTTTGGTTTTACAAGTTATGATTATCTCTGTATTTATATAGATACCATATATATATATGTAAAGAAAATGAGAGAGAAAAATAAGTAATTTTTTAGTAAATTACTCGTGAAATCATGTGATATTCGATCCCCGTAGTATTGAAATCAGTGTTTAATAGATAATCAATTTATTGTCATGAGTTTTTTTTTTTTTATTATTATATTAATCTGCTGAGAATTTATCCTACAACTTTTAATCCTAAATCCGTTACTCTGTCACTGTAATTCATGATCTATGTACCTGCAAAAGTTTGAAAAATCTCCTATCAGTAATGAAGACTGCATTAGAATACATTTTAATACTTTTTAAAGTCATTTATTATATCTATAGTCATATAGCCAACCTAGAGATTAACCCAAGAAAGCATTTTTTTTTTTTAGCTAGTAATAGATAGACACTCATTTATTTAGCCAATAACTGGAAAGGATCAGTGAATATGAGTTGATATTTGTAGATTATGAAAAGACATTTGATTCTATAAGCATTTCTACAGTGATTTACAGCTTTGTACCGTTAACATATAGGCTGAGGATTAACCCAAGAAAACATTTTTTTTAAAACTAGTAATAGATAGGTATCCATTTATTTAGCCAATAACTGGAAAGAATCAGTGAATATGAGTTGATATTTGTAGATTATGAAAAGACATTTGATTCTATAAGCATTTCTACAGTGATTACAGCTTTGGATCACTAAGATATCGGCACAAGATATTGTTATACTCTGGAGAATATTTTTCACAATGAAAATGCAGTGATTGATGGTACTAAAAAAATTTACATTTTGAATGGTGCAAGTATTACATATAAAGATAGTTTCAACATAGTCAGAATGACAAAAACATTAGAATTGCTTTATTTCCAGTGAAATTTTTTATGAATACTGATGTACTATAACATCCATTGTTTCAAAGAACCATCAATACATTTTATCATGGTTTTCATATTATATGACATTGGCATATATCTGAAAAATTTCTAAGGTAAAGTTGTCTCAATGATATTGTTATATCTTGGACATAGGCTTTGAAGGCCATTTTGTCTGGGATTGGAGCAATATGAATACACATTTTAAAAAAACTGAAATTTTTTCAGACTTCATTTTTTGTCACAGATTTTTGTGTGGGATAATAGGTGAATGATATATAACTTGAATATTAAACATTATCAATTGAATGTAAGAACATGTCATTCATAACATTTGGTCCAGAAATAATAAACCATCCTATAATAATCAAATATATCACTAATTCAGTTCTTATTCTGTTACTACATATTGTAAAAATTACACTGCTAAATACTTTCAAACAGAGAAAAAAATTGGATAAAATTTTTTACTATCTACTTATAAAAGCTATTATAGAAAATAGTAGTCAAAAGTATTTTTAAAAATCATTAATATACTATATATAGTAGTTTGTTATATTATGTTTTATCATTAATAGCATCAAATTAAAATGATCAAGATGATTATTTAAACCTTAATTTAGTTGGCTCAGTGATTAGCATTAAGTTTCAAAAATTAACCTTGAATATCAATACAAATATATTACATATTACAAGATCCTTTTGTCTCAGTACCCTCTTTATTTGAGTATTGAATTTATTTTTATGAATAGAAATTAATGCACAATAAGAGTCAGTTATAAACCAGGATATCTATGTATAGGATGCAGTGTGCCTCAGAATTCCATAATATTTCATTATATTTCAAATTGTGTCATTATATGTTTATGTTCAAGTAATTGTTACTTTAATATTTTAAGTGGAAAAATCTAAATCTTAATATTTTAGTTTTATGTAAATAATAAAGATTTGAAATGATTGGGACAACCAATATAAAAGCTTGTTCACCAAACAACTATTTTAGAAAATATTATATTTGTATACATACTTGTAAATAGATTAAAATAGTATTTCGTATCTAGATGTAAGAGTGAATATTTTTTAGAAAAATATGTATACACTATATTTTTTTATTCATTTAATTTATTGTATTTACTTTTTACTATTTTAAATCTTAGTTACTGTATTAGAGATGCAGTGGAAGATGAGTTTTATTAATATTTTAAGATCTGTAAAACTGGGAAAAATTGTCAAAGTCAATTACAATGTTGAGTATTTTTGATTAGGATATTCATTGTGAAAAGTTTCAAAAAGTTTTCTATGGAAAGTAGAGGTATAACATTGAGGTATTACATATACATATAAATGTCAGTTGTAAACATCTGTTTGTGAAGTAACATTTAATATAGAAATGATAGAAAAACCTTATATTAAGAGATGGTTAATTGCCACTGATGGTAGTCATAGGTGATCATGAGATTATACTATGTTTATTATTCCACTCGTCTTCTGGAGGGTGCAGACTTAATGCATAAACGTGTTGGAAATTTAAATGCTGGAGCATAATTTGTTAAAATTAAGACTGGCAATATTTTACAGAACTTGCAGAAAATATGCAGAACATATTTTTCTTCTGAGCTATTATTAATTGCATTATTTCATATAAATAAGTTTTGTGTAGCTTTAATGTTGAATAGATAGATTAGATGTAGCAAGATAAAAAATATCATAATCAAATAGTAACCGTTCAAACTGCTTACCCTCTGCTTTTAACTCAATGTATTCTAGTATTTCAATATGTTAGGCTACATCATAAATTTAGATGAGTATTTCACATTATTGAGATGACTTTTGGTTGACACACACCCAAATAAACATATATATGTATGTTAAATTCTCTTATTCAAAAGCAAGCAGAATAACTACTATGATTTAATAATAAAATTTGATTATTCTCGGTGGTATTTGCTATTGCTGTATATAATTAAATTAACTCATAATACATTTTTTATTTTAAAGTAAGAAAAATTTCACCAAAATGTGATCACAATGATTCTGATATACTCATTTAATGTTATTTATTTGACAGTATTGCAAACATGCAAATTCTGAACTTATATTTTCTATATGATAATGAATTAAATGTATGATTTCATAATATATCGAAATAATTAATACCAAAAAAAAAAAAATTTCGAATTGATGATGTTTGATATGAAATTACATTTTAAAAATAACTAAACATTAATAAAAGTTGAGTATTAATCTGAAATGTAGAATCTTTTACATTTTGAAATATATGATATGGTGGATTTGAAAAGAATTAAGAAAAAAAAATCAGTCTTTTAGAATCCCCTGCACGAAAAGAAAATATAAGTAGAATAAACAAAAAAATGTATTTATTTTTTTATTTTGGTAACAAATATCAAAAGATGTTGAAAGACCAAGTAGCAGGTTTTACAAGTATGGAAAATAGATATTGTGTTCAAAGATGCTTTAAAATTGTTTGATTTATTATCACAGTTTTTTGTTTTAAAAGTTATTTTTAATTGTATATATGAACATATATTTTTGTGTATGATGAATTCATTCTGTCCCACTTCTTCAACAAGTTCATCACATTTTTTTTGATTATATCATTTATAGACATTTTTTTTGTAACAATTTCATACTTGTGAAAATATGTTATTGATTTTGTATTTAGAGTTCTCAACCTGAAGCTATGAGTCATAATAATGAGAGATATTTTTATACTTATGTATTAGGATATTGTTTATCTGAACTGGTCTAAGATTGATTTAGAAAATTATATAGTTTGGATAGTCAAACATTTGTAGGGAAGAAATCATGAAGAAAATAATTGATTTAAGAAATAGTTTTAAATTGAAGACATTGTTATTTATACTAAAAACTTAAGATTCATTATCAAAAATTGGATTGGTAAACAGAGTGACTATATCTAAAATTAATTTAACAATATATAAAATTAGATAGGTTAATAACTGCTTGAATCTAGGGTCACCATATTGAATTTTTTAAAAACTGATATGAAACACAATTTTCACAATAACTTCAGTTTTAGTAATGTTAGAGCAAAATACTTTACATTGATAGAAACTAGAAAAACTAAGGAAAACAATAAGCTTAAGACAAATAGTGGTTACCATTTAAAAAATAAGGAAAAAAAGAAATTTCAACATCCGACATAATTATTACTTTATTGTTTGTTTATAATTTCCAATTCATCATTAACTAAGTTTAAATTACATCTTCAATGATAACTTCTTTGTATTCCTCACAAAATTATCTTTCAAACCATATATAATACTTCTTACCTGAGATAATCCATAGCTTCAGAATTTCCAAACGTATTCACATAAGAATTATTTATTTTTATCTTGTACCCCAAAAGTTGATAAATCTCAAAGGTGTCTATAAGTAAAAGATTCATCCTAATAAAAGATACAAACAAATCATTTCCAGAAGATGGGTATGCATTTGTCATCTTAGCAATTGGCTTCTTGTCTATCTAAAACTAGAAATTGTAGGCTACTGTCTGTATCTCTGATAAAATGAGTTTCATCTCATTTTATATTTTTTTGTGTACATCAGTGATGTTTATATTCCTTATGCACACCAATGATGCTATCTTGTTATATTTATTGTGTCACATAGATATACTTTATTTGCATATACTCTATTTGTTAGCTATAGACTTGAAAGATATGGAAAAACTAGTGACTCCACAGCATGAGTATCAAGGCACAAGCAAGAATCAGAATTTGATTCTTTGCCTGCATATACAATTCCATGTGGCATATGCATAACCATTGTGGTTATTACTACACAAACATCATTTGAAATCTTTATTTATTGGTTTTAAGTGTTTATATTTTCACATAGTACTATGCCTGGTATGCAAACTTTCTGTACATTTTATAATCAGTCTTAAAATGTACATTGCACTGCTCTATATATCTAAATCATTACTTGTTAGACAACACACAAGTGTAAACACAAACACACCCTATAAACATAATAATAAATTATTAAATCTTTTGACAATCATTATTTTTATAAAATAAGTTTGCCTCAAACTTGGATTAGAACACACAAAATTACTGTACATATAAATTCATATAATGTATAACATGAGCATAAATAAATATTATAAAATTTATATACACATACCAATACAAACACAAATTAATAAAAATTAAATCATTTTTCAAATAATTAAAAAAAAAAATTAAAATATTATTCACAAAATTAAAAAATTAAAATTGTATACTTGTGAGACCAATATTCTGCAATTACGTTTAGATTCCATGGAAGGCCTTATTATTGTCTAAATCATGAGGCCAATAAAAGTTTTCTATTTTTATTGCTTCGTGGAAAAAATGTGCCTGTTATGAAAAAAAATTAATAAAAAATTCAAATTTCATTGGATTTTTTTTTAAAAGACACCATTAGAAAGCTACGTTCCAGATGCATCAAATGCCCATATTTCAGTTGACGTCATGCTTATAGTTTTTATGTCATTAAAAAAAAGAAAACATTTTGACCAATTGCGACAAAAACACTTAATAAGCAGATGCAGTTTTAAAGGACAAATAATCAGAAGAAAACCTTGATGGAAGTTAAGTGAATTATTATTAAATTATAAGATTTTTTTGCTAAAGTTTTTGATTCTCATGAGGAAAATAAAAAAATAATCTCAATTTGATGAAGTAATTGTAATTGTAATGCTCAATTTATCATTATAGTTTTCAAATTTCATATGGTTTACTATGAAACAGATCAATTTAATATAATTTATATTAATTTAATATAACTAAATTCTAATTTTTAAAAAGTCACAGACAAATTCCAGTTTATTAATAATTGAAATGCCCTCTGAAATATTATTCAAACTTTTGATTGAAAATTCTCAGATTTTTTTAAGTAAACATTTTTCTTATAAATTTTTAAGCCAAGAAACTTATCACTGTATATATCTTTAAATAAATAATGGAATAAATGTTTTAAACAGCTTTAACATATGACTTAGTACATTTATGTCGATATTATACTGATAGGGATATGCATATAAGATGATTGAAGTTTTGAATAGTTAATATTATGCAGAACTGTAATTATAAGTGTACAGTTAACTATTGGCAACCAGAAAATAATATGTTTAATCTTTTTCAAAAAATATTTTTTATTCTTTTTAATCATTTAATTTCATTTTCGAAACAAAATTTCTTTTACCAATGTTGATTTTTAAAACACAGCATTTTGTATCTTATGTCTTGTCTCATAGAATTATTTTAAATTTGTTTATTTATTTTTTTAGTATTAGTAATAAAATAAATATAATATGTGAATAGATTGAATTACTTCATTTCAATTTTTCTTTGTTGATAAAAGTGACTACTGTGAGCCCAACAGTCATATTAAATAAATGAATCTTTTTAAACCCTAGATGGAATCAACTGTAGAACTATAAGCTCTTGAAACTGCTAAGTCATTTGCACTTTATATCATATCAAATATAGTTTGAACATTGTATTATCAAACACATGCAATATTAGAAAACATCACTTTGTATAATTTTGTAAAAAAATATTATGTCCATTGCTAACTTGTCTGGTAGAAAATTGGTAATTTTGTTTTTTGAAATAAAAATGGATAAAGTAATAAGTATTTTAATATGATTTTTTATGTATGAGACAACTTGGATTAAAAACTACTTAATGTGGACAATATTAGAACTGAGTATTTTCTAGGAATCACTGCACAGCAAAATACATAAAAAAGATGTCAGAGATATACTAAATATTTGTAAATTCAGACACACATTTTTATTTTGCATTTAAAATCAAATACTTAAAAAAAAAATTACATTGAGTTCTTGAATCTTTGTTGTTTTTAAAATCAAACATAACTAAGGTTTCATAACATAAAAACAAAAGTCTTTGTTGTCTAAGTTTTATTCTTGCAAACTTATGTCATTTTATTACAATATCATTAAAAATGAGTTTTATTTCTAATTCTATTCAAAATGTTGTAGAGGTCCATTTTAGAAGCTCGGATAACTACTATTTTCCTACTCTGATCCAACTATGCCTTTGCTCAGATAAGTTTTGAAATGATGGGAATTTTAAAATTAAAACAACATGTAATCCCATTCTTGATAAGTTTTTAAGATCATAATCAGATTAAATGCATAGTCTAATCACAAAATATTTAAATATTAAAGAATGAACTTTTAGAATGTGAATGGAAAAAAATGATGAAAAGAAGGGAAAAATGGATAATTGGATTTTTGATAAGTTACTCAGTATCAAATAAATTAATATTAATTGATTCTACTCAATTATTATCAAGGCATCAAAATAGTTTACATCTGGAATGAATAGTTTCATGCAAATTTCCAAAATTGTATCAAGAGAAAGTTATGGTAATTTTATGATAGTCTGCATCCAATAAGATTTTTTAAATTTAAATGAAATGAATACCACATGTGGTCACACAAATACAATTGTCAGCTTTGGCATCAAAGGATTTTTTTTTTTTTCCAAGTTCTTGGTAAAGCCTGCTAACTTTAGATTTTTTTAAAAAAAAAAGGAATTGGAATTGCCTTATGTATTATTTCATTTTATTAATGGATTGCAAAATTTGAAATACTTCAAGAATTTCTGATTCAAGTAGCATCTGAGAAAAGTGATTATTTTTTCAGCTTCAGAAACCCTAGCTTACTGTCTAAAAGAATAAAGTATATGTGTATGTAGCAGTACTTATTGAATTAAATAATTCTTATAAGTTTATTCTGCTCGGGATTTACAAACAAAGTTTGTCTTTAACAACTAGTTAAATAAATATATACGTATATGTTAGTTTGTACTGAAAAAAAAAAGGGGGGGGGGATTGAAGCCGAAATTTTAGGATGAAAAAAAAAAGAAAAAAAAATTTGGCGGAAATTTATGATATATAGTAGATTGATAAGTACACACACATATGTATATATACAAATGTAATCAAATTATGGTAATATGGTTATCAGACTGGAAAGACACATCCCTTCTAATCTGTGCATACATGTGTAAATAATGTTACTAATACTAATAATGACCTTTGAGATGAGAAGTTTATAATTATATCTGAGAATTCTGTCTGTTTTAAATATATAAAAAAGAGAGCAATAATTGAACATGAAATTCTTTTAAAAATTCTTAAGATCTGATATTATTGACATTTGTTTTTGGGTGCAGTTGTTAGAATTAAAAAAACCCCATTACAAGCAGTTGAGTCATGAAACAATCCATAATGAATGAGTATTTGAAACTACCTGGCAAACTACTGTCATTGAAAACCTATGCAACTACTATTATGTGATTCACTGCTGAACTGACAGGGTCTCCATGCTTGTCATTTGCTTTGACCTTTTTACTATTCTATTCTAGAATTGTCAAGTTAGGTTGACCAGAAGTCATCATTAACCATAACTAACATTCTATTGATAGAACTGAAATATAGCCAGTCACAACTGACATTATTGTTTAAATTGTTTTATATATATTTAAAAAAATATTTGAAAAGGTGTAAAATATTGACTGGAATATATATGTATTTAAAATCAATTGTCGTACATTATTTGATCTAAATCACAGCACACACACTCTAATAATAAAATATACATAAAAGGATACATGCATAATTATAGTAAATAGGCAATATATTGCCCAGTAAATATATATATTACTCCAAGTATAAGTTACTAAAATAAGCATTTATCAACGAAAAATACTCATCAGATGTTATTGCTTAATTCTAAAATCGATTAATTAAACATCTTAATCCGTCTCCATATAAAAGTTTAAACGAATAATAGTGATGAAACTCTTAATAAAACGTTTTTTTTTGTTGTTGACATTATTAAACATATAATTCCTCCGATTAACCGATTATCGTTTCTTAAAAGATTTGGGTAGATCACTTGAGAATTTTGCAAATATTATAAACTTTTAATGTAGTAATTGATTATTTTAATAAAATTAATTCATTAGTAAGTTAATATTATTTTAAATAATTGTAAAAATAAATTTTATTAGGAAAACATTAATATCGAACTTTTATATTGTGATTTAATATTTATTTGATGCTTAATGTTAATCCATTTTGTCAGTCTGCAAACCTATCGGAATGTATTTTCAACTAAAAATTTGCAGATAAATTATAATTATGCAGTGATGTGGTTCATTAAGAATTAAGTGTTGAACATCCAATTCCTACTTTCTAAACAATTGAAATTTCACCACTAATTAGAATATTTAGAGGCGTTTATCTCAGTGCTTTTTATATAAAGGAAGAATTCTGCAAACTTTAAGGTTTTTATCTATTCCACTCATCAATGCACGAAAGTATCAGTTTCATAATTGTAGAGGCAAAAATCAATAAAGAATGAAATGCAAAATATAAACTTTCTACAATCAGTGCCTTCACAAGATGTCATAGAAAAGCCATTCTGAAAACAAAAGCGTACTTATCCAAAATATGTAAATAATACTTAGGAAATTTTGGTAGTGGACAGCAGGATTCTTGATAATCTAACATGAATATTACAAATATCAAAATACAATCCAAAGACTTTTATTTAAAGATAAATCAGGCTTTCAGGTAATTAAAAAGAAAAAGAAGAAAAGTAAAAAAAAAAAAAAAGAAACTGGAAAAAAAAAAAGCCATCAGAAATGGATCTACATTTAGAAAATCAGTAAATCTAAAAGAAAAATGCCTTTTTGAGAATCCAAGCAAGCAAAATTAAAGCTTCTTTTTTTCCAGATATTTTTCAATGTTAGAGAATTGCATTAGATGAATAATTTACTCATTGGATTATATTGAATCAGAGCAGTGTATCCCATCTGATGAACAGCTAAAATATCTATGATAATGGATACATTAAAAAAAAGCGTCTATTGAGAAAAAAGTCTTATTTCTAAGATCACAGTTCATAAAATAGTTGTTTATAACAACCCATTTTATTTTATTTTGATAAGTCTAATTGATATTTGTAGGTAATATTGTTATAGATAATACAATCCTTTTAAATTTATTATCTCTACTCACATCTCCCATTCTTTTTTTGAGACTATACTTGAATAGCTTTAGCTTGTACATAATTGCCATTAAAGATTGGATTTGAGAGATTGAACCTGTAGAGCACTCTTTGTCTCCACATAAATCAGTCCAAATTTGGACATTTCTTTTTTTCAATGTCATAATTCAGCCACAGTTAGAAATATTAATACTTAACAAATCATCATTTAATTATTTCTAGACATTATATATGAATTGGCATATCTATCATTTCCTTCTTTAACCTAATACCATCTGTTAATTCTTTAATATTAATAAGGAACTTCAGTAATTTGTGTTCTGCATCTGTAGGTAAGCATCTTCAGCTAATTATTAAGTGACATATGATGCCAAAGATTTTACCTCCTCCCAATTACATTTTCTGCATAAATCTAAATTCTCTCTTTTTGAATTTTTTATTGTCTTTATTTTTCTATTATCTCTTCATTCTCTTCAGACTATCATGTGTTCAATGTAATATTAAATCTGAATTATCAAACTCATTCTTTATTCATATACAAAAATGCTGTTAGAATTTTTATAAAACCAACCATCCTTGAAATCTTTTATATTTAAAGATAGTATCAATATTTTATTATTTGATCCAGTAGAGGCTAAGTTTATATTTGCATTATTTTATCCATTATCAATTGTTTTTAAAAAAATAATTCACCATTGGAATCTTAAAGAATTTGGATAAGATTTAAAAAAAACTGAAAAGCGCATTTACATATTCTTCTGTAGCAGAATAAAAGTATATGTATAAGGGTTTTTTAATTTTTTGCTTATATTCATTGCTTAATGCCAAAAAAGTAATTTCTAATGTATAATATTAGCATTGTTAAATGAGAACTAACTTTGATTACATTCTTATTAAAATTATAATAGATTTTTGTAAAGTTGCTTTAATAAAAATCTTATAATTAAAATGTTTTTATATCACTAGCAGAAATTGTTCTTTGTATCTGACTTTACATATTACCATTATCACATTTTTATTTCTAATTTTTTGATGTTCTTTATTAATTTACATAATTTAAACACAGTTGTTACAAAATCTTTTGTTTTGAAGGGCAGCCAGCTACCATTTTATTATTTGAGCAATCAATTATACATATAGCAAACATTCAGTATAAGCAAATGACGTACTGCCTTAAAATTACACATTGCTTGGCAAATAGATTACATCTTAGTAAAAGTTTAGCCCATTCCTCTTTTATTAATATATGATATGTAATGTCTAATAATATGAAGGGTTAGATTGACAAAATGTCTACATTGATCTGATTCTGACTATAATATTAAATTCAACAAGGCCTTTGAGCATTCCATCATCAGTTTTCCAGAGAAATGGATGGTTGAATAGTTGGAAGGGTGAGAAGATTGAAGCCTATCCATTAAAATTTGAGGAATTGCTATCTTAAGATAAACTGAGCACTGATTGTGTATATATATGGGAGATTATGATCTGGCCCAATTGATGAATGCTGATTCTGCATGGAATATGTATACTGGGGATCATGTATTTTTCACATGTGTGTGGTTCTTGTGTATTAGTTGTTTGAGGTAGAGTGGAGGATGAATAGACTGAAACATCATGAGTTTAAATCCCTTTATTTATACATCATCTGAAAATCCATGAAAAATAAAAATGATAATATAGAAAATTAAGATTGTCAGACATTATTATTTTAATATGAGTTAGAATTTACGTAAATATATTTTTAAAATTTAATATTGAATATATTCACTTTTAAAAAGAACATATTTTTAATAGATTAATATATATATATATATATGAAATTAAAGTAATATATATATATATATTTAAGCCTAATTGATATAAATATATTTCTATTTTAAAACAGGCAAAAACTCATTATACATATTGGCACATTGCAAGCTAGAGTAATCATTGGATACCAGAAGGCTTGTGCATAAAATCTCCATCTAGTGCCTACTCATCCAATATCCCCAGACTAGTTTCTGGCTTGTGGCCTTCGTCAGTGAGGAGCCTTGGATTTGAGTGCACTGCACCTGGATCTTAGAATCTAATGCAACCCTCCAGCAGCCATTTTTTATCTCTACTTAACTACAAAACTATGAGTCTTAAATTGAAAATACCTTAATAGTCATATAGGTGTGAATCAGTTCAGTACCTATACATTTTGGTGTCTTTGGTTCTTTAATAACCATAGCCACCAATATTATAAGTAAGCAAAAGAAATGGTGATCATGTGATATTTCTATTTTGTTTTTATGAGTCTCATTTTTTTTTCTAAAAAAGTTTCCACTAGGTATTATCTGTAAAAAGTGAAAGCTTTTGTAGATAGAGTTGGGAAAATAATATTTATCTTTAAATCAGCTGACATAAAGTTCATATCATTTTAAGTTTTAAAAAATAGATTTCAGTAAAGAGAAAAAAAGAATGAGAACTAATCAATAGTCTTTTTTAATACTATTTTTGTTTTGATTATATGAAAATAAAATATTTAGAATATATATATTAGAATTAATCATTATTTATATTTAATTTTCAGCAATATAAGGAACTTTGTGATAAATGAGATTGTAATGAGTAAACAGTATATTGTTATTTTTAATTTATTAAATCACTATTTCTTTTCATCATTATAATCATATAAAAAGCAAGTTTTAAAAAGAAGTTTGTTTGTTTTATTTCTATATTCTGGGAAGGTTTAGTAATTGTTATTTACAATGTAAGAGTCCTTTAATGAGGTTGATAAAAAATTTATAAAAATAGATATTTAAATTATTACTATATATCAAGAGTCAAAAACAATCATTAATAACTTCTCAATAGAAAAAAATCACTTACTTCATAATTACTTTGATCAAAGATATACATAGCCTTAATGTGCATTGTTCAGCATTTTAGGTGCAATGTCTTCCTGAAAGCTTTCACAAATAGCTAAACATCTTGTATATGTAACAATAATATAATATACATATAAATATGCACAATGCACGTTAGTATAATGAATTATCTATTTTTGTGGCATAATAAATTTGATTAAACCACTGCAACTCATTCATTACTTTTATCAGAAAATAATTTAGTGTTTATAGATATTAATTTTCGGTTTTGATGGTATACTTTATTATGGTCACTATATTTGAAAATGTCACATCTAAATAATATAAAGAATTGATTAAAATATATGCTGTAACTCTAAATATTTAGAAATAAATTGTATTTTAGTGATAGCAAGATATTGTGAAGGAAACGAATCACTAAATGTATAAAAACAATGCTAATGAACAACATTATTTCATAAATAGCAATATTTTCTTTTATGGAAGTTGGACGAGCCAAATGCAAAGGAAAACTAGTAAAGACTGTCAAAATGTAAAGCTAAAATAACTGAATAGCTTGCAGATTTGGGTAATCATGAATATAACAAAAATATAACTGAGCAGAGTTAGCTGGCCTACAAGTGCTTCATAGATTTGGGCAAACAATAAATTGTGAACCAAGTGGTTTTCTCCACTTATACACTAAATATTTGGACACGCTGAAATATATTGCCTAAATGTTGTTCTTAGGCAACTAAAGTATATAACTAAAATAGATAAATAAATATATTGATTCACAAATGGCTCTATGGCAGTTTAAATTTATATTTACAATGGACTCATGAATTTGTAAGGTATCAATGGTCCATAGAACGAATATCTTGCTTGGCAAAGAAGATAAACTTCAATAAATGATGATTTATATAATGATAAAGTATAGTTTGGGATGTACAATGAATTATCTTAATTGTAAAATAAATGGTATAATAAAATAATTTTATAATGATTAATGCAATAGGCAAATCAAAATACCTAGGTTAATAATAATATAAATTTATTGGAATACATATTAACTCATTGAGGTGGGTAAAATAAATATTATAATTCTAATTTAGCAATTTAATATCCTTTCATATATTTTATAATTTACCTCTTGATCTCTTTTCTTTTTAAGATTGCAAGTGATAGATAAGAAATACATTTAAATTATAAAGCATACAGTCATGAAAGGGTTAAAGAAATTCTTTAAATAGATAGTTATAAAAGTTTTAATATTGTTAATCTTTTTAAAAAAAATTTTTTTACTTATCATTTAAATGATAACTAATGTCAAGTAAGTTATACTAATGGAAATTATTAATTAAAAGAATGAAAACTAATAAATGTTTATCACTATAATTATTATTATGGCTTTTTAAAAAAATAAAACTTATTTGATTATTGATTTGAAAGGATGTTTTTGTTAGCATCGGTTACCACAGTTTTGCCTGTATATTCCATTATTTGACAATATTTCCTTTGTTACCTTTTTTGCTACAAATATAGGGATCCATAAGCAATTTAAATCAATAGATGATATCCAATTGTAATTCCGATTGATATTGCGGTCCAGGTGAATTCAATTATCTTAGCTCTATGGCAGTCAGCATAGCTTTTGTGATATCTTTCATTTTAATCATAAAGATACTAAATGAAGAGAAAGCTCTTTTTCTCTTTCTTTCTATGTTTCTTATTCACAGTGTATATTTCTTTGCTATATCCTGATATATTTATAAAAAAGTAAGGTAAAACAAATTTTTTAAGCAAAAGAAAGTTTGTATCTTCTTGCTAAAGTCATATCTGTAGTTATGGCAACACAAAATGCAGTATTTTTCTTTTTTTTAAAACTCTGGTTTGAGATCATGTGACTCTTCTAAATTTAATAAGGCATAGTTATCATTAATACAATAATAATTTAAACAAAAATGTTTTATTTTAAAATTTAATAAATAAATGATTCATTTATTTGAGATTTATTCGAAGCAATAAAATATATTTTATTAAATAGATGATCATTAATTGTTTTCTTTATTTAGTTATTTATACTTTGCAAGGAAACTATAGATCACAACATATGTACATTACAATATATATCACTAATAATGAATAAATATCATTTTCCTGATTTTTTTCTAATACTCCAAAGTACTGGGAGTTTATATAGAAACTTGAGTTTATTTTCAAGGAGAAAAGTGTTCCACTTTGATTTAAAGACAATAAATTCAGTTCATTTTTTTATATTGCTATTGCAGCCCTGATACACTAAATATCTTAAATTTGATGTACTGCGTACATTGCCAGTCATCTTTACAGTGCCATCAGTCTTGTTATAAGGTGGGCATATGTGATTGATATCCAAAATATCAACAGCTTATATAAACATTGAGCTTGATTTTGGAACATGTGTAATTAGTTCTGATGCAATCTCTACATGTCTACTCTGGTCCTAGCCCAATATTTAAGACTGTATGAAAGCATATCAAAATCCAAATAATCTTTATGCAGTTCAATCACTGTCACTATTGAGCCACACTGATTATGTCACTATGCAAAAGATATATAAGTCAAGAGAATATTCCAATAATTGTAAGAAGAAACATAAAATAGGTAAATACAACATTATGGTGTTATAATAACAGAATTAATAATATTAAATGTTAGGAAATACATAGGGCATGAACATTCAGCAAAGTTGTAGATTTACTAAAAAGTTCTATTTTTATTTAGCAGAAACAAAAATGAATGATGTCTTATCTTTCACTTCCAATAAGTTAAATGTAAATTTTATCACAACATGTGACTAACACCAAAACTGTGAAGGGAAAAGCAATTATGTTAAACAATTTACCCCTTAAATCAGATATATAATATTTATAATATAAAATACATGATTAAGCTAAAAAAAATAATATTTAACCAGAAAAGAATAAAAATAATATTAAAACACAACGGATTCCTCTGTCATATAATCTTTTTAAATTGCAATTATGATAATCTTTCTTTACCATTGTTCAATAATTTATATGAAATCTTTACATTTTAAGAAAGTTTTCATCTTCCTAATGCATGCATATTCTTATTATCTAATGCAAGATAAATTACTCATCTATTTTATTTTTTACAAAATTTGCATTCAGATATAATGTGAAATGTTTTCACTGCTTTGTCTAACCATTAATTTGCTTTTTTTATGAAAATATGTAATACTTCTTATCTTGGATATAATGTCATCTTAAGGTAAAATACTGATGGTGCTATAATTTCATGTGATTTTTTATTCATTCTTTTATATTTGTTTTATGATACAATCTCAAAAAATAATGAATATGCTTTTGTCAGTGACTAAAACAACAATAATGTAAATTGAAACATAGAATTGCTGAAGAACAGTGAATTCTGAGTTCACACAATACAGATACTTCCAAAAAATTATTAAATACAGGTATATAATTGTTTCTATACATATTAAATACAGTAAAACATTTAATTATATACATTAACTCATATAAGATATATGTGATAAAGTAATCAGAGAATTGTTCTCTTCTGTAAAGCATAAACTGAGCTTTTGTCTATTATGATTAATTACATTTGAAAAAATTTGATAAATAATGCGCTAAATTATTTTCATAGTACCATAGTCTTGATAGATATATATTGGCAGTAAGACACTCAAGCAATCTATGAATAGTAATATTTTAATAAACTACACATATAATTATTTAAAGGAAATAAATTATAAATTTAAAAGTTAATGTTATCTTTTTACTTCACTTTATTTTAATTAACCAAAACAAATGTTATGCTTCCTTCCCCTACAATTCTGCAATTGAGAATTTTGATTTCAAATTTAAAAGTTCTTTTGGAAATTGAAACCTTTTTTAAAAAGAAAATGAAGGAAACTTCTTTAAAATTAGATTTCTAAATAACTGGTAATGAAGATTTGGCTTCACTTTTACAAACATTTAATGCTTTAGAATGGAGAGAACTTTCATTTTTAAGTTTTCGTCTTATATCAGAAAATTCTTTTCCCTTTAACTTTGTAATTTGAAATATAGTCTTTGCTTTCAGTTGACCAAATACCTACAGATTTTTTTTAAAGCCAAGTTGTGCTTCAATTACTGGATCATATTTTCACATGGAAGATAATATCCATTGTTTGTTTTTGATAATTTTTGATTTCTCATTTACATGGTAATTATAGCATTTTTATTATGTTCAGGGATATTAATTTATACTTTAGCTATAGAAAATGTCATATGATATTTATATAAAATGTCTAATTTTATAATACTGAAGGTAGTCATTACATTTTAAAAATCACTTGTTATTTTTTTTTGAGCTTGTGCATAACAAAAAAGTTTTATCTTTTAAACTTGCAGCCATCATGACATTTACTCAGTTATGATTGTACAAAGATATATTGCATGAAAATCTGATGAATAAAGATCATTTACATATACTTTAAATTATGATAACATACATTTCACTCTTTATACTTATGACACATTATCAATTATAAATGAAAATGGTAAAATAGTCTCCAATAATTGAATGTGCAGTTGGTGATCATAAGGCATTGACTATGCATCTTCTGAACTTGAAATCTCATTCATTGGATTGTTATTATTAATAAAAAATGAAATAGATTCGGTTCATTGTCAATTAAAAACAAGCAAAACTCTCTCTATACATATTGCCACTCAGTGCAAGCCAAAGTAATCAATGGATGCCAGAAGGCAGTTTATAAACTTTTTGCATATATCTTCAACTTTATTATATTTTTTTAACCATATATGTAAAAAAAATCTGTTTCAGTTTAATCAATATCATTATTTTCTTCATCCAAAAGGGATTTTTTACAATAACTTTCAGATCTATAATCATATTAGAAAATATTGATCAGGAAAATCTTTGCTAAAATAATCCCCCAAAAAAACTACAGGCAGAAGATGTATATACTTCAGACTCTAAAAATAAAAAAGCTGCTCATACTATCTCAAAAATTCAAAAAGCCATATTTAGTGAAGAGATAAATCTATTATTATTATGCTTTGCAACTTGATTGCAAATCTGTATTTGATTTGTCAATTAGATTTATTTAATGATTCGATAACATCTTTACGTAATGCAAATAATTTCTAATTAGCAGAAAATTTTTCATGAAGAATATATTTAGATCTTTTTAGACAACACCCCCCCCCCCTCCACCAATAAAAAGAGAATATTTCAAGGGTAACCTTTATCTTACTTTTCTTGTAATTTATAACAAGCTAGCCACAATTTTTCTATGTATTTTGGTTATGGGGGGGTACAGTAGGATCTGCTATAATGAATCTAATTGATTCCAGAAGTCATTCATTTCATTGCTGCTTACATTGTAATACATGTATTTAAAGATAATTCATTGCAGGTTTATAGCTAAAACAAAGTTATCATCCAGAACAATTATTTAAATAAAAACTATAGTACAAATCCATTATTTAAATATAAAAAGATATCTATAAATTAAATTACTCTATATATACTTTACAGTTTGATTTTAATGAAAATTAAAATTGAATTTTTATAAACATAAAATATATACAAACAAATTTGAACATCATAAAAATTCATGGATTTCTTGATTTTGGCTGCATCTTATTCATAACTTGCACTTTCTCACTTGAAAAAAAAAAATTTTTTTTTTGGCATTACATTTTAATTTTTTCTGTCACAGTGAAAATTGAAATCAATCTTTTAACTCTTTCATGACAAAAGCTTCATCATTTTCAATGATATTTTTGGCCTAATACTACAATTTTTTTAAACAAATTTATTGCTAAAATTAATTTTTATTATAACTAAAGGAAAAAAAAATGTAAAAACCAGAAATCTATTTAAAGCAATAAAACAACAAGAAGATTTATTTTTTTACATTAATGAGAATAACTTTTTTTTCTTTCCCACCAATATAAGTTTAAATCCTTCTAAAATCATCATATAATTATAAAAATAAAAGATATTTTATATTTAATAAATAAAAATAACTTAAATGATCAAAAATAACATAAAAACAAACAAAAAAAAAATACTTCAGTAATCCTTTTTTTTTTTCAAATGAAATATTAGCAAATACCACCATTTTGAAATAATAGGGTTCTTTCATTTAATCTTTGAAGTAGAGAGCTTTATATTTTGTTTCTAATTTTCTGCCATTTATTAATAAAAATGAAATAAATTTTTATAATCTTTATCAATAATTTGGAAGTATTTATCACAAGATAACATTCAAACTGCGATCAGAATTAGGTCTTTACCAAAGTGAGGTGTTAGAACTAATTCAAAATGAATCATAATTTGCTACGAAAGTGCTAATATAAATAAATTTACTTCATTAAAATTACATTACTTTCCCTTTTTTACTCGTCATCTTTTTTCTTATAGAATATTTTTACTCTGTTTTCACTTTTAGTAAAAAGTAGAACTGATAATCTGAAAGTATATGAAATGTTAATAAAAATCATTTTATTTCCAATTTCTCATAGGAATTTTTTTTTTGTTTGACACTATGTTCTATTTTCTGCTTTATAATGAAAATTAAAACTGATTTTATATATATAAACTTTTAGTAATAACACATCATTTCCATTTGCTTAGACATTTTTTTTCGTTATGCTTTTCTAACTTTTCTGCCTCTCAGTGAAAATTAATTTTGCTTTTTTTTTTTCTTGGAATTTTTTTTTGATGGTTTTAACTCTGTTTTGGTCAATATTTTTTTTTTAAAAATACAAATGAGTTTTAGTTGCATTTAAAAAAATATATTCAGAAGTAAATCAATTTTCACATTTGCTGTTTACAATTTGTACAATGTGAACGTTTAAAAAAAATCAGGCATATACTAGATTCAAGCCCTGAATAGTTCACGATAAGCAAAGGTTGGCTTATATATAAATAACTTTGATCAATAAATGATTTTACTTTTTCTTTAAAATCTTTGCTTACGGGTGAGTCTGTATCAATTTATATTAAAACAACACATATGTGAAGATTGATTTACTTCCAAATATATTACAATAAATACTGTGCTATATAAAAATAAATATTTATCAATTTAAAAAAAATATTAAATCTTTATTGAGATGGTATTTTTTGTCATCTCATGTGTAAATACATATATATTTAATTTTGTAATTAGTTTAGTTATTTCATTAGTTTGTAAGTAGAATTTTATAAAAATATATGGCAAATGTATCTTTATATTTAATCTATTAAAAGTTTTTTTTTATCCCACTAAGAAATCAGACTTACAAGTTTGATTGCAGTTCAAGATAAAATAGTTTTTTATAATAAGTTTTTTTTTGAAATTCTAAAGAAAAAAGGTGGGGTGGGGGAAAATTAGAAAAGATTGCAATTAAACACTATTGTTGAAACTCAGTCTAAATACCAATTTGTAATTAAAAGTATTATAAAAGTCTACCTGTTGTATATTTTGTTAATTAATTAAGAACTCTTAAAATTAAAAATTCAGAAAGAAAGAAGAACAGATTTTTAAGTGACAAATTTTTGATAAAAATAACCCAAAAGATGAGAATCCTGTTTGTAAAATAAAATTAATTACAAGTGCAGGGGGATTGAAAAAAAAGTATAAATTAGGGAGTCTTCTTTTGTTTGGATTATTCAGAAAGATTATTGAAAGTTTTTTTGAATGTTATTGCTGCAAATTGCTATGAAAATGTTCTCCAGCTTAAGAAAATCAAGGACTTTTCTCCTGGGGAAATCTCTGTCTTCTGAGCTCTACCTGATGTATGTTGAGGAATTTTCATTTCTGGAAAAGCGTGAAGTCAGCCAGCTAACCGAAGTTGTTTCAAGAAGAAAGAGGACTAAGGTGATTCGAGCAAGGAGCTACTCAAAAATGTCAACCTGCAGACAGTACACTTTTGATTAAATTTGGACTAATAGCTGTTCAGTACTTGGGAAATGGATAGTCGGTGTCAGTTTAATCTATTTTAACAGCACATTATTGAGTGGATAATTATAAACTGTTTGTAAGTGAACTTTACTATCATAATATAGTGAAATACAGTTATAGACTCAATCAGTTTTGTTTTATGTGTATAAGCTATTTTAGACTATAAATGTTTCAATAGTAGAGTATGGGGTTACTTTGAATAGTCTATTCAGTAAAAGAGGATCTTTAGAATAGAATGATTATTTATTATTTTGACATAATTTTGGAGGGAGATTTCATTTCTTTAATATTTTTTTATCTTTGTTATACTTATGTGTATGTAGATTTTAGTTTCAGAAATGTGAAGTGCTCGATCGTGGAGAAGAGATAAAAAGGAGGTTAAGATCAAGTTAAAATATGGCCATAAGACACGAAGACACTTATGCCATCATTTAACAGTTAAGATTCATTTATTTAACATTAATAGTGTAGATATTTTGAGTTAAGCAATATACAGTTAACTCATTATTATAATATGCGTAGTCTTTCACTACTATTTGGACAGGTTGCTTTCGAGAACTTTAGATGTTAGTCATGTCATAGGCTAGAGAAGGGTATATTTCTCTCAGGAAAAATAATTATAATGTTAGAATAAGGGCATAGTTATACAATTGGTAAGTGATTGTGCTAATTAGAAAGTTTTTATTTTTAAAGAAGTTTGAGTCATTTTAGATTGCAGTTAGAAAGGATATGGGTAGTAAATAAAACAAGAATAACCAAGTTTATTGTATATTCATACTTGCATGTCTCTATGGTTATGTTAGTATATAACTATAATATTGAAAACAGTTGTATCCTCTGGAGGAGTCTGCGAAAGATTATGCTAGAAAAAGATTATGTGGCCATGTTATGTATATAAATAAACACTACAATTGTTGAATAATCTTCTTGTCTAGTGCTAGGCTATCTGTCTACTGGTGACCTTGTACCTGATACCATAATCTTAGTAATCTTAGTAGTTTGGTGGCTCTAAAATGTTGTGTACCATCACATTATGTTTTAGAAAACCCAAACAAAAAAATAATGGCAAAACTCCCCATACAGTAGTACCACCCTGTGCCAAACAGAGTAATCAATGGATGCCAGAAGGCTTGTGCATAAAATCCCTATCTAGTGCCTACTCATCCAATATCCCCAGACTAGTTTCTGGCATGTGGCCATCATCAGTGAGGAGCCTTGAATCTGAGAGCACTGCACCTAGATCTTAGGATCTAATGCAACCCTCCAGCAGCCACCTTTTAACTCTACTTTACTACAAAACTATGAGAATGAAATTGAAAACATTGTTAATATCTTCAATCTAAGCTCAATAGCTTATATAGTCATATGGGTCTGAACTCAATTCAGCACCCATACATTTTGGTATCTTTGGCTCTTAAACAACCATAGCCACCACTATCCTTATTAGGCAGGATTGGTGTTAAACCATTAAACATCACATGATCACCATCTCTATACTAGCACATAATTTGTTGTAAACAAAGGCAAAGGGTGGCACAACTGTATGGAGAGTTTTGCCTTTGTTTACAACAAATTATGTGCTAGTATAGAGATGGTGATCATGTGATGTTTAATGGTTTAACACCAATCCTGCCTAATAAGGATAGTGGTGGCTATGGTTGTTTAAGAGCCAAAGACACCAAAATGTATGGGTGCTGAATTGAGTTCAGACCCATATGATTATATAAGCTATTGAGCTTAGATTGAAGATATTAACAATGTTTTCAATTTCATTCTCATAGTTTTGTAGTAAAGTAGAGTTAAAAGGTGGCTGCTGGAGGGTTGCATTAGATCCTAAGATCTAGGTGCAGTGCTCTCAGATCCAAGGCTCCTCACTGATGATGGCCACAAGCCAGAAACTAGTCTGGGGATATTGGATGAGTAGGCACTAGATAGGGATTTTATGCACAAGCCTTCTGGCATTTATTGATTACTCTGTTTGGCACAGGGTGGCACTACTGTATGGGGAGTTTTGCCTTTGTTTACAACAAATTATGTGCTAGTATAGAGATGGTGATCATGTGATGTTTAATGGTTTAACAAAAATAATATTAGAAAAAAAGTCAACTTAAATTTTTTTTGTATGGATAACATTATTATTGTTTGCCTTCAGACTTAAAAATGTATCTAATAATAATAAAAACAACTTCTTATCAAATCTTTATTAAAATTCTTTTTTATTATTAATAAGAGGTATACACAAATAAAAAAGTCAACTTTAAAAAATAAATATCAGTAATAAAGTTATTGATTTAAATGATTTTTTTTATTAGCACAAAAGTTTTCAGTAGTATTAGTATACTTTTAAACCTCGTATATTTATAAATAGACAATAATTTAATATAAAAATAAGCAATACAGTCATATTTTATTTAACCATCATCTAAATAATAAAAAATAATTGTCAAAATCTGTCATTGATCAAGTAGTATTAATATATTTTCTCAAGTAATAATTTTGCCCTGCTTAAAATATTTTTTTTCTTTCCTGATTTTTGATTATTGCTGGCATCTAGACCCTATAATTAAAGCTAAAATAATCAACTGTTAAATGGTTAAATACTGAGAAAATCATACAAAGATTACTGATTAAAGTATAGAATGTATCAGCATCTTGGAGAGCAAATTAACATTGATGTGCTAATAATGAAATTATAATGGTTAGCATGCAAGGGGTAGCATGAAAGGGATATAATCAGTTTTTTAGTCTTCAGAAAAATTGCCTAAACATTTTACACTTACACATTCTATGTTAATGGTACTCATCAACATTTTTTTCCATTGCCTTTTATAGCTTCTTTCTCATGACAAAGGTAATTAGTTTTTTCAACTCCAATTTTCCAGCTTATGACTAAATTCATAGACATATGCACAATAGTAAATAAAAAAAATAATAATTATAGTCTATTCTCACTGCAAAAGGTACTAATAAGTAAATTAAATTAGTAATGGAATTGTTACTAAACGTGACAAAGATGTATTCAGTGTATCATTTATCTATGTTGTACAAATTTTTATTGTGTTCAGTGCATAATTTGTTCACAGTAAAAAACTTCATTATAACAAATTTTACTATAGTAGAAATAATTAATGATGCTATTTTTTTTTAGAATATTTTAAGTCTTTGTTATTTTATGATTATTCCAAATTTCTATAGTTGTTTTTTTATATTATAAAACCTAATAAATAGGGTCTTTGAAAACTTGCTATATGCCAAGAAAATACCACCTATTTTTAGAGAGACTTTTTTTCTGGTCATCTTTTTAAATATATCTAAAATTAAAACAAGTAAAGTGCTCAACTAGGTCATTATTGATAAATTGAAAGAAAGAAAGGTATTATCTATATTGTGTTTATCAATTGATTTATGTTACTGCTTTATTACTACAGCTTTGAATATTCTTAATCACTATGCTCCTGGATAAATATCACAGTCAATATATTCAATATAATTGTAATATAATTACTTCCATGTATTTCTTGATTGCTTTGTGTCTTATAGTAAAGCAAATATATATATATCAACAGATCAGAAATTTTATTTTAAGCTTTTACATCTGATAAGCATCTGTTGTCCAAAATGATGATGCTTTTTTGTCATGGATGAGACTAGATTTGATTTTTTCAGACAGTGTAGCATGAGGTCTTTAAGAATTACACCTAAAAATTTATGTTAGCAATATTAGATATCTTTCAATTGATAGTAATATCTAAAAGGTTATGCTAGCAATATTAAATACCTTTTACCTTTAAAATCCTTATATTTTACAAGATGTTAATATTTATGAATTCTAAATGGTGATTTAAATATAATCTGTTCTTATGTTAGTATAGGCACTATGTTTTCTCTTGAGTATTAACACTATTCTAATTAATCGTTTGACCTGTTGTTTTATAATTTTTTCTCTTAGTTTATTTTATATGATATAAGTGATATAGTTTGGATTTAAGACTTTTTTTGTGTGTGTTCTTTTGCTAATTTCCTTAATGTTTTCTCTAAATAGATATCAGTAAAAGAACAAATTGTTTGAGAGTTCATAAAATTTTCAATCACTAGACTTATCAGAATTGGACGCTATCCATGGATTTTGAGCTTCAAGTTTGCTCATTTTACCACTGCAGAAACTATACTAGATGCAAATGTGATTTATCTCAACTTGTTAAGTAATTTTAAAAATATACACATTTTTAAATAGCAATAAATTAAATAATTTTTAAAATAAACAAAAAAACCTTTTTTTTATTTATATATATTTCGTGTAAAAGTTTCATTGGATTGATACCTGTAGAGTATGATTTTTAGTTTTGTAATCTGTTGTTGAATACATGATTATTTAAAACAAACTCCTGTGTTACGTTATTATACCAAGAAATGTCCTACCCTAATTTCCAAACACATTTGACATAATATGCTGTTATTAAGATATATTTAACCCCAAGAGAAATATAAGTATATATAAGCTAATATGTATTAGAAAGAGCAGTGTGATTTAGCACAGTAATAGAATATCAGACCTTGATTTATCAGGTCAACAGATCGAGTCCAGTTTTACCATTTCCGGCGCACAGATTTCTTAAGAACTCTCAAACAATAAAGCCATTCGATTTTTTTTTAAACGTCACAAAGCGAGATTACATTTTATATAATGTGTGTGTGATTTTGCTGTAAAGTAAAATGTTAAGATTGAATATGTATATTTGATTATGCTTGTTATCTTTTTGCCAAACATTATCTTTGTGAATATTTTTGTTATAATTTGGCTGGGTAACCATATATATTTTTTTGTTGAATGCTTTCATTCTGAGGTGATTAATTAAAAATTGAATTTGAGTACGATGATGATGACAGTATACATACTATGATAGACTTAAACATGGGAAAACAATCCCTAAACTTTGTCAGCTCTTCAGAGGTAATCAAGGAAGCTTGTATTTTATAATTTTATCTGTTTATATGATCTTTACATTGTTTCCTGTGTTATTTTATATGAATATAAAATAAAAATAAAACCAACCTTCTTTAGTTTGATAAAAGAAAAGAATGTTTTTTTTTTTTATAAATATATATCTAAGATATTGTTAATAATATTTATTTTTTATATGTAATAATTAGTATTTTTAAACAATAAAATGTTTACTTAGGCACTGTTGATGATTTTTCTTTTGTTTGTTTTTAGATAAACTTTAATCATTTTAAAAGATGTGAACTAATTGGTGTTATTCTTTGACTTCTTTACTATTCCTTCAGGCATTTTGATAAGAACTTGAATTAATAGTAGATAAAGATAATGAAGTTGTCCCTGTGGTCAGAGGTTTTGTGCTTGAGTTATTGTACATTTTTAACTGTTTCAGGATATAATTTATATGTACACTATATATAAAAGTATGAAAAAAAACGACGTATTTATAAAAAATAGATAATCACTTTTTAATGAATTCTTATTATTGTTTATATTATTGGTAAGATTTTGTAATAATTAAAGGCAATATAGAAGAAAATGTATATCTATATTTAATAAATACGTATTTATTAAATTACATCAGCAGCAGCAGCTCTCCTTTATAAACGAGTGATAACCATTCCAAGAGAAAGTTGAAAAAAAAAAATTGCACACTAAAAAAGAAAAATTGGGATCGCAATTGCTGTGTATATAATTAAAAGATATAAATATGGTTACACAATTAAATAATAATAGATAATAGATGGGCAATTGAAATCTTAAACTGGATTCCAAGAGATTGTAAAAGACCTAGAAAGAGATGGATGGAAGAAATAAGGAAGTGGCCTGGGATGATGTGGAGAAGAGAGGCTAGAGATCAGAGATGGATTGAATTTGGAGAGACCTTCATCCTGCAGTGGATCGATAATAGTTGAAAATGAAGATGATGACAACCAAAGATACTATATTTGACCTTGTTTTAACTTAAATGATGTAATTATATAATACTATTGTGTATTTGCAATGCAATGCATTGATTACATATATAAAAAAAACTATATTAAAATTAGAAATCTTTTGTGAGATGGCTTTGTTTTTTTTTTCCTCTCATTTTTCCTCCTGTTTGTTTATAACTTTACCATCTCTCTGTAGTATCTTGGATAATTTACTTTCTAAGAACTGCTCCAGCTGTGTAACTACATTCATTATGACTTTAGTATATATATATATTGTAATCTGATCTTAATAATGCTATTATTGATACAGTTTATGAAATTGATGGGGATTGAATCAACATCATCTTATAAATTGGTTATAATTAACCTTCATATATATTGTTTATAATAACACCTCTCATGTACACTTTATTATAAGCAATATATATATATGAATATATGAAGAAATGCAAAGAAAGTAAAGGAGAAGAATAAGAGTATATACTTATATAATTAACCTTCATATTTGTATGTTATTAAGAAGTGTGGCCAGTTATACAAATATATATGATGTGATGCACTGTGACTTCTTATACAGAGTCAGGAATCTCTCAGTAATTATGTCCAGAGAAATCTGTTAGCCACTTTACCTTCCCTTTCCATTTCCCCACCCTGTTTCCCCATATCCTGCTCCATCCCATTTCCACAACATAATCTTTGTCAATTCCATGGCCTTTATATCTAAATCCCATGGCCTTTATATCTAAATCCCCTTAAATATATTGTGATGTACACATGTTGCCATCTATAGTTCCCTTTGTAGTGTATAAATAACTAAATACAGAAAACAATTAAAGATCTTATATTTAATAAATATGTTGGTTAATTTGGGATAAATGGGGAGTGAATGGATACTTTATCAAATTTAAAAATGAAATATCTTACCAAGTTTTATAGAATAATAACAATGTCTTATTAAGATTAGAAATAAAGGCAAATCACATTTACGAGCTAGTGTTTAAAAAAAAAAAAAAGGAAAGGAAAAAGGCTGTGCTTTGGGTTACCATAGCTATGAAAACAAATTCACCAAGAAGAACACACATACTTACTTTTATTTAAAATTTTGTGTTTTATCTTACCTTACTTTTACAAATAGATTCTGGATTTATAACAAAGAAATATGTACTGTGAGTAGAAATTTATTTAGGAGGGAAGGAACATAGACTTCCCCTCATTTGATATCTTTATGATTAAAATAGAATCATTAATAACAAATGCTATGCTTAACTGCCATGAAACTATGAAACGATCATATTTACCATGGATTGTAATACTGACAAAATGAATGGTTGAATATCATTTAAGGATAAAATGTTCATGGCGTCCTCCTACATTTGTATTTTGTTATCACCAATGTGCCTAGGACAACATTGTGGAATAATGGAATCTAATTTGAAATTATATATAAGCTAAACTTGATAAGACATGCTAAAAGAAAAAAAAATATTTTCAATCATGTACATGAAATAAAATTTCATTTATCAATAATGGTTAAGAGTATCAAAGTCTTTTTTTTTTAAATTAATAATCTTAATGCACTTTTATCAGTTGATATAGGCTTAAATAATAGATTCACATAATTAAGTCTTAAATCAATTGTTAACATATTAAATTTTTTGAAAACAAATCAAAATTAAACATAAATAATATTCTATATAATTTATTTAAATTATTTAATAATTATTATTATAAAAAAACATTATTTTAGTCCAAGATATAAAACATATTAAAAGAAAACAAAAAAGAAAGACAATAATATTAACATTTTATTACATTTTTATTTTATTTTGTGAGAAATAATTAGTAATTAACTGTTTATTACTGTATATGCATTAATAATTTTAATCATAGACTATTTCTACTTATTGTAATCTGGCAGGGATAAATTATAAAGATACATTATATATTATATTGCAGTTGGTAGAATTAGAAATATGTTCTTGGTGTCAGCCACCTCAATGAGTCAATGTTTACTTTAATAAAAATTATTATTATTGATAACCTAAGTACTTTGATTTGCCTATGGCATAATCAGTATTAAACTACTTTATTACACAATTTATTTACAATTAAAAGTATTCAAGTGTATATCCCATATGATATCTCATTAGCAAATAAAATATTATTTATTGAACTCTATATTCTTTGTCAAGCAAAAATATTTATTATGGACCCACTGACACCTTACAAATTCATGAGTCCATTGTAGATGTAAATCTAAACTATTATAGAACCAATTTATAGATTAATTCATTTATTTGTTTATTTATTTATTAAATCTAAGAAAAAAGCAACTTAATTAAAGTCAAAAGAAATTTAATTAACAAATAAATGTAAACAAAGGCAAAACTCTCCATACAGTAGTGCCACCTTGTGCTAACAAGAGTAATCAATGGATGCCAGAAGGCTTGTGCATAAAATCCCTATCTAATGCCTACTCATCCAATATCCCCAGACTAGTTTCTGGCTTGTGGCCATCATCAGTGAGGAGCCTTGGATCTGAGAGCACTGCAACATTGTCATTATTTTTGACAATTACTGATCCATTGCAGGTTGAAAATATCTCGAAGTTTAATCCAATTTCTTTGAATCATAGCATCTCTTTTCCACATTATATCAATAAAGTTCCTTATTTTATTCGCTTATCTCAAAACTTCAACTGTTCATCTACTATTATTTCTTTTAGCTATATGCTTAACCCAGTTCTTTTTCAGTGTCAGTTCTTTCAATGACATTAGTGATACTTGTTTATTCTCTCATCCATGTATTTTGTTTTTAAACATACATCTCTATATTTTATTGAGTGGTCTGAAATCTCTATTACTTTTTTTTATATCTTTGATAATGACCAAATATAAATATCACCCTTAATTTGTCCATAATGTTGCTTCCATAATTACTGTTAATAATCAATTCAACACGATTGAATTCAATTGAAATAAACAATTAATATTTATTTTATTCTAACTGACTTACGTTCAATATTAGGACCTTTTCAAGATATAACTTTTTGCATAATCACAAGATCAGTATCATTACAATTACTACATCTAATATATATATCTAACTAAAATACATTAACCATATTAATATATACCTATACAATTTTTGATTATTTATGATATATATACATTTCATATACACAAACTATAAAATAAAACAAAATAAAATAAACTAATAAGTTCATTACATTAATTCAATAATAATTCATTAATTATCTTTACTTTATAATTGTGTTTATATTTTGTATACTATTAATATAATTTACCTACAAAAATCAAAATAACGATTCCATTACAATAACAGCCTTCAAAAATAATTTCTAATATAAATTATTATTAATCTAACCTAATTAATAAGTACACTCTTAACATTATAGTTTTTTAAAATTTTCCAACTATTCCCTATTATCCATTTATTTGCCACAGAGTTTTGCTGGTCCTTTAACTAAATGAATACATTTATCTATATTTTTTTTTAATATATATTGCTTCATAATATTTTTAACATACTTGATAATCTTCATATCTTTAACACATCTCATTTTATGTCTAGTTTCTAAATAATAAACATATGGTCCCGAATTTATATCCTATCAATTCCTCTTTATAAGTGTCCAAATAACAGGTAAAATACCTTTCTTTCCAAACACAAAGGTGTATTTCCATTTAATGCTAAACTAATTACAGAAATATAAAATTAAATGTCTATTTGCATATTTCTTTATATGGATATGATTAAACAAATATATCAACCATTATATATATATTTACATTAGTATAAATTACAATTAATTTTTATTTTTCCTTTTCAATGAATTTTTTATTTTTACAAAAACTAGAGAATATCTAAGAGAAGTAGTAATATATTTATTAGTACATTAATTTATTTTAGTAACTAATAAAACTTACTATACAATTTTAAATCTAAGTATATCATGCATAGACACATGGATGCCAAATTATCATATTAAATAAATATAATTTTTTGCTTTTTTCAAATTCAGACAGAATTTTAATTAACCATTATTTTTCTACATTACATTGTCACTTTTAAACAAAAATTTTAAATTGATAACAATTCTAAACATATCCCCCCCCCCCCCCATCAAAAACATAAAAGCTACTTTTTGGAAAAATAGTAGCTTTTAAAAGCTTGCAAGCATGTTAAAATTTTTTAGGTTTTTTTCTTTTATTTGAAGTTTATAAGAAGGCTAATTTTATAATATCCATCTTAATATGTATCATACTTTATATCTTGAATTGACTATTATGAATTTAAAGAAATGTTGTTAAAATATAGAATTTCAAAGTTCCATTGCTGGCAGGTAGACATTATTAGTGTGAGTTCAAGTGATCTAATATTTAATTATTGTAATTTAGAAAAATAATATAGACTTCTGTTTGGAGTGAGTAAAGTTCATTTAATGCTATTTACAAATGCAAATTACTCTTATCAATCAGTTAAAATTTATATGTTAATGCATGTACCCATCACAGTCATTAATTTATTTGTCCTAGTTTTTGTTTTATGTTTGTTGTTAATGTAATAAAAATGGATAAAAGATAATATATATGTGTAATGATAACAGCAATAGAAAAAAAAAGAAGAGGTGAATAACTAAGTTAGAGCAAAAAAAGAATTTGTTGGGATACAAAGCAGTTTACCACTACAAAGCATATATATAATGATATGAAAAAATAATAATAAAACAACTGCTGCTATATTACTAGATTTTTTAAAATATTACTTTTTTACATATATAATTTTTAATATTATTTTTTTATTTTATTTAATTTCTACCATTTTCTTATTTGAAATGAAAGAGTCATTCATTTGTTATCTTTTGTTTTCTTATGTTATTAAACAAGTAAACAGTTTATGTTTAAAAATAAATAATTTATTTCCTGCTGTTATATTACATTAGTATACAATTTTTTTTTAAAAAGTTATTTTTTCTAAATAAACAAGTTATTCATATTTTCATAGATATAAATTCTCAGAACACATTACTCACATTGATTGTGATCTGCCTGTGGTTTGAATCAAAATTATAGTAAATTGTCCAAATTGTATTAACCCATTATAACAGAATGTTTGTGATTTTTATCCAGTGGGATGAGTTTTTAAATATGTTCACTTTCTTTTATTTACATATCTTTTTTTTTCTTGAAAGTACAAATAGAAAATGTTGTTAAAACAATATTTCATCTGTAAATAAAGGTAAAATATCTTCCTCCAACTGAGAAGCCACTGTTTTCACGTAAATAGTAACATTGGTGTGGGAACAGTTACAACATTAAAAATGGCTGATGTTCTGAGTAGTTTTTTAAAAGTTAGGCAATTGCCATCAATGGAATCAGATGCTGTGGCTTTTTTGCAATAGCACCATGTATTGCCATATGACAGTATATGTGTGTGCAGAAAATGGATGAGAGTTCACAAAGGTAGAAATATTCAGTGGCTTTGTGCGTGCAAATGAACGCGTTCGATTTGACAGAATACATGGTTCGACAGCTCCAGAATCTGCTTTATGAAAGCTGTGTGATTGATATTACTACTGGAGTCTAGAAGAGCTGACCATAGAAAAGCACAAATGGAATTGGTGTTGTCAAGAGGTGCTCTGATTCAGTGGATCAATGGTCTTCGTGAACTGTGCCATGAGTGTGTGATTTGTAGGCTATGTCATCAAATTGGTGGACCTGGCACCATTGTCGAGGTGGACAAGACATTGTTCACTCACTGTAAAAATCATCAAGGAAGATTGCTTTGCAGCAGTGGTTATTCGGAGGAATGTGTAGGGAAACAAGTGTTTCATGGTATCAGTTCCTAATCAGTCTGCAACTATGCTTCTCGAGGCCACTGGAAAAATATCCAAGCATGGAACTACCATTTATTCAGACTCCTGGAAGGCCTACCAAGCATCCAAGTTGGAGGCTGCAGGCTTCAAACATCTGAGAGTCAACCACCAGTACAATTTTGTTGATCCTACAACAGACGCATACACTCAAACCATAGATGGTCTGTGGGGTTCGTTTAAATGGTCTAATAGAAAGCATCATGGCACACAAAGACACTTACTGGATAACTACCTCACCGAATTCATTTGGCGACAGATACACAAGGATGAGGATCTGTTTCTGGTTATCTTATCTGACATGAACGTTCCAAATGCAGCAGAACAACAGTCAACATTACAAGTTTAATGTGAAGTTTTCTTTTTTGTCATTGTTGTTATAATTTGTTCATTGTTTGGTCATTTCATTTGAATGTTTTGGTTATTTCATTTTCTGTTTTTTGTAATTAAGCCAAATAACGCATAATAAAAACATTGTAATAAATGAGGGAAAAAAAATCTCCTAATTAATCTCCCCCCACCAAAAAAAAAAAAAACATAATAAAAACATTATGAGAAAAAAAAATTATCCCCTGATATTTTGTTGTTGATTTGTGAATAAATGAGAGAAAAAATCTCATAATTAACAAAAAAAAAACCATGCATAATAAAAACCTTATAATTATTGAGAAAAAAATGCATAATAAAAACATTATAATTGAGAAAAAATTTTTGTTTATTGCTGATTTGTTTCACATTTTTTATCTAGTACCAGAAACAGTGTATTGATGTTTGTTTGGGTGGCAGCAGCGCCATCAAGCATGTCCCGAAAGCTAATGTACTAATACCATTTTATCTAATGCATACATTTTAAAATTTAATATTAATACATTATTGTTATACATTATATCAAAATATATTTTGAGTACTTACTGTGCTGAATGAAACTAGCTTTTTTTTTTGTTTGTAGTCTCATTAGTGATGAAAACCTTTACTTTAATATCACAAATAAAAACACTTGCAAGAACACTGAATTAAAATCAGACTAAATACATTAATTGTATTTAAATTCTATACAAAAATCCAGTATTGGCTATTTTATAATGAGTAAACTCAATGTTGTATATTTTTAGCATCAGATTCATCATTTTATTTTCGAATGATGTAACTTTCATTAAGTCACTATCCTATGATATCCTCAATCTTATAAAATACCACCATTTTGAGAGAAAAAAAGGCAGTTTTAAAAAAAGTTTCAAATTTGTTTTTAAAGATCTTAATAATGAATAATCGATTCTAAGTCAAAATAGTGGGTATAAATTGATGATGATTTCTATAGTGAATTCTTGCATAAAAGTCCATAGTTAATTGGGATAAAGGTCTATAAACATTATAATATGAATTAATTGTATTCAAGAATATTATCAGGATTTAAATGAATCCAAAAGATAAAGGTAAATCATGAGCTCAGGAGCTGAAGAATTATGACTTTTTCCAATGATGATAAAGTCTACATCATTTTCTATCATATTTTGTTTTATGGTATATTAACATATTTAAAAAAAAATTCAATCTAGACCTTTAGATAATAACAGCTAGAAACCCATTTATGGACTGAATTGGGTTTAATATGTTATCTAAAAAAAATTAAGTCTACTTCTTGACCTGAAAAATATTTCAGGTTTTATATGACCCAGACTTAAATTTCAGATCATCAATATGGCAAGAAGATATTCTCATCACTATGCTATGAAGTCCATCGATTTAATAGCTAAACTACATTAAGTAGATTATCAATCAATTGAATAAACTATACATCATCTTTTGAGTTACCCATTACTTCAGAATTATCATTTTAATGATATAAAAACTAGATTATAGTGTAAAGAGTTATTCTTGTTTTATCACATATTATATAAGCTAAAGAATTAAATGTTTTGTATTATTAGCTTTGGATGTTGAAATAATATAATAGTGGTTTAAGAGAGTGTAAATCAATAGCTAGCTCTTACAACAATGACTAACAATGGTATTGTTTTCTCATAGCATTCTGCTGTTAATTATTTCAACTTTTATGCAGAAAGCTTAATATACACACAAAAATGATAATAAAAAATAATGCAAGTTTTTATCAATAAGTTTTAGACTCTTATAGATAATATTTTTATTTTATTAAAACAAAAAAAACCCTCATAATTTGTTTTTGAAAAGCAATAATTGAATTTTTTAAATATTTCAGAGAATTAAAACATACTTTTATTGTAATTATTTCTTCTTCTATTTGATTTTGAATTAAATAAAAGAGATAATGAAAAGACTGAATAAATCATGTAAAAATAGAAGTTTGTTTTTGACCAGAAATATTCTGGGAGAGGCAGAGATTTAAAAAAAATATTAATACAGATTTAATACCATTATTCCAAAACTCTTGGGTTTAAATTTTTTTAGGATTCAGAAATTTTGTGAATTTGAAGAAAATCACTCAAATACATTAGTATAATTAATTACACTGGTAAAAATTTAAAATGCTAGAAAAATATTTTTATAATTTATGCTCTAAGAGGATTACTAGATAATGGAAAATTAAATTTAAATAGTATTAACCAAACAAAATTATTGTAATTTATTAGTAAATGTAAGAAAAAATGATTTGAAGTAAATGTAATTAGTTAGTGTAATTCAAATGTAATTTATTACCATAATTTATGAAATGTAATTTTTTACTGATGCAATATCAATATATACTAATGTATATTCTCCATTTTGATTTCATGTAATAGTTATTTGAATTATATTTGTAGCATTTTGTTTTTATAATTAAATCATTATATTATATTTTGATAATCTTTATTTATTACAAATATAAGTTTATAAACAAAAAAAATGAATATTTTAACTTTGCAAATATAGAAAAAAATAATAAAAGTAAAATACATAATAAGAATAATAAGTTTTTTTTATTGGATGATTATCATATTGCCGATTAATAATGGTCGAGTGGTCAGCACAACTGCCTTACAAGTAGTTTTCCTGGGTTGTGGGTTCGCTTCCCAGCCGATGCTTTGACACATGGGAAAAAAAATACTGAACAAAATATTTATTGTTTTAACTCCATTTTTAAAATCTGAATGAATTATTATTAAAATATCATAAAGCAGGAAAGTTCTATTTAAAATTTAAAATCACATTTATAATTATTAAAATACAAGATGTACCTGGCCTGTGTAAAGGCAGGTTGATTTAACAAATTTTTTTAAAGATTTAATTTAAATTAAACAAAAGATTTTAATATTTTAGAAATAAATGTGAGGAATGTAACCAGCCGGAAAGGCTGTTGTTTTTGTGATAGTTATTTTGGTACTTGAGTATTAACTAAGCTATGATGTACTACACCAAAGGCATACTATTCTAATCTTACGATCTTTAAGATAACGTCTCCTTGTGATTTGCGAACAAACAATCGATAAAGTTTGCCCGCAGATCACGTGGAGAAGTTACCTTGAAGATCGCAAGATAAGAATAATATGCCTTCGGGGTAGTACATCATAGCATCGTTAATAGGGAAGGAGATGTCCAATGTTGCCATATTGGTCATTGCGAAATAATAAACTAATAATTTACTACGATAAAAAATTATCAAAAATGAAATATTATAAATAATCATTACAATTTTTAACGATATTTAAATAATTATTTGACCATGAAAACGATAAAAAGTTATCAAAAATGGAATATTATAAATAATCTATAATTTTTTAGGGATATTTAAGTAATCATTCTATCCCCCCCCACCCCAAACAAAGAAATGAACTAATCATATATATATATATTCAGACTAGAAGCCGTTGCGAAATAATAATTGATAATTTATTATGATAAAAAATTATCAAAAATGAATATTATAAATAATCATTAACAATTTTTTAACGCTATTTAGAAACTAATCATTTGACCCTGAAAACGATAGAAAATTATCAAAAATGAATATATTACAAATAATCATTACAATTTTTTTGTGTGGAATATTGAAATGATCTTTTCTAATTTTCAATCCAAAAATGAGACACATTTATTGTTCAAGAACAGCAGTAATAATTTACTCTGATAAGAAATGCAATAATAAGTAATAATAATTTTATTACAGTAACATATTATCAAAAATAAATATTATAATCACAAGATTAGTTAATACCAAAGAAGAAGACGTCGCCATGTTGGCCATTGCGAAATAATAACTATTAATAAACCATGATAAAAAGTTTAACAAAAACGAATATTATAAATAATCATTATAATTTTTAGAATGATATTTAACTAATCATTTCACCCTGAAACAAAGAAATGAACTAATCATTATAATTTTTTTTCCCCACACTAAAGCATGCGGGCCCCACCAATTTTTAGTCCAAAAACAAGACACATTTATTTTCAGAACAGCAGTAATAATTTACTCTGATAATAAATGGACTAATAAGTAATATTTTATTACAATAAAATATTGTCAAAAATAAGTATTATAAATAATCTTTATAATTTTTAATGGTATTTAACTAATTATTTACATTTAAAAAAAAAAAAAGCAAATTGTTCTCAATTATGAACTACAAATAACTGGCTTTATGAGATAGTGCGATACTGAAATTCAATTGCTTCTTCTACTTCGGAGAAACCATAAGTCCCTTTTCTTGGTTTTTGCACAGACATTTTGGTTAATTAGTCATAAATGGTAATTAGTAATACAATTAGATAAATTAATAATAAAATTTGATAAATTAGGAATACAATTTGATAAATTAGTAATAAAATTTTATAAAATTAGTAAATAAAATCAGCAATAGTTCAACGATCAAAATATAAAATAAGCAATCAAAAAATATTCAATTCTTACAATGGCGGATCAGACACTATAAAAAAAAAGCGTCTCATTTGATCAACGCAAGCAGGTAAAAGACAGATATTTACCCAAGTATTTTAAAATCTCGAAGGTGACCATGAAAATACCTTGACCGCTTCTATCGATTAGTCATGCCAATGTTTCAGTTTCCATGACATTGTTTTGGTTCTTCATCGTTTATATCTACCGGTGGGTTATGTAGTACATCATAGCTTAGTTAATACTCAAATACCATTAATTTTAATTGGTTACTTTAACATTTTAAAAAAAAAGATTTAATGTAAAATAAACAAAAGATTTTAATATTATATAAACAAACATGAGAAATGTAACCAACTTGAAAGGACATCATTTTTACACTATATTTTTTTAATTGGTTGCTTTAACAATTTTTTTTTGCTTTGCGGAACTACTTGCTTTGAATGAAATGCTCATAATCAAATTAAGTCTGTAAATTAAAAATAAAATTTTTAAATATACTTGTTATATGTGTTATATGAATTTGACAGCATTATGGACAACTATTAATGGCAGAATTAGCATGAAGTACATGATATCAAACTACATGGCTTCAACTATACTCTAACCAAAACTAAATGTAAATATGGTACTATAGCATCTATTTTTTTTCCTCCCTAAATATCATACTTCAAACATGATTTATTTACTGTAATCATATTTACTTCATGATTTAAATACTACACCTATTCACTTCTGTACTGTAGTTAAAAACACATGTACTGATTTTTTTCTGAGGGTTTTTTTTATTAATGGCGGAATTATTTCCTTTGCAGAAAATATGCTTCATAATAAAAATGACAGATTATTAAATATAAAGGCTGGAATTATTTCCTTTGCATAAAGTGCTTAAGTTATCTATTAAGTTTTTTTTTTCAATGCTGTCAAATTCATTGTTTTTGTAATTTGAGCAACCAATTAAAAAAAAGTAATTTGTTAAAGCACCCAATTAATCAGTATTGTAGACAAACAATCATTCTGATAACAGACAAAATAGGGATTTCATATAAGAAATCACAAAAATAATTGCTACAGTATTTATAAAAGTGTTTCTTTTCAGCAAATCATAATATCTGCTTTATTGTAATTTCAATTTCACTTATCTTGTTTAAAACAAATCTTTTCAAATAAAGTTGAATTATAATCACAAATATTTTTAGTTTTTGTATAATACTCAGATCTTCAATTTTTTAAATATATTTTAGTCTAGTTTCTACCATTAAATGAATGCAAATCAACAAACAAATGCTACAGATAACTGGAAGAAGTGAAATTAAGCAAAAATTAGAAAGCACGGCAGAAATGCTGCTAGTCACAAATGATTTAATTATATTGTATCTCCTCCCCCACAATACAAAAAAAATACAATAAACAAAAAATAAAAACATTAAAATTTATAAATTTAATAAATAATTATGATACAGCAACAGCTATGTTTTCATCTTGGAGCACCACATCCAATCGTGTTTGTTAATTTGGGGTGGTGGTGTTGAAAACATATTTTACTCATTTATTTTATTGTCTTATTTTGATGTGGTACGGTATTTCATATAATAAAATGTTTAATAATCAATAAATTTTATTAATGCAGTGTATTTGAATTTGAGAACAAGATGGTTGTTTTTATTTTCTCAAAGTCTTTATCTTGTGATGAGGGCGAGAGTATTCTTGTAGTTTTAATATTACTGTTTAAATGTACTGGTAAGAAAGAATGATTTCCTTCTATATAATTGCAATAAAATGTCTGATAAGTGTAAGTCTAAAAGTTTTGCAGCATTTAAGAAAATTCCTAAAGTATCGCTGAAATGAAAGCTGTCAATTTAGTAAACACAACCACTATTATAATAGACAACTTAAAAGTTTTTAGAGTTTAACAGAGAACCTGAAATGGGTATTAACAAGTAGGGATGACTATAAATTCTAAAGTTGCCATTACTTAAAAATATCAAATCATATAGAAAGACCATAGTCTGCTGATTGCTATTATGTTTTCATAAGGAAAAAAATGTCATTGAAAAGAAAGAATATTGTCCAGAGCATATTTAAATGCAATGAAAGTCTGACCACTATTTATTGATATAATAAGTTTTTTATTTTTATTTTTGAATGAATGTGAATGAGTAAACACACATATACTGACTGAATATATATTTGTTCTCCCTTAATTAATTATTAATCACATTATTATTTTTTAAATTTTGTTTATACTGTAATCTTAATTTGTATGTGCATAATATACACTATCAAAAAGCATTTGTGTTATATATATATACATGAAGCCTTTATCTATGATGGTCCCCATCCCCAGACCGGTTTTGAGCTATGGCTCTCATCAGTGAGGAGCTAGGACATAAGATTCAAAATATTAACTTAAGCCAAGCATTTATCTAATTCTTAAATATTAAGAAAAAGATCCAAATCTTCAGACATCTACATGTCTTCAAACTCAGCTCTTTAACCAAAGAAACTATATGAGCCTGAACTAAATTCAGAGATCCCATATTTTAGTAGGCTTAGCAATTTAATATAGCCAAAGCCATAATAGCAAAATTATAATAGTAAAAATCAGTCATATATCACATGACCTATATAGCTTGTATTACTAATATGTAATATATAAAGAGCCTGCTACTAGCTCTTATCATAAAAATATATATATTGTAAAGGAAAAAGTATTATAATAATGAATAAAAATAAATGAATGATAAAATGAAAATAACATTTTTAATAGGTTACAGATTTGGGTACTATTGCATAAATAAAATGTCTTTTTTTGGATAAGCCAAAATTTATAATGGATAATATAAAATAATAGACTGATCACACTAGACAACTAATATCCTAAATGGAGCTGACTATCAGTAAATGCCCACAGATTAGGAAACCACAAATGTAATGAAAATATTATAACTGAGCAGGCGTAGTTGGCCTGCAAATGCATTTCATATTTGAGCAACTATATGTAATAAATATAATTGTAAACCAAGTAGTTTTCTCCATAGATGTAATAAATATAATTGTAAACCAAGTAGTTTTCTCCACTTCTGTATGGCATATTTTGACAATCTAAATATGATGAGTAAATATCGTATTCAGGCTATTTAAAATATAATTAATAGATAAATGAGTTGATTACAATGTCTTTATATTAGTTTTTCTCTACATGCACAATGGACTCATAAATTTGTAAAGAGCACCAATTGATCCATAATGCATACTCTTGCTTGGCAAGGAAGATAAAATTTATTAAATAATGTTTTACTTGATAATGAGATATATTATGGGATGTAATATAAGATAAGAAAATACTTTTGTAAAGAGTCATGTGATAGTAAATCAAAACACCTAGGTTAATAGCAGCAAGCAATTAACACTATATAATGAATATTTATAATTCACTCTTGCTATAGTATAATTAGATATGATATAAAATTTATAATTAAAATTATAAATGCATATAATCAAGAAAGGGTTAACTATAGATTTTCTTTCACACAAATAAGAAAAGAAAATATATGAAAAATTTTAATAGTATTATCTTTTAAAATAAAAATCAATTAATATATTTTTATAAAGTTATTTACAATTCAACTAAGTTATGCAAATACTATTTATGTTTTAGTTGATATTTTATTTTACTTTACTTGATTGTTGTTATTGAATGACAAAACCAGACTGCATTGTAATTACACTTAATTTAGAAGAAAGATTTTATAAATATTTATAAATATTACCATGTTACTTGTTGATAAGTGATTGATGTTTTTTCTTTTGAGTGTCTGTTACTATTAGCATATATAAAAGTTCAATTGTACTTTCTTATCATGCAACATTTTCATGCTAGCATACACAAATGTTTTAATCCTTAAATATTATCCAATTATTTTTTCTTTGTCATTACTACAATCCAAGTAGCTTTAGTATCTTAGATTTATGGCAATCGGCATTGCGTTTTGTTGTTAATTATTCCATTTAAATCACAAACATTAAATGGGGGGAACTTCTGCCTCTTTCCTGCAAAAGTTCCTTACAATACATTTTCTTTACTGCAAGTCCAGAATTTATTTATAGAGTAAGGTAAGGTTAAAACAAGACTTTTTAAAGGAAAGAAAGTATGTGTTTTTTCTTCTGAAAATCATTTCTCTCTTTAATAACACAGTCTGTAATTTTAAACAATATTTTTGAATATGTGATTTCATTCTTCTAACTTTAATACAGCATTATTGACATCAAATATAATTTAACAAAATATTTTTATACTTTTAATAAATGATTCATTCATTCTATATTTGTGTAAAACAAAATTGTTTTCTTTATTTAATTACTCAGACATTATAGAAAATAAGAAATGAAGATATTTGCACATCACAATATATATGAATATTGAAAAATTCTGTATATTTGTGATTAAACTAAACATATTTTATTTCAATTTAAAGCTTATCAACAAAATGAGAACTATTACATGTGATGTACGATGTAGACAAGAGAAGTTTAGCATAAAGTATGACTGATATTGTGTTATGGAAAATATATTTTGGGGCACATTTTTGCTATCAAGATGATGGTATAAAAATGCTCATGTATTAGAAGCATTCATCCTCTTTTTTTTTCTGATTTCATTCATTTGATTTGAAAATAAACTCTTAGCATGCAATTGCAATTTTTTTTGTTTTGTTTTATATTTTAAGCTTAGTAGAGAATCATTGTATGTAACAGATATTCATATATTACAAAAATAAAAAAACCCATGATCTTAATAATTCAACTTTTTCAACTGTCTGTATACCATAGAAATTATAATTGTATTTATTTTTATGATACCATAATGACTGATCAAAAAATATTTGAAAAATAAGTCTGCTTTTGTGGGTTTCAGAATAATAGTATCCCTTCTGTATGTTATTAAATGATTGTATCTGTTAATGTATTTCTTGCATATTATATAGTGCTGTCTGAACACACATCTTAATATTATTGATTAATCCATAAATGATTAATAGTGTCCTTTTAAGCATCAACATACTAGAAGAAATTGCATTGTGAGGATGACAAGAAGCACCTTAATAGTATTGACAATGTTTAATTATTTCTAGTTATCTTCATCTGTTTTTGGACTTGGAACATAACATAAATGCAGCTTATGTGGAAAAATTTCACTTCAGAATAATACTATTACAATATAAATTATGAGTAGTAAGTTCTAATGTGTTTTATAAAATGTAACAGAAAGTATCCCATTAAAATGTGTTCCTTTGTTTCTCTTTCTTTTTGTATATGAATTTTAATTAATCATTGAGATAATTATTTAAAAAATTGTTGCATATTTAAATATTCATATATATATATTGATAAGAATTGGAGGTGAAGATTCTAACTAAATCATAATACAAATATATCATCCTCACTTGTGTAATGTATATTTTGTTTATATGTGCGTCTTATCTTCTTGATAATAGAAATCATGCACGTATTTTATGTTACCTTTTACTATTTTCAATTTATTTTTGCAAGTTTTTTCATAACTTAAATGTATGTAGAAATTATACTCTTGTTACTATAAAATCCACAAAATATTACTCTTCAATGGACAAATAATTTTACATTTATATTATGATTTATTAAATATATTTGAGTTGTGTGTTGTGTTTGAAATCTAAAAATACATTTGTAAAAATTTATATTGAAAAAAAAATTAGCATAAATTTATTTTCTGATAATTGATTTTGTGAGTAGTTTTTTTTTTTGTAACAAAAAGTTATTTAGAACTTATCAAGAAGTTGTTTTAATGAGTGATAATGCCAATTATTATTATTATTATTATTTTAATATAATGGAGTGATGTGGTCAAGAGAAGCTACAATTCAGAAAAACTGGATTAAACTTTGATATTCTGGAATGGAGTGATAATAGCTAAAAATGATGATATATGCAGTGCATATATTTAAAAACATATATGAACATGCCTACGCATATATAATTTTTGTAAATGTACTAAGATTATTTGCAGTGAGTATCAAAATTAGACGTACTAAAAAACAATTCAAATTTCATTAGATACTTGTTTTAGCTAAGGCAAATTGTCAATCTCATCAACTATGCTCGAGTTCACATCAGCAAATAGTGTGATCATATGAATTAACAACTTTTATATTTTTTAAACAACTTTTATATTTTGAAAAAAAAAAAAAGAAAAAAAAGTAGTATCATAATGTATTATAAATGAAGATATTATCTTAATGATATCTTGAGAGAACAGATATTATAAACTTTAGCATAGCTAATGATATTGGCTATACGCCTTTGCTAAAGCAAGTGTTATATGAAAATTTGGATTGCTTATTTCATGTTTTAAGTTTCTAATTTTTTTTTTTTTAATTATTTAATTATTTGTTAAAATTATATTTTGACTTTAATAATAATTATACTACTATATGAAATTCATTCATTTCATCCATTTAGTTTTGTTAACAAATTATGAAATCACGTTATTGATATTAGTATAAAAAAAATTGAGATAATTTGTGAATGATAATATATTTTTTTTAAATTTAAAAGAACCGAATATTTAAATAACATTTGAGTAAAAATTCCTTTTATGTATATGTTAGTTAAATGAAAAAAAAATGTTGAAAGGAAGGGGAGGATATCATTTTTACTACAGTATGTAGTATGGCTCAAAGATTATTGTCTATCAAGTTTGATGTAGTTTTTAATTTTATAACAAGTTTTTTCTAATAATTTTCTTTACAATCCTAATGTGGATCTGTGGCTGGGTAGGAGGTGGCATTGTTGCCTCAAGCTGTTATGGGCATGTGGTGAAAAAATTGCTTTGTGCTACTTTGTGCCGTCATTCCATTTACAATTCATTGATTCTCTATTTTTTTTTTTTTAAGGACATTCACGTTTATTTATTTTATTCAGCCATATATAAATATATATCATTCTTATCAAGAAATTTACGATAATATAAACCATTTCCCAATAATATATTACAGTATCTTCTTGCAAACAAACATACAGACATATATGATATATATGCATGTTTCTGGGAATCGTTTTAAAATTAAGTACATAGACGATTCTTACAGCTGTATATATATATTACTCTCAGACTTATAGAATATTATTTTTTAGTCGTATTAACAAAATGATATGGATGTTTTGACCCATCTGAAATTCCAGCCCACAAAGTATCCTAATTTATAGTTTTGCATAATGCACATAGTCTCTTTGTTATATAATATATAGTTGACATTGGAGCAATGCAATTTAAATTGCAGTATTGTAAAACAACACATTGGAGCTTTATTTTATGCTGAACATACATAATAGCACTTGAAAGAAAATTACAGCGTATAATCTCATAACAGGTAGACATATTTTATTTACGAATCAGCAATTATATTGGGTATATTAAAAAAAACAATCTAGAGATCCCTACTTTCGCATTTTCAACCGCACATGCTTTAGGTTTATTGCCTTAGTAAATATTATTTATTAAATTATCTAGAATTAATATTATGTTGTAATTGAATCAATAAACTTCCACAGTACTAGCTATGTTAATACAATGTCCGCTAATATCGGAGTAATTTATACTGAAAATACAAAACGAATCCCCATTTATCTGCTTGCCAAAATCTTGTATAGACATTGCCTAATCTGTACATATATAACGGCTTTTGACAAGCAAAGAAGATTCATTTTTCATTTGCAACAAAGATTTTTTTGATATTAGAAGGCATTCTATTAATATAGCTAATATTTAAAAATTTACTGAACTAATTGTATATTATTAAGCATCGTATAATTTAATATTTACATATTTCATCATTTGTTTATAAACTTACCAAAATGGTTACGAATTAACTATACAGTGTTAATTTAAATTATAAGCTGATTTGAGTGAGTCTGTGTGGAATCTTTGTCTGATTTAATGATCACACTAATAAAAATATTACAATTTAATTTACATCTATATAAGACCTTAGATAAGTAGATTAAAAAAAATTGTTTTTTATACATAGCTTAGATAGTAGAAGGCTTATATTAATATAACTAGCACTTTGGAAGTTTAGAGCAAGTAATACTTTTTTTTTATGTAGATATTTATAAATATATTAGGAATATTATTTTCATTATATAAAATCATACGATAAAGTGATTTTTTTTTCAATTTTTATCATTGAATGATTTTTATCTTCTGCTTAATCTTCTGATTATTGCTTAAAACTTACAGCCATAGATAGTTTGATTTCAGCGATTTTTTTATTATTGCTATTTATGCTTTAGTCATATACAAATATGCATAAGTAGGACAAATTTAGAATACATAAAAAATAATAACAAAAACCACAAAGTTGGTAAAAGGATTAAATAAAAAGTGTAGCCTCCAATAACCTATGTAATCCCATAAATTAATATATGTAATAATACTAAATAATTCAATGCAAATCTATGTAAAAACAAATGCAAACAATGTAAAATTTCTTTGAGTTAATAAAGTGCCTTTTGAAACATAAAAAGTGTATGATTTTTAAATAATTCATAAGTGATTTTCTAATCATAGTTCAGATCAATTTTTTTTTAATTATCAGTTAAGATCTAATATTTTAATACTTTGATTACTAATAAACCATTATTAATCTATTCAAAAAATGACTGAACTGTGCTTTATATATATATAAACCTTTGTCTCACTAAGCAAGGACAATTGGTTTGCCAAAACTCATCACAAAGCAAGATCATATAAAAAGTAAGGGATTATAATGCTTTTCCATGGGGAAAAAAATAGCTTTTGCCTGTAGCTAGCAATACCATAAATTGTGAATATTGTATTAACAAACAACTTAACTTAGTATATATAATAATTTTTAAAAAAAAAAACCTAATATGCAATATATACTTGTATAAACTGTGCCATATGTGTATTATTCAGGCACACCCTTAAAATATGTATGTATGTAAGCTAATGCAACTTAAATCCATGTAAAAATAATAATAAAAATCCACTTAGTTTAAAGTTATAATCCGTTAATTTAGTACTCATCATTATCCAGTTTTCTGAATCATTGGTGTCTTATTTTAAGGAGTATTGTTGTCTATTAAATCCTTTGATTATTATTTTTTTTTTAGAGAAAGTAAACAAAGTGTTGATGACTGATGATCTCTAGAGAAAAAGTTTAGAATGAATGGTTAATTCACTTCTTTGATTTTCTTTTTCTACTAACATATTATGAGTCAGGGTCAAATTAGTCAAAAATGCTGTTCATGGCCAAGTCATTTCTTTCAGTTTTTTGATGTCCAATGTTTTTCTACAACCTTGTTGATTTTTTTCTTCATCCAATCACATTAATTTCTCTTTCTTGAGTGATTGCAAAAGCTCTTCAATGTTGTCATCATCAATTTTTTATTGTTATCTTTATTCCAAAGTGTTGACAAAATGCTGCATTAGTTGTTGAAGTTAGTCTATCTTGAAGATTACGATAATTCTTTGATCCATAAGTTGAAGAGGTGATGTAATGTTTATTGGTATTAGTTGTTGCTATGATTTCAGTTAAAAACATATATAGCTATATACTTTTTTAAAAAACTATATATTGCTAGAAAAAAAATGTATAATTTTATTGCGCAAATGTGCAGAAAAATGGAGAAAGGGACAGTAAACTCACAGTTAATATTTTTTTGTGGTTTTCTACAAAATTGTTAATCATTGCCTTGAAAAATAAAAAGCATACTGAACTTTTATTTTTTTAAAACTTATAGTCTTATATTATTTATGTGAAATTAATAATACATCACATAAATGTACTGTTGTGATCATAAAGATTTGTTATTTATCAACAATATAAAGCTAGTCACATTATATAACTATACATTATTGAAACCTAATCGTGCTGCTAACTTGGAAAAAAATAAAAATTCTGACATATTAAAAAAGAAAAAAAAAGAACCTTACACATCCTGCGTTTACATATTGTAATTAATATCTAAGACTTTTTTTTATACTATGCAGATCAAAATAGCAGCACTTTTTGTACAAATACACTAGCTTTGGTCTTTGTTATGCATGAGATGTCACATTTTATTATTTGCGGTAGCCTTTTTCTTGAAATGGCCTAGCAATTATTCAAAAAATATAGTACATTGTAATGGGAGAAATACAGACCATTTAAATGAAAATTAAAATCATGAAACTTTTTCAGTTATCTGTATTGCATTTTCATCATACAAAATTTATTATTAAATGCATAATGCATGAAATCATCTCTCTTTTTTTTTATACTAAAATGCATTTACAGTAATAGCAGGATTTGACAGAAATTAGCGTTCATGAAGGTTTTTGTTTAAAATTGTTTAACTGAATATTTTAAATTATGCATGTACAATACACAATTTAAAATTAATTATTAATAATATACAGAAAAAATATTTTTAATTTTATGCTGAATAAAAGTTATATTTATTTTTTTCCGGACCATAATTTTTTAAGTTTGCCATAACATCATTATTGTCTTAGATAAGTTTGAAACAAATTATGAAATTATGATTTAATCTGTTTAGCAGCAAACTTCACCTTTCTATTTAGAATAAGCCCTAGTGAGAATTTTGTTCATATTCTTCTATATTTAAATATTTTATTCTTACAAGTAAATCTTTTTTTTAATATTATGTATTGATAATCTTAGCATTATTTATTACAAGTATAAGCTTTCAAATGGTGGACATTTTAAAAATTAATGTTTGACTTTTGAAAAATATGAAAATAAATTTCTAAAAGGATCACTGACATTTGGACCCATATCAAAAAATTTGCAAACCCAACAGCTCAAATGCTACAAGACAAAAGAACCTATTGGGAAATATACAAGCTGATTTACTCCAGCCAAGTACCTCTCCAAGCAGAGCTTGGCATAAACAACAAACTGCTAATCAAAAAGGCCAAGAGATGGTTTTGGAACCTCAACATATAGATTTCCTTGTAAAGCTGAATCTCTCCTCCCTGCCCACTAACCACTTCTTGGTGTGCAAGAGGGGATTCTCATGCCTCAACACCCTTTGCCAAATCTGCTCATCAGACGAAGAAACCATTCAGCATGTATTACTCACCTGCCCTTATCTCAGTCAGACTCAGCATCTTATCTACGAAGGGAACACAACCAACACCAAAAACATATCATCCATTAAGTATGTCATCAAAAATGGCACATTCTCCCTCATTAGATTGTCCATCTTTCTCACATTTGCAATCTGGCTTACCAGGTGTAAGCTCATTTTCACACAAGGAAATCTCAATGCCTGCCAGACCTCCCTCGAGCTACTCACCAAGATAAAACAAAGAGATAAATTGTTAGCTCCTGAATGGCTTTTCAGAGACACTTGGACAAGCATCTCTTTCCCAAGCAGATAAATGCTCACCTTGAGAAATTCAAAGCACCCACATTTACACCATGATGCAGCCATCTAGTGCTACAATGACAGCAAAAGGTGACAAGATTATCTGGACTCTTTGATTTACTTAGCCCATGTAACATGTATAGTCCCAATAAAGTTGTTTTTGGAAAAAAAAAGTTCTTATTTATAACAATGGCGCTTAGTCTCATTGGACATAATTTTTCTATTCAAAAATTAGTAGAATGAAATATTAGATATTTGAATTCTGTTATTAAAAATGATATATTTAGGGTTAGTTATAATCTAATAAAGAAAAAAATATTGAAAATAAATATATTTATTGTTATTAAATTTTAAAAAAGTAATTTCATTACCATTTTGACAAAGGTGGTTCTAATTTATCCAGTATAAACTACTTCTGCTTTGCAGTAATGAACTTTTTAAGAGTTGTCATTTTAAAAATAAATGTTTTCAAAGAAAATCTGCTTTTAGTTATTTAAGTTTTTGACTTAAAGTAAGTTTTTTACAAAAATATTGCATAAACAACCTTTAATTTGTAAACAAATGATTGAAAATTACAATTTTTTTTTGTTACCGATTCTGTAAAAATTTCACTTCAGGACACTGCCAATCAAAATTCTTATTTCTGTTGACATCTAGGGTCACCTCACTCATGACCCTGTCATGCAAATTAGCTATTAATTAACATGCCTAAAAGGTAATGCTGACTTTTCAGTTTTTTTTCAACTAATACTTTTAAAACTGTAATTGTAATAAAATATAACTGTGCATGATAATGTAAGGTTATAGATAGGCTTAAGATAACATAGAGAAGATATTGTGACAGCATTGCCATTGTAACACCCAAAATTGCAAAATCTCGAAGATCATCCCTGTGGAAACAAATCTAATTAAAATCTACTAAATAAATATTTTTAATTTAGATTTAGTAACTTTGATTATATAAAGGTGATTATTAATTCCATAATGCATGAAATCATCTACCCCACTTTTTTATACTGAAAATACTTCAGATTCACAGTGATAACTGTTTTAATTTGTCAGGATAGTTTTAGTGTAAAATTAATTAATTGAAAATTTTAGCTAATATAGCACACAATTTAAAATTAATTATTAATAGTATAGTATATGACCAAAATTTATTTTTAGTTTTTTGCTGAATGAAATTTGTATTTCTTTTTTTTGGCATTGTATCTTTTTACATTTGAGGTGTCTCTTTTGGCTTGGATATATCTGAAACAAATTGTTATTATGATTTAAATTAAGCAAATATTGTATAATAAATGATATTTTATACTTATATTTAGTAACATTGATCTTATAAATTTGATTACTAATTGTACAATGCACAATTTTTTTTTCTCAAAATAACTAGCAATTATGATAACTAAATTTTATAATTGTGGTGATTGTAGTTTTTGTCATAAGTATTCCATAAAAGTGAGTAAATATACAGTTTTAAAGCTAATGGAAACATTTAAAAATATATTAATATATTTGGTTGTTTACGTCATCAAAATAGGCTTTTGATTATTTATTGTACTGATTGAAGCACTTTTTTAAAAATTACTTTTGTAGTCATTGTACTTTATTTTGGATATATCATTAATGAATGTATTGGTTATCTTGCAAGAACACTGAATGAAAATTAAATGATTAATTGTATTTTAATTTCATCATCAAAATACTGTTTACTGTATATGACATAGTATACTGTATATAATGAATAAACTGTATTGTACATTTTTAGTATGTCATCATCCCCCTTCCCCCATTAACCATAGTCATTATCCTATGATGTCATCAGTTTTTCTAAATAAATTTGGAATTTTATAAAAACTAATTAGTTGTAAATCAAAATAGGAGTACAAATTGAAGGTGATTGCTATGGTGCATGTTTGCACAGAAGTCCAGTGGTAAATGGGTTATAGATATATATATATTAGGTTTATTTAGCTGAGAAGACTATCAAGGTAGCTTTTTTTTTAAGTAGTTAAATTGTCTGCTGATTAATAATAATAATGAAATTGTTATTATTCTGAAAATAAGTTAACTTTTAATTCTGCAATATTTTTCTCTTAAATCCATCATTCTACTATTTTTTTAAACCATGCAGAGTATCATTTGATATTGAATGAATATGATTTTCAAATCAAAGTCTCCAAGCACTGCCAAAATGATGGATGATAAACTTGAAGATAGGAAAATAAGTTATTATATGCACAGTAAAAATTGTATTCCTTAAAATGAATCTTCTTATTGAATATATTATATCAGTCAGCATAGGATTTCGGTTTAATGAATATAACCTAAAAGAAATTTTCATAAAACAAATAAGTGGAGCATATTTGTAGATCTTAAAGTGATTTACTTCCTTAATGCAATTTACCTAAGTCCATAAATGACCAAATAGATGTCCATACACAATATAGATGTCATATTTTAATTTTAGGTTCATATTGATTTCTTGTTTTTTTTGTGTATGATTCATCTCATCTCAGATTTACTTCTAAAATCATAAACTACACTGAAAGAAATGAAATAAAAATATACAATTTATTGATATGTTATTATTGAATAGGGTATATAACTTCAACTAGAACATTTATAATATATCAGTTTCAGTGGAAAAAAGTTTAAGTTTTTTAAGATTGTTCATTTCCAATATCAATAATTTCGCTTATCTTTTTATTATCTCTAATAGACTTAGCTTTTATTTTCAATTCAGTACAATTTTAAATGTTTCATAAAAATGTGTTTCGGTTGACTAGACATACGTTCACATTTATACATTTTAATAATCCTGTGCTGAAACATATTAACACCATCTCATTAAGTATTTAAATTTTAAATAAGTATGGAAACTTTTATAATCTTTATCACTGGTAATATTTTTATTATATTTAATAACAAGTAATTCATCAGAATGATCATAATGCACTAATGATTAGATCCACAACAATATAGACGAATATCATTTGTTCATTATTAAATATGTGAACATTTCCTCATCTTATATCAGTAACCTGCATGTTTGAATGAATATTTTACCACAGACAGAATATCAATTCAGAAATATCTTTTTCCAAATGATTTGTTATTTATTTAGTACTTCTTCAAACAACATTTCATATATGTTATACTTAACTTTAAAATATTACTCATATTTATTAACAGTAATAACTTTTATACTACAACTTTCCTTGATTCAATATAATATTATTCTTTATAAAAAATTAATTCTTTATACTTCAGCTTAAAAACTAGTTTTTATAGATGCCATACTAATATTTTTTTAATCATGTAATATTCAATTTCATTATTTGTCAACATAATATTTTATTTGTAAAAATCTCATAACAATATATTTTCATTATTATTCTCTGCTCTGAAATAAATACACAACTTAATACATGTATACATATCATAATTGTTTTTACATATGAATATGAAATGAAACATTAAACTCTATATTGTAATCCGCAGAGGTTAACCTGCTGCAATTATTCCAAATAGTGCTCACTTAAAATTTACAATAATATAAAAATAGAAAGTCTTTTGATGTGTTCCACACAGGATCATATACACACATATATACTCATCTATATGTTTTGCATAATCTTTATGTTGGTTCTGTACTATAATAGTCACTTTTTGATCAAAATTTTAAAGCATTGGATACAAAACATTTTGAACTGATAATTTAAAGGTTTTTTTTTAATACTCAAAATTGAATGGTCATTAAGCAAGTTTAACATTTCTTCAAAAAGTAATCTTTTGAAAATCATTTAGAAAGAGGAAAAATCTTTCCCCCTTTCATTCTAAGTTAGCTGAGGTTAACGTTTTTAAACTATATATATATAAACATTACATAAAATATTAATAATTTTTTAAAATTATTCATTAGACTAGATATTATCCACTTAATGAATAATGTTTCTGTAGTGTAATATTCACTACACTATTCTCACTGGTTTCTATACACTTTAACAACTTGTGGAGAGGTATAATCATAAACATATGACCAAAGACATGTGAAAAAGAAGTCTGATTTTCAAGAAGTACATTTCATGTTGAACTAGCACTCATCAGTTAGCCCAAACCACAATATCTTACACATATCTCTATCATTGTTGAGTATATATAGATAGACAATTTTTACAGTTTAATGGATGTGTTAAATTTACTGATCTCACAACTTTGACACAAATCAATTGATGGAGTAATGTAGTGAAGATTACACCACAAAAACATTATTCATTAACTTACATAAAATATAAAACTATGCACATAAACTATTATATATATTGAACCATATATGTATACATCTGGTTGAGGGGAATAGAAATGCATACAGATTGTTTAGCCAGATAAATAAAAGAAAGACATTCCAAGCACAATTAATTACTATCAGAGTAATATCCTTCTAATGCTAAATAAAGATCGCACCGAAGGAATTGGAAAAAAGGAAAAAAAGAGAACTTAGTAGCTAAAACGGAAAAAAGAATGTGCAAAACTTGCCTTCTGATAACAAAACAAAAAATAAAAATATATATATGCGCAGAGAAATATAAAAACTGGTCAAGGGTATAAAAAGAAGAAATTTCAAGCAGGGTCTTATCTTGTTTTTCTTTTAGATGGCATTTTCTGTGGGCCCTCATGCTACTCATGCTAAACCAAGTCATCATGCAGGAGGGAAAACTGGAGCATTTGCGCACACTTTTTATCATAAAGAGGTCATTCCAAAAAGCTTTTGAGTCTAGCTTTAAAACTAACCAGGAACATGAAAATGTCAACAGAAAAAAAATCAAATTTAACTAACAATGAACTCTTCTTCCCAAGAAATACATGTATGTTACAATAATCTATGATCTACATAAATCCGTGGAATTTACCTGTAAGTTATATATAGTTCATATCCTAACTTGTGTCTGATTCAATGTTTGCAAACTAAACTTAAACTATAAGCTTATAATATTGATAAAGAGACATTCGCTGTTTATTATTCAAAGAACTATTTTATTTACTTAAGAAGAAATCATAACATGAACTGTTTTAATTAATTGATTAACATTATTATCTGGATGGGCATGTGCATGTTCTTCCCAATTTATTAATAATTCTCATTTAAATATTTTAATTTGTCTTAATAAAATATTTACCATTAATATCAACTTGTCATTGTACATTCTTAATATTAGTTTGTTAGATTTTACTATTAAATAATTGTTTGAGAAATTTATAAATTACTGATGCCAACATACTTGTTTAATAATTAAAGCCCAGGGAAAGTAATATAAAATATTCCTTTAAAAAGCAAACTTTCTAAAATATTACATTTTTGTTGTTTGTTTTGAATTGATGATGCATGTGATGGGATAAGGGATCTATAACCCTGGTGCCCTCTTAAATAAATGAAAAACTGATTTCACTACATACACAAATAGAATATTTTTTTAATAGTTTGATTAACTAATACATTATAGTATGTAAAATAAAACCCAATCTTTCAGAAAATGGCACACTATATATAATAAATTTTCTTAAGTAATATGATTTTAAAACTGACAGAATACTTTCAATATTTATTTTAGAGAGCACTTAACTAATCTAGATCATGTAGAAAAAGTGTTTTTAATATAGTTTGAAGTAAATACAAATACCTTACATTTTTAGGGCCCTTATATATTTTCATGACAATATTTTTTTTTTTTGTTATGAATAGTGATGAAATTTCAGGTTTGATATGGAATTAAATCATTTTTATTATAAGAGATTTTAAATTGAATATTTTCTTGAAATTGCATTTAGATATAGCATATTTGATAGAAATATGATTTTCTATTCTGCATTTTAGTTAAATTGCTGACACTCAGAATTCATTTCATGGCATTCATTCCTCAGGAATGACTTTCTTTTACTTTTTTATGTAGAAGAGAGCACTCATATAATTTGATAAGACACTAAAAACAAACTGATATACTTTCTTGAGATCACAAAGAATATAGTATATTGTTTCCCATCATAAAGGTAGAACCCCCCTGAAAATTTTGTTTATTTAAGCTTTTTTATACTTTTTGATCATTTGTTCTCTTTTTCTAGATGTTTCTAAGAATTTTATTTTTTCTTAGATAATTTGGTATTTTATTTAATTAATCTAATTAAACTCTTTAAATAAAATTCTTTTTCTTTTAAGTAATCAAAGCAAAATCATAAAATAATTATTTTCATTTAATTCTGTATCATTATAGAATTAACATTTAATTAAAACCATTTTTTTAAATACCCAAATAATTTAATAAATTTATATTTTTATTTATTTAAATAAATTATTTTTAGTTTTTCTCTTTTAATAAGATGTATTATAAAAGAATTCCTTTACCTAAATTTTTTATGCATTTTTAAAAAAAATCTTTAATTATAGTATTTAACCCAAAACAGTTTAAGTAATGTAAAAAATAAAAAAAATGAGCAATAAAAAAAAATACATCTTTAATCCATAAAAAAACAAATAAAAATACTTTTAGTTTTTTTTAAAATATTTAGTGAATATTTAGTGAAATATATTTTATTTAATTTTTTAAATATTGAATGAATTTAATTGGAATGTATTTCACTTTTTTATTTTTTTAACAAATCAGTGTCTGTACAGAAGTAGTTTTACATGTAAATGTATATTGAATCTATTTTTTTAATATCTTTGTGTGCTTGACTCTTTTCTAACTTTATAAATTATATTTTAAATCTCAATCACTATTCCTATCTATTCTATATGCTTTGACAATGAAACATTATTTCAATATAGTCACTCTCCTTTCACCCGAATTTTGTTAATACTTATGGTTCTGCATCTTTTTTTAAATCAATGATTGCTTTTATAAAACTGTTGTAACTTTCTTTTGTTTTTTGGCTTAATGGACTCAAGTTCATTTGCTTGATAATATGATAATTCTTAAATCAAAGATTGTCACTTCTAGGATTTTATAAAAATTTAAGATATCACAGAAATTGGGAAAAAATAATTTTGATGACATTAATAAAGTTAATTACTAATTACTTTAAAAGATAATTACAGGTTATCAGTTTTGTTTCTGCACTTGAGTTGAGAGAATGGATTAACACAACAATCATAATTTGAATCATCCTTGAGAAAGAGATTTGATTTCATTCATTTATAATACCAATAGAAATTTCTTTTCTATTTTCAAGAAGAGACATGATTCCTTTTCCCCCTTCCCCAGTACCCATTTGTGTTTACCATATAATAAGCGCTATTGTTGCTTGCAGTTTGAGATGGAAACATACATACAAATCAATAAATGAAAAGAAGGTATGAATGTATTATTTAATCATAATTTTTTATAATTCAAATATTTATTTTTTAAATTCACTTTAAATGTAATTTTAATATCAGGGCAAATATTTATTGTATCAACAGAAACTTATGAATAGCCAATATTAATCTGATATATATATTAAAATGATTTTCACAGATTTGTTCACATATGTTTTAGTGGAATTATGCTTGCCATCCTGCTAGTAACTGATGTTCTTCAAGCAATTGCTACAGAAATGTTAACAATTTATAATGATAAAAACTGTCCATTGTAATTAATTACTCTTTTAAACTAGACAGTTTTCTGATTTTAACAACTACTTCAGTGCCTTTTGTTACCTAAACAATAGCAAATCTGACTCAAATGAAATGTGTATATAAGCAAACACTACTTAGATAATAATCGAGACATGTATTTATATTTAACAAATTGAAGCAATATCAATTCTCTAAAGTGACATCTATAAATTATATAATATTTTATCCATTGCTACATTGATGAAAAAATCTACCAGTCTTTATAGAACATGTTTTGGACTCGACTGTTTTGTCATCTGCTGTAAGACCATTACTACATCAAACATATCTTCATTTTCTACTTAAATATTACTAATATGATTCATTTGATGGTAAAGTTTGAATCTTTACTTTAGTAATCTTGTTTTAATAATGTTCATTTCACAATGACTCATACACACACAAAGCAATATGATATAACAAATTAAATATATATAGATTTGTACTCATATTTTTTTATAATTTTGTTCTGAGAATTTCAAATTATTTTTATCTATACTTTTGAGTGGTTTTTATTATTATAATAAAGTATTTATGTCTTATGCATTCCCCCCCCCCCTACTATTTTGTAAGAAATAGTAATATTCTTCACTATACATTTTATATATATATGTAGTTATATGGTTAAAATCAACACATTAGGCAATGGAGTCCTATGATTGATTCTAGAGCTAAAAATTTATTGATTTTTGCTTAGTCTGCTACTTCATGTTCTTGAATGTTATATGATCTCTCAAGTGATAATAGAATTAGAATTTTTATTTGTGTTGGGTAATGTCAGGTCTGCTTCTAAGCTGAGTGTGTTTGACAAAACCACTATTTTTGTTTTTTTAATTTTCATTTCTTTAATTAATTTTTGAGAACCATTTTAACTTCTATTAAAAATTGAATTTGATGCAATTTTTACTCACTATTGCACCATTGTAGAATGCATATTTTTCCTAAGTTAATTCAATTTGTCTAATCTGTAGCTGCTTTTCTTCACATTATTCTAGCAAACTTACTTATTATCCATCACAGAGAATCTCTTTTCAGTTGTTTTACAATTTTTTCAGATTCAGTTTAAAACTTCAACTATTCATATACTGTTGCTTGAATAGAACTGGTTCTTCCCATCTTTATTTCACTTGAATTTTTCAGTGATGATTGCGATACCTACTTCTTCTTTCACCCATGTGTTTCATTTCTGTTATATCATTATTACTACTAAGATATATTTCTCTTTATACTCCATTGTGTAGTTTGAAGTCTTAGTGCTGTTCTTCTTTTAAGAGTTCGGGTTTCAATTCCTATATAAACACTGGTAAAATACGTTTATTAAAAACTTTTTTCAACACATACAGACATATTTCTTTTTAATATTATGTTATTTCTACTAAAAATATTTCATCCATCTTTAATTCTATAATTAATTTCTTTCATTGTCTTTTATCTAAATTAATAATCTGACTAAGGTATTTGTAGTTATTATTATCTTCTAGTCCATTACCAATCAATTTTTTTTGTGTGAAAATCTTTCAAATTTTAATCTTTTTAGAACTTATTTTTATTTCTACTTTCATTCTTATATCATTTCTTAATGCTTTCCATCATTATTTGCAGAAATAATCCCAACAACTTACACTGTTTAGAAGATCCTGTATGATTTAAATAATCTCCAGTTTTAACTTCCTAGCTTTCTATTTTAACCCACAAAATACTTCTCGTGAAACTTTTATAAATCTATTTTGGAGACATTGATTATCCATTTTTGTCATTGGTAATATTAATGTCACAATGTAATCTAATCATTGCTTAATAGCAGTTATTTTGCAGAATTTCATAATATTCTAAGTCTGCACATTGATGTTCCAAATTTATGAAAATGCTTGTAGAGTTAAATACTATTTTGATAATCTAAAATTATGCTTTATACTTGAATGTGAACTGTTGTCTTAAGATCTTGTGGAATTAAATACTATTTGATAATGTAAAGTTTTGCTTTATACTTGAATGTTAAGTGTTGTCTTGAGATCACTTTCAATTGACAAAGAATTACAAATAAAGCAGTTAAGCTTTGGAAAAAAAATAAAATGCTAGAATAAATTGCATTAAAGGAGTCATAAGTAATAATAAATTTTAGTAGTATTGCTTGTATAGTTGTCATACTATAGTGACTGTTAGAGATTTCTTCAGCATAGATCTTAATAAATATATTAAAAGAATAAGATAATTAAGCAAGCTGGTAAATATTATAATCTATTTTATTGTAACCCTGTAGTCTTCTTCATAGTTTTTTTTTTTTTTTTAAAAAAAAAGAAAATATATTTATTGTTTGAGGAACAATTTGATTTTAGAAAAGTATATTTGTTTTCTATATCTTTTAAAGAAATTGATGACTCTTAAATACAAATTGATTTTAATGGAAAGGTCATTCATTTTAATGAATTTTTATAGGATATAATAATTTGTAAATATGAAAATCTTTTTAACTAAAACAAAACAAAATAAATTATGCATTGTGGGACACAATTTTGTGCATAAAACATATATTACCATAATAAGTGAGAATTAGCAATGAGTAAAGAGGAATGCTTTTTCTAATGAAGGCTCATTGGTCCATCTTCATTCATAAAGAGTTTTGGAGAAGTATGGGAGTTTTTTTCTTCCAACTTGCATAATGATTACAGGAATAGGATGTCAAACATAAATCTTAACTACATAAGAAAAAAGTTTAAAATCAGAATTATAAATAAAAAGATTGTGCTTGGCTGGGCGATTACTTTTTTTCTCTTCTAATTCCCTCTACAAAATGAAAGTGAAATAAGTTAATAAGGAGAAAAATAGTAAAATGAAACATATAAAAAGGCCAAAAAAAAAAAAATTATTTAATATTGACAAAAACAATTAGAAATATGTCATATTTACAAACATAAAATGTAAGATTATATAGTCTGAACATCCTATCATTCATCTTGTTTTTAATCTAATACTGTGATATAATCAGAAAGTATACATTCATACATATATTTGCATACTTACATTAATAATAATGAATAGATTTCTCTTATAAAACAGTTTGAATTAAAATATTAATCAATTTAGTGAAATTGTGAATTGTGAAAATCTAGGATCCATTGCACTAATTTTTAAGCTATATCCTTTAAACAGTGCTAAAAGTATGTATTTTAAAATGTGCCATTATTAAAGAAGGATATAATCTGATAAGTCATGTCTTCACAGATTACAATTTCAAAAGTTTTTTAAACAATTTATTGAAATCTTAATTTAAGTTGTTTTATAAATTGTATTTTTCAAAAATGGCATTATAAATATTTTTTTATTTATTTGATATTATCTGTATTATAACTGGAGGATCTTCTCTGACAACTTGTAGGCTTATATAGTTTCAAAAACTATTCAATACACTTTAATGTTATACAGGTAATTGGAACTAACCTGGGTAATTCCTACTTATACGATGATATGAATCAGCTATGTTCATATTCCAAAACAATGCACAAGGATGGTATCTGATGGTCATGTATCTATTGACGAATATGTCACTCTTTAGGTTTTTATATTCAGTATTAATCAGAAGTTGATATTTTGTCACTTAATGATTCCCCAAATGTACTTGGGTAAGGCATATAATCTTAACTTCTTTAGTTAATGTAACCAATATTTAAGTATAATAAAATGACATTTTGCATTTTATTTTTAAGTTACTGATAGTGACTAAAATACTCTGTATTACTCCAATATATTCTTCATCAACATTTCCAGATATATAATCTAATTCTAAAACTAATGGAAAGGAGTGTAATTTGTAAAACAATGACCTGTATTGACAGTAGTGAGAAATATTTTTTGATGAAGGGCTATTATCAAGTGTTTAATTTAAATCTTTCCATATTTCTAATAATTTTCCCCATTATCATGAAGGTTTTAGCTCATTGAAAGGATAGAATCTGAGACAGATAATCACACACCCCAATTAGTCTTACTTAATTAAATTTACCTGGGTCTCATTTTATGCGGTAGATAAAAAACTCGCATTAAAAAAAATTGCACAAAAATAGACTTAACTTACCTTGAAAAATGGGAGATAGGGTCCGTAATTTTCAGAATTCGCATAAAAGCAAAGCAACAAAGAAAAATTACGTTAAAATTCACATTAAAAAAATAAGCAAATAAAGTATGACTAATAAAAAATTTCAAATATTTGAAAAAAATTAATACAAGACTAACTTTTTTTACTTTTTTTATTAACTACAATATTTAATTTGACATTTTCACACATTTTTAAATCATTACCGCAAGCATTCGTTTGTAAACTAATAAGAAAGCAGATTCGATGTGATGTGATGTATTGTGGCTTCTCCTTAAATGAAGTCAAGAATCTCTTGGCAATTATGCCCACAGAAACCTGTTAGCCACTTTATTTTTATTCGTGATGTGATGTACAACTAGCACCACTTTCAGTCTTATGCTGTGTAAATGGTTTTCTGTTTCTATATTAAAAAAATGAGATCTCAATCAAAACAAAAAAATTATACATTATCATTAGAAAGATTATTATCAGTTTATAAAATCTTTGTTTTTTATTTTAAAAATCTAAAAGATTATTTATTTCTGTTATATATATAACAAAATATATGTTTTAAAAGTTTAATTTTTTTGAATATTTATTGCGATATTTTTATATGTAAGTATAAATCTATTATTATTATTTACTCATTAGTATAAATAGGTTATTTACATAGAAGCTAAAATTCTAAATATAGCTTCAGGCCATATTCAAGTTAGCTGCTAATAACGTTATATTTTTGAAAAAAAAAAAAAAAAGTATTTCAAATAAAAATAAGTTATTAATAATTGAAATTTCTTGATATCTAATAAATATAGTGAAATATGAAAGATATTAAGAAGAAACATGAATTGCATAACTTCAAAATCGCATTAAAATAATCCGCGTAAAAGGAGACCCAGATGTATATGAAAAAATATTTTTATATATGAGGATAGGTTAATTAATCAGCAATATATTTAAGAAAGTGAATAATATAGATAACATTAACCTAAAACATCACAGTTATGTATATATATGTATATTACAGAGTACAATAAATATATCAGATATATTTTTGTTATATCACTAAATATTAGTTTAGTCTTTATTACTTTTCTTACAGTCTTACAGTATCTGTCACACAAATCAAACTTTTCTACATAACATTTATATAATAAAGTTCAATTTTTTCTCGTCTATGCAACTTCATACTTTATTTTTTACAAAAATGAGAATATTTCTTTCACAATTTCAGCATCGAGAGAAAATTTAGAGAATAATAAAAAATCTACATTACACCAAAATAAGCTTAAAAATTTTTCAAATAATTATTGATTCATAATGAGATCTTTTAAAATTAAAATATTTAAATTTCATATTAGTATTTAAATGTGTAATGCATGTTTGGAATTGTTTCACAACATTTAGCCATACAGATTCTTTGCTTGATTCTGAAGATCCACTATTTGTTTCTGATTTAATTACTTGCTACAATATAGTCCTCTTTAATTCAATGTGTGATATACACATTAGTTAAATTGCAAATTTTTTTTTCTTCTCGGGTATATAGATGTATGGTTATCATAGGTAAACCTTTGGCAGTAAAATTTGTCAGATCAGCACATTTTTTATTCATGGCAGATGACAGACAATATTTTTAAATTCCATATTAAGTTTGGAATCTCCTTTATTTTCCCTAGATTTTATGTAGCGATAAATTGACAAGTATTGTCCCCACTGATAGGCAGCAGCTGATGATTATTAATGATATCCTTTTCCATTTATCTCATTTTGTCTCTAAGTGACAGAAAGGTGAAAGCTATAATCTAATTACTAACTGTCAGTTCCAATTTGATAACTGCTGATGTCTACTCTGATCTGATCTTATGTGAATAAAATAACTTTTTAAAATTATATTTCTATAATGTTATCTCTCTGTATACTAAAAACATGTTTCCACCATTCAGGAATTAATCTATTCACTTGGGCTGTGTGTTTTTTAATATCATGTCTGATCTTTTTACTTTGTTTTCCAAATTTTACTTATCTATTGCTTTAAAAGATAAGTTGGTTTGTAGATAGTATTTTATAACTTTAATCTTTACATAAATTACAAAATATAAACCTCAAAATATTTTAGCATTTTTAATATTTTTCTATTGTGACAATGATAACTGAATTGCTATAATAAATTCTACTGTAAATTATAATTTCTACTGTCAGTAGATACATGTTTAGCAATTACATTAAAAAAAAAAAGATCTAAGTCAATGTTACAAGTTAAAGTTATGTTTGTGAAAGCTGATTCCTTTATTCAAAATAATAGAAGTGAAGGTTTTATCTAAGCAGTTTTCATTTACACACCTTACAAAATTTGTCTGACTTGGACAGTTTTTACAAATATCAAAAAAATATTTAATTTTCAGCTTTGAACAATTCCAAAATTCATCGATAGAACCTTTTTGACAAAGACAAATTATTCTGAATTCTGAAGTGAGCAGTAGAAGTTATTCAATGCTACAGTTTTGCTCTAATATATATATATATATGGATGTTTGTTTTGGAAACATGGCATTTCATTTTTTATAATTAATGATGATATAATATTGAAATCTTTATTTAAAACCACTTTTTTTAACTATAAATCCTGTTTAATTCTTGAAACTCAACATTCTCTCAGTGTTGTGATTGATCCATATCATAATATATCTTTAATTTTTTGGAAGAAAAGTTACGTTTACTGAATTTAATAACTAACATCACAAATGATATTATGTATGGTGATCATTATTTTTCCAGTATTGTGTGTGAATGTATAATGTTGGCATTTTCAATATTATAGAATTTATTCCAAGGTTATTGAAAGTGGAATTAAAGTTAGAGATAGTGAATACTTGCTCTGACGTTTATGTAAACAGAAAACTACGCTTGACAGTGTTTTTGGTAGAACGCCATCTGTTATCATAAATACAAGCATTAGCAAGTTTTTTAACTTGTGTTTTTTTGTTTTTTATAAATGTACCTTTGAGGTCTTTCTTGCAATGATGTATATTGCAGAGGCTTCTACTATGTGGTGATGCTGAACTGAGATCAGACCCATGTAGCTATCTGGCTTGCTATGCTGAGTTTGAAGACATTAACGTGTCTAAAAGATTCACGCTTGCAAGCTGAATAGAAACTGTTTCATAAATGCTCAGAGTTTGTGTTTAGATCTAGTTTCTTATTCCTGTCTTTCACTGATGATAGCAAATAGCTTTAAATCATGATCTGAAAGTGGAATTAAAGTTAGAGATAGTGAATACTCGCTCTGACGTTTATGTAAACAGAAAACTACGCTTGACGGTGTTTTGGTAGAATGCCATCTGTTATCATATATATATAATTTGGTATATGTTTTTATACATATGAATATTTGTAAGTAGAGAGATTTGAACTTAGGATTTTTTAGTCTATATTCATCCTCCACTCCATCCCTAGCAGTCTATACACATACCACTTATATGCAAAAAAGTTATATAATCCCCAATATACATATTGCATACAGAATCAGACCTTAATCTCTCAAACATATATAATCAGCGCTTTGCTTATATTGGGGACCATATATCTTTTTCGCATGTATGTGGGCATTGGTATTAGTTGCTTGAGATAAAATGGAGGATGAATATAGACTAAACATCCTAAGTTCAAATTCTTCTATTTACATATATATAAGAAACATTTAGTATAAGTGAATTATATGTTTTTATAGATGAAAGAAGAAAATTATTTAAAGAATATATAAGTAAATTAGCTGCAATGAAACAAGAAGAGGTAAGATGTTATCAATTTTTCATTTATCCATTAATTTTTATTTGCATTCTGGCTTTTTTTTAAAAATGTGGAAATAATGATGAAGGGATCAATTTTTTTGTCTCATATCATGTCCAGTATTAGAAATGATAAGTTAAGATTCATCATTATCTTTAGTTTTTGAAATACTCATTCTTTCACTGCACTAAATTGTACAAGTTTTAACAATAAATCTTGAGTACAGACAAATTTATTAAGGATTATATTCTAAGGAGAAAAAAACCCAGTAAATACATATAAATTAATAAGACTTTAATATGAATGCTAGGTTATTTTTTTCTTAATTTGACAATTATTCTATTTAATTTGTGATTTAAGTTTTTTGTCCTTGAAAATAACAACTGAAAAACTTAACAGTTAATTTTTTTAATAACATTTACTGCATTTACTGTAATTGATCTTTTCTTAAAGAGTTAAGCAAAAAAACAAAAAAGAGTTTTTAACTAATTAGTGAATGTTATGAAGCATTGCTGGAAATAATTGATAACAAGAAAAAAAAGCTAAGTAATTTTACAGTAACATTTCACTATTTAATTTTTAAATAATCAAACATCATACAATCGTCAGCCTGCATCCATTAATTACTCTGGCTTCTACTGAGTGGCGCTAGTGTATGGAGAGTTTTGCCTCTGAATTTAATTTTTACATTTAAGAAAGTGAAAGAGAGGGAGAGAAAAAAAATCACTAAATGTTTCTCTTTCTGATGTTGTAGTAATATAAAAATAAATTCAATATAGAGAATTACATGCATATCCCAAGAGATATTAAAATTAATAGATGTTATTAAAATTTACATGTTATACTTGTTTTTAAGTTTAGGGAAGGTCTATAATGAGAAAGTTGAATTATAGTTTAGCTACACTTTTAATATTATTACTATTTCTAAATCCTTAATTAGGTAAGAATAGAGAATCAAAAGTGCCCCATTAATGCTATTGAACATTTGCATTATTGATAAAAGAATAAATAATCTAATAGCTCTATTACTCAGAAATTCATAAGAAGTTCGAACACCAGAAATGGAACCAATGCAAGGACCTTATGCTCTAGAGTTTGTCACCCTAAACTATACCAAACCAGTGATCCATAAACTTTAGAATATGCACTAAACTTTTAAGAAAGTCATTCTTTAAAAGTTATATTACTAACAATATGACAAACATCAGATGATGATTATAGAATATTTAAAGATGAATTAAAATTATGGTTAAAGTATTTTAAACAAATTAATAATAAAATCAAATTAATAGGTTATAAGAATATTGATTTATGTAAAAAATCTAAAACATTTGAAGATTGTATAGATGCATTTGCTAATTAGGGTGTACTTTGTCATATTAAAACATACACAAGAGAAGGAATTGTAATGAATAATGCACTTTCTTCATGTGTTGATCATATTAATACTAGTGCAATAAAAACAATCTATTTACTGTGGTTATTAAAAAAAAAGATTGCCAATAAAAACACTACATAATAAAGTTATATCAGAAATAAAATAAATTGATATTGTATAATAATACACTTATTACAAGAAACTGATTGGAATGAAGTTAAAAAAATAATAGCGTTAATATATATAGGAGAAGTTTGAACATTAATCATCACGTGATCATCATCTATATGGAGAGTTTTGCCTCTGGTTTATGACAAGTTTGTAAAATTTTTAAAGGTGTATACAAAAACAATCAAAGAAATCAATATGATTAAAAAATTAAAATAAAAAGTGCAATGTAAATTGGATAAATAAAGAAATACTGAAATCGATGCAAGAACAAAACAAATTATGAAAAGATTGTAAAAAAAAAGACAAAGAAAAAAAAAATCTTTATTTATTTCTTAATTATAAGGCATTATGAAATAAAATTAATTGGTACTTACGTATTAGATCTGCTGCCTGTAAATTTTTCCACTGGATGAGAGGTAGTGGACGTGTTTGCAACAGCAGAATGCCATAGTTGTGACTTTTCAATATAGCATATTAAAGAAGTCACAAGGTCTAATACATGAGTATCAATTAATTCTCTTATAAAGCAGAGAAACGGTTGTTTTATATAAAAAAAATTTAATGCAAATAAAGATTAGAAAAAAAAACACGGTGAAAAAAAAGAAATCCATTTTTTATATATGATGAAGATTAAAAGAAAACATTTCAATATAAACGATAGTTTTCTTCTAGAAATAGAAAATACATTTAGTATTCCTATTTTTAGAAAGAATTAATAAAATATAAAATAATGTTACTAATATGTAAAAAAAAAAAATTCAACCCCTGTCAATATTTATGCCAATTTAAACAAAGAGGAATTATTTGAAATAATAAAATAATGTAGAGTTCATATAAGTCCAGATTTAGATAAAATAAGAATGACAGACAAGAAAAATAATATTGATATACTATTAGATATTTCAATTTACATGGTCCATAAAATACATATTTTCTACTTTATTCAAAACAGCTACAATAAGATTAGATTTTCAGCCTGCAGATAAAAATAATTTTGATAATTATAAAGCTATATCTATTCTTCCTTCAATTGTTAAAACATAGTCATACTAGGTTGATTTATGGGTGTTGTTTACCATTCTCATGTGAACAGCTTTAAGTTTCTTTTTTTCTACTTTTTCTTTATCTAATATTTTTGTATTTTCCCAATTGAACATATGTTCATTGGTACATACATTATCTGCTATCTTAGATACATCTGTTTTCTCTCTTTTAATCATCACTTTGGGTTCTTGCAATTGCTTTTCAATAGGATGATTGGTCTCATCAACATACATTCTTCCACATTCAAATGGTATTTCATAGATACAGTTTTTGCTTTTGAATATTTCAAATTTAGGCTTTGTAGATGCTAGAATTCCTTGTGGTGTCATATGGCTCTGGAAAGGTGTTCTGATATTAGACTGATTGTAGATTTCCCTTAATTTGATTGCTATTTTTGGTAGGTATGGATACACTATCATACCAATAGTTGCTTTTTTTTAATGATTCTTTTTGTTGTCTATTTAAGATTTTCTTAATTCCAGCTGATGGATAACTATTTTTCATAAGTTTGTTCTATATAGACCTTTTCTTTTTTCAAATTGCTGGTTTCTGAACAAACTTTTTTTCTGTTCCATAGTGATAGGATAATCTCATGTTTGTGTTTCTGGTGTGACAGCAAAAGTATTTTCCTGTATGTGTGGGTTTTTCTGTAAATTGTAGTTTTGATTATGCCATGAGGAAGTCTTGTCATAAGAACATCTAAGAATGCCAATTTTTGTTCTTGTTCTGATTCTATTGTGAATTTAATTGAAAGGGGATATATTGTTGATATGTTTCCAGAAAGTTCACAGTAGTACTTCACCATGTGGACATACAACAAATGTATCATCAACATAGTGAAGCTAAACTTTAGGTGGATACTAAGTTGATTTTGTGGCTGTTTCAAGTTCTTCCATGTAAATATTGCTAATCAGGGGCGATAGTGGTGTACCCATACCCATTCTTTGATTTTATTGGAAGAATTCTGTGTTGTATTAAAGGTAGGTTGTTGTTATGCAGAATGTTAATAGTTCCATTATATTTTTAATAGGAAGAGTTCTTGTTTGTAAGCTATTATCATTTAATCTTTTCCTTACAATAGGGCAATGCTTTTTCACATTGTATATTTGTGAATAAACTTTCTCCATCAAAGCTTACTAGTTTTTTTTACTTTTCATGTTCTTGATCAATTCTATAAAGTGTCTAGAATACCTGACAAGCACTGGATCTAGTAAGCCTTAGGACTAATAACTTTGAGAAGAAATCTTGTCAAATATTGGTAATGTGAATTTCTGGAACTCATTGCTGGAACTAACAATAGGTCTTAATAGAACATGATCCTTATGGATTTTAGATAGACTGTAAAAATGAACTAACCACAGCCATAAAGACTACTCCATATCTACCTAAAGTTTGGTTTCACTATGTTGATGATACAGTTATTGCATGGTCATATGGTAAAACAGTACTACAAACTTTCTGCAAATACATCAACAACATAAACCCTTCAATAAAATTCACAATAGATTGAGAACAAGAACAACAATTGGCATTCTTAGATGTTCTTGTGACAAGTCTCCCTCATGGCAAAGCAAAACTACAGTTTACAGAAAACCCACATATACAGGAAAATACTTAACATATACATCCAATCACACTAAAAATGCAAAACATGAGATTATATTATTACTATGGAACAGAGCAAAAGAAGTTTGTTCAGAAACCAGCAATTTGGAAAAAGAAATGAGTTATATAGAACAAACTCTTATGAGAAATGGTTATCCATCAGCTGTAATTAAGAAAACCTTAAATAGACAACAAAAAGGACCATGAAAAGGAAAAAAGAGTTATTGATATGGTAGGGTATTCATATCTACCAAAATAGCAGACTAATTAAAGAAAATCTGTAATCAATATAACATCAGTACAGCTTTTCAGAGCCATACCACACTATAAGGAATTTAACATCTACAAAGCCCAATCTTGAAATGCTGAAAATCAAAAACTGCTTCTATGAAATACCATGTCAATGTGGAAGAATGTATTTTGGTGAGACCAGTCATCCCCTTGATAAGTGATTGAAAGAACACAACTGATGATTAAAAAAGAAAAATTAGATGTGTCTAAGGTAGTAGACCATATATATACCAATAAACATATGTTGAATCGGGAAAATACAAAAATATTGGATAGAGAAGAAAAGCTACAAAGAAGTAAATTTAAAGAAATTGCTCACTTGACAATGGCAAACAACCCCATAAGTCAACCTAGTGTGACTGTGCATAATATATGGAAACCACTAATCAACTTTTCCCTTAGGAAAAAGTTGAGAAATCGAGCAGAATCTCATAGATATGTATATGAAATTTCTAAGGACTGTTGTCTTTGGCAGAATATCTCAGTTAGTTATGGTGTTTTTCTTAAAATTCAGTATTCAAGAATCTAATGGTTCATATTTGATTCCCATGTTATTACTATTACTGGTCAGTTTAGCAACATCTGAAGACAATGGTAGAATAATACCTCTTAAAATATGCATATTCTAACCTGTGTTCTATTACTAACTACTGAATATATTTGGAATAATTAAATAAAATTAAATTTTTATAAAGACATTCAATACTTATATTAGATGATAGAAATATTCACTATGTAAATACAATTAAAGTTCTTCTCTTCTTTATATAAAAGTCAGCGAAATGTTATAATATAAAACAATTTCATTTTTAATATTCTGCCCAAGTTCAACGATTCAATCCTTGAGCCTCAGGAAGTTTATAAAATCCTATATGGAAATTGTGGGATCACTTATCTAGGTATGAATAATCATTGTGTCATTTCAAGGAAAGAGATGAATACTATTCATAATGTAGATTTTTCAAATACCATGATTGTATCCAGATGTGACTCACCACCAAAACACTCCAGAAATACCATTAAGATCTTTAAGAAGCCAAACTGTATCAATTAAAGTGATGTTGCATATAAATTTTTTCTCATTTGGGGGCAAAAAAAAATTAAACATCATTGATCAGAATATGTTAATTTTATATCAATTTTCTCATTTATTATTATCTCCTTTTCATATTTTAAAAAATGATATTTTTGCTTTTTGATGGAATTTGCCACTACAATGTTTTTTCCCTTTAAAAATAAATAAATTCATTACTCATTTGATGGCAGATATAACTAAACTTCCTTGTTTGTATATAATACTAAGGTTGAAAAAAATCAAAAATAATTGTTGCTTTACATATGTAATTTCTTAAAAACCATTAATGCTTGAATTAGTTAATTCATCATCATTATTCACTTTCAATGATTATCAATCCACTGCATAACAAAATCTTCATGTTTAATCCAATTTCTCTGATTTATAACTTTTTTCTTTGCATAATTCCAAAAAACTTTTTTATCCTACCAATTCTTATCACGTGATCTCTTCCTAAGTCTTTTACAATCATATTGGCATCTAAGACTTCAACTGCTCATCATTATCATATCTTTCTAGAAATATGTTCTGCCAAATTAGATTTTACTTTTTTAATTTATTCATTACCGTAAAATACGTCTTTTCATACTTCATTGTATGATTTCATTTTTCATCTGTTATCTATCCAAGTCTCAGATGCATATATAAGAACGGGTAAAACACAATTTTTAAAAAGTTTTCTTCAAACCTATAGGCATATATTTATTTTAAATTTAATTCTAAGTTTAATTTTATCCACTTTTTTTTCATTTGTTTTAATAATTTTATTAATATATTATTTATACTTGCTAATTCTTTCTATGCCATTATCAATCCATATTTTCTCAATTTTTTGAGAAATTATTGAATGTTAATTATTGTTTATATATATATTTAGTCATATTTTTTTGCTTTTATCTGATGAATCTTGTAATGTTCCTTGAATTGCTGAAGTATTATTTGGAAACAAAAGAAAAAGAATCACAGCATCTGCAAAATTGAAATGACTTAAGTAATCATATATTTTTATTTCCTTAGCTGTCCATTTTAATTGTCAAAATGCTTACCATAAAACTGCTATAAAACATTTTGTAGATATGAAATTAACTTTTCATATATCCTTATCAATATCAATCTTCTTAGACCACTACATAAGATAATTATTGCTATTGCATTTTGATAAATATTCATCGGAATTTAACATCATCCTGGGTCTATTTCTTGATGTTCTTAGCTAGATGTTTTTAAGCTTTAATCATTGGCAAAACGTTTATAGAGACTGTTCCATGCAAAATGACAACTCATAGTAATTAACTTGTTTTAATACTTGAAGATGATCTACTATGCTATAATCAGTTTTAAATCTTAATTTGTTTTTTATTGTAGTTGTTGATTTGAGTCCAAGGTTCATTGTAGATGAGGACAGATACATTCTTAAAATTCTAATATCTTATTTTTTCATCTTTCTTAAATATCATTATCATGATTGGTACATGTTTATCACTTAAGCATTTGGTATATGATTATCAATTCCTTCATTTGCTTCTTTGAAGATATCAGTAATAATTCTATCATTTCCTATAGTTTTTCCATTCTTCATAAATTTAATCCCATGTCTCACATCATCATCATTGAAAAATATTTGTCAAGTAGATGGTTTAATTGTATAAATTCTTTTTTTTTTTTTTGTCATTTATTAGTTAGAATTATTTAATGTAAATTAAATTCTGTAATTATACTATAATAACTGAGTGTTTTGCACCAGAAATTGCATTTAAGGATTTAATTGTTATTCATTGCAAGGAATAGGCTTTGACTGTTTTTTTGTCAAGAGAATTATGACAATAGATACATTTGAGCTGTGCAATTAGGAATAGTGTTAATAATGTTAAAGGACAGCATCGTAAGATGCCATATTGTATAGGCCAGTGCTTCTTAAACTTTTTTATTCATGACCTCTTTTTATCCTTGAGATTTTTTCGCAACCCCAGACATTAAATATAAAATAGATCTAGAAATAAATATACCCATAAATAATTTATTTCGTTGGTAAACAATATACATATGAAAATAAGTAGTTTTAGGATTTGTTTTAAGTATACAAAAATTAATGAAGGAAAATCACATTTTAATGAGATGGATGTGCTTGTTTTTTGCTGCATAACAAATTAAATCTTGGTGAAATATTTGATACTTCTGGATGTAAAGCATCTTCAACATTTTTCAGCATTGAACGATATTTGAATTTAATCTACATTAAAACTGAAAAAATCATTTCACATAAGTATATGGTGCTGAATGGTAGAAGAACATTTAATGCCATTTCAGAAATTGTGGGAAATTCATTTCTAGTTCCTATCCAGAATTCATGTCAAGGATTTTTGTGGAAAGTTAAGTTTTAAGTTTGAATCACTCATTAGCTCAGCAAATTCCTCTTGGGTTTATATGGCAGGTGATTAATTTCATTAATGTCAATCAAAAATGGTCTTTGAATCCAACATAACTTTTTGAAATCTAAATTTGATATAAAGTGTTTGCAAAACTGTGTTTTTAGGGTTTTTAAGTGATCTATAATAAATTTTGCAATTAAAGTTTTACAATTATTTTTTTCAATTATACAATTGTCAATAGTCGAAAACATTTCCAATGAATCATTTTCCACCCTATTCTTTTAATATATAGGGTATATGAGCACAGACTTTTACATCACCCACCACTCTCCACATCATCTCATAACACTGATACACTTGAACATTCTTTTAAATGTTGATCTTTTTAATAAAACCTTCAAGTTTATCATTCCAAGTAAAAATATTGCTATTTTTTCTTTGAAGAGATAAGTTAAGATCATTTAGCTTCTCAAAAACATCAGACAAATAGCACAGCTTTGATAGTCATAAGTCATTTTGAAAAAGAGCAGCAAGATCAGATTTTTGTTCGGTTAAAAATACAATCATTTCTTCTTTTAATTACAATAATCTTCTTAAACTTCACCCTCTTGACATACATCTTACTTCTCCATGTAATAATAAATTTTTGTATTCAGAGTCCATGTCTTTACAAAGATTTGAAAATAAATGGCTGTTAATGGCGCGGCTTTTAATAAAGTTTATAATTTTGACAACATTCTAAAGCACATCATTCAATCTGTTGCTAATTTTTTTGCTGCAAGGGCCTCTCGGTGGATCAGGCAGTGTGTAAAAGTTACATGATTATTACCAGAAGTTTTAACAAATGATTTAAAACCAATATTTTCACCAGTTATTGTTTTTGCACCATCTATGCAAAGCAATTTTTCCATTTTAAACCTTCAGTTTTAAAAAATTTGTCTACTTTATTACATATGTCTTCCCCTCTTGTATGTTCTTCCAAAGAATGACAAAATAACAATTCTTTCTCTATGTTTTCTTTATAAATGTATCTGACATACCCTAATAATTGAGCTAGTTTTGAAATATCAGTTTTTCATTCAACTGAATTGTAAATATTGGGTTTTCTTTAAGTCTAGTAATAAGTTGCTCAAATTAGTCATTGCTAATTTCAGAAATTTTATTAGTGACAGTGTCATTTGACAAAGGAATTTTCCGAATTTCATCACCATATTTACTTCTTTGAAGTATTTCTACCGTTTTAATAGCAGCAGGTAATATAAGATCTTCTCCAATAGTGGATCACCTTTTACTTTTAGCAATCAGATATGAAACTTGATATGATGCAAGTAAATATTTTTCATTAACTGTTATAAATTTCTCAAAATATTGTTTTTCTTTATTTGATGTTTTTAACAATCGTTCGAAGTATTTTTTTGGTTTATTGACATATGAAGGAGGATGCTTTGATTTCAAATGCCTTTTCAATTTTGATAGTTTCATACTCTCCATGCTCTCCATAGACAAACATTATTGCAAATTAAACAAAGCAGTTGTTCATTACCATCACATTTGTTGAAATTAAACTCACATTGGAGAAATATCTACTCATATTTTCTTTTTCACATCTTAGATGCCTTTTTCTGATTACGAAATCCTGCTTGAAAAGACTTTGTAGCATTGCCATCTGCATCACTACCAAAGTCAAGTTCAACCATTTATCCATGGGTAAAAAGTATTTTTATCCTAAAATAAAAATAAAATAACAGTACTTATTAGCTAGCAGAGACACCAAGTGGCAGCCATGTTTTTTGTTTATGAGATTAGAATAGTAAATCTCGAAAGCGCTAAGCAGGCATATTAAACATTATAGTATAATTACAGCTTCACTAACGCTTGCGAAAAAATCGCATATGTATAATTAATTATACAAAGCAAATTTACTCCTGAATGTTCTATTTTTTAATATTCCCATATGATTTATTTTTTAATATTTAAAAAATATCAATAAATCAATTATAAATTACCTGTAAAGTTTCAAAAATAGGAATATGTTTTTACTTGTTAATAAATAAATGACAATAAGTTTCAAATAAAAAATAAATTTTTATAATAACTAATAGGATGATAAATTTTGAATAAAAAAGTGAGAAAAACAGTATACAAGCATTTTTATATATAAAAAATAACATCTTTCATAATATTTATTCAAATAAATACTAACTTTAATCGAGTAAAACAGTAAAATGCAATATTGTATTGTTCTTGCGATGTGGACACTTGTTGAAATGAAACTGAAACAAATAACTTTACTGGAAATGCATTATATAATCACAATGGTGCCAACATTATTCTTGCCACTCCAACATATATATATATAGTTTGATTCTGAAATAACTTATATGCTGAAATTGCAATGTGACACCACTATTATAATGCATTTAGTGTTATTTTTCAATATGTAAATATAATTTACAGCTCAACTTGGCCATCATTACGATTTTATAATTGCACTGTACAGAAAATGTAATATATTAAATTAAAGATAATGAAGGGATTGCAACTACTATTTTTTTAAATTCATGTATCTGAATTAAATTTTCATGACCCCAACTTTTTGTTTCATGACCCCATTTGGGATCGGACCCACAGTTTAAGAAATGCTGGTATAGGCTAATAGAGCAATATGTTATATATTGTGCATATTCATGGATCCTTGATTAGTTTATGTAGTTCATTGCAGAAGTTTAACTTTTTTATTCTTGATCTTTCTATATATATATATTTAGGAATTAGAATATTCACATTTCTTTATGATTGGGGTTAGCCTTTAGGACTGAATAATAAAGAAGTTACTTAAATAAATTGTAATTCTTGTTAAATATTAAAATCTCATAATCATAAAAAAATAATTTTGTTCCAATAGTAGATGAACTATACAGATCTGATTATTGATGTTTGATCTTTGTATGACTATTATGTTACTCTGATATTTTAAAGCAAAAATAACACCCAAGAGTTATAGTTTTTATTATTATTTTTGCAAATGTTCATTTTTAAAATTAAGACTTTCAATAAAACCTTAAGAAAATCTTAAATACCATTTTTTTTTTTAAAAAAACCCTAATTGTTTACTTATCCTGCTTCTTTCTGACTGAAATTAAAGTTTACTTTAATTTCAATATTTAATTTCAGTGAGAAAAACTTACTTTATCTTTTGATAAGGTTGAAATTATCTAGAAAGACCTATCTTATCTTTTGATAATTGAGCTTTATATTTTTGTTATCTAATAAAAGAATATTTCCTATGCTATACAAAAAAAAAAATTATCTTACCATATCTTATACAAAAAAAAAAGAGATAAATATATATAATAAGATAATTATAGCCTTTCATTAGCATTGAGAAAAAATAACAGTAGTAGGTGATAATTGATCATTCAAAATTTGAAAGTAGTGAAAGATAGAAAATTATCTTGATTTGCATGCCATGATGAATACATTGTGAATATTGGCACTTTCAAATAATTTTCTATTCATATATCAAACCGCAAAATATTTGCATCAGTTTTTGAAAAGTAAAAATAAGTCTTTATTATGACAGTGAATGGAGTATGCATATTATAATAGGAATTTAGATAAAATAAAGAATTTAACTCAGGTTGGCATCTGCAAAGAGTTTAGTCCAAAACTTGTCAAAATCAGAACATTAATCGGAGTAAATATTTCTGTAGTATTGGATAATCTCTAGTCTAATGAATGACTAATAATCAGAGTAATAATAAACTTACTATTTTAAAATATAATCACAATATAATAAAATGAAGTTATAGATAAAAAGAAAAACATAATCAGTGAACTATTAAGGGCACATTAAACGCTTAAACATTACCCACAAATATATTTATTTAGTTATCTAAAAGTTTGAAATTGAGAATAATTTTTACTTATATATATTTTTTTGTTTTGTTATGATTACCTTCATTTTAAAACTTATTTTTATTGTGCCTATATTTTGTTTATTTTAATATTATATAATATAATGATCATCATCAACCATTATCAATCCACTGCAGGATGAAGTTCTCTCCAAGTTCAATCCATCTTCTATGATCTCTAGCCTCTTTTCTCCACATTCCTTCACACTTTTTTTATTTCATCCATCCATTTCACATGTGATCTATTTCTGGGTCTTTTACAATCTCTTGGAATCCCCTTTAAAATTTCAATAGTTCATCTATTATCATCTCTTCTAGCAATATGTCCAGCCCAACTTCAATCTTTTAATTCTTTCAACAATGTCAGTAACACTTGTTTGTTCTCTTACCCATGTATTGTGTGATTTTCAATCTCTTCTTGCTATTTCTAACATGCATTTCTCCATACTTTTTTGAGTGGTATGAAGTCTCTGTACTGCTCTTCTCTATGTGTTAAAGTCTCAGATCCATAAGTAAGAACTGGTAAAATACATTTATTAAAAACCTTTTTCAAACCCATAGGCATATTTACTTTTATTATTAAGGTATTTCTCCCAAAACCACTTCAACCAAGTTTAATTCTATGATTAATTTCATCCATTATGTTTTCATCCATAATAATAATCTGACCAAAGAATTTGTCATTGTTAACTTCTTCTAACTCCTCATAATGAATCTTTATTTTCATCTTTTAAGAAAATCCATTGGACATTACTTTAGTCTTTTTAACATTTATCTTTAATCCTATTTTCTTACTTTCATCTGATAACTCTTACAACATTTCCTGAATCTTTAAAGCATTATTTGCAAAAACAACTACATCATCTGTAAAATCTAAATGATTTAAATAATCTCCATTTACTTTTACTTCTTTAGCTTCCCATTTTAATCCACAAATGCTGTTAAATATATATCTTAATATGCTATTGTTTTTTTGTTACTATTTTTTCCTTTGGTTTCTACATTTCAGTTCTTTAAATATTGATCTTCAGTTTATATATATATGTGTGTGTGTGTGTGTAAAAACATGTTTGTAATAAATATATTCTAAACATTTCTAAGGCTACTGTTATTAATAAAACATAGCATAGAAGTGTCTAGTTGGACTGCTATATTTTATTGTTTAAATATTAGGCTATATATTTTGAATAAGGTCATCCTTTAGTATATAATCTCGTTTATTTATTTTAAATGTATATATATATACACAGTGGTCAAATGTCCAACATAAAGTTATTTGTCCACAATATTGTTATAGATATATTTTTAATATAATAATCAATCTAAATAAAATTGAAACAAACAACTAATTATATTTACAATTATTTAATTATCAACCCAGCCTTGAAAAGATCTCAATAAGAGATGAAAGCCAGGTTGATAATTAAATAATTGTAAATATAAATAATTGTTTGTTTCAATTTTATTTAGATTGATTATTACAAAAAAATCAAATCTGATGTCACATGATTGATTATTATATATATTGTTTGATTTTGATGTTAATATTTTACAAGTCAAGGCAAAGCAAAAAAAAAAAAAAAATTAGTATAATTTATTTTTAATTTTAACTTGTATTCTTAAGAATAATTTTTAATTTTAATTACCTAGGGACAAAAGTATTTGGTCCTACGACAGAAATATTATGATACAAGTTTAGATTTATCATCTATCTCTTCATCAAGTCAACTGCCTTCTGATGTTTTATCACCCACTTCACAAGAACAATCTCCTCTTAAAGAAGAACTTTTAGGAATTACCTCTCCAAATCATGAAACAGAAATTATGACACCTGATTCTATTACTTCTGAAAATTTTGTACATGAAAATTCAAACTCTGACAACTCAACAAATAGTGAACAATTGAATGTAATAAATTCTGAGAAGGTAATATATATTTTTAAAACAATCTATTTATTTTTAAATAATATATTTGTATTCATGTCTATATTATTTTCATTTAAAGTTAAATTTTTAATATTTTAGTTATCAATGAAAATATTGGATTTACTTATTAAGAATATTATTAGTAGTAATTTTTTAAAACGATATTTCAAAAGGAACTTTATTGGTAATTCATAGGATGTTACAAATCACAAATAATAATGAATTAATACAACTTAACAAATTCTGTATCACATTAATTACTAAACTTTGATGTTAAAAGAAAAAAAAAAACATTATTCATTGTGAACATATAGCAATGTGCACATTAATATTTAAATAAAGGACATAGTAAACACACAACACTGTAGATTCAAACAATGACATATAAGGATTATGCAGCTACAAATATATCAATAGGAGTAATTTTTTTGTCATTTATATTATTTTTAAATGAGTTAGGATATCTTCTGGTATTATTGTTATATTATATAGGAATATATAACTTGTGTACTACAATGAATAGAATATGAATGTAGTCCTCAACTTTAGAAAGCAGTCATTTTGAAAAGATTTAACAATATAATGGATTGTTGTATTATTAGAACTGAGCACACTTATTTTGCATATGGAGATAATTTATTTGTCAGTATCATACTGAGAGTTGTCCTGAAATATAGGAATAATTTTGATATTGATGATATAAGATTAGTTGTTTTTTTTGAATTTTATATGTATTAAATGCAAGCTAAGAAATCTAAATACTATGCAATTGTAATTTTCTAAATGAAATAATGACTATTTTTCTTCCTCCAAGAGCTTTTTTCTACACTGTAAATAAACACTTGATATGAATACTTTTATGAACATTATGATTAATAAATAGTATGTATTTTTTGTAATGATAAGCATATTTATCAGCGTAATTTTAGAATGAATCGAAAATGCTTTTGAGAGAGATAATATGGTGTGTACTGTTGCACGCCACAGCTTATCTTTTATTATTTCTTTTGCATGGTCACATTGTTCAAATGCAGTGGGAATCCTAAATATGCCATTGGTTTGTCCTGGAATGTATTCGTGTTTTTTTATCTTTGTGTCTGTATTGAATTCATATTTATAAATGCTAATAAATTCTTTCATGATTTTAGTTAATGCATGAATTTGTGCTTTTGTCTTTAGGAAAACTGTAATATCTTCCATATATGTTACGCAGGCTATACTACAATCCAGTGCAAATTTCATATAATTTCCTTTGATTGAAAATCAGTCATGTCTATGAGATATTAAAAGGTGAACGGGTTTAAGTATGAAAATACAAACTTTGGTATGCTAATAGGTTCTGTGTGACAAGATTTGGGCATGTTCTTCAACATTTGTAAAAAAAAAAAAAATATTGGGATCTGAATATTATTTGATCATTTATAGATGGATGCAAAATAAATGAGGGTTTGAATACTGTTTCTTTCTGATACATCTTTATAGGGTAAAGACTGAAATAAACATATTATCACCAATAATAACCATGTTCTTAATTTCTAATGTTGTGAGGACTCTTGACATAAGTGATTGATCTGGAGCTTTTGATGTATTGTTTTGATTAGGTATATGATTGTGCAACAAAGATTTTTTTTTTTTTTAGTCATATATTCTTTTAATGAGTCGTGTGTTGATTGTTAGTTTTTTTAAATTTTATTATAAGTTGATTACTATGAGTATACACTCTGCGATTCATTTTCACAGTTCATATGAGGACTAACAGTTCTGCAAGAGGGATTGTGGATCTATTTCATAAGTAAGGTCTAACAATCTTGTAGGAGACATTGTGTACCTAGTGACATAGTTAATGGTGTGTGAATTATATGTGTGAATGATATCCATCTCTATATAAAGTTGTCTTTCAACTTGGCACACAGAATGTAAATTGCTGAGAATAGGAATTCTATAGTTATGGATAAAACTATTTTTATTGTTTGTGTTGTATTAAATGATAAGTATAATTTAGATTGAAAATGGCTATTATTGCTGATTAGTTTGAAAAAGAGACAGGAACTAGTTGGATTTTTAACTGTTTGATGTAGTGTGAATAAAAATTAGGTCTTTAAGTAATGAGTCTGCCATTATTAAATGAGACCACATTATTTGACAAAATTCTTCATCATTTAATAATAGAATATTAATGAGATGTAATAATTTAAATTTAAATGTAGTATGTCATGTTAAAATCTGCCATTAGCAGAAGAGAAGTGATGATGTTGTGAATAATGAATTTATAATTTAGACTATTCTACTCATTGTTTTATCATTTGGGGATATATATATATAAATTATATTTAAGCTTATGATTTTAATGATGCATTGTAAGTATTAAAAAATGAATTTCAGTGTATAATATTTGAAATGAATTAAACAGATACGATATTGTAATAATCACTCCCATGTCTGCTGAGGGTGATGATGCCATTCTAAAAAAGGCTGAGTAACTTATTCTATTGAGATAGACAGAGAAATTGATCTGAAATTCATTGTAATTTTTTTTTTACTAAATCAGAACTATGTGGTTATATATTAACTAATCATTTCATTAGTTGAAAATTTTTAGGAAGTTGGTTCAATCTTTTAATAAGAAGTATAGTAATTTATAGTTTCTTAGTGTGTAATTACTTAAATCTATACCCTGAAATTAATTTCAATAATGAAGACTTTGCATTATATTTATTTATCAATTTGTGTTGCTGATGTATAATTATGTGTTAGTATGTATTGCATTGTTAGTGTGTGATAAGTGAATCCTGTCAAATGACTGTGTCTGAGCTACATAATTATTATCATGTTGTTTGTTTTGTCCATTGTATCTTCTGAGATGTCTGCAAATATATTATCATCAGTGTTTCTGATAGATTTTTTGACTTCTTTTGATGAGATATTTTCATTTTTGTTGGTGTCATATGATGTATTATATTTTCTTCTTTCATGTTTCTTTCTTGGTAGTAGACCAAATGTTTTTTTACTAGAATCACTGTTTGTATTTGTTGAAACTTGTGCATTTGTTGAAACTTGTGACGTACATGGAGTTAATGTATCATTGATCTTTGTTGATATTTTATTATTAAAGATGAGTATTTGATGTTTAATAGTCACATTAGTTTTCTTTGTAATTATTATTGTATTCTGTGTTATTTAGAATTTTATTTATTTCAAGATTGTTTTCCTTTTTTAGAGAGGTAATGACAATCTTATCTGTATCCATCTGAGGTTGATCATTGGAGAATTGATCTTTGGATGTGTTAATCATGTTACAGCATTTGCATTAGGGCAGTTCATGGCATAATGTTTATGGTTGCTACTTCAAAAACATTGAGACTTAATACTTCTAATAAATAATAACAATTTGGCTTTTTGTTCTGCAATTTACATTGATATATTTTGTAGTTCAATATTATTATGTAGTCTTGCTCTAAACACATAATTATTTTCAAATATTAGGGTTCAGCATATCTTTTAAGATAAATTGTTTGTAAATTAATAACCAATTAATAATATTAGCAAAAGACTCAAATAGATTTTTAAAATTATTTAGCATATAGTTGAGTTAGGGATATTTAAGAACTCCTATGTTAACCATGACAAATGTAAAGTTTCCAAATGTTGTAATTTATCTTTTGAATCTTTTATTTTTTTTTCCTATGTATCATGATAATTCAAGTAGTTGACTATTTGAATAATGCTATCTCATGTAATTCTTTTGGAAATTTATACAATGAACTTGCAGTATCAATGACAGCTAAAATAAGAGATATGGTTGGTAAAAAAAATAATTTGCAGGAGTAGAATAATTCCTTAGGTATGGTTGGATTAAATTTATCTGTAATATTCAGTTCCATTTCATTGGTCTATGGAGTAGAAGAGCTTACATTATTTTCTGAAGCTGTGTTCATGAAGAAATCAGAGCATAGTATTTTGCTTTATATTGTAATCTCAGTTGGCATCTGTAATATTAATAATTGTTTTTGCAAGAATGTTTCACAACATTAGCATTATATTCATTTCACCACATGCTATCTTTATGAAGATAACCATGTTGTCTATACTAAATTTAGACCAGACTTATTTAACATACATTATGAGAAGATGCAATTGTAGTTTAATGAATTTAACTATATTATTAATAGGATAATTTATAAAAATTGTTAGCACCTTGTAACTAAGCAGCTGGAACTTATAGAACAGTGACATGTAAAAATTTTAAATTTATTTATTACTATATTCATATATTTTTATATATTTTATGACAGTCATATCTTTTGCATTTTTCTTCTATTTAAAATTGATTTACTTAATTTTTTTTCTTTAAACTTTATATTTTTATATTCATAATTTACATTAGTTGATAAATTTTAATCAACAATAAAATAACAATATCTATTAATTTGAAGCCTAAAATAATATTAAGCTGATGAATAAATATTTTTTTTATAATGTGCTATTTTTAATCATTTTTAATTTGAGATTTGCAACTCTCATTGACTCTATTAACATTGTTGTAATATTAGATTAACTTCAGAGTTGACGAAGAAGGGAATTAGTATAATCACTTAAAACAAGGCATGATAAATAATGAAATGGTCAGATTCTGATATTTACTTGTATGATTTTAGAACAATAAGTAATATCATCAGAGACCATGTATGATAATAGTATCTTATTTACTTGTATGATTTTAGAACAATAAGTAATATCATCAGAGACCATGTATGATAATAGTATCTTTGTTTATTAATTATTGATTGATTTCAGAAAAATATTCTAATGAATTAGCTCAAGAGTAAAATTGTTATAAAAATAATTTTTAATTGGAACCATATCATAATAAATAGATAACAAGCATAAATTAGCTTATGTACAGGCATATATTTGTAATGCATATGCAAATATGTATTAAAAAGGATGTCTTATTTATCAATATAATTAAGTAGTACTCTTATTTTATGGCATATGTTTTATGGCATATATTTAATAATGATTACTTCTAAATCCATTTAGCTTTGAGCATTGTTACACTTATTATTTAAGTAATACTTTGAGTGCAATTTGAAAATTATAATTGCAGTTTATAATGTTATAATTGACTATTTATTAATCTGCATTCAGAACAAGTTATATTTACCAGTTTAAAGAGGTTTAGTTAAACTTTTTTGTATTAATAAGTTTAATCTCTGTGGTCAAGTTGCAATCTTTAGTGTCTATATAAATATATTGGACCATAAATAAAGATGATTCCACCTTTATTATTAAAAGGAGGATGCCTTGACAACAGGTTGAGATTGTTATTGATATTGGCATTGTCTATGTGTTGACTGATTTTAATGATTAAGTATATATATTAAATATTCACAAAAGTTAGTTTTACATAGAAAAACAAGTCATGAATAAAAAAAACAACAACTCCAAAATAACATTTTTTCTTATCCCCACATCTCAGTTGAAAATAAAACAATTAAATATCACTTATGTTTTTTTCATTATTTTGCCATTAGCAATTTTTGTGATTTAAAAGCATATTTAAAAAGTGGATCATTTCCATTAAGATAAAAACTTGTTAACAGCTATTTTACATTGTAAATTGAATTCATGTTTAGAACGTGATTTTTTTTTTAAATTAGATTTTCAAATAACTAGTAAGTAATGTTTGACAATTTTTTTCAGAATTTTTCTTTTTCATAAGTTAAAATGGCTTTAGTTTATTTTATTGCTATGTGTACAGACAAGAAAAGTTACATAGTCTTTTTTTGCTGGCATCGAGAAATTTAATAGTTTTCACCATATTGTAACAAAATTAAAAATCATTCTAGACAATTAGAAATTTATTTTGCTTGGATAAACTTTATCTACAGTTTCAATATTAACTATTTTTTAACTAAGTTTTAATTGGGAGTTCTAATATTATATTCTATTTTCAAATGACAGGCAATAACTGTTTTTATTTTCAATAATTTATAATTTTGTATTCAAGCATTTTTTTAAGTTTTTTTATTTTTTATTCAATGATGAACTTTATTCATCAAATAAATAAATAAATAGGTACATTATAACTTGCAACTTAGGTGACAAGATATGACCAATACAATTGGTATTAGAGACATCTGAAAAAAAATTAATAAGAAGAACATATAATTAATATAGAATGATGATTTTATAAATTTGCTATGGTTGGTTGAGATACAGGAATATTTAATAGCCTCCATGTGTCCTCATGGAGTTTAGTTTAGGAAACTTTGCATTCCCTTGCTTTCAATGATTTAATAGTATCGAGCAAATCACTAAGTAGATTCACTGAATTTCTACCGAACGTGATGTTGTACCTAAGGATCCACAATGAATAGTTCATCATGATAGAGAGTCTTATTGTTGAGAAAACACCAGTCTGAATACAGTCTTGAATATTGAAAATTCTGTCATTATATGATGTTATCCAGGAGCTGATTAATGATCTATACTGCTGTAGAGTCTGCACTCATATAGGAAGTGCTGGAGTGTTTCACTTGCACCACTGCACAATTGACATTATGTATTTTTTAAACCCTCTTTTATTTACTAGGAATTCATTAGTTGGTAGCGATTGTACGTTTTTAAAATAAAGTCTAAATATTTAGCTTCAAGCTTCCATAGTTTGAAGCATTTGATAATGTATTCAGTGTTCTTGAGAACAATTGGGGTTATAATGAAGAATTGGCAGAACAGTTGATGAATGTCCCAATATTTAAGCTTATTCCCAATCACCCCCTCAATAATTGCAGTACTCGTAACCAGATTGACAACCATATTGGTCCAGGGTAGGGACCGATCCTGAGGTGGCGGCGTATCAGTGGGAGTGATTAAGGATTGATATGAGTCCTCTGAAATTATTCTTCTAATTGTGACAAGCATATTATGTGCTCTCTGTACTAGAAAAGAAGAAATGGTGTGTAGCCCTAGTCCATTGAGTTTTTTAAGTAGGCATGTTTTCCTAAGGCTGATTGCAACAGTTTTTTTTCTCCACAGGAAAAATCCAGAACATAGGGAGTTAATTTTTGTTTTGAAGATCTTGGCAGGAAGGATGATTGGAAGGAAGTAATTTATTTTAGGGAGTATTAACAAGTTGAGTAGTGTGACCTCGCTATAGAGAGACAGGCAAATACCAGAGAGTGATTTAAGAGTATCTGTTATGCCCTTGGAAAGCAATATTTTGTCATTGGATTCTCGTGTCCCAAGGGGGAAGTGTGAATGGAAATCCAAAGAACTTCTGTGGTCTGGCTAGAAAGGGTGATGGAATTTTCTTTCCAGATGACAATTTCCAGGCTGCAGACTTATCCCGATAGAAAAACAGCTGATATTGTTCTATATGTCTTCCAGCATTGGAAGGCACTCTGTAGATGGGAGGAGGATGACTACACCATGGACATATGCCAGGCATTTTACCTTCCTGTCCAGTTTGGGGATGTACACCCCACAGAGATCTTTTTTTTTTTAAGAACCAATGGGTTGATGAGTGCAGTAAATAATAATGTGCTCAGCAGTGATCCCTGGGATATAGTGATGTTGGGACACAGCCGCAGAGCGATTAACAAGAATCTCCATGTTGCTAAGGAGGTTCTCCATGATGGATAAGAGAGTGTCAAGAATTAGGATAGGTTCTTAGTATGCCAATGAGGAGATCGACCCTCACCATGAGTGAAAGGCAGCCTGAATATCCAGTTGGACAGCTATAGGCCCGGAATTTCTCTGATGCCTCACATGTTTGACTATTATTTTAAAAATAGAGGCTGCATCAATTGTGGACCAACTTCTACATGCAAACTGTGAGAGGGATAAACTGGGAATAATTAGTTCTTGGATCAAATCTTTGTTCTTAGACTCTATTATTTTTATGAGGAGAGGCATCATTGAAATAGGCCTAAGACTTGTGAGCTATGATAGCGGTTGATCCTTTTTCAGAAATGGGACTTGCGAGACCAGATATAATTCCTCAATGACCTTGCAACCTCCAGCCAGTTCATTCAATATATTGAGAATGATGGGGGATGGTATAGTGCCTGAGGTGCTGAAGAAGGAACTTGGGGTATTGCATGTGGTCCAGGGTAGGTTCTGTCAGGAATTGATTTTTTAATTTATTTAGAATGGTGTTGGCCATAATTCCATGATGAGGAGCATTATCAATGTTAGGAGTGCTTCCAGCCAGTTCATTCAATATATTGAGAATGATGGGGGATGGTATAGTGGCTGATGTGCAGAAGAAGTAACTTGGGGTATTACATGTGTTCCAGGGTAGGTTCTGTCAGGAATTGATTTTTTTTAATTTATTTAGAATGATGTTGGCCATAATTCCATGATGAGGAGCATTATCAATGTTAGGAGTGCTTCTATTGTTCTAGATTTTGGTTTTTGAAGCCTTTTCTTGAAATTTGCCATTGATATGTATGGAAGAGGGTGTGACATCCTTCCTTTTTGAACCAAGTGCCCATCCTAGATAGTTTCTAGTCCAGCAATGCTGACTATCCAAGAATCTCTGGGCTCGCTTAACTGCAAGGTATTCTGCAAGGGCTTTCTGTGCATCACGGTATTGTTGCTTGAGTAGGGTGATTTGATTAATGTCACAGAGTTCATCAGAGTTCAAGTCCAAGTGATATCCAATTTGATCCATTTCTGATAGTAATTTCTAGGGTCCACGAGAGTTCCAAGTAAACTTGTTGATGAGCAAGTGGAAAATCTCAACAAAAGCTGTCAAAACAGAGACTGGGTCCAGACTTGGAATATTTATTTTGAATAGATAAACGTAAACCTCCGAGACAAGAGCTATAGGGGTGGTCTGGCTATTAAGAAATCTAGTTGTTTTTCTTAGTCCCACATTTGTGGGTGGACTTGAACTGGGATCTATATCAATGTGCAAGACATTACGGTCTGTGAAAACCACAGTTTTAAGTTTAGCGTTCGAAGTATAATTCTGGGGATTAGTATGTGAGGTCAATAAGGTCTTCTATCTCTTGATATAGAACAAGAAGGTATCTTTGGGAAGACCCTTGGAAAACCAAATTTATGTATTTCTTAGTGAACCAAGAATAAGCAAAGGCATTAAGTTATTTCAAGTTAGTATATTAATTTTGAATATGATGTGCTTAATGAGTGAGTCATCTGGTTGCAGGTAGAGGTATGCAATGTATCATCTGAAGTTCCCAAATTGAACATCAACTAATATGGAACTCTCATCTAAGTGTAAAATTGTAAAGCCAGAAGGACCAGAGCACTTATTTATGATTATTGCAACCCTTCAACTGAAACGAAGGAGGCAGAGTACCTGGAATAGCCAAAAGAAGAAAACGCAGCATCAATTTTGTGACTAGAATTTATGTTTAGTTTGGTTTCAGATATGAATAAAATGTTAGGAGCATTCTGACATAAGCAGTTTTTGATGGCAAATATTCTACTTGGGGAGTTTAATCCTCTAACATTATTTCTCACTATTTTTTTTTACGTGTAAAAGGTATTGCTGACATACTATAATTACAACAATATACTACAGTACTTGTTAAAAATATGTGATAATATTACAAAATAGCTGTCACATTTAAATCACTTGTGCCTTGATTTGAGTGTATATCACCTTGTACATTGTGAAAAAGCTTTATTTTTTTTAAAATTCTGGTTTGTAAAGCTTCTATTTTGTTAGACTGCTAAAATTTATATCACATTATTCTCAATTATTATGTCGTGATTATGAATAGTCATATTTAATGTAAATAATGTTAGTCCGGATCCTTTCAGTATATACTATTTTGTTTTGTTCTTAGAAATATTGAAAATGTCTATCTACATTGAATTTTTAAATTTTATTTTAAAATGAAAGGTTCAAAACAATAACCTTTTCTATTTATTCTAGAACCATCTATTATAAATCTGAGTAGTTATATCAGATAGTAAGTTGTAGGATCACAATCATATCCTCAGATCAATTTCAGAATTAGTCTTTATAAATGAGGAGTAAAGAGATAGTGTCTAATGTAGTTTCCATTGATTATTTAGACTCTAGAATATAGAGGTAGAATGAATTATTGCTTCCAATGTTGATGTTGAAAGTAACCAAAGAATGTTATGTGATGCTTTGATAAATGAAACTTTAATTAGGTAAAAATAATTAATATAAAGATCATTTGGTTAGCAGCATTGGAAATAAATTTGAAGAGTAAACACGATTAAATGTTGATTAGAATTATTAATAACCAGAATAAGATTGTAATAGAAATATATCTATAACAATCTAATATTATAACTTTAACATTACATGTTAAAGTTATAATATTAGATTGTTATAGATTAAAAATGATTACTAAGATGTGATATGTTGGACTATTTCCATAATTTATGAGTGAATATACCATCATTACAAACCTTCAGACAAATAAAAATGATTACTGTCTTTGAAAGAGAATTATATAGCCTGCTTATACAGAAATGGTTGAAAATTTTATAATAATTTTACATTTGAAGCCAAAATTTAGGGTATTGGTTTGGTTTATTTTAAAAAATTGACAGAGAATTTGATTATGTTTTTCATTATTTTATAAATTTAAAAAAAATGTTGCAATGTGAGTATATTAAAAATAAATGAATTGCTTAGGTATAAAGATAAGTTTATTTTACTTCATTTTTTTTTTTTAATTTAAGGTTAAACAATATTTAATATCTGTTCTTTGAACGTTCCATCATCAGATTTTCAATGAAATGGACGGCTGAAGAATTGTGGTTTGGAATAGTTTGAAGCCTGTCAATTAAACTATGAAGATTGGCTATCTTAATATAAAGCTGAGCACTGACTGCATATATGTGTGGAGATGATAATCTGGACCAACTGATATGAATGCTGGTTTAGCACAAAATATGTATATTGGTGATTATCTTTTCAACATGTGTGTGATCAGGTGGGTCAGCAATATGAGATGTCATAGAGAGTTGAGGGTCATGTGAAGTCTGAGTTTGAGTTCCTTATATATGAATGAACAAAGTAAATTTTCAACTATTTGTCTTGAATGTATACATTTTTAATGCTAAGGGAATTGTTTACTTATAGGATTCTTAATTTGTGAAATGTATTTATCCATCCTGAAAAGGTATATATATATACACATATATCTCTTTGCTGATTTCCAGATCCTAATTATAAATATTATAAATTTGAAGTGCCAGATCCCTTGACTCCAAGTGTGCCAAACTTTTAATAAATTGCATTTTTAAATATTTTATTAAATGAATTGCCCAAAATGATAACTTTTGATTAATTTCATACATAGGCTATTGCATATTGGGGACAAATAAATATAAGTATTTACTTTTCAAAATTATATACAAATATTTTATAACTGAAAAAAAAAGATTATATTAATTTTTATATTAATAAAAATATTTTATAAAAAATATTTAATTTAATCAAATTATGAAAATATAAATAATCATAGATTGTTTTCAAAATAATTACACAGAGTTCATACACCAAGTGTTAGGTTCAAACAACTTGCTATGGAAATTTCTTTTTTAATTCATCTGACAATCCAAACCACTGTATTACTGTATCAAGTAAATAATATTTAAATATCTACAAGCGTATTTTCATATAAAATATAATATTGAAGTGTTTGTATAGTTTATAATTCTGACATTATATTGATTGAAAGAATATTAAAAAATTAAAAAGAAAACTGTTTTGTTAAAAAAAAATAAAAGCTTTGAAATATAGTTATGAAAAAAAAAGATATTTTATTATCTTATAAGCATGTTTATGGTATGTTTGAAATGTATTATAATTTTGTGTAATGTGTGCAAGCAAATTTAATGAACACAAATAACAGCTACTTACTCATAGATGTGACAATTAAGACAAGTAAAAATGGAATTATAGAAGTAATTAGTATTAAATCATTTAAAATCTAAGTCATAAATTTGTAAACTCTATGACAAGTTGTAGAACTAATTCTTGTAAATGACTGCTTGTGAAAAAGTCAAAATAAAATTTTAAAAAGCCAATTATTGCTATTTTTAAAAAACGATCCATGATGTTGGCATTCTCAGTATTCTTTGTGTTAAATTTTACTTTGTTGACATAAAATTAATTTAGAAGAGAAACATGAAATTATACTTGTCAAAGTAATGACAGGAAATTTCTTCTTAAATTTAATATGAAATCTTTATAGAAGCAGTTGCTTTCTAAAAAAAGTAATATATATATATCTTAAGGTAAAACCTAGATATTTACAAGTAAAAAAAGGGAAAGCCCCTACCTACGGTAGCAAGGCTCTGTAATTGCCAAGTTATTAGATTTATATATGATAGCGTCTGAAGATTTAGATCTTTTCTTAATATTTAAGAAATAGATAAATGCTTGGCTTGAGTTAGTATTTTGAATCTAATGTCCTAGCTCCTCACTGAAGAGAGCCATAGCTCGAAACCGGCTTGGAGATGGGGACAATCATAGATAAAGGCTTCAGGTACTTTCTCTTGTAGCATTTATCATTTAAAAAAATCTTGTTTAGAGCTATTATCTCTTTATATATTACATATTGGTAATGGAAGCTATATAGGTCATGTGACGTGACTGATTTTTACTGATATGATAGTGTTCATATATTTAAGTCAAATTAAATTTAATCAGATAACAATTAGTACTAAGATAATATTTAATCATTTTTCTTGTTTTGCATAAAAAATAATCATGCAAAGTTTTAGATATTTTTAGATTTATAGCAGAGTGGATACACTGTGGCTCTTGAGACGTGAATATTGATTTTCATTGCTATTTTCCCTAAAGTTTTATATTGATAATCTATAGTCGTATAGCATGCATCAATATTAGAATATTTTATTTTGTAATTGATTTAAAGAAAAGTAAAAAAAAACAACAAATGTTTTGTAACTTTAAACTTTTAGCTTTTAAGTGATACCAGTCAAAGGAATTGCTGACGTTTAGTTTATTATTATATTTGGTCAGTAAGAATTGATGGCCTATGTTACTTCTTCAAGAATTAGTTCCAAAAATGACTGCTGCAGCTTTTAAACATTAAAAAGTTTATGAAAAGTATTATATATGTCTTTTATACCAAACATTTTTCCATCCCTTGTTTATAGCTTTATGGTCACTAAAGAGGGGATGTTAGCTGCAGCAATTATAAATTTGTTTATATCATTCTAGTATAATCAGTCTGTTTTATTTCTTTAAAGAAAAAATAACACTTTTACAATATTCTTTTATTTTAAATAAATATATATATTTTCATTATGTTATATTGAATTCATTTTTTCTTTATAATTTATTTGAATGAATTAATATTTGAATGTATCACTAAATGATAATTGTTATATTAAATGATCATGGCTTAGATAAGCTAACTGTAGCAAAAAATACTCTAAAATTATGTTATCGACAAAATCCATTGTTGATAGAAAGCAGACACGTCTTCAGATATAAAGTTTTAATTGTGAATAATCAGTAAGCAGTGCTTAACAAAAAGTTCTGATATTTGTAGGAATTGATATTCGCTCAGCATAGGTTATATACCAGGAGAGGACGAGTTCTTGGGTAATAAGAGCTATACAATAGTTTTCCTACTTTTGAAAGTGCACGAGTTTCACTTCTTCATTAATAAGAGACGTATTGAGACTTTTCATATATTTCTGAATGCTGAAGAATATTGTGTAAAATATTATTTTAAAGAAGTATTTATAAATAATAAAAAATACAATTATATAATAGTCTTACATATGATCAAATGTTGAAACAGTTTTTACAACCAAATTATAAGAATAAAATCTGTATTAACAACACTTTTGATTGTTACCTTTTAAAAAGTTAAAGTTTCAAAATATCTCTTTTTACTTACCTTTAAAGCATTTACAAAATAAAATATTCTAATATTGGCACATACTATAAATTATTAATAAAATTGGTTAGGAAAATATTATGAAAACCAAATTGTCTAGGGTATTGCACATTGTAGCATTGTGTTTCGCAAGCTGCAGTTTGTCCATCATTATGTTATACTGTTTTTTTTTCTATCTCATCATTGTGTTTTTACTTTTATTATTTTTTTTCTTTTTGTTTTCATTTATATAAATTATTATAGATTTAAATATCAAGTTTCTTATATCATCAATTATATGTCTGCAATATTTGTGATAATGATATTGTTGTTTGTGCAGTTAAATTTGCTTTTTCTAATTACTTATACAGAATTTTTAACTCCAGTCTTTTTAATTTGTATGAGCATATAAAATATGCAAAGCCTTTAACAATTAGAAAACAATATTGGGGATATATATAGTAGGCTGGGAGTTTTTAATTGTACAATCAATAATTGATGACTTATAACAGGATTTGGCATAGAAATTTTACTCAATAAGTGACTAGGACATCACTATTTAAGGATTCTCCTGACCATTACATGACTGGTCTTGCAAAAGTTCTGTCTATTTTATCATGTCAGGTGTATTACATTCAATAGCTGTAGTAGCAATACACCTGGGTCTCATTTTATGCGGTAGATAGGTTCCTCAGAAAACACGCAGAAATTGCACAAAAATAGACGTAACTTACCTTGAAAAATGGGGATAGGGGTTGTAATTTTCAGAATTCACATAAAAGCAAAGAAGGAAAAATTACTTTAAAATTCGCATTAAAAAAATAAGGAAATAAAGTATGACTAATAAAAAGTGTCAAATATTTGAAAAAAAAATACAAGACAAACTTTTTTTATTAACTACAGTATTTAATTTTACATTTTTTCATATATATTTTAATCATTAGCGGTTATTTGGCTATTTGACAATATGCGTTCGTTTGTGAAATGTTAAGAAATCAGATTCGTCATGTGACATACAACTAGCGCCACTTTCAGTCTTGAGCTGTGTTAATTGTTTTTTGTTTCTATATTTAAAAAATGAAATCGTAATCAAAACAAAAAGATTATAGATTATCATTAGAAAGATTATTTTCAGTTTATAAAATCAATAAAATCTTGTTATTATTTATTTTAAAAATCTAAAAAATTATTTATTTCTGTTATAATTACCAAAATACATTTTAAAAGTTTAAAACTTTTGAATATTTATTGCGATATTTTTATATGTAAATATAAATCTATTATTATTATTTACTCATTAGTATAAGTAGGTTATTTACGTAGAAGCTGATATTCTAGTTACAGCTTCAGGCCATATTCATGTTAGCTGCTAATATAACGTTATATTTTTGAAAAAAAAAAAAGTATTTCATGTCAAAATAAGTTATTAATAATTTAAATTTCTTGATATCTAATAAATATAGTGAAATATGAAAGATATTAAGAAGAAACATGAATCGCATAACTTCAAAATCGCATTAAAATAATCCACATAGAACGAGACCCAGGTGTAATTGTAATGGTGAGAAAATATAGGAGATAATGTTAATAATAAATACAATTATTTTATTTTTTAAAAATTATGGATTCATAAATTAGACAAAATTTTCTTGATGTCAGCTGTTTATGATCTAGAAATAAACAGTGCTTTTTTACTATGAAGTTGTCGTATTTAAAATTATAATAAAACTTTTTTTTTGTAAATTAAAGAGGATTAATTGAAAAGGAAATTGTTACAAGTTTTTTTTTTTCAGTTTCTCAAATGAAAGTCAATTGCATGGATTCACTGTAAGATCTAGCTTGATAACTTGCAAAAAAAAAAAAAAAATGGAATTTTTAAATGTATCAGTGAAAGACTAGTGATATTAAAAAATGATCCTCTCAAAGGTACCTTTGCCTCAATTATTAATTTTTGTTTCATTCATAAAGTTTAGAGAAATAATAATGTTATCATTTGTTATATTATATTATTGTATAAATACCAGTAAAAGAAAAGATGTCTTAATACATGACTTGATATGGATTGTAAACTATAATTAAAAATTATTGACTTTGAGAACTCAAATGGCTTCTCATTGGGTTTTTTTGTGCAATACTTGAATTGACTACCACAAATATTACACAAAAATTGCCACAAAAAAATTGAATATCTACATATGCAAATGCCACTTTTTTATTATGTTATTATTATTAGAAGAAATTTACCTGCTCTTAGCCATATAACTTTTAATATTACTTTGCAAGCTTCACTTTTTTGCGTAAAGCACAGGTAAATTACGTACTAATCAAAGGTGAAGTATAAAACTAGTATTTTATTATTAGAAGACAGAATGTAAAAATAATCAATGTAATAGGAGCTGAGCATTGGAAACAGATTTCAGATTAGTACACCCTGAGGTTAAAATGAATAATGGCATTAAAAATAGGTACTATTCCAATTTTATTGGATAGAATATTTGATATTCATTTTATAGAAGTAAAGGTTACTCATGCTACTCATGATTAAGTTTCAACAGTTGTTAAGCATTAAAATTGCCAATTTGAATTTTAAACTGGTGATATTATTGAGGTATGAAATTATTTTAAGGAATGTATTGTGGATGTAAATAAGTCTATTTGGGGATTTAAAACAAAAAGAATCCCAACTGGTTCTCTGATATTGATTGTGTTATTGAATCTCAGTTAAAGAAATATTTTATTTGCTTGGCTAAATTATAAAATGAATATGGAACTTTACGCACCACTTAGTAATGTAAATATTCCACAACTGGTAAGATATTTTAAGAATAAATAATGGATTGCAGTTACAATCACAATGTAGATATGATCAAGTTCGATCTTTTTTATTATTCATTGAAAATAACATATATGGTTGTGAAAAATTATAACACTTCTATTAAGTGATTGAATTGTATTTATTTATATATTATTAAAATGGTATTTTAAAAAATAAAAAAGAGGAGACATTTTATTTATATGATCACATTTAATGGTACTCCCATCCAATCAATTCATTAATATTTAGACAGATGAACAACTTGTTCAGATTGGAAAAAATCTTTTCATAATTTTAAAAACAAAATTTATCTTGTTAGTAAATCTAAAAAAGTTTTAAAATATGAAATGATATATGTTAATTTTACAAGTATTGGAAGGTTTTAGGATGTATGGACTTATCATTAATCCATAGTTTGAAGTATTCTTTTATAATTGTAATATGTAAAAATGAAAGGGGTAAAAAAATCTGTAATTATTACTATATAGAATCATTAAATACAGCAAATAAGTTGCTTTCAAACATAGAAAAATGGTTATCAAACACCTATGGCAGTTTTGGACTAGAAAGGAGTATTATAGATATGTAGTGTTTTTTTTAAAATGAAAATTGTCATGAGTAAAGGTGTGATATTTATATTGATTTTGATGATTTGATTAAGGTCATTTAACTTATTTCATCAAGTATATTTGTATCTATGATTTAAAATAACTGATTGATTATAGATATTTATTCATATTTATTTGACTGCCATATTATAGTATGAGAGGAAATATTGCCACTCAGGATGTTAATCTGATATATTTGAAATGAAAGCTGGTGTTGAAGAAGAATATATAATAGATCCAGTTTTATTTATTATTTAATTGTAGTTAATTTAAAACAGTTTACAACCAGTTTCATGAAGTAGGCATCATAAATTAGATCATAGGATTTTTAATTTGAACTAATTAAAAATTGACAACAAGAAATTCATCTTCTTTTCTTTTAGGTTTACAGTATGTTCATGGTTGTGATATTTTTTGCCAATTTAGAGAATGATTTATGATATGTTCTTAACATATTTAATGCAGTCTAATAAAAAAAAATAGTTTAGTAATTAATGATTATAAACTCAAGTTCTTTATTATTCTGTGTCCAAAAAAAAATACCAGCAACATTTTGTATTATATAATAACATGCTTGGAAATGTGAATCAGTTTACATATTTCAATACATTTTTACTTAAGTAGATAAATGAACTTGAATGTAGAATTGCAGAATGGATATCAATATGCTACTAATTTAATAAATTAAAGATGGATAATTCATTATGCAACAACTAATTGTTTTTCAATTGTAATAGCACATACTGTTTGTATTGGCATGGAGTATTACACTTTCTAAAAATATATATATATATATTATATTGATTAGGATTTTTATGAATCAGGAAGACAGCAAAGATATTCTTAAAAGGTGCAATATTGATTTCTTTTACTGGAAATATATTATTTAGAATATAATACAATGGATAGTTGTAATTAGTTGATTTGTTGAAGTTGTCTGAAATAAAACAAATAGCTACAGAAGAGGTAAAAAGTCTGCATCTTATGATGTCAAATAAAGATTAATGAATAAGAATATGACACATGTGAATGCGTTTGTATTTAATGGATCTTATTTGTGTAATTACTAGAAGTCTTTGTTTTTTCTATGTGCATATCCATTTTTGAATGATTGTTAATGGTTAGGAATGTTATATGTATATTTACTATAATAATTATTTATATTGCTAGGTAAGTATTAGGTAGTTTTAAGATAATGTTTGTATTAGTTTTATCATTTTGTTTTAAAATGTATTTTTTTTTTGATTGAAAGCATAGGATGCTATTCATAGGACTTTAGTGAATGAATTACAACTGATATTTTGGCTTCAGAGTAGTTTAATAATTTTATTAATTTTTTAAGATGAAATAGTTGTTTATTCAGTTTATCGACAAGCATCCAAATACATTTTGAGATTATACAGATTAAGTTTTTTTCTAGGAACTTATAAACGCATAACTCTTTTTTCAATTTTCAGATTCTGACAAATCATAGTTTTTTTTTTGGCAACTGAAATTATTATATGTTTTTGTTATTCAGAGGACAATTTGTTTTTTTCTCCCAGTTATTAGTTAATAAGCATGGTAACAATTTATCTTAAATTTAAACAATACCATCTAGCCCCCCCCCCCATTCTTGATGGAATATATTTATAAAATATTCTGAAATTTCTGCAGTTTTTTTTAATGAAATAAATAACTTTTATCTACAGTTAGTCATGAATTCATTGCTATAAAGATTTCTTTCTAGTCAATCATTTTATTAAAGAATTTAAGATTTTGTTATCACCAACGCTAACAAGTGGCTATGTTTGCACCGTCTGAAAGTTATAGTCTAAATAATTTTTACTGAATTCTTCATTTACTTTTTTATTTAAATATGTCAATTCTAATTAAAGCTGTATTTCTTTTAGCTTAGCCATAACTTTTCTTTGCATCTTGGTTATGTACTGAAATGCACAGAAATTCAAACTTCCCTATCAATATTTCTTTAACCACAAATATTTTCAAAGGTTTTTCTGATAATAGATAGTTTCTTTTTCATTTATTATTGCTGCCAACATCATCGAATAGGTTCTAAAAACAGTTAATGATATCTTGTATTTTTTATGAAAAGCTATCCATTTTTTAACACCCAAATTTAATATGCAGTTATAAATAATCAAATGGGTGGTAGTTGCTCCTACTTTCAAAATAAAGTAATTATGAAAACATTTTGGTATCAATTGCAGGGTTATGAATTTGACATTCTAGATGGTGATTAGTAGAACTCCAGTTGTTTATGGCATTTCTAGTCTGACTTTAATATGCTTCTAATTTTATATTCATATATTGCACATGGATCAAACACACTTTATTCATTATCATTTTGATTTTTTTTTTTATCAATTACATTCCATAAGACAATATTATCATCCCCGAGTTTAGTATAATTCTTATATGGTGTTTCTATTCATTTATGTGTCTTTTACAGTATATCATATAAGTGATTTTCCCTCTTATAACAATAGATACATCTTTTTTGCACATAATGTTGCTTTTGCTATAATAATGTCTTCCAAAAATGAGTTTTCTTTCGTGATATTATTCTTAGTTTTTTTTTTGGAATTAAATGTTTACATATTTTATCTGAAGATCTCCAACGTGATTCATTTTATTCCCGACTTTCACTGTTACTGTAACAACTTCCTCAACTCATTTCTTTTACCACATTGACTGAACAGGCTAGAAATCATTTTATAGTTTCATTTCAAAGGTTGTAACCGTAACTGCTGCCTAATATTTGTATTGCAGTTTCTGGGATAGATTGATTTCAAATTAAGTACATTTTCAATACTTGCATCCAACATTCTGTGAAAAGGCGATCTATTTATCATGTCTCAACTCATTATTTTTTTTTAAATGAATCCTCTCTTCGAAGATTCTTCATTGCCTGTGAAATAGAAGTGAGAACTAATTAATGAAAGTGGGAATTCATTATGTCACAGTGTTACCATAAGCTGCATTTCAGTTTTATGAAAATATCGTATGCTACTGAGAAAAGATTTTTTATCAGCCTATGGATTTTTATCTCACTCTAGAATTATTTAATATTTGGGTCATTTCTTATTAGCAACTAGCCCACATATCTGTGGATTATTTATTATATAACATATGCAATCTATTTTATCATTCATTCTTGCTTGGAGTTAATCATTTATATATTTTTTTATAACTATAATACCATTTTTATTAATTTTTTTATTTAGAATGATGTTAACAAATTAAAAAAAATATTTTTATTACTTGCACTATATTTATTTTATTTACAGCTTTTTATGTTTTTTTTAAAAATTATAGTTTACTTCATAAGTTAAAATAGATAAAACCATATAAACGAAAATTTCTTGTGTTAATTTTTTACAATGCATTCCCCCCCCCCCAAAAAAAAAAAAATTTATTAAACGAGTATAGTGTTTACAGTGACAATTATGTATACATGGTAAATTGAAAAGGAAAGCTAGAATTACAAACATAAAGAAGAATTACATGATTATAAATAAATATAAGATAGTATTATTCTGAGCAAGAGGTAAACCTGAATACCTGATCTACTGTTAACACACAAGTAGGCTAATTAAGCTCACCCAACTCACCTAGACAAATTGGCTCACACTACCAAGAACCATTTAATCAATCTAGAGTTTGATCAGATCCCATTGGAAAAATCACTACAACTATGAAGGGCTTAGGTATTTATGCTAAATCTGATGTGTTCAGTTAAAAATTATCCATTTTGGTTAACATAAGGATCTGAACTTCTGATTATTAACAAAACCACTTTCAGCAATATCTTAGACAGAAGAAACAAAGCGTTTTACCAGCAATCATTCTTTCAATGCAATGAGAGTCCATGTTTCCTCAAATAATACTTTTGGAGCTAGGAGCATGTCATGGTTTTTAAATTTTATAAGTTTAGTCAGAAAGAATTTTCCCTCATGAATTGCACTGGGATTGAAAACCATTTTACAATGAGTAGACCAGAATGCATAGTTGATAAATAATGAAAACCTAATAGTAGGGATGGATCTTGTCTTAATACTGTCCTTAAGAGAGATAACAAGGTAAAAATTCACTTTAAGGTTGTCAGCGATAATCCTTCTAGACCCCCAGAGTCCATGGCACGAGTAAACCAGATGGTCAAATGTTTAGTCATGAGTCTGGCAGAGGGGGCAAATTGGGTCAATTTTGTTGATGCCTTGCCTATGGAAGAGAAACCAATTAGTGCTAATGGCATTTAAATTTATCTTAATAATGAAATCAAAGAATTTCGGTTCCATAGCCCAGCACCTGAAGAGGGAGATGATCTTATTATTGGTCAGGGCAAGTAGCAATGTTATGGGAATTGTGACAGGGTGAATGAGACTAATGAGACTATGTGCTTGCCAAATATTAATCCTGTTATCAAACACATCATTCATAATTACCATGTAGCTTTTGATCAAATCAATTGTGACATCAAGAAAGTTCTTAACTCTAGGAGAGAGTCTATCCATCAGGATTACTGGCAAAATGACTTGCTCATATCCAAATGATTTGATAAGCATGGTGATAAAATTAAATATCTTTTGAAAATGAATGGCTTGAATAGCATGATAAGAAAGTCCATTATACTTCCGGTGAAATTACATCCTGTTAATGCTAATTGCAACAACTTTACCTCACCAGAAAAGTCAGGATGCAAGAGAATTCATTTTACTGTTAAAAGTCTTAGTGATCCTCATGATGGGTATGTAATAGTTGAGCTTGGCGATGATCTTCATATTGAGAAGCATTCATTACCTTACCATGTAAGGAAAGGTAGACTTTAGACAGATGTTTAGTAAGTCTTTCCATTGAGTGCAGAATGTGATTTTGAATATCTTTGGACATTTGGAAATATGTTTTGGATATCTCAAAGCCCCTAAAACAATGCATTTTAAGCTAGATTTAATTACAAATGCAATACCATTAATCTGGTAGTTTTAGTTAATGAATCTTCTCAGATTAGTGATTTTTGAGATTAAAAATAAGCAATGTGATTCACTCAGCTCCATTATAAACTTATCTTGTTTTGAAAATATTCTGAAGGAAACTTAAGTAAATATTAAATGTAATTAATAACAATTAATTTTAATATAGATATACATTCTATATTATTTTATAATCAAAAAATAGAAATACTGATTAGATTCCCATTCTTATTTTTTTCAGCACTAAAATATATTTTTAAAATCTTGCAGACTTTATGTCAGCTGATTTTTAGATAACTTTATTTTCTCTGCCTACTTTATGTCAGCTAATTTAGAGATAAATCCCCCTCCCCCCAACCATATCTATCTTGAAAAATAGATTACAGGAATTGAACAATATATTTTTTTTTTGTAGAGGAAAAAATATACAACTTATTAAATGAATAGAAACATAGTGCTTACTTCAATTAGGTTATTAATTTACATGTATTTACTTGATGACTTATGTTTTTGGTTTTAAAACTTTTTATTGTACTGTGTTTATTAATTATTTACTTTCAGAAGTAGATAAAAAGTGCTACTTAAATTAAATCCGAATTTATGTTAAAATAATTAAAGTTTGGTAATCATGAAAATTTGATAGACCTTCTTAATAATTTTGTTTCAATGAACATTGCAGAATTATAGAAAATTGGATTTAACCTACTTTAATTCATTTATTTTTGCTAAAAAGATAATTAGCTGCTAAAGAAAACTAGATTTATTATTTCAAGTCTACTTCTTTATCATTATAATATAATGACATTTATTTTTATCATAATCCATTTGAAGTAAACTAATAAGTTAAATAACAATTTCTTTAGACTTTCTCAGCAGATTTTTTTTTTCATGACAACATATTATTATTAGTCATATGGTGCTTGGTATATATAGTACATACCATTTTTGTCAAATTTTATGATAGCTTTGTAAAGTAATTTATAGTTATAAAAAGTAATTTATTATTTCTGTTAAGGCAATATATTTTTCTCTAGAATGTTAACTTTCACCTTCCTTCTATTTTCATAGTATTAAATATTTAAGATAGGAAGTAAGTGAATTAAAACATCAGTCATGAAAAATATCTCTCGTCTAATTTTTACTCTGTCACTCTCCCACAAAGTAGGGACTGGTTTCTCTTCACTTATTAAAACCTTATGGAGGGATGTAATCATAAATTGATGACCTAGTGAAAAAGATCTTGATCTCTAAGATGCACATTTGTGCTGAACCAGTACTCATCATTTGCCCCAGACCACAATCTCTTAGACATATTTTTATCATTGTTCAGTTTAATTGATAAGCATGTTATCAATTAAACTCTTTTAATTTGCTATCTATCTATATATATATATATACACAGAACAATGATAACGATATGTGTAAGAGATTGTGGTTTGGGCCAACTGATGAATGCTGATTAAGCATGAAATGTGCATCTTGGGGATTACATACCTTTTTAACATGTCTTTGGTCATATGTTTATGATTACTTCTTTCCACAAAGTGTTAAAAGCAAATAGAAAACAGTCCCTATCTTGTGTGAAAGTAGTGCAGTGAAAATTATACTAAAAAATTATTATTCATTATGAATGACTAATAAAAATATCAATATCAGGTAGCCATGTCTATAGACTTTCACACTTTGTAAAGGGAAAGAAAGAATGTTACTAACAATTTTGAAACATGTTAACAAAGTATATTTGTAAATCAATTTATAGTTTTTTTAATTTAGATTTTATAACTCATCTTTGAGAAGAAATATAGAATGCATAGATACTAGTTTATCACTTTTAGTATGCAATTGTAAAATGATTTATTTGTTCTGCTGTTATGTATTTTTTTAAATTTTTTAAAAATATTTAGATATTTAATAAGATAAGATCATTAATGGAAACTGAAATGATCATTTATAATAAGGTGAATTCACTTTTTGCTTTTGTATTATGAATTTTTTTAATTATCATCAACATAATTTGATTTTGAAAGCTAGAGACTGGCTTGGGGATGAGAATATTATAGTAATATATTATCTGGTTTCCATGGATTTCTTAAGCTTACAATGGATGACTTTGGAGTAGTTTGTTGAGAATTGCTCTTTGAAGTATATGAATAAGTATTTGAGAGAATCATGTAATACTGTTGTCGGTGTTAATCTTCTAACCAAAGGGTAGAAGGAGTCTATAAATTGGCTTAAGGCTAGGGCCTTTAAGATATATATATATATATAAATTGATCTGATGTCAGTTTATATAATTATGCAACTGAATTAACTTGGTTTTAAATCCTGTAGTTTTTTTTGAATTTTGATTATTAGCTTGAACAATACACATAAATATATAATGGATTTTAGATGCATAAGTGCATTAGATTCTGTTTTGAATTATACTTTTTATTGAAAAAGGCAAAATCCAGAGATTGTTATGGGTATCAGGATAGAATTATTCCATCTAGGGTTCATTGACTATTTGGACTTGTAGTAGATGGTTTTGGACTAAGGTGAGAACTGATTTTGGAAACACATAAATGAGCATATGAAATGATATTGTTGTTCGTATAAATTTGATTCTTTATTCTATATTTTTACAATATTCATTTTGTTTTAAGTATTTATGCATGCTTTGTAGCCAGAATGTGAAAATCATAAAAAGTTAATAATAATCTAACCATAAAAATCATTCAGTCGCTCAAATTAAAAAAAATTGTAGACCATTATTTATATAAATATTACTCATAGGCAAAGCTCTTTATATATTAGCACCACTCATTGCTAGCCAGAGTAATTATTGCATGCAGGAAGGTTTGAGCATAAAATCTTTTATCTAGTGCCTAGTCATCCAATATCCCCAGACTAGTTTCTAGCTTGTCGCTTTCATCAGTGAAGATATTGGATGAGTAGGCACTAGGTAAGGATTTTATGCACAAACCTTCCTGCATCCGTTGATTACTCTGGCTTTCATGAATAATGCTAATGTAGGAAGAGTTCTGCCTCTGTGTAAACAGCTCGTGTAAGCATAAAGAATGATGATCATGTGATATTTAGTGATTTATATATATATATTAGATGATCTGTTAGCATATAGACTTTATTGATTCCAAAAAAAAAAAAAAACATTTAGCAAAGAGCAATTAGCTGCCTATTATGGTAGTTTTTAAATTATTTAGCATTTTAAACATCATTATAAAGTATTGTTAAAAGTTCAATATACATATATATGTGCATATTTATTTATTTTTGTAAAATAGATATAATTTTATTTTAGCTCAGAAATATCTTTGATATTAATTGTTTTAAATAGAAATTTGATTATTGAGAAATATAATATTTGGAGGGGTGTGTGTCAGAAAATGAATGAGTAAGAGAATTTATTGTTAGGTTTACTAGATGTAAGTGTTGAAAAAGTATGTTAAATATTTTCCAGAAGAAAAGATATTTTTATGTGTATTAATAATAAAATGTTAACTCATAGTTTCTGTCAGTTTAATACACAAATATATTTATTTTTTGATTTTGTGGCTATCTATTAAAGATCTTAAAATGATGTTTGCTTTATTTTAAAGTTGACAAATTTGTTGGGTTGGGGGAGACAGTTGATGATGCTTTTTAAATCATTCTTTATATTTTTCTTGTCTGATTTGTGGTTGTTTCAAAGTGCAGCCTTCTTTGAATACTGGTCATCTGGTGAGTTTTTAATTAAATTGACAAATTTACTTAGCTCTTTAAAGTACAGTTTTCTCATCTACTTTCAACCTCTATCTCAAGATAATAGAAATTGTCTGCAGAAGAGTCTGGCCAGATTGAAATTTTAAAGTAATTGGTATATGGATAAATACAACATTTTATAATTAGTAATATTATTAAGCATATATTAATGGTACATATGTGGATATATTTATTTTTAAAAAGGTTTGATTGTTTTAGACTGGAAAGTTACATATAGTTTTTCTTCTATACCGAAAAAAGTTAATTATATACTTGTTTACATATATAATAGTTCAACTGATTTAAACAGAAGTAACATATATATTTTTTAAATGATCAAATTTCATTTGTCTCTCTCTGTATATAAATCCTCTACTTGTATAAGTGATCTATATAAGTTAGATTTTCCCATCATGTGCATATTTACTATTAACTATGAGATAGAATATCATAACATATTTGAGCAGATGAAAATAAGCACTACAAAATATTAAAACAGTTGTTGTTATATAAGACAAACAAGAACCTAGATTGTGTTGACTTATACATCTAATTTTTAGAATTTTTGCTTTTTATATACAGAAGCAAATAGTTATACAAATAAAAACTGTTTATATATCAGGAGTCCTTAATCATCATTTTTAGTTGATTCTAATAATATAAATTATAAATAAATACATGATGAACATAAATAATATTAATTTTTAATTGCCTATAGTCTAATAATACTATTTTATATACATATACACTCAAGATGTATATATACTAATAAATATGCATTATAAAAAGTCCAAAAATCATATTACTATTGCTACTTTTTTTTTTCACAGACTATAAATACTAGACAAAGTATATTAACAGTTTGTAATGTGCATTTCAATTTAAGCAAATCTTTTCACTTAGGCAAAACATCTCTCCCTCTCCAATAGTGATATATTTTTGCTCCATTTTTAGTCAATGCTTATTCCTAACAATTATCCATTAATAGATATACAGCTGTTCAATAATGATTTTTTATTACATTAAAAATTAGTATATTTTCTTTAGATTTAGACATAGATTTTAAATTTGCATGAGTATATTTCTTTTTAAACATTGTTATTAGTATTACTATATTTCAAAACACAGAATTATTGATACTAGGAAAAAATGGTAAGCATGTCATAATTCAATAAGAAACACTATTTTCCAATATTTACAATCATGTGTTTGAAATATATTGCAATAATAATTTCTAGAATTATAAGATTATGAACACAAGTAGAAAGAGAAACATGGTTATAAAGATAAAACTCACGCTTGTAAACAAACAACAAACAAAATTGTTAAAGTCCATAAATTAATCATAAAATATATTAAGTTTTCAGTAAACATAGCCAACTTTTTTTTCTGCTATGCCCTTTCTAAATCTTACATAATGTCAGCTTGACATATTTTTTATTTTGTTAAAAATAACAAGTACGTTTTTGAAATAACAAAACCTTAAATATGTAGATATTGTTATAATTGAATAGTCCCACTCTAACAATTACTTATTAAACACGATAACCTTGCATTCTTTAACTATATATATTATACCTACGCCTCTTTTGCGTCGTCTTGTAATTTTTTATAAACATCATTTATATAAAATCAATAAAATATTTAATGTTTATAATAACGGCTCGATCAGAACTTTGTACCTCCCTCTTACACAAAATCCTATCATGGGGCTGTCGGTACCTCGGGTAGAGTGGTCAATATCATTTGCAAACATTTGCCAATAATATTAATACTCGTTTACTAGATTACACATTAGCCAATCAAACTTTTTATTTATTTAAAGGAAAAAATCCAATGGGCGTCAGCCGACCTTTGTCGACAAGTCTGCTTGACCAATACGATCTAGTACCCGCTCCCGCTAGCTCAGCTACAATAATCAATAAAATATATACTCCGCCTACCTAAAAAAATCAATTTACGAATCTTTCTCTGCGCTAATTTTCTCGCTTTCCTTTTTTTTTTTTAAGTAATCACTAACCCATTAAGCCTCCATTTACGCTATTTCACTTCGTTTGGTCTTATAATATAATTAATTACACTTTTGTTCAAGTTTAGATAATATTTAATACAACCAACATATCATACTATACATACATTTAAAAGGTAATTATACGCACACAAATATATTTGAAATCATAATAAAATCCCTGGGTAATGGAGCTAAAGACAATTAGTAATTATTGTTCGTAACATAAAGTTCAGAGTTTATTATTCCATATATTATTACGGCTTTTAATTAGTGAATTAAAAATGAAATAAATATTACCTAGCTTTCTCCTTTATGCATAGTTCTGAGCGTAGCTTCTGATAGTATTTCCTTCGGTCAGTTAGCGCTAACTCTTTGCGATCCTTTTCCCGATGTCGTTGGGATCCTGTGGGCTTCACCGTGGACACTCTGTTTCCTTCTTGTTTTACGTGAACATAATCGACATTCGAACTGTCTGCTGTTGGTATTGCAGGGAAGGATTCGGCCGGCTGTTCACACGATGGGTTTAACAATGCAGCATTATGTTTTATTTAACTTTAGACGTATATTAATAATATGACTATGAAATTAAGAATAAATCAGAATCAAATTTTAATCACAATATCAAATTCAATCTAATAATTCAATAATTTAATAATACAATAGAAAATTCGCCCCTTTTATATTTTACGGTCTTTATCTTGCGGATTCAATCTACATTCTGAATTTCTGCCATTGGACAATTATTTCTTTTCTTTCGACTCTCTACACAGTTTCATTGGTCATTCTTTAGTTGATTGCAAATTTCAATTTCTTTGTTAGAGTTATTTCACTAACTAGCCGTTTAATGGAAATTTCTCATGTTTGTCATTAGCTCCCATTGTTCACTACATTCCTTTGGTTATATATATATATATATATATTTTTATTATAAGACAAAACGAACTCCACCTTGCTTTTTTTTTTCTTTTTAAAAGCAATCTTAAATCAAATTTCAATTAAATCAAATTTTTAGTTAAATCAAGTTTTAATTCTTTAGGTTTTATTTAAATGTGATTCAAAATTATATCTTATAAAACTGTCTAATTTATGCTTTTAACGATAAACCCTTCTATGAGAAAAAAAAATTTTTTTTTTTTTATTCTTATTTTACCCTACAAGACCTTTTATTTCTATTAAATATTTAAACAAATCTTTTATCAATTTATATTTCTCCCAAAATTATGTGTAACTCCGAAGAAAGCACACCCCTTCCTGATGTATCTCGGTACAATATATATATATAATAAATAACTCTAACATTGAATTTTCAATCTTTTTACCCTCTTTCAAAATTGTGAATTGAAATAGCTTTTAAACTTATGGCTTATCATAATGATTGCAGTTCTACCAAGCTTATGAGAACTCATGTCATGCTTTCATTAAATGATAAATTAAATGTTACTGTCTTAATAGTAAAAGAAAAAAGCAATCTTATTCTATAAAATATTTTTTTAGATTGAATTATCTATTCATGAAATAATAAAAATAATAAATTTATATTTTTAACTACAAATAAATAAAATTACAGTTTATTATTATCTTCTTCTTTTTTTGAGGGAGTACGATTAATTGGTTCACTTGGTTCATGAGTCAGGAAATTTTTTAACATCCTTTATCTTCTAATGTAGCTACTGCCTTAGCTGATGACTTTACAGCTTCCTGGGAAAGATCAAAATTTAGTTTTGTTTGTCATAATTATAATTATCTAAAAAATATTATTGACATAGATATTCATTTTCCCTTCAAGAAAAGTCAACTGATTGGAAGGAAAGACTGTGGTGTTTCTTGATCTTAAACTCAGACATAAAAATTCAATAAACTCATCACATTGTCTAATGTGTGTTGTTTAGAATATCATCTATGTATATTTATTACACGAATAAACCGCATGCTAATAACAACTGCACTTATATATTGTATGGAGTGGTCATTAGGAATTTGCCCCACTGAATTTCTTTTAACATCATTAAAAAGGATTCAAAACATCTTTTCCAGTTAATCACAGACTCCTTTCTGCACCAAAATTCTGGTTTAAAGTGTAATATTTATTTATGTTTACCCATTTTTATGATTATTATAGAATAATCTATAAAAAATAAGTTTAATATTTTGTTGACAAAATGGAAATAGAAAGATAATTTTAAAAATAAAGTACAATTTTTGTTTTTTCTGTTTTACAGAAAAGTAATAAAAACATGCTTAATAGTTGCTGATAGTAAATATATTGTATCATATTTTTAAAAGAAACTAGTACAGAAATGAACGAGTCATATTACAGTCAATAATATTTTTTTTATGTTACAGTTGATTTATACTACTATTTAAAAGTTCATGTTTTTGATTTACTTACACTTTTATAGGTTATTTTTTTATTCTATTATTATATATCAAAGTTTTGTGAATAGAACCACAGTATGTATACTTATATTAAGATAGTGTAAATTAAAATATTTAATGTATAAATTTTTTTATATATTTTTAGCAATCATTACTTACTGAAAGCAAGGATGACGATTCTGCAGACAATAGAGTAAATGTGAAGGAAATGGCTAGAAACTTAAATCGAATTCAGTCTGATATAGATTTGAGTCAACCTATTAACAAGGCTAGAGATAAAATTCATGGAAAGGTTAGTTTTTTCCTCTAACTAGTTTTATTTCCCTTTATGTATGATATATATGTATCACACGAATACCTATTTATTATAAATTTTTAAAAATAATCTTCAATTTTTTACTTGTAAAACAATAAAAATCGCAAGAAAAGGCTACTTTTTAAAATCGCACACACAAGCAGAATTAGTGTTGCCTTTCTTCATATATTTATATATATTACTACATCGCAAAACAATATCTCTAATATATATTTCTTAAAAATTAAAATAAATTAAACTCTGTATATAAATGCATGTATATCATCAGCACATTAAACAATAGAATTATACTATAAAATTTTATAGTAGGATTATTCTAATGTTTGTTATTTTGTATGCTAGTTATATTTTCAAGTATAAAGAGCCCAGGAAATCCAAACAAGTGATTCAAAATGGACAATCTATTTCAAATCTTAAATATTTTTTTATTAACAACTTTGGAGATATTATTATCTCTCTCTCTCTCTGTGTATTGTCTTATTCAACTGCTTAACTTATGTGTTCATGCTATTTTTTTGTTTTAAAAAAAAAAAATATGAAAAGAAGAGAAGATAATAAAATTTATTGTAAAAATAAAATATGTAGGGATAATGCTATCTAAGTTTTGGTTTGATTGATATAATTAATATTCAAGTAATTATAAGTACTAAAGATAAAACTTGTAATGACTTAAAAGTTATTAGGATATATAGCTTTAATAATTAATTAATAAATATGCATTTAAGAGAAAAATTGAGGTTCAGTTTATGCTTGGTTTTGTAGAGAATAAAAAGTAAATAAAGTTAGATATTATATAAGACTGAGTAAAGTTAATTTTCATGCTTAAAAATTGTAAGCTAGTTAATGGATTTAGCTATGTCATAGTATCATTGTTACATTGGTTTTTCAAGTTGATTAATACTTTATTTAAGTTGTTATATTATTAGAGTTCAACAGATTTAAATAAAGTTAGCGTATTTAATATAAATATTAAAGTTAGTTAAAAATGTACAAAGTAACTATTTAACAGAGTAAATTAGAAAGTATGTAATTTTCTGTATATGTGTGTATGATTGTATATGCAAGCACAGTGGTTTATTAAAATGTTTTTGTTATAAGTAAATTAATTTTAGTTTATGAATTTATTTAAAAATAAATGAATGATTAGTTTAACATTGAAAGTGTTTAAAATAAATAAGTTAAGAGCTTTTTATAAATTAAAAGTGATAATTTAAAATAATAAATGTATTATTTATTTTATTGTGGTTTTTTTTTTTTTTATTAGTTAAATAATTAATAAAAGTAAAGTTCAATTTCTGGAAAGTTTTAAATTGTCTCATGATAATTAAAAGTAGATCAATATTATGTAATTTTTAATTTAGTTCTATGTTGTCGTTTGCATACTTTTTTAACACAGGTCAGATTTTTAAAAGGTGTGGCTAATTAAAATGCCCATCAAAATAAACGGATATAAAGTAAGGGATTTTTCAGTGTGTGTGGTGTTGGTGTGCTTGCTGTTTCGACTGAACTCTTCTTTCTCATTCCAAGAAACCTCAACAAGAACTCAAACCCATTTTTTTTTCTATGTTTAAAAGTGTTAATTTTTTTAAAAACTTTTATTATTTCTTAAGTAACAATGCATTGCTAAAAAAAAATAAGGTGTTGAGTTTTTCCATGGCTTAACCTAATCTAAAAACTTCTAAAGAAAGTAACAAAATGGTTAAGGAAAATTGTTGCTCTTTATTAATTTATTTTATCCAACTATGCTTGAACAGAAAGTTACGGAGTGAAAAGGTAATATGTTTTACATTATTTTTCAAAGCTATAACAAACTTTGTACTGGACCATTCCTATATTTCTTATTTTTAGTAAAGTATAACGTTCAAATTAACTATTGAGACACTTTTAAAATTTAATTTAAAGTTAAAGAAAAAAAAAATGCTTCAATGGAAATTGATATTAGTTAATTTATAAACACACAACTCCTGACCATTTAAGTGATAATTTCATTTTTAAGTGTTATCTTGATAAAGATTTTAAAATGCTGACTTGCCTATTTGGTAAAAGAAGATGACCTTTATTTTGAGATAACTACGTTAATTAATGTTTCAAAGAGAATGTTTAAGATATAAAATAAGTGAATCTATTAATAAGAAGTTTTGTGAAAAAGATATGACTTCAATGTATAACAATATTATGGAATATAAAAATGAACTATTTAAATTGCTGACTTTTAAAATGAATAGTAATTTCTTAATTGCTATCATTAAGTGCTTTTGAGTGAATAGAATACTATTTTAAAAGAAATATTTAAAATGTTCTTTAAAAAATGAAGGAATTGTTCATTTTTCAACATATAACTGTGAACAAATTGTAATGAAAATATTTTTAATAATGTTTGCTGCTAGAAGTTAAAAAAAAAAGAAAAATATTAAAACATGCTATAGCTAATTTTTTGAATAAATCTATGAGTGAATAAATGGATCCAAATCTTTTGCAGAAATTGTTTATTAGATGTTGCTATTTTGTATCATTTGTCTCCAGAAGGTCATAAGTGCTTTTATTGTTGTAAAAATGTGATAAGTTATAGATGCGTTGTTTATAAAAATAATTTGCCAGCAAAAGGACATTGTTTTTCCACATCAGATAGCTCCTGTGGAGGGACTCGGATAAAGAACTATGGGTGTTTTTTAAAAAAGGAAAAAAAAATTATTTTTATTATTATTATTAATTATTTATTTTAATATTATGCAAAGATATTTTTCTTTAGTTATATGAATAATTATGCATTTATTGTTATGTTTGAGAACATAAAACATATACATATTTTTTTAATGTGTTTATTATTATTGGCTTAAAATAAGTTATGTGAGATACGTCCAGGTAAAAATACACATATCTTTACATTCATGAATAGTATTTTATTAATACCTTATTAATTTTCTTATGGGTAAACAGTCAATATATGGTTTATCTGAAGCTCATAATAGTTTTTAATTATTATATTGTAATAATTTCATTATGAAGTTTTTAAGATGACAAGGTATTTATTAGTATTACATTTAGCAATATTTGCCTATGTTATTTATGTCCACTTTAGTTTATAAAATTTTATGCTGTTTTTAATGAATACATATATTTCTTATTAATTACAAATTTTTATTATGCTACTTAAAGTATTTTATAATAGTTTGACTTGCATTTATTTGTTGGATTCATACATTGTTTAATGTATGTAGTTTAGAGATTGAAGATTTATATCTCTAGTTTTCTTTAGTGATATTTTTTTTTATCACGCCATGGTTGCCTAGAATATATGTTAGTTCCATTTTAATAAGTGTGGGATGCATGTGGCTTTATTAAATGTTATCTTACTTATATTGTACTTTGGAGGATTTGAGCATGCTCTCCCCAATGTTTAGTATACCTGGATCTCTTTTTACGAGGACTTATTTAACATGATTTTGAAGTTATGCGATTTGTGTTTCACCAGAAGTCGACCTCCGATAATGCGCTATTACTTTAAATAATAAATTTCACGCACTTATGTTATATTGAAAGTAATAGCACATTATTGGAATTCTACTTTCATCTTAGTAATTTCAATATTTTCAGTGCTTTATAATAATAAGATTTTATGCAATAATGAAATTAAAATCATGATTTCCACATTTTATGTATACACACATTAAATTTTACAAGATTATAATGTAAATTTGTTCAAACATTGTGCATGTTAATTTTGCATTTTAAATCACATTCTGTTTTTGCTTTTTAAAAAAGAACGTAATCAATTATTAATCATTTAGTGTCCACAAGTTTATTTTTAAAAAGTCAGTAATAGCAGTGGGCACAATTAAAATCTGATTTTTAATTGTAATTAACAATTTAAAAATTACTTACGGGCGACTTGAAATTAATGTGATGTAAAACAAAATTTGATTTTTAAACAGAATTGAAAATTAAAAACAAAAATAAGAATTTAATTTTTAGTTGTTAGTTTTAATTAAATTTTTCCCAGCAATGGTGAATAAATGTCTTTTTATTATTATAAGTCTAAGTTCATAAACAATTAATAAAATCATCGTCATCGTCAACAGAAAACCATTAACATAACATGAGAGTGAACTTGGTGTTAGCTGAGATATTATTCTTGACTTCCTTTAAGGAGAAGCCAAATACATCACATCACATGAGAATCTGATTTTTTACTAGTTTGCAAACGAATGTGTTTTTGGGCAAATAGCGATAATAATTAAAATGTGTATAAAAAAATGTAAATTACTGTACTGGAAATTATGCATAAAAATATATTATTTTGAATAAAATTAAATATTATAGTTAAAAAAAGTTTGTCTTGTATCAATTTTTTTCAAATTTGAAATTTTTTATTAGTCATATTTTATTTCCTTATTTACTCTTTTTTTTTTTTTTGCGCGAATTTTAAAGTAATTTTACGTTGGTGCTTTGCTTTTATGCGAATTTTGAAAAATCACAGACCGCACCCCCCCTTTTCAATGTAAGTTACGTCTATTTTTGCACGATTTCATTTGCGCGTGTTTTCTGAGGAACCTATCTATCGCGTAAAACGAGACCCAGGTGTATTTATTTCTCATGAGAAGATTATATTTCGATATTTTATGATTATTTTCACATGTAACCATTGCAGCTTGATCCCAAGAGAGGATTTTTTCCATAGTATACATTCCATTTCCATGTGTTGAGACTTATATTTACCTAAGAAAAGTTTTGGAATATATTATTGTTTCATTCCAGTTGTGTAGTTAGCTTGGAGGAACTTTTCTCTCGCATGAATATATCTAGTTATATTTCACTATGTAAGATCAAGTTATGGATGTTTTAAGATTGTCATGGCACTGATAAGGTAGAATTTTGAAGTCTATAGTTGTTTCAGGGACACTTTTCTATCCATAGTGTTTAGTTAAGTGAAGTAATGTATTGTGCCAAGGCCAAATTGGCACATATATAAAATAATTTTATCTAAAAAAATTATTAAAGTAAGGAATCAACAAATCAATAAATAAATTACAAAAATCTCAAGTTTCTTTATTAAACGAAATGTAGTTTGTTTTCGTAAACGTAAAGTTAAAAGTCTAAGTAGTTTTTGAAATAAAAGTTACAATTAATTAAGTAAAAGAGGGGAGGGGGAGTTTTCCTATAAAAAAAACAACAACTAAGAGTTCTTAAAGGAAGTTAAAGGGTTTCTATTATAAATTAAAAGTTAAGATATAAATCTCTTTTCATTTACGATTGTAGAATAAAATATATATGTGCGTAAATGTAAGTTTGGTAATAAAATATATAATAAATGCGTGTATATGTGTGTGTTAAAGTCATATTGAGAAAAACATATGAAAACAAATATTGGAATGAAATATATTTATAAAAACACAGCGGTGCGCTACTAATTAAAGATATGAAAACAACACGTTTTGAAATAGCTACTACTAATTAAACAATCAATCAAAAAACACGTTATCATAGGATTAGTTATCACTGAAATTTCGACAACACTCATTTGCCGGAGGATATTAAAACAAAAAACACTTTGCAGATATAAATAGCTAGATTTTTATCGGAGTTCAGTTTTATTCAGTCTAGTTTGCAGTGACAGTCTTGTGCAATTTCTATTATGTATCAAGAAACAAAAATGCATTGTTGAGCAGCTTTTGGAAATATACGCTTGTACTTCAGCCTTTTTAGTCCAACAAGATCATCAAAACCTACCTGAGAAATAATGTCTGCATAACAACTCAGAAATCCTCCGTCAAACGTTCAACTGTCTTCAAGAATAAGACCAATGGATTCACCCAAAATCTCTTCAAGAAACGTCCAAATCTAACCGGTTAGATATAATCCATCAGAAGCAGCAGAAGCACTCAACAACAAGCAATATCCACGTTCCAAAAATCCTAGGTAAACATTTATTTATTATCATTTATACGTAGTAGCCACCGCTGTAATTCGTAAATATTCAAGATTCAAGTTATATGAACTCTATCATACATAAAATGAACTATTGATATGTGTGTTTAAGTTTCAAATGTCAAAGATTATTTTTGCTCTTTCATAAAATATATCATATTATGTTAACTTAAAATGTGTGTGTTATTTATAGATTTATAAAAATGTTTATCATTAGTAAATGTTAGTTAATAAATTGTCTTTAAAATTAAACTTTATTCGTCGGTCAATTCTTTTTATCAATTCTTTTTCTATATTTTAGTACTGATTAAAATTAGACTGGGCTAGTTCAGGGGATGGTTTCGAGCACTGGATTATGAGCCTACTACCCGAATACGTTAGTCTTCAGACTAGCTGGTGCCCCGGGGTTTACCCTGAAACAAATAAAGTATTTGGATAGTAGGGGTTTGAATCTAGCAGCCGAGATGGGCCATTGTTGATAGTTAAAGCTATCAATAAGATCTCCCATTTTGCTCGAACGTGCCGGTTCGTTCACGTAACCTTTATAAGATTATAAATGTATTATGAAGGAGTTTGAAACTGGCCAAAACTTATATATACGTATAAGTAAATGGTTTCAGCGGTTTGACCCGGTACAGTATGTATCATATTGTTGTGTCTTACCAACAGTTTACAAGCAAACCAACAAATATGTTAGCAATTTAATGCTTATTTGTGTGAATAGCATAATAAATGCACATATGCAATATTATCATTATCACCATACAGAAGTAGTTCACTGATGGATTGGTAAGACAATTGAGGAGTTAAAATAATTTATTATGTGGACTTGGGCAAAATCTAGTATGTTGTATGTGTGGCTTCTGAAGTGTTTTCTCATATTTTTATTGTTAAGTAAATAATGCCAGATAGTAATTTTCTACTTTGTTTGTATGATAATTAATATTGTCATAACACTTTGCTAATAAAAATTCAGCTATCTGTTACTTAAGATTTAAGTTTTTTCTAATTTTTGTTCTGTTTTGTAAATGCTATCAATAGAATTTATAAGTTAATATGATAAGCAATAGTAACTTACTGGACATAAAAGCATATCTTAGATATATTTTTGTTGTATTATATTTTGAAAGCTGCTTAGTAAATGATTATTTTATGAAAATAGCATAGCCTGGAAAATATGCTAAAAGTAAGTTAGCAAAATAGTGAAGTAGTCTTCCTTTACAAATATATAGGCAGTTATGTTATCAATTATTTTTATTGCATCCTGTATAATAAAACAGCGCCTATGGTTGCAGATGACTTTTTTTTAGGAAAAAGATGTAAATAAATTTTGTAAAATATAAATGTAATATTAAATGTTAACAAATGTATTTATTATTATTAGAATTTAGTCTTTGTTTTTTATATATGATTTCTTGAGTCCTGAATTCTTAATTATATTATAGAAATCTTAGTAAGTCAAATAATCAGTTTATAAGAAACAGATCCAAACTTAAAAATGCAAAGTTCCATAAGTATTATATTTCCAAAGATTGGAGTTGCATTTGAAAGAATCAAATATTTATTTCATTTATTTTGAATTCATTATACATTTCAGACTAGTGTTACTTATTATTTCACAAACAAAGAGTATATTATTTTAGAAATTAATTTTAAATTGTGTTGTTGATCAGTATTAGAATGATATAAAAGGTACCCTTTCTTTCTGGATTACCGATGTCATCCTGGAGGAAAGACTTTAACTTTTCCAAATTTGTATATTTTAAAAATAATGATTATTAGTTAGATTAAACATTTCTTTAATTAATTATTGTTATTATAATATATTGGGATACCCTAGCTTATATGGGAAGTGCATCCCTCCTTTAGTCTATTAGGTCATTCATTATTCAACAACATGATATGATGATTAATATTCAAAATTAGTAAACAAAGAACCCTGAGATTATTATATATTATTTCCTGATTATTCAAGTTAATTTTATTATAGCAAAAGTCAATAGTGTGGCATTAAGAAAACAATTATAGTTTATTGTACTATAAGAAAAGTACATTGACCTTTACTCTAAAAGAATATATTAGATCAGATCATGGCAATAAAATGGATTAGTAATTTATATTTGTTCCTTAAGATATTTCAAGAAGATATAATAAAATAAATTAATTATAAGATTTTATATCACATGCAAATACTTATACTACTTGGGGAATGCATTTTAACATAGGGAAAGTTGCTTGATTTGAAAAGTAGTATATAAGAATGAATGAGATTTCTCCTCTTTTTAGTTTATTTATCTACATTATAATAATATGCTTTTATTATTAGTTTAAATTTCCTTGTATTTTAATGCATATCTCTGTAGTAAATTTTATTATAACTAATAACTCACTGAGCTTAGTCATAGGATTTCATCATTGTCAGGATGGTGGAGACATTGTTATTAACGGTCTCTGACATTTTAGATATTAACTTAGTATCTAACCCATTTTCCATTTTTTGTATTGGTTATAATATATATTGAAATACCATGTAAAAACTCATAAATAATGTAAAGAAATATGCTTCATAAGAAATCAAATAATGGCGTATGATCAACTGATGTAAATATTAGTAGATCCTCTGCTGATATTCATTGGCCGTGGCAATCATTTATAAATGATGAAAATATTATGCAATATAAAATATAATGATAGTTATCATCATTTAGCAAATGTAAAAAATGAGGCAAATGGAATGTGAGCAATAATCATTGGTTCGTGAATGTAAAGACATAAATTAACTAAATTCAAGTCATTTGATATCATAAGTATTTGGCCATAAACAAAATAGTCATGTATCATGATAATAAAGTGTATAGACTCTAAAGGTAACTCATAATTTTATGCAGGTTATATTCTATGATTGGCTGCAGAAAGAAATTTGCTGCTAACTGAAAGGAGACCCATTGATTTTTTTTTGGAGGCCTTAAAGGAATGGATCAGGGCAAATTCCCAATGTCCACTTCATGTATTCTTGTCATTGCAACTCTTATTTACTATGTGATTATTAATATATACAAACATGGATGCACTGCTCACCAATATGCATTAGCCATCATGGAGAGTTTATTGGCTTTTTATGTCTTAGTTTAAGATCAAGAAACACCCTGGCTTTTTTTCTCAGTTGCCTGGTAGTTCTTAACTGAAATATCAATTGAACTTTCTTGAAGGCAGAATGAATGTGTTTGTGAATGAATTTTTTTCTTTCTAATAGATGTTTACAATCATGACATACAAAAATAAATCATGACCCTTATTTCCAGGAGGTTATAAGGTCATCAGCCAAGGTGGCAGTGGGTAATAAGAATCTTCTGATTGTGGATCCAGGCTGCCATTTGATGACAATCTTTTTTATTTAGGTACTTACAACTGCAGATCACTACGAAGTGTAGGAAGATTGGAAGATGAACTTACTCATATTAAATGGGACATTATTGGACTTCATGAAGTTAGAAGAAAAGGTGAAGAGATAATTGATTTAAAAAGTGGACATGTATTACAAAGGAATTAAACATTGGAAATACAAGTGGAGTAGGATTCGTTATAATATGTGAAGAATGGTGGTGAAGCTGAGAGAGTGGTAATATTAGTTGTTCAACTTAATAGCAGATATCAATTACAGATAATGTAAGTTTATGCCCTAAAAAGTTTTTATTATGATGAAGAAGTTGAAGATTTTTATATGGATGGACAAAAAAAAGTTTTTGATCAGACCAAACAACATTTTTAAATTGTCATGAAGACTTTAATGCTAAAATTAGTATACAATTGACAGTTGAAACAGTTGTAGGTAAATTTGGTTATGGTGATAGAAATGAGAGAGGACATAGATTTCTTGAATTTGCAGAAAAAGAAAAACTTTATATTATGATTTTTTTTTTTTGAGAAAAATGTTATTTGCAAATGGACATGGAAACATCCAAATGAGGGTACAGCAGAATTAGATTATATTTTTTTTGATTAACAGAAAATACGTCTTTCAATATTGTAATGGTCTTAATAAATTCAATGCAGGAAGTGATCATTGATTAATAGGTATAATATACATACATGTTAATGCAAAACTAGAGAGAGAAAAATTATTAAGAAAACCAATATTCACAGTTGATATTCCTAATCTTCAGAAACATTTCAATGAATTTAAATTAGAACTTGCAAATTGTTTTCAAATATTAACCGATTTTGAACATGATTCAGATTTGAATGAAATCAATAGAAACATAACTGAAATGCTTTCAAAAATTACAACAAAGATAGCTAATATAAAAATTAGTTGGTTAGTAAATTTTTTCTGACACAATTTATGAGGAAAAGAAGGAATATGAAAATAAATAAAAATGATGCATTAAGAAGGATTGAGTGGTGTGAAAAAGAATTGATAATGATATAAGAAAGTATAATTGTGAACTAGCAAGGAAAGCTTTAGAAGAGAATAAAAGTCTTAAGAGTGTAAAACAACATTTTCATATTGTAGGAAACATTTCTGCAATAAGAAAAAAAAGATGTGATTATTATTATAAAGAAAGATAACATGAAGTGTATATAAGAATGCTATCAACAATTATATAGTAATTAAGAATAAGGAAAAATATCTTCTACAACTACTATGTCTTCTGAATTGCCCAGGATTTTAAATAAAGAAGTGAGACATGCAATTAAATTTATGAAGGGAAAAGCTCCAGATACTGATGGAATTATAATCGATATCGTAAAAGAAGCAGATGAGGAAATATAAATTTTTTTGGTAAAGTTCTATACCAAATGTTTAGATGATAAAAATGTATTACATGATTGGAAGAATGCAGTATTAATATTAATATTTTAAAAAGATAATAAAGAAGATATTAGAAATTACAGACTTAACAATCTTTTATCAGTTCTATACAAAATTTTTACTAAAATAATTACATTTCATCTATAGCGAACTTTTGATTTTAACCAACCAAAAGAATAAGCTGAATTTACAGTGGATCACATCCAACTATTGAGAGAAGTTAGAGAAATGACCAATGAATATGAATTGCCATTATGCTTTGGATTTGTAGATTATGAAAAGGCATTTGATTCTATAAGCATTTCTTCAGTGATTAAAGCATTAGATCATCAAAGTATAGACACAGGATATTGTCATATTCTGGAGAATATTTATAGAAATGCAATAGCAACAATTAGATTGCATAATGATACTATGAAAATTACAATTGAGAAGGATATGTGATAGAGTGACTCCATATTTCCAAAACTTTTCAGGGAGTTTTGCAATAAGTATTTTGTGAATTAAAATGGGAAGTTAAGGGAGTAAAACTAATTGGAGATTATTTGTCATCTAGATTTTGCAGTTGATATTAGTGTTTTTGAAAATAATGCTTTAGAGCTTCAGGGAATGTTGCAAGAGTTATCAGATGAACGTAAGAAAGTAGAACTAAATATAAATGCTAATAAGACTCAAGTAATGTTCAATGGATTTTCTCAAAAGGTGGAAATAAATATTGATAATGATGACTTAGAAGAAGTTAACAGCTACAAATACCTTGATAAAATTATTAATGTAGATGGAAACATAATGGATGAAATTAATCATAGAATTAATTGGTTGGAGAGCTTTTGGGAGAAATAACTTAATATTAAAATGAAATATACCTATGTATTTGAAAAGGAAGGTTTTTAATAAGTGTGTTTTGCCAATTCTTATTTATGGATCTGAGAATTGGACACTTAACAAAAGAGCAATACAGAGACCTTAGCCCGCTCATTGAAGTATGGAGAGATGCTTGTTAGGAGTAACAAGAAGAGATCAGAAACAAAATACATGGGTGAGAAAACAAATTGGCGTTATTGACATCATTAAAAAAATTAAAGACTAAAGTGGAGTTGGGCTGAACATATTGTTAGAAGAGATGATAATAGATAACCGGTTGAAATCTTAAACTGGATTCAATGAGATTATAAAAGACCTAGATAAAGACCACATGTAAGATGGATGGATAAAATAAGGAATTGTGCTGGAGTGATGTGGAGAGGAGAGGAGATAGATTGAACTTGGAGAGACCTTCATCCTGCATGGAATCGATAATGGTTGACACTGATGATGATATTACATGATTTACTGGTGTCAGCTATCTGATAACAAAAGGTGTTAAATTTACATCTACTAGAGTAAAATAGATCAAATACATAGTATGATATTTAAAAAGCTTCATTATAATAATTTAAAATGGTGATTAATAATTTTATTAATTACTACTTACAATAAAAACAAACGGTTTAACATAAATATACTCCAATAACATAAATCCATTATTATATTTAATTCTGACTTATTTACAAATAGCATATAAATATTAATTATTTCAATACATTGAAAATAAAACCGTAAATATAATAGTATTGTTTAAATTGTGTCATCATAAATATGACCACTATATACACAGTATACATGCATTTAGTAATGCAAAAATATTCCATTTAATTACATATTACTTCTCTTAAACTCTTTTAATAATATATAAATGAGAAATAGACTAAGGTAGAATACATAAAGATAATTGTACACATATATGTGTTATAATACAATAGTAAATTCAGTTATTAATTCTAATTTGTCTCCCAACTGCTTGTTAATCTATTTTAACAATATATAGATAATAAACGGAAATACAGGTGATGTAAGCCATATATATTTGAATCTTCATACATTAATTGTAATTATTAATTTAACTTGATAGGCTACATTATTTTCATGATATATAATTCTTGCTTTACTAGCATGTAAAAAATACAAATATATTTTGCATACCAGTATAATGTATATACTGAACTGTAGATGTAATTTAGAGGAGATTTGAACACAGACTTTCAAGCTCCCTTCAGCTATCCACTCCATCTTTATATAACTGATACGATCACATACATACATGTGAAAAAGATAAATGATCTTAAATATACATATTTTGCACTGAACAAGCACTCATCAGTCCAGATCATCTTCTACAGATATATATAATCAATGCTATCTTAATATAAACTGAGCACTGATTATATCTATTTGTGTGGAAGATGATGATCTGGACCAACTGATGAGTGCTGGTTCAGCATAAAATATATATATTGAAGATCTTTTTTTTTTACATGTATGTGGTCATAAGTATTGGTTATATAAGAAGGAATTGATAGCTGAAGAGAGCTTGAAAGTCTGTGTTCAAATGCCCTCTACAAAAACCCATAAATTGTTTATCTGGAAGTTTATAATGATGGTATTTTACTTGTACTTATATATTGGATTATTTCTATCATCTAATATTAATTGTCTTAGAAAAAATTAAATTTTTAATTTTTCAAATATGTTTACCTGTTAGTATAGTATTTTAATTTGTAATATTTTCCTTTCTTCTTCAGATATTGCTAGCTTGAACAACAATTGTATCAACATGGGAATGTATCCAAAGATTTTTAGATTGGGGATTATATACTTCTCTATGAGAATCCTTTTGATTTTTCTATTTTTTTTTAAAGACATGGTTAATGAATGATTTTCAAACAGTAAGAATTTGTGATACTGTTAATTTATAAGGTTATTTGCCATGTTGTATTAAGAAACTTCTTTAAATTTTTGTCTTTTTTTTTGCCCAACATTTTTTGCCTTTTCCTAATTGAACATACATCCATTGATATATGCATGAGCTAATATCTTAGCTACATTTGATTTATTTCTCTAATCATCAATTTTTGTTCTTTTAATTATTTTTATTGGGCATCTGGTTTTATCAATGCACATTGTTCCACATTCACATGTTATTCTATAGATATATTTCGATATTAGGTTTTCTAGAAGTTAAGAATCTTATATACTGTACTATGGCATTGGAAAAGTGTTCTGATATTATATTGATTGTGGATGTTTTTTAGTTTGTTTCTCTCCTTAATATACTAGAGTGCCTATATTTTTTTTAAACATGTTTTAAGGCTTTTTTAATGATAGTTGATAGATGATTATTCATCCTGACGGTTTGTTTTATATAAGTCTTCTTTTCCAACACACAATTTTCCGAAGAAAAAAAACTTCTTGTGATTGTGTATATATATATGCTAAATATTTTCCTAAAGTATATGATTTTTTGTAAATCATAATTTTTGTTTTATAGTATGATAATTTATAATATTTGGAAATCACTCATTAATATTGGCTTTAAGAAAAAATAAGAGAAATCGAGAAGGTTATTATAAATAAGTGTAAAAAAGTTCTACTGGCAGTTTTCTTTGACATAATAGCTTAGTAGTAAGAGTATCACCATAATTTCACTATTCATGAATGTAAAGGTTTTTTTTAAATCTCATGCTTATGTTTTCAGTGATGAGGCCAACAACACCTGAAGAAGATGGTAGAATAATGCCACTAGAAATATTTTGTTATATACTAATTAGTGTGATATTAAATTTGATAAGTTTTAATAGTTTAAATTTTGGTAGTTTTATAATAGCATGTTGAAACCGTCGGAAGTCGTGGTTTGTTTGTAAACAAAGATAAATATAATGTTACCGGGGCTGGTTTTTTTTTTTTTTGGTTTGTTTATCACATTTAAAAGTAATATGAAATAAATTTTTTGTTAACAAAAAAAAAAAAAGTACATAAATCAAAATGAATTTAAAAAAGTATTTAATTTTTATTCTTTTCATTACTTATATTTTCGGGCCGGTGTTTTTTTTTTGGTTTGTTTATCACATTTAAAAGTAATATCACAAATCAATTAAAAAAAAAAAAACATAAATCAAAATGAATTTTAAAATGTAGTTACTTTTTATTCTTTTCATTATTTTTATTTTCGGTTTGGTAAATTCTACGAAATCAACTTTTTTTTAAAATTACAAATAAATATATTTCCATTTAATGGTAACATTTCCAACAATAAGTCAAACTTTTTTTTGGGGTGGGGTTGGGGGGATACAATTCTTAAGCAAATGGGATAACGCAACTCGAAGATTGACAAACTTTTTACGGTAATTACAACAACAAATATATACGGCAATTAAAACCAACTTTTTGGGCTCTTCAGGAACAGCACGCATGCAGCTTCAACCTCTTGTTTGATAACCCTTCCAGCAGGCAGAGAACTTTGACATTCGGAAACTTTCCTATTTCAGCCATTTGATTAGGCTCGCAGTTGTTCTCGCAGAAATGTGACTTAGAGCATGATTTGATCCAAATCGCACTTGCACCTAAACTTGCCGAATTTTTTGAGCAGGAAATCTGGTCTAGGGAAGCATGAGACTGCTCATAATTGTTAGTAGACATTCATAAAACATGGGAGATAGAGGGGGGGAAGTCTTAATGAATATTAAAATAGTTTTGACATTCGCAATTCCAGCCACCCTCACACAATACTGTACCAAAAAGTGAAATGTGATCGCACATCCAAAATGCGTAACACAAATCTAAGCTGTAAGCTGACAAGATAGCTTCTGCGGCAGATTAAATGTCATGTTTCTGTGCATTAGCATAGAAATAGACACAGCCACCACATATCAATGGACTATTTCTAGGCTTATGCATTAGAAATAGAATGTTCGATAGCGGAGGCTGCCTAAACTGCATATTTCTGTGCACTATCATATAAATAACACCCTCTAGCAATTCAACACGCTAATATAAAACTACCTAAATTTTTCTAAGGCATTTGATAATTAATACTAGATGAAGGGGAAATGGTCCAATACATAAATACAAATACAGATTATTATTTCAGAATTTCTCAATATAAATTAATCAAGTCTTTTATAAATAAAATACACTTAAAAACTACCTAACTTTTCAAGTTTTATTTTTTGTTTGTCCATGCTTCTGTATTATGTAAAATAAGCTTTATGGTTACATATTGTGTAGGTTCTTGTCTCTCTTTGTTCTATAAATATATAAAAAATTGAATGTATATTGTGGGTTTTTTTTATTACCAGTTTTTTATCTGCTTGTATATGGAAATAGACTAGCATCATATAAAGTTTGCTTTACAGGAATGTTTTGTTCAGTTATAATGGACAATTAAACTACTTATAGTTTTCAATTAAAGTTTGTATTAAGCTATGAACCTATTCAGAGAGTATCTTTGGATGCATCTGGCTCTTACCTGGATATAATTGTTTCAGAAACAGCTTTCCTTTTTTACTCTAAGCATTTAAGTTAAATGTCAGTATTTATAGCATCATACTAAGAAAAGTATAAATTGATAAGCAGGAGGATTACAGTTAAGTATTTTTTCTTAATTCAATAAAATTGAAGATTATAACTGTAATACCATTTTATTATCTTACATTAATGAAAATATTATAAATTCAAAAATAATTTTTCAAAAATGTAAAAAAAAAATTTTTCACATACTTTTATTTATTCAAAATAATTATTTCTTTGTTTTTTATTTTTTTAAAAAAAAATTACATTAACAATATTTTGTTATAATTAGAAATAAATTTAATAATTTATTTATATTAGAGTAAGCCTTTTATTGAGTTTTGAATAATTTATTTCAAAATGTCAAAAATATTATTTACTTAATTAATATTTAAGTTATTCTGGACCTAATTTTAAATATTTAAAGTGCTAACTTTTGTCTGTTTATTTTTTTTACTTTTTAACATCAATATATATGCAGACACATTGTCAAGATTAAATCATCTACTGAGTTTGTGGTCATGTGAGTGTCTCATTATATATAGAATTTATTTGCAAAAGAAGGTATGACTAAGAACATTTTAAGTTTCCTTTAATTATCAGATCTATTTTAAATGCTAGACTATGTTTGTCTAGAAAATATTAGCTTTGTTTATATAATCAATCTATATGAGAGGTGGGGAACCTCTTGCCCACTTGCCAAGACTACCCTCAAAAGCTCTCAATATGGTCCCCAGATATTTTTACAAACATATATAAAATGAACCTATGTAAATTTTTTTATTTAAACTTGTATAGTGCAGTGCAAATCTAAGTGCAAATATTGAATTAAAATTTCAGTAAAGTAAAATATGTATTTTCTCAATCTCACCTCTTTTTATAATAGTTCTAGTTCATTCTATCAAAGGTGCAATATTCCAGCAAATTATGTATATTGTGTAGGCTATCTGAATATGGATTTAATCTATGACACTGAAGGAATTTTGCTTGTTTTTAAAGTGATTTTCACAGATGAACATATAACTAGCAAAACTAAAACTCAAATGTCATTTCATTTTACTACTGTTTTTGCATTATTTTTTTATTTTATTAGGATAACTACACAAAAAGATTGACACAGAAAATTCGCATTTCAAAAGAAATGGATCTCCACATTCTGTGATAGCAAGTTATTTTTAAAAATACAGAAAATTCAAAACTATTTTGTGAAAAAGTTTTTAAAAGACAGCATCCTAGAAGAATTAAAACAAAAAGAAATTTGAGAATATATATCATGAATTATATATAGTGTGCATGTTTAATATCAACACATATTAAAGTTTTACATGAAAGAATGTTGATATACATTTTATTCTTCTGTATTAGTTTTTATTTGTTAAATGTTGTTTAAAAATGCCATTTATTATAATTAAGAATTTGAATAGCTTTTTGTAGATTTTAAATAGTTTAAACCATGTGATTATCTTATATATAAATATATCATTAGTTGATAAACTTGACTTACAAGAACAGTTTGTCTGAGGAAAGCCATGGCTTTATTTCATTCTCATTACTTTTCATGATCACTCTTTTCTTATTTCAGTTTTTGTTTTTTGGGTGCAACTGGTGACATTTGATGCATTAAGAGAAGTTTGCTAAAATAAAAAAAAAAAGAGTATGATTGATTAAGAGGAGTTCACTATAAATCATGACCCATTAAAAGAAGCTTAATTTTAAATTTGTGTTTAAATATTATGTAGCATGTTATTTGTAGTTAACAATAGTTGGATATAGATTGAATTAGAGGTAATTTATCATGCAAAAACAAAAATCTTATATTAATAAAAATAGACTTAAAATTTGAAAGTTTTGCTGCTATTTTTATATTTTTGTCTAAGGAATAATAATAAAAAACCTTGTTATATAAAAACAAATGTGATAGATTCCTAATTTTAAATTACATTAAAAAGTTTAGCATGGTAAGTTATCTTAAAACAATACAACAACAGAAGTTATAGCATTTTAGGAGATTACAAAATTGCTTCTGATCATTATTGTAATAATTGGAATAAGGTCTTTAAAAAATCTCATGTTAAATTTTCTAGAATTATTAGAAAAATATATTGAATTTCAAAAGAACTTTACAGTCCCAAAAGAATATCTTTGAATGTTAAAAATAATTCATTCATCTTAAGAAGACAATACTAAAGAAATTCCAAGAATTTTTTTTTTTTTCATATGTCATAGCATCTGCCGGGACGCGAACCCACAACCGTCTGCAACCAACTACTTGCTTGCAAGGAGGCTGCGATGATCTCTCGGCTAACAAAGCTTGACAATTCCAAGAATTTTGGAAACATGATTGTAAAGAAACTCAAAATAAAATACAGGAGGAAATTAAAAAAAAAAAAATTCTTTAGTATCTCAAGATAAAATTCAGGAGTCAGAAATACAATGAAACAATCAAAAAATTAAATTATCAAAAAAGATTTAACAGATAATTGCATCCTTTGTTAATATTCTATAAAACCTGAAATTACAGCTATATTGAACACACATTCAGGTCAGTCAGGAAGTATTCAGCAGTAAATGAATGATTTAGGATACCATATGGAGAAATTAAAAAAAAATACCTGATAGAATTTGAATAATGATGAATCATCTAGCTCATACTGTTAAAGATTGATGAAAATTATTGATCATAAATCAATAATTCAAAAATATTAGCATTAATTTTAATCAGTACAGACCATAGGCAAAAATAATAAAAGTAAAGAGAATTGTAATTAAAAGGAATACTGAAAATTAAGTAGGATTTCAGCTGACGATTCTTATTGAGATCAAAGGTCAACTTTAAAAAAAAAACATCATATCAGGAGGTATATCTTACTTGATAGTAAGTATGCTGTCTGAATAATTTGATGTAGCAATGTTGCAGATATGTTCAAAAGTACAAATTAAAAAAGCTTTAAAAAAATAAATGTAATAGGTTGGGGGGGGGGGCAGAAAATCCTGCTTTAACTTTAAATAATTAAAACCAATTTACCTTGTTATCCTAAAAAGTATTGATGCAGAACAAGATAAAACTATTTATTGCATTAGACAGTTTGTTAATCAATCTAAACTATAGAACAAACAAAAAAAATATATACATAACTTCCAGACAGGACATTGATTAGAAATTTTTAAATAAAATGTTTCTAAATTGTTAATTAGAATGTGTAAATAAAATGATACTAAATTGTTAATGTGTAGAAGATGCCATGAGGTATATATGGAGCTGAAGTGAGGCTAAATATATTTACAAGTGGAATTAATAAAGAGAAGAAATTAATTTTTAATGCAATAAAAACAAACATAATTATATGTTGACTATGTGCATTATCTAATATTAATTGTTAATAGTTTTAAACTTTATTTAAAGTTTTGAAATACAATCAACTTTTAGCTATACTATGTTTCAAGTGATATATTTTCTTTCCTTTTTCCAGGCATTACTAACCTAATCAATGTACTAGCATGAGAATTGAACCTAGGACCTTTAGATTCATGAATATTCCATTTAGCAATTAATTTTAGATAATGGAAATAGTCAACATATAATTATAAGTAAAATGTCACCATTACAAACTTTCAAAGTTTAAAGTCACATACTGGATTTTAAAGATGAACTTTAAAAAATAAAAAAAGTAGAATAGGTGGAAGAATGAAATGAATTTGTAATTAATTATCATCATTGTTTACAAGTATTAAAATCAACTTCGTATAGAAGTAATATAATTTTCTTCTTCCTTTTCTTTTGTATTGATTTCTATATTTACATATCATACCATTTCCAACTTTCTTAAACACTTCAACAATACTTTTTTTTTTTAATTTCAAAACTTCATTCTTATAATTTCGACTAAACTATGGTCCATCATCAGAGCTACAATATCCAAATATTAATTATACAATCAATACATTTTATATACATATATACATAATTAAGTACATAATTAAACATATATAATAACCTGACCATTATAAATAATCATTTTCCATTTTATTACTCTATCCTTGATTAATTTTATCCACATTTATTTTATTTTTAAATTATTTAAAAAAACATTTATTATAATTTTAATTTTCAAAAAACTAACATTTTTCCCCTACTATTTAAGACATTATTTTATTAAATAAAACAAAGTCATACATCGCATGACTCAATTTTATAAGTTTGTAAATAAAAAATAATGAGCAGTACTAATAACTCTAACAAGCTTTATTGATAAATGCCGTAAGAGAAAACATTTAAAAATCTCTATCTAGAAATTATCCACAATCTTCAGACCGGTCTCAGGCTCCTCAAAGAGGCACTAGGATATTTTAGACCCTTGATCTAAAATACCAACCCAAGCCAGCATTTATCTAAAAGTTAACTGTTAAGTATAAAATCTGAAATTTTCAGATACCTATATGTCTTCAAACTCAGCTATCTAACTTAAATAGCTATTTGGGGCATTTTTAAATGCTTTCTCTTGTGGCATTAATCAATAAAGCTTATAGAGCTATTAGCACCACTCATTATTTTTTATTTAAAAGTTTATAAAATTTGAGTCATATGATGCATGACTTTGTTTTATTTATTATTTATAATTTTGCTTCTAAGTCTTGAGCGATATTATATTAGTAAGGCTATTAATATATAGTTTGGCTGAAGATTTCTCAGCCTCATATAGCTATTTAAGTTAAATAGCTGGATTTGAAGACATATGGATGTCTGAAAATTTTAGATTTTCTACTTAATAGTTAACTTTTGGATAAATTCTGGCTTTGGGTTGATATTTTTAGATCTAGTGTCCTAAATACCTTAGCACCTTACAGGATTGCCAAAACATGAAACCGGTCTGAGGATTGGAGATAATTTCTAGATAGAGATTTTTAAATGCTTTCTTTTGCAGTATTTATCAATAAAGCTTGTTAGAACTATTAACACTGCTCATTATTTTTTATTTACAAGCTTATAAAATTGAATCATGTGATGCAAAACTTTATTTTATTTACTATTTATTGTTTTTCTTTTAAGTCTTAAGCAATGTTATATTGCTAAGGCTATTAATATATGGCTTGCCTGAAGATTTCTCAGCCTCATATAGCTATTTAAGTTAGATAGCTGGGTTTGAAGACATATAGGTGTCTGCAATTTTCAGATTTTCTACTATCAACTTTTAGATAAATGCTGGCTTTGGGTTGGTATTTTTAGATCTAGTCTCTGAAATACCCTAGTGCCTCACTGAGGATTGCCAAAGCATGAAACCAGTCTGAGGATTGGGGGTAATTTTTAGATAGAGATTTTTAAATGCTTTCTTTTGCAGTTATCAATAAAGCTTGTTAGAGCTATTATATATTATTTTATTATATTTTTACTTATATTTTTAATTAACTTCTAATCTTTTCTTATTATATATTTTATAATTAACTATTAACTTTTTTACATTACAAATGCCCCTTTTATGTTACAAATTGTTCACCCCTTTACATATTCTATTCTAAAACCCAACTGACAAAATTGTCAAATTTTTTCATGCTTGCTTAACAACTCCCTCTATCATATTTTTCTTCAACATTACTTTCTTAACCTTTTTATATTGAAACTTATTAATAATAATTATTTATAAAATTATTGTATTTTTTAATCAATATTGTCTCTTTAATTTTTCTTTCTCTTCTATTATTTGTATAATTAATCATTTTTATACTATCTTTCTCAAACCTATGACTGGTTTCCAATGAATGTAAATAAATAGATGATTTCTTATCATATTTATGTTGAATTAATCTTGGAATAAATTGAATTCTTTGTTTTTCCTACATAATTAGATTGATTGTTTTCTCATCGCTACTTCTAGGTAAATTCCTAGAAATATACCATTTCACCGGCCTTCACCCAACCAAAGAGGAATATTTTCTATGTTATAAATGCAGAAAAGTCCTCACATTATGTTGGACGGAGGAGGCGGCGACAGAAGCCAACACAAAGAGACTTCTTTCTATGATAAAACACAGAAAGAGTTCCCGACGGCTGCCGGTTATGGCTTTTTTTCTATGCTAAAAGCAAAGAGAAAGAAATGCCTTGATTGGCTGCCGTAGTAGTCGATTTTGTTCATCATTTTCTCATAATAGTAGAATATCTATTTTCTCTGTAGTTTCGGGTGAGAGTGTGTGTATTTGAAGCAGTCGTAGTTTTTTTAAATTTGATAAGACGTCTATTTTTTTTAATGTGTTGTAACTTACTTTACTGTTGTAAGTTTAGTAATAATGTCCTGAAGATTCCATTATGAAGGGGTAACCCTCAAAAATTGCTTTTAAGGGTGCGAAAGGGAAAAAAAATAAAGGATCACGTGAAAAGTACCGTTTTCGCGAGAATTCGTCCGTGACCAGTTACTTTTGCTATATATATACGCACAAACAAAAACAACCCACTGTCTAATTATTAGGAATTACTTGTCCGAAAAATAAAATTAGTCGGGTATTATTTTTTTTGTTTTGTTACATTTATTATTTCAAAATAAGATTAGTTTTTATATCTACACACTAACAAAAACAACCCAGTTCCTGATTAATTACTGTCTTTAAAAAAAAAAAAAGCAAATTCAACGGGGTTTGATTTTTTCAATGGAGTCTTTGAATTACGGTTTGTTTGTTTTTATATATACACAAGATTTACCAAAAAAAAAAAGAAACCCACTTTCTGATTAATTACTGTCAAAAGAAACGCAAATTAGTCGGCTATCATTTTTAAATTTAGTATTTCAATAACGGTACCCTTTTTATATAGACAGACTTAACAAAAACAACCCACTTTCTGATTCATTACTGCCCCCCCCCCCCAAAAAAAAAAGAAAACGGAAATTAGTCGGGTATCATTTTTCAATCGAGTCTTTTAATGACGGTCCTTACTAATAGTAGTCGGGTATCAATTCTAAATTGTAGTATATAAATTACGTTACTTTTGATAGATTTAGAATTACGTCTTGCTTTTTTAATAAAATGATTGATTTACTCTTGACCAAAAATACCGTAACTTTAAAAAAAGACACACATAAAGTCCAAAAAAAAATGAGAAAAAGCCCCGTAACTTTAAAGACACACACACACAAACTCAAAAACAATCTAAGATTAATAAACATTGACTTATTACGTCTTGCTTTTGAATCAAATTATTGATTTACTCTTGCAAAAAAAATACCGTAACTTTAAAAAGACACACCTAAAGTCCAAAAAAAAAAAAAATTCGAAAAAGCCCCGTAACTTTAAAGACACACACACAAACTCAAAAACAAGATAAGATTAATAAACATTTACTTATTACGTCTTGCTTTTGAATAAAATTATTGATTTACTCTTGCAAAAAAAAAAAAAAGACCGTAACTTTAAAAAGACACACGTAAAGTCAAAAAAAAAAAAAAAATTAGAAAAACACCGTAACTTTAAAGACACACACACACAAAGTCAAAAACAAGATAAGATTAATAAACATTTACAAAAATGAAAAAAACTAACATCATATAATAGTATTAGTTAGTAGAATATTTTATTACAAATCTAAGAAATCAGATCTTTTTAGATCAAATCGATCATTTAGGTCCGGCCCGGAATCATTATATGTATATGTTTTTGATTAGCATCAACGCCATCTTAAGGCGAACATCAAGGATGGGAATACAACCATTAGATTTTATATTTTTTACTTTTACATGACTTGCATTCAATTTTATATACCCCAATTATGCATTTTTGTACCTTTCTCATATATACAAAATTGAATGCAAGTCATGTAAAAATAAAAATATAAAACGTATGTATGTAGGAGAAACCAAAAATTCAATTTATGCAAGATTAATTCAACATAAATATAATAAGGGATCACCTATTTATTTGCATTTATTAGAAACATGTCATAGGTTTGAGAAAATATAAAAATGATTACTATGCATATAATAGAAGGGATAGGAAAATCAAAGAGGCAATATTGATTAAAAATATAAAACCATATTTTAATAGGGATTTTGGGTAAAGACAATAATTTTATAAACAATTATTATTAATAATAGTTTGAATACAAAAAGGTTAAAAAAATAAAGTTGAAAATGATGATAGAGGGAGTTGTTAAGCAAGCATAAAACATTTTGACAATTTTGTCAGTTGGTTTTTAGAAATAGGATATATAAAGAGATGAGTAATTTGTAACATAAAAAGGTAATTTGTAACATGAAAAGGTAATTTGTAATGTAAAAAAGTTAATAGTTAATTATAAAATATATAATAAAAATAAGAAAAGGTTAGAAGTTGATTACAAATATAATTTACTTATATTTTTAATCAACTTCTAACCTTTTCTTTTTTTATTATATATTTTATTATTAACTATTAACTTAAAAAAATAATAAAAAATAATAAAATAATATGTATTAAATAGTAGAATTTTTTAAAAACTAAAAAAAATTAAATTATAAAATTATAATAAATGGTTTTTAAAGTAATTTAAAAATAAAAGAATAGAAAGTAAATGTAGATAAAATTAATTAAGGGTAGAGTAATAAAATGGAAAATGATTATTTATGATGGTCAGGTTAAGATGTATGTTTAATTATGTATATAAGCAATCAATTTGAAAATATATATATTTTTTATTATAATTGCTTTTGTTTAATAATACTATTACTCTTCAAGATTTATAGAAATGATTCACTATTTGTTAAGAAATTTGTTTTTATAAGATTATAACTACTGCTTTGAATAACCATTATATTAGTTAAAGTGTTAAAAAACATACTGGTTAATACTTTTTACTGAAAGTATAGAAAATATTCTGGTATTTATAAATCTATTAAAAGTTCAGTTAGAAATAAAATAAATAAGAATATAGATTATGCTAAAACTAATTATAAGAATAAATACTTTCAGCAGTTGATCAATGCAGCTTACTTTTTCACCAATCAATGCTTTTTTTAATTTTATGAAGTAAGATATTTTTAAAAAAAATCATATATAAAAAAATACCATGGACTGTTTTTTGTAAGACGGTATCAGTAATTTTTGTATAAGATGACTGATTTGAATTAGTAATTGATATTCCAATTCTTATAGGAAAAAAATCACCAACCATGAATCCATTGATACTGAACTAATTTCCAAATTAAAAATAATATATTTATGCAAAACTAAACTAGTATGTATTTAGGTAACCAGAATTATTTGCAGTTTTAAATTCTTTTGCTAGTACTTCCAAAAGTGAATTACCAAAAAATTGTTCTTGACCCTTAATTTTATTTTTCAATCTTTATGCATTTTAAAATAATTATACATTCAAAACACCTAGAATATCAGAATATATTAGCAGAGGAATTATTTATTCTCTTCTTTGCTTTTGGATAATACAATTATTTATAATATTGATAATGAATATATTATTAGATGCTTTTCATATTTTAAATTAACACACACACACATATATATATATGTAATGGTAACTTTTTTTTTCAATGGGTAGGATTTTATATATTGATGAAATTATTCCTTTGTAAAATGGAATTTTAAATATATTTTTAAATTAAATAGATTTTTTTAGTTTATTTTTTTAAATACAAATAATTTTAGGATTTAGAAATAAATACAAAAATTTTCAATAAAATTGTCAAGCATTGGTGGTCGAGAGGTCAGCGACAGCTGCTTTACAAGCAGTTGCCCCCGGTTAGTGGATTCACTTCCTGGCTGATGCTATGACACATAAGAGAAAAATTTTCGATAAAATTTTTAAAATTTAATTAGGCAATTTGATAAATGTTAGAGTCTCTTACACATTCTTTAAAATTAAATTCACACAAGATAAAGCTCTATTTATATATTGGAATTAGAACATTACCTTAAAATTCAATACTAAAGAATCTAAGGATCCAAATTTGATTCCCATGCTAGTACTCTCACTGGTCAGGCCAGCAACATCTGAAGAAGAGGGGAGAATATCACCTTTCGAAAATTGTGCATATACTAATCTATGTGCTATTACTAACAGTTGAATGTATTTGGAATATTTAAATAAAGTTAAATTTTTTTAAAGATATTCAATACTCATAATAGATGATGGAAACAGTCCAATATATAAATACAAGTAAAACACTATCATCACAAACCTTCAGGAAAAAATAAAGTTCTGTCTGTTCACACATAATAATATTAAAGTCATCTCCAAGAATAATAACTATTTCAAAATTCACATTATTATTTTTATAAACTTTTATCTACAACATAATTAAATTAACAAAGTACATTTCAAAAATGTTGTTTCAATATTTAATCTTTTGTATTTTTTATTTAAACATAACTATTTCTGGAAGTATATTTTCACATAGTTCAATTATAAACTTTAAACAACAATTCATTTAAAATTGTTATTGTCCATATGTTAAAATATAATAATGGCACACAAAATTATGCATTAAGCTAAAATATATTTAAATTAATATATTCATTTCTTAGAGATTATCAAATATGAGAACTTTTAGCAAACTTTATCACAGTGGAGAGATAAACTTGGTTGCTTAGTATAACATTTCAACTTTTTTTTGCTAATATCGTTAATTTTTTATACAAAAATTAATTTAGGTTAAATTTTAAATTCTTTTGTATAATAAGAGAGAAATAATAATTACACTAATTGAAGAAATGCTGAATTGTGTTGTACTTTTATCTCACAGTATGATTTTATATTTCCTTTTCTAGAAGCTGATTGGTAAATAAAATTAATTTTCTAAGAACATTGCATCTGTTAAGTATGATAATTCCCACAATTCCATATTTTTCAATTAAAATTGTCTAAATTATTAAGTTTTTAATAAGAGAAAATAATTTATTTAGGAAAAAAATATTTTTATTTGTAATTTTAACTATTTATTACATCAGTTGTAATTAATGTCACATTAATTAACAAGTACTGCTTTATTTAGTAATTAAATAAATGTTAAATAAATCATATTTTGTTGACTATAAGGGGTTGCTGACTGTAAATTTATAACATTATACCAATTATCCTAAAATTGAAATTATTATTTTACACAAAAATCAACTATACTAATAAAACTATTTTAAATTGATAAACAATTTGCTAATCTTTTCTTGCTTTATTTATCTGCATATAATTTGCTTTACTATATTGGAATAAAATTAATATTCTCATTTTTTTTTAACTATATAGAAGGAAATCATCCCTCCTCACTAGTCCCATTAAATAGTGGTATTAAACTGCAAGGATACTAAGAGTATCAATCACTAGATTGAGACTTAAAGAAAATAAGAATGGCCTTCTTATTTCTGAACTCTTGTTATTATATGAGCCAATCTTAAGTGTCTAGAATTGATAACATGAATATATAAATGATTCACTTTAAATCCATTTCTTATTTTTAATATTTTTATTAGCAGTTCTGAAATTTTAAATTTACTTTGTGCCAATATTGGATGATGTTAAATTATATAATATTCGATAAATTTTACATGCACAGTGATTAGATTGTAATTATATAGAAGATAGTCCCTCATCACTAGTGCGATTATACAGTGGTTTTAAAACTGCAAGAATACTCTTGCTCCATCCACAAAAAAATACTCTTGCTCCACCCACAAAATAGAGAATTTAAGAAAATAAGAGCAGCTGTTTTATTTCCAAACTCAAATATTATATGAAATAACTAGAATTGAGAGCGTGAATATATAAATCATTCACTTTAAATCCATTTCTTATTTTTAATATTCTTTTATCTCTCTCTATCTCATGGCTGGGTAAGAATATCATTGCAGTTTTAACACCACTGTTTAATGGCGCTGGTGAGGAGAGATGATCACTTTCTATATAGTCACAATCTAAACACTGCACTTATAAAATTTATCGAGTATTATATAATATAACATCATCCAATATTGACACAAAATAAATTTAAAATTTCAGACATGTTAATATGAATATTAAAAATAAGAAATGGATTTAAAGTGAATGATTTATATATTCACACTCTCAATTCTAGATACTTAAGATTGGCTCATATAATAATATTTGATTTCAGAAATAAGATGGCCGCTCTTAAAGTCTATCTTGAGCTTGTGAGAGTATCCTCGCAGTTTTAACATCACAATTTAATGGCGCTACTCAGAAGAGATATTACCTTCTATATAATTACAATCTAAACACTGTGATTGCAAAATTTATTGAGTATTACATTTTTTTTTTTTTTACAAATGGACAAAGCAAGAATAATATAGTTCAGATTTTGCACACATCAAATTTATCACAATATATATTTATGTTTAATTTAAAGTTTTATATATATACTATTTTAAATAGAAGTATATTTTATATACCTGAAGATGCAATATAATGTAGGAGATTTGAACACAGACTGCCAAGCTTCCTCAGCCATTCACTCTATCTCATACAATTGATACACATGACCACACACACGTGAAAAAGATAAATGATCTCCATCACTGATGAGTGCTGGTTGAGCACAAAATTCGTTTATTAGAGATCATTTATTTTTTTCACGTTTCTGGTCATGTGTATCAGTTGTATGATATAGAATGGATGGCTGAGGGAGCTTGAAGGTCTGTGTTTAAATCTCCTATATTGTACACATATATATAACCAAACTGAACTATCTATTAGTGTAAAATCATTCAGCCTAATCTCTCTCACTATGCTTGTATTTGCTAGAGAATTAAACATCTGAATATCCAAACAGAAATGAGAGATTGTATATTTGGTGAATGTTTTTGGCAGTTGTTTATACAATATTTTATCCATTAATTCTTTAATATTAAATATTTTCTAATAGATGGAGATAATTTATATCTATATTATAATACTCAATGAAATAAAAGTATGATAACACAAAGATTATGTGTGTAGGAAATTGACAATGCAGCTGATAACCAATCAGGTTGTTCAAATTTGTGATACATTCCTCTAAGTTTGTTACAAATCTTGAACTATCTACTGTTCAATAAAATCTTACGAATCAATTTCTTTTACTTTACATATTTTTATAAACAGATATTCTATTTCATCATAGAATTAGGAATTTAAAATAACTAAACATTCATACAGAAATGATAAATATAATACCACCACTTACTTAAGCCAATATTTTTTTTAATTTCTTCTTAAAATAAAGATGAAATTTCACTGAATAAATTTCATTGATAAAAGAAATTTTTAGTTATGATTGACAATGAATTTTTTTTCTGAAAAATCCTAATTCTAAATAGAGTTTTATACCGAATTTATCTCATGTCAGTCTTACACTTAATATGTGTCTATTCTTAAATAGAAAGTTTTTTGAGGTGTGAAACTGCTGATAATGATATTTTTTTGTAAGTGTAATGCCATTGCGTGGAATATACTTGATTTAGAAAAGATAATTGTAAATTTTTCTCTTTACTTTCAGTATTAGAAGTTTTATATGGTGTGTTGCTACTCATGAAACTTGAATGTGAAATAAGAAAAAAAAAATACATTTTTTTGCTATGATGTTAATTTTAGGAGATATGTTAAAAGTTGTTTTCATTTTATTACAAAAATAATTGGTTGAAAATGAAATGTATCAAAGATTCCATAACGCTAACTTTCTATATGTAATGCCTATTATTACTTAGACCTCATACCTCATTTTAATTGCAAACAAATGGATTCAAACTCATGCAAGTTCTTTAATCAGTTGTAGCTTCAGTTCATTATTTTCTATGTTCATCTAAATATATCTAATAATAATTTGGGTGTCAGATCTATGCATTATTCTTAATTTTTGTCACAGTGTGCAGTGTCTTAATAATGCCACTGTAGAGATTTCTTAAAGTGTTAATAACACCATGAGATATACATTCTTCTTTGTATGTTTTAATAATCGTTTAATTTATATATATAATTATGTTTTGTTTGTAAATAATATATACATTTCTATTTATAATAATTAATTTTTGATTATACAATATATTCACACTTCAACAGTTAAAATAACTTTAATTTTCCATTGAATCATTGATCTTTTAGATATGTTAAATAAATAATTCATTGTTTTTCATGATTCAAATGTGGAAGAAGGAAGTTGTAGTATAATGTTAGATTATTTTTTTTTATCAAATAATAAAAGGAACTTTTGAAATATCTATTTTCCCACTTATTATTTCTTGATGTGAATAATATGCTATGTTAATACTATTATTATTTTATTCATGAGCAATAGATTATAGATAGGAATTACTTTTAAATCTTTATTAAAATACTTTTTAAACATTGACATCTCATTTAAGTACATATCCTGATAGTAATAAATTTTTCTGATTATCTTTCGTTTATACTTTTTTAAAAGTTGTTACTATATATATTGATTGTTTAATAAAATATTTTTATTTTACATAAAAACTAAAATTTAAGAAAGTACAAATTTTTAGAAATCCAGACGTGATTAGGATAGAATCTAGTTACCATGCATTTTCTATTCTGCTGGTTGTTGTTTCTCAGCACTAATTTGATTTTTGAGATTAAATATTCATATAATTACATTTCCATTCATTAATTACAATCAGAATAATAATTCTGATCCAGTATTGAGAAAGAAGTGGTTAAAACATAACATGGCAGGCGAGTACTTTTTAATTGTGATTCTTTTCATGGGAGAACTTGGAACTAGATTTGGGATTGGAATGTATTCAGAAAATAATTATATGCTTGAGTAGCAGTATTTTTCTGTGTATTATAAATGTGCTTAAAAAACAGCTGTATTTCCATACATATCATAAATATGGCCAAAAACCATGCAGAGTTTTTGATTCGCTGTGAAATTAAATTAACATTTTCTATTTATGGAATTTGTAAAATATATCAATGGAAAGCTAAATATAATCAAAATAATTTATTCTAATATTAAATTTCAGTGAAAGAACAATATTTATTTTTTATTGGGTAGTACTCTTACATTAATAAAAATAATTTATCTTTTCATGAAAAGTAATGACAGGAACAGCGAATTGTGGTTCAAAATTATTGGAAATAATCTGCTAGTGAATTTTTGCACGTTATTGATTACCCCAAACAGTTTAATTAAAAATAAATAATTATAAAAACATTTGATTATATTTTTACTTAAAGAATTACATCTTATGAATTATATTACAGCTAAAAGTTAATGTAATATTACAGAAGCACTTAAAGATGCACATAATATAATAGTACATTTCAGAATTAAAGTTATAGTTGGATTAAAACAAAAGAATTATCCCAAAATTATTGATAGGAAATTTGATGTTCATTTTTTGAAAACCACTGGTAATCATGCTAAATTTCAACAACTATTAAACAATAAATTTTTGCTCTGAATTCCAATGTGATCATGTTATTAAGGTATGGATTTTTTTAAGGTGTGTGTTATGTATATAATTAAATTTGTTTTTGACTTCACTAAAAAAATGATATACTGGAAGTGGCATATGCATAAAAAAAAAACAGTATTATAATATTATGAAGTCAATAAATAATTCTTATAAGAAAAGATTGATATTCTAAACAGTTGGAGGAAAGTATTATGGATTATCTTTTGAATGTTGCAAGAATTCTAATGATCTACAATATTCAAAATGAATATTAATAAGTCCTTGAGAAGATTTAAAATATAGTGATATTTGTGCATCAAAAACTTTTGTAATTTTTAAAACCTGCTGATTCATGAAATAGTTCCGGTTTATGAAGATAAAGGGTATAGAACAATTTATGATAATTCACATGAAATATCACTGTGATCCACTACAACAAAAGTATTTTCTTATGGTATAGATTGATTCTAATTATGTATGCATTATTATCAGACACTCAGTGTGATTTTAAATGATGAAGAATCACTATTGATGAGCTTTTTGTTGCCAGACAAATGCAAGAAAACTTTTATGAGCTATGCATTTTATATATTGTTTTTATTGATTTGATCAAAATAATTAAGTTGATTCTTGCAAGTAACAGATATTATATTATACAGCTGCTGTTTGATAGTATGAGAAGAACTGTTGATGCTGATGATTGAAAATCTGACATATTTGAAGTAGGAAATGACATTAAATAAGTATGTATTCCAACTCCAACATTGTCTCTAATTTTTATGGTAGTTGTTTTTGCACAAGGACAAAATAAATTTTGTAATGGCATTTTTAATTTGAATTGATTACATTTAAAAGTAAAAGCTTCATTTTATTAACTACTACATTTGAAGTAGGTAAAATAAACTTAAGTCACAAAATAATAGTGATGGAATTGATATTATGTTATAATGATTAAAAAATATTGAGATGATAAATAAATGTGTTACTGATAAATTAAAAGAGAGCTGTTAGGAAAAAAATTATCAAACTTGTTAGATAAGAAAATAAACGAATAAAACTGAAAAATTAAGTAATAAATAATTTAATTCTCAAAGTGATTAGATAAGAAAATAAATGAATAAAACTGAAAAATTAAGTAATAAAGTAATTTAAATAAAAGATGAGAATTACTCAGAGAAAATAGATATTATTTTTAAGTATTAAAAGAGAAGAGGAGAGAGAGGAACAGGGATTTTATAATGAATAGAATAAAAAAAAGATTGTAAAAATAAATAATGTAAATGAATCTGTAATAATTAAAAAGAAAATTAAGTAAATTAGAATAAATTGATAGTAGAATAATAAAGAAAAAAATTGGAAAACATTCAAGACCAGTTACACAGATTTGATTAAAATCCAATTAGATTATTGAAAACTATGGGGATATTAGAATTTGAGAGAATTATAGATGTAATTGTAATATAAGTTATGACTCAGAAAAGTAGTCCATTATTTTACTTTCAAAAGTAATAAATAATTTTATTACTGAGAAAGTCGAAGTGAAATTGATTTGCAGAGAATTGGTATTGAAAGTTATGAAGGAAAGTGATATTGAAAAAGCATTTGGTAAAGCCAATTGAAATACCTTTTTTGAATTGGATATTTTTTGAAAGGAATGATATGTATTTTTTAATTTAAATATCAATTTTTGGAGCCTACTTTTATTCATTTTTTTTTTCCATTATATTTTTTTAATGAAAAACAAAACAACTTATTCTTCATGAAATCTTTATGTTTGGATCAGTGATAGTTAATCTGGTCCCTATTGCCCATTAGTGTGCGTTTTAGCCTTCATGGTGGGCGGTAGGGGTTTTGTCCGACACTGAAGCACTTTCTGTTTTTTTAATTTAATTGTCTTTTTAAAATTTTTTTATGGAGATTTATATGCTTTAGCTTGCTGTAACTCTGCTTTATAAATTTTATAAAGTTACTTCCCTACTTTATAAATCACCATTACTGTGGAACCGGTGGGCGGTTAGAAAATTTTACTACTAACAGAGATACAAAAGTGGACGGTAGGTATAAAAAGGTTGACTACCCCTGGTTTAGATAATTTTGTTTAAAATCTAAGTTCACATAATGAAAATAAAGCATCCAATATTATAAATAAAGGAAATAATAATGTTATTAATATTTTCACTCTAATAAAATGTACTTAATAAAAAATAATCAAAAACTTTGTTCTATATAAATTTTATTAACATCAAAAGTCTTCAAAATGAAAATAATCTCAGAAGTGTTAAAAGTCAATTTTCCAATTAAAAAACACTAAGAAAAATAATATTGATAAAATGTTTTTGCCCATCTGAAGTCACATAAAATTTTAGCAAGTCAATTTTTTCTTAAAAATTGAATATCTTTATATCACATGCATATTAAGAAATAAATATTTAACAATATTATAAACAAAGTAAATAAGTGAATACAATTAAACATATACTTATTTTTCTGTTAACATAATATCAACAAACAGCTATATATTACATGTGCAGGGATTTTTTTCCTTTTGAGTAATGAATTTAATCTCTTTATTTGATTATTGATTGCTTCTGACATCTGTGAATAATAGTTACAACTAAAATATTAATCTATACAATAGTTTTCAATCATGAAAATCTCTAAAAGATTTATTTTTTATTGAAATTTTTTGATGCCAAGAGATCTAAGTGAATTTTGGTTATTAAAAATCATACATTGTGATTACAGTCCCAGTGAAAATTTATATGCAGTAGAAGATATCAACAAGAAATGAATGAAGAAAGAGATATGAGTTTATTTAATATTTATTTAGATTAGTTGCTTAATAAGTTTTTTTTGATAAAATCTTACAAGCAAAGGTGATCTGAACAAAACACTGAGGAAAATTTGTGGAATATGTAGAAAATTTGAGGGAGAAATATAAATAGAAATAAAACTGAAGTCATGAAAATACCTAGGGGAAATAATTTAAAATTCCTAGTTACAAAAGAAGTTATAGAACAGTTTAGTGCTTTTACATAAGAGAATTTCAATGGATAAGCAAGCTTTAATAAAAGGATGAGAGCATTATGCAGCCTTTGAATTTAGATTTAAGATTGAGATTTAATGAACAAATTTGAATATAGCTTCATATGAGAGCAGAGATTAAATGCAAGTAATAAAAGAGAGAATAAAAACAATTAGAAGCTTTAAGAATTTGGGATGGGGGTGGGGTGGAAATGATAATTTGAAAAGTGAAAATTAGAAATAAACAAAGTACTTGAAAAAAAATTACATGATGTGAATTTATACCATGTGACAAAATCTTTTTTGACAATAGTTAGTATTACCTTGCACTTCTTTATGCATAAATCTTAAAACACTTAACTGTAGAATATCTATAAGCAAGAAGTCTACATCATCATTAATTGCCTTTGTAATAAGACTTACATTTTTATAAACAAACATATCATTCCATCAGAATTGTTTTTAATAATTAAGTCAAATGTTTTGTTGTAAGTATTAAATGTTACTACATATCACTGTTATTTATTTCACAGTTTTTTGTTTATTATTTTCACTTAATTGATACCTGCTGCTTTTGATGTGTATTATTGAAATCATGTTCATTAATTAATGACACATTACTTTTTTTTGTATATATATATGTTACACTATATCTGGTCATTTCGCATATATTTTATTAATTTGGGACACCAAACTCAATGTCCTTCGCCTTTTCTTCTGTATTTAAATTCTTATATGCTACACATAAAATATATGATACTTGTATTAAAACATATGTATTGCATGTAATAAGTTCATATCAGGTTTAGACACCTCATATGTCTCTATAGGTAAAATTACACAAATCTTAAAAATAGATATTTAATGATAACAATTACTGTATTTTTAACTATAAAATTATAGTATATATTGCATACTATATTCAGTATTCATTTTTATATATGTATCATATCTTTTTAATAATAATATATAAAAAAATATTTTTACTTTCTTGTAACAAATACCTATTCACATTTTAATAATGTTTATATAAATCATACAACACAGTAAAATAATATATATTTAAACAAGTTAGTGGTGAAAGTTTATTTCTATTTTTTTTATCTCTCCCTTCCCATTTTGAAGGGGAAAAATGAATAACACAATTTATACTTTGTTGAACAATTTTTTTATACCTCAAATTGACGCAGTAACAAAGATAAAAAAATAAACACATGTTCATGCCAATTGGACATATTAATTTATTTACTCTATTGTAATTAATAAAATTATTATGATTTATCAATAAATTCATAAATATTTTATATACTTCAATATTTTAACCGTCTTTCCAATATGATATCTTACTGCACTGAGAAATCAATGTATAATATAAAAATTATTATTATTATTATTTAGGTTGTTTTTTATTGATTCATGTAAGTATGTATATATGTATATTGATCCAATTTTTATATTTTAAAGTCAACATTTTATATATCTATGAAGCATATATTATATTAAAGTACTATCATCATCAATGACCAAACACACCCTGTCAGCAGAATAAATATTTCCAAAGCCTTTTATAAATAACCATTAATGTTTTCTTTTATAATGTTTAATAATTACTCATTATCTCAAACTAGACTTATTCTTAAGATGCATTCCATCTTTTCATTTTGAATTGATAATATACTGTTCTTTCATTTTAGTAGTGTCATATGTAAATCCATTCCTATATATTACAATAATACATATAGATACAATGTGTATTTTGATATATATGTGTGTGCTTGTAAATGATTTGTCTGCATGAATATTTATATATGTACAGTATTTTGTCTTTTGTGTGTTGTGTAATGGGATTTTATAAATTTTTGATATTTGACCTCTAATTTTAATCTGTAGATTAGTGTTTCATGTGAAATTAAAAAAGTGAGAGAGGGAGGGAAAGAAGTGATTTACTGCTTTTCAAAGTTTCTCAAAGTTTATTAGTAAATAGAGTTTACTCCCTCATTTATGGAAGTTGTGATTGTTTCAGCCGGAGATTGGGATCACTTAGTATTGTGTGCTGATTGTTCAGGTCACTGGTAAGGTGAGTTTAGTGTAATTCCCTCCTCCTTGTTCTCTGATTGACTTGGTTCCAGATTTATATTGCTCAGACACTCAAGCTACTGACTGCCATATATAACCAGCTGTTTAAGAATATTTGACCTGAGGGTCATAACTAGCTCCCTACAACATCTGAACCTCAAAATTGGCTTAAGTGGTTGCATTTTAAAAAAAGAGTTATGAGAAAATGTTAAAAATTTTAGTAAACCTTAGTGTCAGTTATTATAATTTTTATATATTGATTTTTTTTTTTTTTTTAAAAAATGATTTTATGTTTGTTGGATTGTTGGAGGTTCATGATTGATGCTTCTGATTTTGTCTATTGGTTATATAATCAACCTGACTTTTGACTAGAAGTAATGCTGAATATAAATCTTAACAGATGTTTCAAATAGAGAAATTATTTTTTTATTTAAATTACATATATATATATGTTTGAAAAAAAAAAAAAAAACTCTTAGGATTTAGTTGTTTTATTGAATATTTTTTGTTGCTTTTTTTTTTTTACCATTTTATTTTTCATAGTGCCATTCATGTTTATGATAAAATTAATAAATATAATGATGCTGATTTTTTAAAATTATATACTGGTAATATTACAGAGAAATAAATTGATTAGCTGTTTGAAAAGTCATGTGATGTTTGAGCACAGTCATTGAGCTTTCATCAAGGAGTTTTTGACTCTTAAGTCCTACATTTTATCATTCCGAGTTAGCTATTAGATGCTACCTTTTAGTAACTGCTTCCTAATTATTAGAAGCATACCATAATAATAAGTGGTTTGAATATAGTAGCATACTGTATTTGCTAATACTTTGAAACTAAGAAGAGAAAGATGATAATATTATCAAATGTTGATAAACTCTTCAATATTAAGTTGATATTTGATACTAAGAAGTTTTAATATTGATTTCATTTTTATTGAATAGAGGATACCTGGAGTATTTTTAATTTTAGGTTGGCCATTATAAAAATAACATTTTGCCAAATTTAGATTGATTAACTATCTATGAAAGATTATTAATTACATAGTGATAAGTAAGTATTTTAAATGAAAAGTAGTTTAACTACTATGGTTAAGTAGTAAGCATCATCATCAGTATAGCTTAACAAAATAAAATTATTACATTTTAAATTCAAGTTCCACTACAAAATGTTCTGTTGCTCTTATATCTTCTGATAAAAAAGTTTTCATATTTCTAAATAATAGAATGTACTTGAGTACTTTTCAGAATTTTGTACAAATCAAAACAAAATAATTTTCTATGACTTTAGTATTATGTTTTGGTTGATCTGGTCATAAGAGATCAATGAGACTATCAATGACAGATATTTAGTTGAAAATATATTAAATATGGATTGTAAACAAATCCTATTAGGTGATTTGATTTGTGTTTTTCTTTTTATCTTTATGCTATAAATTTTTAACACTTAGATATACTCTAAAAATTTTATGTTACATATATATATATATCTTTTTTTTTTGTTTTAATCAGTGCATTCATTATTTCCAACTATGTCATATCACAAGCATCCACCAAGACATAATAAATTCAGATCATTCTCTCTCAGCTTGCATACATTTCACAAACAAGGTTCACTCACCAGATAAGTTAGAGGTTTCAATTAAGAGGATCAAAACCAATTTTTATATTATATGTAAATGGTGTAATGGCAAAAAGTATTGAATTGTAAACGTGGGCATGGAGATTCAGGTGTTTAATACTTTTAACTCACCTTTAAGTGAAGATAATTTACAATGAGCATGAATATTGATAGAGAGGGTTATATAAGTTTCTGCACTGTGATGTGGTAGAATTGAGATGATGGATGATAAAGATCAAAAATATCCCTGGTCTATAGAAACTAGTCTCTATTTTGTATGAGATTAATGCAATAGAAAAATATCAAACTATCAACATTCTTATTGAGATGTTTAATATCTTTAGCTTATCTGATAAATGGAAGCTGCTTATGAAATGCATGCACAATAAAATAGAGTAGTTAAGTTTTTGCATTGGTGGATATTTGTGAAGAGATGGAATTGAAATACTGGATGCATTAATAATCAAAAAATTTGAATATATATGTATTGTTTTAAGATTTTTTTTATCTCAACATTTTTTAAATTAAATTTTTATGAGGATGTAAATAAAGATAAAAAGTATGTCATCTTTTAGTTAAATCAATGAGTTGCATTTTTTTTGTTTTAAGTCCCAGGTTAGGTATATTTTCAATAAATAATTTTTTTTATCATTTTATGTGAAGTAGTATCAGATATTAAACATAACTAATACTCTTTTGTGATTATTTTTCTGCATTGAAAATTCCATGAATTTTTGAACTGATATTAAAAATCTTCAACTACTGTGAAAATATGAAAAATTCACGAATTATATTTTTTAAATATAGTTGACCTTTCATATATTAATTTAGATTTAGTAATTAATATTCAATAAATTCAAATGCTTTGTTAATCAATGTTAGAGGACAAATCTTAGAAACTTGTTTTAATAGCTATGAATTTGAGGATGTAAATCAATGTAAAAATATCTTGGTAGTTTTTTAAATGGAAATATTAACTTGAATATGAAAAGGCAGCATTCATTTCAATGTAATTTTGATGAATTTAACAAATTAAGATAATTTTCATCATAATTATTAAAGTATCTGAATTCATAATTTTCTGGGAATCAGGATACAACTTGTACAACAATTTTAAAAAAATTTGTTTGAACTTATTTTCTGCTATATAGGTAACTCTTTTCAGAAATAATTAACAGTATTGATATTATTACACATGCAAAATTATTACTTATGTGTAAGTTTGTGATGATGGTGTTTTAATAGTAATTATATGTTGGATTATTGCCATCATTTAATATTAAATATAAAATGTCTTTATAAAAAATGAAACTTTATTCAAACTTTCCAAATACATTCAACTGTTAATAATAGCACACAACTTAATATATAACATGTTTTGAATGGTATTATGCTGCTCTCTTCTTCAAGTGTTGCTGACCTAGTACTAGTTTAGGAATGCAATCTGGACCTTTCACTTCATGAATATTGAATTTAATGTAATGTTCTAACTAACTGAGCTATTCTGTTAAAGGTGAAAGTCAGTAGAAATTTTACATATTTTATTTATGAGAGTCTTCCTATTTCTCCATTTTTTTTCTAAAGAGCAAAGTCAACTAGTAGCTTTCAGTCATTATATATCATCACTTTAAGTTGACTTAAGGTTACTAGCTATTGTCATGTGAGAAGCTTCTTTGAATTCTCTTCCTTGTATTTTTTCTGTCTATCCTATGTTCATTGCTATATACATGATCCACTACATTGAATACAATTGCTTTCTTTTTTCTAATCGGTTTATGCTTTTCAGTCACTTTTCAATTGGGTATAGTTGTAGATGCAGTTTTTTTTTTTGTTATATACTAATGTGTGTGTGTTATTATTAACAGTTGAATGTATTTGGAAAGTATAAATAAAGTTTAAATTTTTTTAAAGCCGCCCAATATTTAATATTAGATGGTAAAAATAATCCAGCATGTAATTACTATGCAAAGTTATTTAAAGCAAACAAATAAAAAATTTATTTTAAAACTATAACATGTCACATCATGTAATTTTTAAATATATATGTTATTTAATTTTATCCAGTATTGTATTTTATATTTACAATTTTATTATTTTATTTATGTTTCATTTTTTTATAATTTTTTTATTTAATATTTTAAATACAAGGGTGTTTTATATCATGCCTATTTAATTACATAATTTCTTTTGTTAAGGTTTCCTCCTCCTTCTTCTTTTTATTATGGTGATGATGCTTCAATGATAAACTTTATTTGTCTTAAAGAGTTACAAGAGTTTTACATAGCTTAGATTAAATAAGCAAATATTTTATCTATTAGCTTGAAAGGCTGATATTGGAATGAAATATGATTGCAAGCACGGCGCTAGATAAAATATTTGCTTATTTACTCATAATTAAGTTTCAGTAAGAATGACGTTTAGTAAATTCTAAGTAATTACACCGACGACGTCATTCAGTCAAAAAACATCTTAAATAGTAATTTAAAGTGAGTATCTACTCACGCTCTCTTCAGCAGTTTTTCAGATTTGCTCGTATAAAAGAATTTGAGTCGTAGGAATAAGAGGGATTCTTTTTATTCCTGCATAAATACTATATCTTGGATTGAAGAGGAGAGTATTCATTTATTTAACACTCTCAAAAGGCGCGTGCTCAATTAGCTTGAAAGGCTGATATTGGAATGAAATAGTTTAGATTACTGTGTTTACATGGGCAATCTGTAGTTGTAGGTTTACATATATAAAATTTGATTTATTAGTTTACACAGGATTGCAAGAATTTTTACATACTGTGGTTAGTTACAAAGGTTTTACATAGTTTGGATTGCTGTGGTTCATGAAAAAATTATTGTAATCTTATGTAAATCAATAAATCAACTTTTACTTATGTAAACCTATATCTTCTATTATTATTATTATCATTATCAGAATCATCATCATCATCCCCATGTTTTAATTAGAAATGAGAGTGATTTGGAGTCATTCTGAAATTTATTTATAACGATGAATTCTGATATGATTTCTCAAAAAAAAAAAAAAAAAGATTTTGCTTCACTTAATGTATTTCATTTAAATATACATAGCGTTAGATCTCATTTTGATGAACTTGTAGTTTGTTTAAGTAATTTTCCTTTATTTCATTTTGATATAATTATTTTAACGGAAACTTGGATTTCATTACAAGAACAAAATTTATATAGTTTGAGTGGCTATACGAGTATACTTTCTCCTCTTATGCATTTACGATCGGGTAGTGTTATGGTTTTTATAAAATCAGGTTTAGACTTTTCTTTTATTATTCCAACATTTTATACTGCAAAATGTATTTTATTAACTTTGAGACTTTCTAAATTTGTGCTTTCTACTTTGGCTATATATAGACCATGTACAAGTAAAGTTTTGAATTTTGTTGCTGAACTTGATTCTTTGTTATCATATTTGGGTTCAGAATCTGCTATTTTAATGGGTGATCTAAATATTGATTTGTTAAATAATGTTTGTAAATCTACTATAAATTATTTAAATTTACTTTATAGCTATGGATTTCGTCAAACGCTTTTTTTTACCTAAGCGTATAACTCCTATATCTCAATCTCTTTTAGATCATATTTTTGTTAGATTAAGTTGTGGATTATTTTCTGATTAGTCTCTTTCTAAATTATTTTTTACAGATCATTTTGCTACTGAATTAAAAATATTGAATTATATGGATAATATTAATGTTTGTGCATATGTTGAGAAATTCTTTTTCTAAATTGAATTATTTATTATCTGTTCAGAATTGGGAAGATATTTTTATGATAGATAATGTTAATGATGCATTTTTGGAGTTCCAAACTATTTCGGTCTGCATATTGGTGCACTTTTCAACATTACAACTACTGACATCCTCTCGTGATATGGCAGCATTTATAATGAGTTTAAACAACACATAGCAGCCCGAACACGCTGCATGCTGTACTGACGCTAGCCAAAAGAGTCAATTGCTGATAGCAGTTGAGAAGTTCGGCCTGATAAACGGTATTTTGACCTGATTTTGGCTAGCAACAATGCCATCAAGCTGAATGGATAATAACACAGATAATGCTGAAACTATGAAGTTTTACACAGATAAAAATGTTAAAACTATTAAGTTTTTGTTATCTATGTTTTTATTTGTCTCTGTTTTTTTTTACTTTTCTTTAGACAGATAAATGATCTGATAAAGTATCAATCTCACTAATGAAAATGTTATTTATGCTACTTGATAAAACTCTCATAATATAGAAGGCATTACTGAGAATGGCTTAGCAGTCTTTTCTTTTATTAATATATATGAGGTGTGACAATTCACGGAATGGCTGTGTTGTCACCGATGACTAATTGTATCAAAATCACATGAGTATTCTTGTTTGAATATGTTTAAGCTAACACATGTATACATTTTAAGCTGAGAGAACTAGTTGTTACTTAGCTATTGAAAAGGTAGTAAATATCCATGCATACACTTTGGTGTAAAAATGAGTGATCAAAATTTTGAACAATATCTTAATACCAAATTTTGTGTGAAAATTGGTGAATGTGTTACTGAAACATTACAACTGTAGAAAGTGGAATATGGTGAAAAGTTAATAAAGAAATCAGTGTGTTTGAGTGACATAAGAGGTTCAAAAATGGTTGAGAAAGTGTGATGGATGATCCTAGATGTGGACTGCCAAAAACACCAATAACTGACATTAATAATAACAAAGTACAAGGTGCAATATAGTCATACAGATAATTAAGTGTGAGATTGATAGCTGAAGAATTGCTGATTAATTGAGAAACAATTAGACTAATTTTAAATAAAGAATTGAGTATGATAAAGATTTCTGTGAAATGTGTGTCTCAGATCTTGACAGATGAACAGAAACAGCTTCAGTTTAATGTTGCTATAAATTTTTCTTCAAATATGCATCTGCTTCTGAAAATAATTATGAGTGATTAAACTTGGTGTTTTCAGTATGATCCAGAAACAAAACATCAGAGCATGCAATGGAAATTACTGGATTCACCATAACCTAAAAAGGTATAAATCATGGTTTAAGACTATGCTGGTATCTTTGATTGAAAAGGAATAGTCCACTAAGAATTTATTGAACAGGAACAAACAATCAACGAATAATTTATGTAAATGTATTTAAGAGATTATGAGATTCTGTTCAAAGAAAATGATCTGAATTGTGATCTGTCAAGGGTATCATTCATGATAACAATGGGGCAAGTCATAGTGTGTTCATTGTGAGATATGTTTTGGCCAAAATAAATCAATTACACAGCTAAATCATCCTGCCTATTCACCATGATAATGTATCAAGGTATAGTTCACTCATTGTGAGAGATTTTTTGGCCAAAAATCAATTACACAGTTAGATCATCCTGCTATTTCTCTGTCTTAGCTCCCTGTGATTTTTAGTTATTTTCAAAAATTAAAATTGTGCTGAAAAAATGAGATTTTTTCTGCTATAATTGATATCTAACAGAATATGAGACAGCTGTTCAACTCTATTTCTGAAAATGAGTTCCAAGTGTGTTTCCAAAAATGGGAACACCATTTTAATCAGTATATAGATGTACAAGGAACTACTTTGATGAAAATAATACACTTCCACATGTATATTTGATAAAGGTGCCATCTGGGAATTAAATTGTCACACCTCACAATATATATTCTACAATTTATTGTTTAAAGAATATTAATTTCTACTTTTTCTTTAATCATAAAATTTTCATGTTTGCACATGCAGTTATGAACATTTTAAATTCTTTGGTCTACATACTGAATTTTGTTAGATTTATGTGATTTCCTATTTGAGATTATGATGAAATTTTTTGGAATACGAAATACGTGATCATCTAGTTTGTTAAACTGACAATCTGTTTTTCTTTAGTATCTAAATTATGGGAATTTGTTTATGCTTAAAATATTTAAGAAGTCATTTTTATTAAGATTTAGTGTAAGATTAAGTTTAAAAGTACAGTATTAGTTTTACTACTTTTTTTATTCAACTTCCATCCATTTAATGTTTAAATGAATTTCTTTGGTTGGTTTTTTATCTTAAGAATATAAGTATTGCTATCATCAGAGAAATGAAATCAGTAATGCCAATTATCTTAATCATTAAAAACCATTTCTATATCTTGATTTGTGTTTGTAATATTTTTATAAAATTGAAAGTTATGTTCCGTAATGTATTTTTCAATAGTAGCCAATTTGAAACAATTGTTTCTACTGCTATATAAAATTAATGTACTTATTCATTCTCAAGCATTTTTTTTAAAAATTTTTGTTGGAATTTGGTGGGGGGGAGGGTATGGGGCAAGTGTCTATCCGATCTCACAGTTTTATTAACCATTTTGCTATTTATTACTGATTTTTGGTTATTGTAGATATTTAATTTATTCATTTATAGCTTTAAATGATGTAAATTTTACTTCAAATGTTATTTCAATTATTACAAGTATTATAAAATCATACTTTATTCTTAAGTATTTTTAGGAGGATATATTTTTTTCATTTTCACAGTCTAAGTCAATTTGGGTAGTAGTCTTGTGGATATTTCTAAAATATGTTTGAAATAATCATATTTGATACTTTAGATATATATTCTTTAATAAGAAAAATAATATGTAAAAAAATAATAATTAAATATTGCTTTTATATAAACCGTACAAGCTGACTAAAAAGAAGAAAAATTGAATCGCGGTTAATTGCCATTTTTGGAAAATATTAGACTCGTTACAAAACAATTGATAATTGGCAGGAATATTGTCATTTCAAAAAGGCATGTGAGGCTCAAATAAATAATAAATAATCAAAAAGGCGTCAAATGCTTTTATGAAACGAGAATATTCTTGTAATTTCCAATTGTATTATATTCTCAAGATCTCTGATACTTTGCAATAATGGCAAATTAATCGAGATTCAGTTTATTTCTATTTTTTATTCGGTTAATACTGTTTACACAAAAGCATTATTTTAAAAAAAAAATATGTTATTTTGTTGAAACTAAAAAAAAAAATCTCAGCCAGAGCAAATTTAAAAAATATGGATATACCGTCAGAAACACACACAGACACTGCAACTTAATAAAAAAGCATATTAAAAAAAATCTCTTAATAATGCGTTTCTGCTAAATTGGGAGCTCAGATATCCAGGTTGAAACTAATATGATTGATCACATGTTTTGACAATTATTAATCACATCTTTTGCAGTGCAAAAACGATAGTTTTTTTAATTTTATTCCTCATTTAATTGATATTTTGCTAAAAAAAAAAAGTTATGTACGATAAATTTATTCTATTCAGCTTTTTCCAATTTTTTTTTTTTTGATTTAAAATATTTGTGGCTCACCGATTAAGATATAAAATACACACGTATACATGAATAGCCTGTATATGAATGTTTGTATAAATTCGTGAACAAACAAAAGTGTATATGTTAACAAGAGAATTTATCGTTTCTCTACTTTAACATCATCTATAATAATTATTAGTAGTCACTGTTTATCAAATGATACATCAATGTATTTTTCATTACAAATTAATTTCTGACTTTTGATTTTGTCAATGAGATTGGGATTCTTAATTGGAAACAATGCAGTTATGCATCAAAAAGCTATCTTTGCTAATTAATTAAGGAAACTGCCTCAAGTTCAATAATTTTTAGGCCATCATGCTTAACAACAAAAATAATACCAGATTTAATAAATAAATCTTTTCATCAATCAGATCATTATTAGCAGACAGGTCTGTAAGAAATATTGATTGTTTAGAAAATACTGAGAAATAATGAAAAAAAATCATTCTTGTAATATTGTTTTAGTAATATCTAAATCGTTAACCAAAGACCAGAATTGTTTAGGATCATAAGAAGTATGAGTTTCAATACTTGATGCTTTTTTCATTAATAAAATTGTTATAGTATATAAGTTTTTTGTTTTCTTGTATTGCCGATGATGAAATGATTTTATTTTAACATTTTTTTAAAAAAGAGGTTGAAAACCAGATATGAAAACGATTAATTAAAAAAATCTTATTAACAATAAATTTGTCTATTAGCTCATTAAATGATGAGCAATTCTTTATGATCTAGTATTTTTAGTTAATCTTAATAGCTTCTTGTTTAATTTCACCCTTCGTTTGGGATATATCTTAATATTGACTTTATTTATATATGAAAGCATTGTAATTAAAAGTTTTTATGTTTGAAATATAAATTTTAAATTTAAAAAATGTAAATATCTGCTGATCATATGATTGTATATAGACAATTGTTTTCAAGTTTAAATTTTTATGTTTAATTAACCAAATTAATTATTTTAATTATTTTAGGAATAACATTTTGAAGTAGTGGCTGGCACTATTTTGCTATTGTAATGAAGGTTCTTTATAGACAACATATGCCCTTGTTTCAAGGATACTTAAATAAATATTATCATGGGACATATTACTGGTATATTCAAGTGTACTCCTTTATAATGGCTTCCTGTTCTTTAACATATTCTCTCAGTAAATATCAAAAGAGAAATTCCACATAGAAAATGTATAAAAAGCTATTAACAGATTGGATTTTTCAATAAATCAAAATGTAGTTTCACCATCTAAGACTGGCTTTGAATCAAGATCTGCTTTTTGGATGTAACCAAGAATCTGCAATTGAATTATGATATAAAAACTAGAATTCTTATCAGATTTTAAATAATGTTTTTCCAGATCCCAGCAGATTCAGGACCGCCCACTGCTTTATAAATCAAATTTTGTAGCCATCAATCTATGGAGATGTGGGCAAACATCTCTGGGTTGTAATCTTTATAGGTTTCTTTGGAATATTTTGTTAATATTTAATCTGCCTAAAAAAATTCCATACATTAAATAATAATAATTAGTGATTAATAGATAAAAATGTAGATAAATAAATAAATATGCAATTATTATATGTGTGTTCCTAGCATTATTTTAAATCTTCCAAATAATATTGATGATATCTCAGATTTTGTCTAAAGTGCTTTTTGTATATTTTCTTATTATTGTTAAGAGTATTTTTATTAATTATTTATTGGCAATCTTATATATATATTAGATAACATTTTCAAATTAATATTGCTAATCTATACATTGAAGTATATGGATTAAATAAATTATACTTGTCAACAAATTATTGAAGTACTTTTTTGACATATTAAATATTTTTGACATCATTTTATCACTTGAAATAATGTTTTATTAAAGTAATCTTATTTCATATCTTTTGGACATATTTACTTCTTTTAATTAGAAATGTTATTAAAATATTTTAAGAAAATTAATTTACTCAAATTGTGATATTTATCTCTTACTCAAGAAGCCATCTGGAATTTACTTTTTTCCTAATCTATAAGTGCTTAATTTATCTTCTTTTTTTTTAAAAAAAAATACATATATTAAACTTTTACTTGACATTTTAAACTAAATATTTTCAGTGTTAATTGATCTCAATTTATCATACAATATTTATTGTTTTTATTTTTTGTAACAGTTAATATAAATGTATCAAAATCTTTTTTAATGTACGTAATAATCAAAAATTAATGAATGCTATATGTGATTAATTTTTTTAAATTTAAGACTTTTATTATTTTATTGATATTGATTTTGAATAATAATAATTGAGATGACAGGTATATTGTTTCTATGTAATCCTCTCTACACACCCTGACATTTACTTTAGATTGACTAAAAACAATGATTTATATATATATCATCTGGTTTTAAAAATAATTATATATGGATTGTGCAAAATAACATACATACTTGTGATCTTTTATTAATATGCTAAAGATTATTTGTGTCAAAAACTGCTTGTGTTATGTATGGAATATAATTATATAATATTTGGATAATGGCTAGATAAATATTATGTTCATGAAAAAAACTTGGGTGAACATTGATCACTCCCAACTTGCTCAAGAATGACACACATAATCTTGTTATTTAAATCAGATGTTTGAGTAGGCCATGAAATATGTGTCAATATTATTATTATGTTATCTATATCAGTATTTACTTTTATGAATTGGATTATTATTATTTTTAAAAAATGATAGTTTTTTTTTTTTTTTGTGTGTCATAGCATCGGCCGGGATTGTTATATAAAACATTTTGCAAGAAAGAATGAATGTAGTTTCCCAAAATGCATTGCTGCAGAGTAATATGGCTTCCCAAATGATGGCAGTTGCATCAGTATCTTTCATATTAGGTATAAGGCAGTGTTGTTGATTAGCTTTTTTTTTTTTTGGTGTTTATCGAATATAAATTTTCAGTGATTGGGTGGGGGGTATTTTTATTTGATTTGATCATACAGCACTAAGTCCATGTTATTATTGCATTGACCTCAGAAATCAGTAGTTTTAAAATGTAAATTAGCTCATGAAGTCTTCCTCCTTTATATTGCTCCAATTTTCACAAATACAGGGTATAGACAGAATTGCAGTAATTATTCATGGAATGTCATTGTTATTCATTACAGCAAATGTGCTGTCAAGGATTTTATTGAATAGAGTTTTTCAAGTCATAGATGAATGATTACCAGATACTCAACTTGATTTTAAAGAATCAAGAAAAATTATGATTTTTTTTGCAAAGCAAATGCATGAAAAGTTCCCAGAACAAAGGACTGATTTATGTATTGCTTTTATTGATTTTGTCCAGCATTTAACTCATTTAAACAGATTTGTAGTACTGTTTGCAATTAGTTGTTCTCAGCAAAACTTATTCATGTTTTACATCTTCTACATGATGGAATGAAAAGAAGTATTATCACTAAGTTGAAAAATCTAAGCCCCAACTTTGTTTTTGATATATTTTGATAATAATATTTAAAACTGTTTATAAGTTAATTTATGAATCAGAGAGATGCAGTACAGATTTAATGGAATTTTTTTTATTTAAAAGATTAAAAGAAAATACAGTTTAATTTTTTTGGTCTTCAGGATGTACACCAAGCTGATGATTGGGTTATCATCGACAATTCAAAAGGCTAGCTGCAGAATATATTTAATGAATATATTATGGCTAGTAATTAATATGTTCAAAAAAACTCTTCAGAAACTTTTAGCTTTTTTTAGTTATCAGTTTAAAAATGTGAGTCACTTTATAATTATTTTGTTTAGTTTTTTTAAGTAAAAAGGTAGACTTAGAGGTATAGTTGCAATATGAAATCCAACATTCTTCCATTTTTAGCAAGTAAAAGGTTCCTTTTTTTTTTTGCAATAAAATAAATATTGAAATTAAGTTAGTGATATATGGAGTTATTACACTACCCAAGACCAATTAATATGTTCCTTAGATTTTCAGATGTGAAATTATAAAATCCATTTTTGTAAAATTACATCTTCATTGTACTGGGCATGTGAAATGAATAAATAGCACTGGACTTTCTAAAAAAGCATTTTTATACACTAACTTGAGCATGATTTTCATGATAGAAGCAGACCTCATGTATATTATAATCTCAAAGTATTCTAAATAAGAGCAATATTGATTGGTCTCATGGAATCACATGATTGAGAATAAAATATAATGGAGAGTTAGAATTGGACAAGATGTTTAAATCATTCAGAGTGTTTCTTGCAGAAAAAAAATAAAAGGATAGTATCACAAAATATCAACTAAACAAAGTAAAGAGCTAGTATATTTTATATGCAGGCATATTTGTCATTCATGGATTGGTTTGTATAGCTATTGCTAAATTGATTTCTAATGCATTATTATTCTTTAAGTTCAAAGGTCACATTTATTTGCTAATTATTGCTGCTGTGCAATTTTATTTGAGTTATAAATATTAGAATATTGATTTAATAATAATAATAGAAAACATATATTTTTACTCATAAGACACATCTTTTTTTAATATTTATATATCATATTTACATATCAGTGAATGAATTGAATTTAAAAAAATTGCACTCTTTTTCTAAAAATTAAATAAACAAAACTTATTACTTTTTTATTTCATTCTTTTTGTGATGGAAATTATTAATGAAATAAAAAAAATACCATGCTTGAGTAAATATTAACCTTTCTACAGACAGTAGTAGTATGTAGATCTCTCCTAAATGTCCACTCTATATTTTGACATGCCACCTTCATATATGTTGTATTTTTTTTATTAAAAATATCTGTGTTAATAAAAAAAAAAACATTATTTTTAGGAAAAGAAAAACAGGTTAAATATTTTTAATATTATCGGTGTATAAAATATTTTTTAGTTTTGCATTATAAAAGTTTACAATATTTAAGATAAAGTATATTTATAGGAAGTTAAACATATTTGGAAAAATTATTCAGAAATACTATATATTTATGAAAAGTAAATATAATTGATCATTTAACAATTTGAAATAGAAAATTTACATCGAAAAAAGGGTTATTTTACTGCTGTTATTAATATCTAAAAACCACTAGTAACTTTCTTAACCCACAAATGTTAGATTTTTTATTCGTCCCCTCCTCTGATTACATTTGCCATTTTTAGAAACTAAAAGTAAAATGTACAGTTTTATCCTGAAAAGTGAGTTCTATTGGTTTCCCTAAATGTCTCATAAATTAAAAATCTTATGTATGAAACAAGCAATTAATTCTAACGATTTTTTACAAAAAGTTTAATTCGTTACCCTAAATTCAAAATGTATATGAATTTTTGAAAATACATTCAAAAAATAAAATTGAAAAAGTTGATAAGTAAATAAATATATATACTAAGCATATTATTACTAGGAAAATTAATAACATGTGTGTATCTATAGTATATAATAAAAGATTTCAGTTTCTGCAATTTTTTTATTAATGATAATTTTGTTAGCCACTTTTAATCTCCTCTGTCAGACAAGATTGATATTCTGATGAATCAGAATTCATAAAATTAAAATGTAGTATGTAGAAAAAAACAAGTACAATTTTAAATTTATTTTTAGCACACTTTATGTTTTATCATGTTTTTTTATTTTTATCTCTGCTGTCAATGTCCGAGGTATTAATTCCCTCGGTCGTATTAATGCCATCAGGCATTTCTTTAGGCAAAACTCACCACATATGTTGTTCATAGGTGAAACAAAATATCACCTAAACTCAAACTACTTCACAAAATCAGAACTTAGTAAAATAGGATTCACCCATTTATTTACAGGTCATGCGGCTAGGGGAGGAGTTGGGGCAATAATAAATAATCTTCTGGCTCCAACCTCCTTCAGAACAATTTATCTAGATCAGAACCTAATTGCCTTGGAGTTTACCTTCTCCTTGAATACTTTCAATGTGATTTATGTATACAGCGCCAATGTTCATTCAACCCTGCTGAAAATAGTCCACACAATTAACCTAATTACTACTAATAATAATGCACCTACCATTCTGCTCGGTGACTTTAACATCTCCTATGAATCCTTCACAAAGAAATATTTACCCCTACTCAACAAGGTATTTCTCAACGGGAGGGGATTCTTTCCACCTGATGCATTTTCATTCTATACAAAAAACAGTCGCACACTCATTGATCTAATGTTCTACTCGGCCGAATTGCACTATGGAATAGAGGCTAGACTGCAACCGACAGCCTTTTCGGATCATTTTGCGATTATGGCATCCATAGAGCTGAACAACTTTCAACAAATTAAAGTCAACCGGAGTCTCAGAATATTCACTAAAACCAACGCCACTGAGGCATTTTTCTCAGAGGCCTACATTCTTTTTCACAAGGTGAACCTCATATACCTACACCCGGTCGAGGCCTGGACTACATTTATAGGCATTATTCAGTCGCTGATTACTCAATACACCTTCAAGCTTAAGGGAACAACCACACTGATGCGTGAATTAGACAGCCTGAATTGGAAAATTAAAAACTTCAATGGTCAGGATCACAACATTGAATACTTACTTGAGCTAAAAGCTTCATACAGATCAAAACAATCAGCAGTAGCAGAGATAATAGCTACAAAAAATGCAAAGAATTACTTGCCAGCTCAACATTGCTGGACCCGGGGCTATCTCAGGTGGGCTCTGGGGGCCAGAAAGAAACAGGAGGTTCCTATTTCATTGCTCATCAATGGTGGCAGCCTTACTGGTGCGAATATGATTTTACACATAGAGAACCACTTTCAAAACCTTCTCTTAGGTCACCGCACAAACCCTGCCTTGGAGTGGGTGGGCACAACCGGAGAGGCAGATCATGGTATTACACTCCAAGACATCACCAGTAGGTTGCAGGGTCTCCCTGACAGTGTTCATCCTGGGATTCATGCTATCCCGAAGTTTGTGTTCACTCACTTAATTTTTTTTACTGCGAGGATTATATTAAACATGTTAACCTACCTCGCCATTGAAAGGAGAGTAATTCCTAACCTATATCCAATCGCCATGGTTCCATTCATTAAAAAGAACCGGGATCCTACCTCTCTTAGCAGTATCAGGCCAATATCGATGACACCAATTTTGTTCAAAGTCATGGAGGGTATAATAAAAGAAAAAATTCAGAATGCCATTTTACAGGATATATCGGCCTCTCAATATGCAAGGAAGGGATCATCGGCGATGACTGCAATTGGTGAAGTGAAAATTCTGCTTGATCACATTAGATCTAACAGAAAATCCTGGCCTGTGGCAGTCCAGCTGGATGTGTCCAATGCTTTTGATACAGTAGATATCAACATTCTTCTTGAATTGCTATCTCAGTTGGACATATCAAAACAGATAATTCAGATATTGGACAATCTCCTGAATAATAGGCATATTCATATTTCCATAAATGGACATTACTCAGATGGATTTGGCCCTTCAAGATCCATACCACAAGGTTCACCATTGAGTGGTCTATTGTTCATAAAGTACATCGACCCTCTGATTAAAGCGCTAGATCAGTTTCCAGGTATATATGTGCCCCGGCTTAAGAAAAACATCAAGGTTTTTGCATACATGGATGACATACTTGTGATTCTTCCATCCCGTAAATATCTGAAGACACTTCATTACATAATTACGAATTATACTAAAGATTATAAATTATCCATCAATCCTCACAAGTCATCATCCTGGTGCATCAACACTGGTAGGAAAATACTATCCAATTTTTTAGCGGAACCCCAGTGTTTTCTGGGGTTTCCTATCTTCAAGTCACAAACTGCTATGTCTGTCTGCCTACAAAAATCCATCATAAGCAATGCTACTAAGGTGGTTCAGTCGCTGTCAAGGACATACCTGTCCCTACAAGGGAAGATTGCTCTTATTAATATGAAGATTATGGCGAGCATAAATTACTACCTGCCAATAATGACCATTACCAAATCATTCACCTTACAGATTCAGAGGCTCTGTGGTCAGCTCTTATGGAGAGGTCGGACCACTGCAATTAGCATCCGCAGACTTCAGTTTCACAGGAAACAGAACGGTATGGGTCTCCATTCAATACAGACAATCAATTTCCAAAAAGGGCATTCACTTTTAGTAAACCTGGGGAAAAAATACCCTCTATCAAATATTATAGAGACTGTAATACCTACTGACAGACCTCCCCCCAGTAAACACACATGGCTTGACACCATTATTAAACAACAATCTCTATACATCGGGCACTCAATAACAGAGTTTAATAATAAAATCAACATCTGGCAGGCACACTGCCTGCTGAATCCTGTTAAATACAGTTATTTATGCTCACCTAGGGTGCAGCAATCATAAAATCACCTCAATATTTAAATATCTGCTACTGGAGCCCAAACTTTTGGATTATCTGATCAAGGTGAATATGGATTCCATGCCAACTAATACATTCTTATACTACAAGCGGTTTCTAAATAAAATAGACCCTATTTGTCATGCCTGTTCTAGAGGAGAGGAGTCTTTTAATCATCTGTTAAATATATGTCCAGGCTATAACAGTATTCGAAGAATTATCTCTCAACACTGCATTATAGCAGTGGATAAAATCCTGGACATCAGGGGTTGTCTCTTCTCTGGAGACTTTACAGTAATCAGGTTATCAATCTTCCTGACATATGCTTTTTGGTACACAAGGTGCAGGACAAAGTTCACACAACCAACACCGGATCCCAATGCTATATTTTGCAATAAGCTCAAAGCTCTTCAAGACAAGGATAAGATACTATCCTCTAGATTTTTGTTTAATAATACATGGAGCCTACTAGTATGGCCCACAGACTCTACATGAATTTTGGACCTGATATATCCACATTGTAGTGTATCGTAGAAGAAGTAGTCTGTGTTGCAACATGTCGGATTCTACTAGAGGGGCATTGATTTCACACTACATGTATCCCAGCTGATAAGTTAGCATTATTGGGTCATTCTCTGCACTGGCAGGGGTGGGCAATACCAACTAAATAGTACGTATTTGCTCATATTATAACCTGCTAGTGCGGAGAATGGCTCTTGCATACTTTTTCCAGACCAACGCCAGCAATGGATGAGCCAACATTAACAAAGTGTTTTTATTATGCATCTGTACAATTTTATAATGTCAATAAATATATTTTTAAAAAATAAATATTAGCTAACTCAGGGGTTGGCAAACTATGGCCTTCAGGCTAGAAGTAGCCTGTAACACACTGTATTGTTCGGAATAAAAATACCTTGTTGTAATCAACAAATGATACAAAAAATTATTTTTCTATTATGCAATGTTGGCAACTATAAAATGAAGCTAAACAAACTATATACTAGTACCCCGGGGATTAATTTTTCATTTTTGTGTAGAAAAACATAAAAATTGTCTTATTTTTCTCAAAAGATAAACATTTTTTAAAAAATAAAAAAATGAATTAAACTGAATGAATGAAACATTTTATAAAAGAGGTTAGGGAAAGAAAATTATTTTTTATGAAAAATTTTAAAACATAGAATGTATAATAGCAGAAAACATCAAAATTAACCATAGATCTCAATTTTCTTGTAACTTCATAAAAAATAGTAAAAAGAAATTAAAGTTTTCAAACACTTTATTCCATTCAAATATTTGATCACTATGCCTCTGGTGGTTAAACTGGTTGCCAATATAATTTTCTTTAATTCAAAATAATATAAATACTGGAATAAATTAATTAATTAAAAAATAATAATAATAAAAAAACATTAGATGGGGATTTGAACACATGAATTAAAGATAAATTTATATTAGTGAATGTGAGAATTACTAGTGATAGAAAATAATATTGATATTATGTTTATCTCAGTCATACATAAAAATATGTATTTTTTTTTTTTTTAGTAAACATTTTTAAAGGCATTGTTTGTGACTTTTTATTTACATATTGCACTGTATTTTTTTTATTGGCCCACAAAGAGTTTTTAAGTTTGTTATTCAGTCCTTCAAAAAAAAAAAAAAAAACATTTGATGATCCCTGATCTAACCAATGTAATTTTGAATTTTATTTGCAACCTGCTACAATTTTTTTTTTTTAATCTGCTATTTTTTTTTAAAAATGTAAATGCAATATTAATTAAGAAAAAAATCTAGATTAAATATTGTAATGTTCACTTCATTGTTATAGCTTTAATAAAACAAATGATTGAATCTATTTTTTTGTCAAAATTGTTTGCATTTAGAAAGACCTGTTATTGCTCATGCAAAATTAAACTTTCTATAGCTATGAAAATATTAGTACAAATTAGTTAAATAAAAATTATTTTTCAGCTCTGCTATACACATCTTAATATTTGTTATTAAGCATTTTTTATTGTTTATGAGAAAATTTTATATTTAGATGCTAAATAAAATTTTTATTTTTTTGCTTTTTGTTGCTGATATATTTTTTTTTTTTGCATTTGCAATTAAAACCTTCATTATCTTGCTTGTGTAAGACATTTTACTACAGATGAATTATGAGGATAACAATTAAAAATTAAGCAAGCAAATGATATTTTCAATTTATGTTTAGTACTCTTTGATCATATAAAATTGGTATATGATGTCAGCATTTTTGTCTTGGGTGGAATAAGCGCCTATGAGAATTGTTATACCTTAAAGGTATTTAACACTAATCAGGAAGCAACATTGTGAATAATAAACTTGCACATTAGTTAAATAACTAATATTTATTTAACAATAAAGTAAAAAGAATAATGAATTAATAGTCCATTAAATCAAATATCTCTATAGATTATTCTCAAGTGGAGTTTAAATTTTCCTGCACAAAGAGTAAATTAAATACACATTTGTATTTTCTCTTTCACAGTATCTTAAACACAAATGTGCTAACTTTAATTAGATAATATTTGAAATACAGGTACTCATCATATACTTGGAGCTAAATTATAAATATAAGGGATTTGAACTCAAACTTTCAAGCAACATTCACTATCTACATTATCTCATATCACTGATACACATGATCACATGCATGTAGAAAAGATCAATAATCACCAATATATTTCATACTGAACCAGCACTCATCAGTTGGTCCAGATTATCATCTTTCTCTCTCACATAGTGCTCAGTTTATATTAAGATAGCAAATCTTCATACTTTAATGGACAGGCTTCAATCTACTCCAACCTCCAACTCTTCAGCCATCCATACCATTGAAAATCTGATGCTGGAAAGCCCAAATCCCATGCTGAAGAGTGCCTGTATTTCAAATATTACACATTAAGCCTGCATCCTGCCCATCCCTCTTGATATGGTCCTGTACATGAGGGGTCAGAGTGGCTTGAGGTCAACATGGGCATGACAACAATATTGACATTAGCATGGGATTTGGGCTTTCCATCATCAGATTTTCAATAGTATGGATGGCTGAAGAGTTGGAGATTGGAGTAGATTGAAGTCTGTCCATTAAAGTATGAAGATTTGCTATCTTAATATAAACTGAGCACTGATTATATATATGGGTGAGAGATGATAATCTTGACCAACTGATGAGTATTGATTCAGCACAAAATACGTATATTGATGATTATTGATCTTTTCTACATGTTTGTGAACATGGGTATCAGTGATATGAGATAATATGGATAGTTGAAAGGTTCTTGAAAGTCTGAGTTCAAATCACCTATATTTATTTAATTAGATAAATAAATATAGCTTTAGAACTGCTTTGGCTCTTTAAGCGGGTAAGCCGCACATCTTTTTTTATTGATCGACATGTTGTTTTTTTTCTTTACTGACATTATAAGCATAACATCAAACAAAATACAGGCATTAGGATAGCTCTCTGTCATGTGATTCCAAAGATGTCTACCACAAAAAAATCTGATGAAGTTTGGATTTTTACAGCAGTTTTAATGAAGAAGAGTGTTTAATTTTTTTTTTTGTTTTTTCATTAATTTTGTAATATCCCCATCTTCAAATCGACATTTATGGCATGTTATTCACAAACAAGGCCTACGATGGAGTCTCAGTGTAACAGGCTTGTAAGTATAACATTTTAATTTTTTTAATAATATTTTAATTTTTTGCAAAAGTGATACTTTTTATTAATTTTAGTGTAACAGGCTTGTAAGTATAACATTTTAATTTTTTTAATAATATTTTAATTTTTTGCAAAAGTGATACTTTTTATTAATTTTAGTTTGTAGTTGGTATGTGTTTCTATAAATTATATATTTATTTATGCTCATATAGAATTCATATCTATCATAATTTTCTAAAGTTCTAATCCACTTGTTTTATAAAAATAAACTTATTTTATAAAAATAATGATTTTCAAAAAGTTTAATAATTTATTATTTATTATTAAGTTTATATGATATGTTTGTGTTTACAAGTAATGAGTTACAAAACTAACAATCAAATGTATAGAAAGATTGCATATGCAGGCAAATAATCAAATTCTGATTATTGTTTATGCCTTTATACTCATGCTTTGGAGTCACTTTGGTTTTGCTATATGTTTCATCACACTCTTTTTAAGTCTATAGCTAACAAATGGACTATATGCAAATAAATTATATCTATGTGATACAATAAATATAACAAGATAGCATCACTTGTGTGCATAAAGAATATAAACATTACTGGTGTCCATAAAGTATAAGCATCACTGATGTATACAAAAAAAATATAAAATGAAGAGATGAAACTCATTTTATCAGTGATACAGACAGTAGCCTACAATTTCTCATTTTAGATAGACAAGAAGCCAGCTGCTATGATGATTTCTTTTGTATCTTTTATTAGGATGAATCTTTATAGATGCTTTTGATATTTGGAACTTTTGGGATACAAGATAAAAATGAAGAACCATTAAGCATAACATGATCACTATCTCTTATACTAGTACATAATTGTTTATAAACAAAGCAAAACTCTCCATACAGTAGTGCCACCCTGTGCCAACTAGAGTAATCAAATGAAATGCCAGAAGGCTTGTGCGTAAAATCCCTATCTAATGCCTACTCATCCAATATCCCCAGACTAGTTTCTCACTGACGATGGCCACAAACCAGAAACTAGTCTGGGGATATTGTATGAGTAGGCATTAGATAGGGATTTTATGCACAAGCCTTCTGGCATTCATTGATTACTCTAGTTGGCACAGGGTGGCACTACTGTGTGGAGAGTTTTACTTTGTTTATAAAAATGAAGAGTTCATATGCGACTTATTTTGGAGATTCTGAAGCTATGGATTATCTCAGATAAGACATATTATACCTGTTTTGAAAGATAATTTTGTGAGGAATACAAAGAAATTATAACTGAAGAAGTAATTGAAAGTTAGTTCATGATGAATTAGAAATTATGAACAAACAATAAAGTAATAATTATTTCGGATGTTAAAATTTCTTTATTTCCTTATTTTTTAAATGGTTATCATAATTTGTCTTAGACTTAATTGTTTTTCTTGAAGTTATTGTGAAAATTGTGTCTCAGGTCAGTATTTTAAAAAATTGAATATGGCGTTTTGGACCGAAGTAGCTTCAGAAGCAATTATTTTTTAATAATTTTCTATGTCTTTATCTGACAATGCACTTATTTTTATATACAAATAAAACCCTTTGAAAGTTCCCATTAAGCATTTTCTTTGCCTTAATACAGCTATTGACTTCTCACTGCTATCATGTTAATCTTTGATTATTTACTACATGTTAATCTTTGATTATTTACTACTTTACCAATAACCATTTTTATAAGGTATTAAGTACATTGCTTTGTTAGACTGTGAGGAATTTTTTTTAACAATGTATCTAATTTTTTAGCATGCACATATGTAGATTTTTCTAGAATAGTTAAATGAAAATAATTTAAAATTGAAATAATCTGTATGTATTTATAAAAATAATAAATAATATTTATTTACAATGTATATGTTATATGCACAGACATTCCAAGAATATTAAACATTAATTCAGTAAACACATTATAGCTAATGTAATATTTAAAAAGGTTGTTAGGTATTAAAGCTTCAGCGTAGGGAAGGTAGGAGGCCTTTTCACACCCACAATAAATGTGTAATGTCATGATCACACCAGATTGAAAGAAATAATCCCTGTGAGTATACGTGACTATAGTGACAAAATGTTTTTTTATCAACATGATATTTTTTTTTGTGTGTAATACTTCGACATTTTCAGTTATTTGCGATACTGAATGACATGAAAGAAATGTGTCTGCTAAGATAATAAAAACACAATAAAAGTATGATAATTAATATGTATTTTTTTTATGGTTTTGGTTTAATTTGTTTATAAAAAAAACGTTTATAAGCACTTCTATGGAAATTTCAGCATCCTTTGCCATCACGTCCTACATTTTTACTACAGATCTCCATTTTCTCTAGTAATATATCATTGCAAGTTTAATTTTAATGCATCAATTTGTTATATATTACATGGTAATTATTGTATGACTATAGTTAATGTGTTTTTATAAAAATTATTTAAAATAAAAACCATTTACTCTTTGAAATCTGCATATTTATAGTAACAATTTTTTTGTGCAATGGCGATGAAAATCACATTTTTTTTTACATTTTCAAATGTCATTCTGAAAACTTGTTAACATTCAAACTAGTACATACTTAGTTAAAAATCATACATATATTATTAAAGTGAGAAACAAACATCGACATATTGTTGTTAAAAGTTATTATTGTTGAAAGTTGTACATATTTGAATATGTTGTTAAAAATCATACATTTCTAATTGAAAATGATACATATATTTATTATGTTTTACTATATTTTTTTTAGAAGTGCAACATGGAGCATGTATTAGACATACTGTGCTTGTTTCACATTAGCTGATAACTTTGTAAATCTTTCCTTTAGATACCATGTACAAGAATCCATGTACATGTTTGTTTTTTTTTTGCCAAAAAATGTCGTATACAAGATCCATATACACGTTTTGGTCAGATTGCAAGATCATAAAGTTATCAGCAATTGATATGAATGTGAACAGGTGCAGTAGGTCTAATACATGCTCTGTGTTACAGCTTTAAAATCAAAATACCTTTAAAAATTTATATTAGTGTATTTTGTTGATGTGTATGATCAAAATTTGTTTTTCTATCAAATGAACCCCAACATATTGTTGAATTTATAATAAAAGTTCATCATTATTTTTATACATATCAGAAGTCTTAACAAGGGTACTGATGAAATTGTACTTTTTACATTGATTATTAATTGCGTATTGTACAAAATAATTTTTCCCTTTTTAAGCCAAAAACTTTGTTACTGTGTATGAAAAAAGTTTGATTTTGATTATGTATTATACTGAATGAAACTTGTATGTTTTTGTTGTTGTTTTGGTAAAAGTCTTATTTATTTTGGATGTATTATAAATTGCAGTACTGACTATCTTGCAATGATATTGGATGAAAATTAGGTAACTATACCAGATGTACCTGGTCTATGTAAAGGGTGTCATTTTTTATAATTGGTTGCTTTGACAGATTTTTTTTAAAGATTTAATGTAAATTAAACAAAAGATTTTAATATTATATAAATAGTTTTAGTATTTTTTATTGGAAATTTAAAATAAAACAATACTCCAAATAAAATAAGTTAATAAATAAAAATTTGAATAGTAATTGAATTTAATAGTTTAAATAGATATTTTAGTTTATTATAATTTTATGCTGCATTATTATATTAAATATTAGTTCTTATTTTTAGTGATTACTTACTGTTTTTCAGTTTTATTCCAGTTTTTATTTAATTTTAGTTTGTGTGTATATACATGTGTGTAACATTAACCTAACACAGGTTAATAATTTTTTGGTGTTCTACTACTTTATTGACAAATCCAAGAATTATTGAATCAACATTAGAAAACTTCAGAGCCATTTATAGTGCTTGAAAAGTTCAAGTATACATATTTTATAAATTTATGAAGTCTTTATCTCCGCAAATGCAATATATATTCAAATACAAAAACTGTATTAAGAGCAAAGCTTTATTAGCAATAAAAATCATGTAGTGCTTAGCATGCTTTTGACAGATAATTGCCATTGATGTAGCAATGCTTGTAACAGAGAAAAGCGAATAAGTCTGTTTAAAAGCTAACAAATTTGCATATTATTTGCACAGTGCATTAATTAGTTAAAGCTAGCCACTTTTTAAAAAGGGGAACACAAGATTCTTTCCTATTGATGACATAATTGTCCTTTGAAATGTGCCAATCCTCCTTGACCTTTCGCTTGGCACTATTGCATTCTGAGCAAACAGTGTTGAAACATTTGGACTTCAATTGATGGCCAGAAGTAATATACTAAAACATATCTTTTTTGAACAATCATGTTTATAGAGAGTTACAATATTGAAATTATTTTTATCAATTCTATATTATTAAAATTATCAAATTTCTTATCATATTCAAAATAATGGATATCCTTTAATAAAATTTATTCTGTTACCAATAAATGCAACAAATATTTTTATTTTATGCCATTAAGTTGAATTTTATATTAATAAGTTTTGACTGGCATACTAAAATCATAAAATTAGTTTGCTAGATGATTGATATTTTTTATTTGTCATTTCATTAAAATGTAATAGTTATTCACTTTTATTATTATGGCATAATTTTATTGGTATCACATGATCACCATTTATTATGTTTGCAGTAACAACGCTCTCCATATACTAGTGTCATGCAGTTAAAGCCATAGTAATTAATTAATGCTAGAAAATTCATGCATTAAAATCCCTATCTAATGCTTACTCATTTAATGTACCCAGATTGGTTTCTAGCTTACATCTTTTATCAGTAAGGAGCCTTGGATCTAACAGCAGTGCCCCTGGATCTTTGGATATAATGCTATCAGCAGTCATCTTTTATATTTTTGGTTAACTATAAAGCTATGCGCCTAAACTGAAAACAATAATGTTTTCAATCCAAGCTCATTCACTTATATAGTCATACAGATCTTAAATCAGTTCAGCATCTATACAGTTTGGTGTTTTCAGTTTTTAATAATCAGTCACTATCATCCTTTGGCCAGGATTAGTATTAAAGCATTAAAATATCACACCGCCATTTCTTATGCTTACACATGCTGTTAAATAGTAGCACCTCTCTCCATATAATAATGTCATGCAGTTAAAGCCATAGTAGTTAATAGATGCTAGAAAGTTTGTGCATCAAAATCCTATCTAATGCCTACTCATACAATATCCCCAGATTAGTTCCTAGCTTGGGTCTTTTATCAGTAATGAAGTTTGAATCTGAGAACACTGTACCTAGATCTTTGAATCTAACAAAACCTTCCAGTGATCATCTTTTGCTTTTTTAATTAACTATAAACCTATGAGACCAAATAGAAAACTAATGTTTTCAATCCATGCTCATTCATTAGTATAATCATACAGATCTCAAACTAGTTCAGAGTCTATACATTTTGGTGTCTTATAATCATAGTCACCATCATTCTTTGGTCAGGATTGGTATTGACCAATAAAACACATGAACACCATTTCTCATGCTTACACAATTTATTAAAACAGTAGGAACTATATACACTAGAACCAGCTAGGGCAAAACACAGTAATCACTGGATGCTAGAATGTTTGTGCACTGAAATACCTATCTAGTGGCTATTTATCCAAAATTTTCAGACTAGTTTTTAACTTGTGGTAAAGAGTTTTGGATCTGAGACCAACAATTGTGCTTAGATCTTTTGATCTAATATGAAATTCTCTAGCAGTGATATTTTATCTTTTCAGTTAACTATCTATCTAGCTATGAATCCAAAATGAAAACACAATAATGTTTTCAACCCAAGCTCAATCATTTGTATAGTCATAAAGATCTGAACCCAGTTAAGTATCTATACATTTTGGGATCTTTAATTTTTTTAATAATATTGCTAATATTTTGACAGCTTGTGTCAGCATAAGAAATGGTGATCATGTGATATTTTAGTGGTTTAATACCATTCATGCTAAAGGAAGATAATGATTGTCATTATTCAAAAAAACCAAAGACATCAAAATATGTAAATATTGAACTGGGTTCAATGCATAAGCTTGTGGTTAAGACCTGTAGAAGTCCCTACCTTCGCATTTTCAACCCCACATGCTTTAGGTTTATTGCCTTAATAAGTAAATATTAGTTACATAATCAATGTGTGTTAAATAAATAATAGACTTTGATTGAAAATGTTATTGTGTTTTCATTTTGCAATTATAGCTTTATAACTAACTAAAAAAGTAAAAGGTTGTGCCTTAGAGGATCACCTCAGATTCAAAGATATAAGTGCAGTGTTGTCAGATACAAGTCTCCTGACTGATGAAGGCCACCAGATAGAAAGCAGTTTGGTGATATTGGATAGTAGGCACTAGTTAGAGATATTGATGCACAAATCTTCTAGTATCAATTAACTACTATGGCACTGAGCAGCACTACTGTATGTAAAGGGTTGCTACTCTTTTAACAAATTGTGTAAGCATAAGAAATAATAATTGGATGATATTATAGTTCTTTAATATCAATCCAGCTGAAGGATGATGATGATGATGATTAAAAATCCAGATACTATTATGTATATATATATTAACCTAGGTTTAAATCTGTATGACTATACAAGCAAATGAGCTTTGATTGAAAACATTACTGTGTTTTTATTTTGGATCATAGGTTTATATTTAACTAAAAAGAGAAAAGATAGATGCTGGACGATTGATTTGATCCAAAGATCTACATGCAGTGCTCTCAGATCTAAGGCTCCTCATTGATGATGGTTACAAGATATAAATAAGCTTGGAGTTATTTGATGAGTAGGCTTTAGATAACGATTTTGTTGCACACAATAGACTACTATGGCTTGCATTAATTGGCATTACTGTATGGAGAGACTTGCTACTGTTTTAACATTCACCTCTCAAGTTCATTATCACTAAACAGAATAATTAAGATTACAACTAAACATACTTAATAAATTAATATATGCAATAAAACTGCTGTTATAAAATATCTTATTAATGCTCCAGAAGCCATGTTTATATTCGTATATCTATTATATACCGTAAATATCAACACGCAATTATATATGCGTATAACAATATATATATAATTCATCCTTGCATTTGCATGATACATTGCTACTGCTAGTTTTTTTTTTATCACGTTTAAAAGATTGTTATAATTCTTTTTTTTTTATTGATAAATTTATAATAGATACCACTGATGTTTATTGTTTCACAACTTTTTTTAATAGTTTTTTTTTTAATGAAAAGTAAACCTGTTGTAATGATTTTTAGGGCTGTTTTAATATTTATTGATTTCATTTTTTTTTTTTTTGAAAACAACTCTTAAAATCAAAACATTTGCTTTTAATATGCATGAAATTTTTTGATCATGGTCAGTTTTTATTTTTTTTTCCTAGAAGAAATTGAAGATCACTTGATATTTCATTATCTACTAAAATTATTATTTTTTAATAATATAAATTTGTATTATGTTTGCGTGTGTGGATGGTGCTTACTATTTTCGTTATGTTGCACTAAGTAAAATTACCACTAACGATGCCTGACATAATTGCTTGGATGCAATATTCTATATGTAGTCTAATTACTCAACTTGCGTTTGGATAAACAACTATAGCAGTCATTCACCGATATCAAATAAAATGGCGATTAAACTCATGAATTTGTATTTTTGATGATAATATCATATATCATAAATACTAAGATGAGTTCAAAATTTCATGATCTCAAATTTATATAGAAAATTATTGTAAATAATTTTTAAAAAACCTATTTTTACTGCAATAGATTTTATCTAGAAAATAATTGCTATACTTTTTGAATGACGATTGGAGAAGGAACCATTAAGGTTATAATTTTATTATCTAGAACAGCACTTCTTAAACTTTTTTCATTCATGCCCCTTTTTATCAAAGAGATTTTTTTGAGACCCCAGATATTAAATATAAAATAGATATAGAAATAAATATTCCCATAAATAATTTATTTCTTTAGTAAACAATATACATATGAAAATAAGTAGTTTTAGGATTTGTTTTAAGTATACAAAAATTAATGAAAAAAAATCACATTTTAATGAGACGAATGTCCTTGTTTTTTGCTGCATAACAAATTAAATCTTGGTGAAATATTTGATACTGCTGGATGAAAAGCATCTGCAACATTTTTCAGCATTGAACGATATTTGGATTTAATATACCGTACATTAAAGTTGTAATTATAAATTTATTTAATGCACATTGATTACGTAAGTAATATTTACTAAGGTAATAAACCTTTAAGCATGTGCTCTTGAAAATGTGAAGGTAGGGACCTCTACCAAAGCATAAGCTTATGGTTAAGACCCATAGAGGTCCCTACCTTCGCATTTTCAAGCGCACATGCTTAAAGGTTTATTGCTTAGTAAATATACATTAAAGCTGAAAAAGTCATTTCACATAAGTATGTGGTGCTGAATGGCAGAAGAACATTTAATGCCATTTCAGAAATTGTGGGAAATTCAGTCCTAATTCCGATCCAGAATTTAGTCAAGGATTTTTGTGGAAAGTTAAGTTTTAAGTATGAGTCTCTCGACAGCTCAGCAAATTCCTCTTGGTCTTTATATGGCAGGTGATTAATCTCATTAATTTCAATTAAAAATGGTCTTTGAATCCAACATAACTTTTTGAAATCTAAATTCAATATAAAGTATTTGCAAAACTATGTTTCTAGGGTTTTTAAGTGATCTATAATAATTTTTGCAATTAAAGTTTTACAATTATTTTTTTCAATTATAAAATTATCGATATTCAAAAACATTTCCAATGAATCATTTTCCACCATATTCTTCCACATGTTGATCTTTTTAATAAAACCTTCAATTTTATCATTTGAAGTAAAAATAATGCTATTTCTTTCTTGAAGAGACAAGTTAAGATCATTTATCTTCTCAAAAATATCAGACAAATAGCACAGCTTTGGTAGCCATTACTCATTTTAAAAAAGAGCAGCAAGATCAGATTTTTGTTCCATTAAAAATACAATAATTTCTTCTTTTAATAACAATAATCTTTTTAAACTTCACTCTCTTGACATCCATCTTACTACTGCATGTAATAATTAATTTTTGTATTCAGAGTCCCTGTCTTTACAAAAATTTGAAAATAAATGGCTGTTAAGGGCACAACTTTAATAAAGTTTATAATTTTGACAGCATCCTGAAGCATATCATTCAATTCCGTTGCTAATTGTTTTGCTGCAAGGGTCTCTCAATGGATCAGGCAGTGTGTAAAAGTTACATGATTATTACCAGAAGCTTTAACAAATGATTTAAAAACAATATTTTCACCAGTCATTGCTTTTTCATCATCTGTGCATACTCCAAAGCAATTTTTCCATTCTATACCTTCAATTTTAAAAAAAATTGTCTACTTTATTATATATGTCTTTCTCTCTTGTATGTGAAAATAACAATTCCTCAATGTTTTCTTTATAAATGTATCTGACATACACTAATAATAGAGCTATTTTTGAAATATCAGTTGTTTCGTCCAACTGAATTGTTAATATTGGGCTTTCTTTAAGTCTAGTAATAAGTTGTTCAAATTGGTCATTGCTAATTTCAGAAATTCTATTAGTGACAGTGTCATTTAACAAAGGAATTTTCTGAATTTCATCACCATATTTACTTCCGTGAAGTCTTTCTACCATTTTAATACCAGCAGGTAATATAAGATCTTCTCCAATGGTGTATGGCTTTTTATTTTTAGCAATCAGATATGAAACTTCATATGATGCAAGTAAATATTTTTCATTAACAGTTATAAATTTCTCAAAATATTGTTTTTCTTTATTTGAAGATTTTAACAGTTATTCGAAATATTTTTTTGGATTATTGACATATGAAGGATGCTTGGATTCAAAATACCTTTTTGATGATTTCATACTCTCCATAGACAAAACATTATTGAAAATTAAACAAAGAGGTGGTTCATTACCATCACAGTTGTCGAAAGTAAAGCCAAATTGGAGAAATGTCTCATCATATTTTCTTTTTCGCATCTTAGATGCATCTTTCTGATTATGAGATCCTGCTTGAAGAGACTTTGTAGCATTGCCATCTGCATCATTATCTTTGGTACTCAAGTTCAACCCTTTATCCATGGGTAAAAAGTATTTTTATCCTAAAATATAAATAAAATAACAGTACTTATTAGTTAGCAGAGACACTAAGTGACAGCTGTGTTTTTTGTTTAATTACATGAAGCATATTTACTTCCGTATGTTCTATTTTTTTAATATCCCCATATGTTTTATTTTTTAATATTTAAAAAATATCAATAAATCAAAAAATAGGAATATGTTTTACTTATTAATAAATAAATGACAATAAGTTTCAAATAAAAAATAAATTTTTATAATAGCTAATAAGATGATAAATTTTGAATAAAAACATGAGAAAAAAAAGTATACAAGCATTTTTATATATAAAAAATAGCATCTTTGATAATATTTATTCAAATAAATACTGACCTTAGTCGAGTAAAACAGTAAAATACAATATTGTATTGTTCTTGCGATGTGGACACTTGTTGAAATGAAACCGAAACAAATAACTTGACTGGAAATAATCACGGTGGCACCAATCTTATTCTCACCATTGCAGCATATATTTTGATTTTGAAATAACTTATATGCTAAAATTGCAATGCGACAACAATATTACAATGCATTTAGTGTTATTTTTCAATATGTAAATATAATTTACAGCTCAACTTGGCCATCATTACGATTTTATAATTGCGCTGTACAGAAAATATAATATATTGAATTAAAGATAATGAAGGGATTGCGACTAATATTTCTTTAAATTCATGTGTCTGAATTAAATTTTCGTGACCCCAACTTTTTGCTTTGTGATGCCAAATGGGGTCGTGAACCACAGTTTATTAAATGCTGATCTAGAAAAAAGAATTTAATACAATTAAAAAATGATACTAGTTAAAAGACTATAAATGCAATTTTATTATCTGCACTTAAAAACCAGACCTGTCTTGATATATTCAGTTGTAATAGGAGAAAGTTATCAACTGGTGAGCTCTTATTTTAAATTTTTGTTTAATAAAAGAATATGTATGCATTTGAATAAGATAGAATATACATTTATGATTGTTTGCATATGACAAAAACAGTAATAACTTTTTCACACTTTTTTAAAGATAAAATTTATTTTTTATTCCAAAAATATGTATCTGAATGTATGCTAAGTTTTTTATTTTGGTTTAGTTTGAATATTTGATAAACATTGATAGCAATATAATATTGTTCTTAATATCTCTAATTATCTTGTCTAATATATCATTATTTAAAAGTATAGAATTTAATGAACTATTTATATCATTAAGTCCTCTATTGTTTTTGTTTTAAACTTATTTTTGAAATGGATTAAAAACAGGATTGTTTTGTGTTTGATGTTGTGATGCATATACCCAGTGTATGAATCTTAATTTTCTGCTCCTTTATAGCTTCCAAGTTTGTGAAACACAGAGAATTCAAAAATTTTTGACTTTATTATTTTATTTAATTGAAATGTTTAAATATGAATTAAATTTTATAATTTTTAATACTTGTGAAGAAATTATTTTTAATTTATCACTAACCTGATGTTCTTTGTTTTTTTTCGCTCCCAAAACTATTAGTATTAGGAGTTTTAAATTTAAAATAAATATTTTTAAAACAATAGAAAAATTAGTAATTGCGGTACTGAATTTAGCTTTCTAATGTTAAAGATAAGAATGCCTAGTCACATAATTATGAATATGACCATAGCTTAAATGTTGTTTTATTTGGACTGTGTTCATTTGACTATATAATCCAGTTTTGAAATATCCAGATTTATTTTCATTAACATAAGTTTATAAATATTGAAAGGTAACTTCTGATTCACAATCATAATAAGTCTAAACTTTTTTTTTTTAATACTAAAATCTGTACTGTTTTACTGTTCCTTTTTTTTTGTATATATTCATTCTATTTTTGTTCTTTCTTCTATTTGATTTGTTTACATTTTAAAAATATTTATTAAAGATGTTTATATTTCACATCGATAGCATGACATGATAGTGGTGATAATTGATAATAGTTGTGTCAGTAGCACTAACTTAATTATAAATTGTACAGGCTGGGAAATGATACTCATAAACTGCTTTGATATACAGTGTTGAAAATTTTATGAATGGCTTGAATACCATTCATGATGTTACCATGAATTAATGTTAATTTGATAATGTCTAAAAATAATAATGGCCATGCTTATTAATAACTACAGATGGCATTGCAGTACGGAAGAGTTTTTTTTTTAAAAAAATCGTTATTATTTCCAAATTCAAAGAGTTAATGTCTGTGTAATCATTTCAGTTTTTGCAAATGTCTATAGAATTTAAATGAATGCAATATCATGAATATATGTATTTTAGTTACTGTTCTACAAGTGTTATTCAATAAGTAGAACTTAAAGTATATATTTGGTTTAGGAATAATATCTAGCTTAATAAGTGATTAATAAAAATTATTGACATATTTACATAAAGTAGTTTGTATCAAAGTTGTAAAGCAGAAAATTTGAATCCTGTTTTTTAAACTATAATAATTTGTTATCTATGTATGTACTGAGCAAATGATGAAGGTGTATTTAAAAGATTGTGTTCAGGGGGTGCACATCTTGGGGATCATTTATCTTTTTCACATGTTTTTTATTGTATGTTTCAATAATGTGTAATGGAATAGAAGTTTGAAATATATTTAAATTCATATTATATGAAGTTAAGTTCATCTCTAAAAAAATAATATGTATATGAAGTGAAATTGTAACATGTGCTGATGGTTTACTTGAAAAAGTATGTTTCAAATGTATCTATAATGTGAGAGTAGTTGATCTGATTTCTGGGCTGATGGATGATTGTGATAGAATTGAGCTAAAAGAAGAAAGATACACTGATTAAAAAAATAACTTGCTAATATATTCTTCAATTTTGTTGCATAAATTCAAGGTAGCAACTGAAAATTGGCAACTGAATTCTCTAGTCAAATTGTATTGAAATGTTTTTTTTTTTTTAATTATAATTTTCTCTTAAATGTCTACTGAATATGAAATAATTTTAAAATTATCAAATAGGCAATAATTTTGGAATGTGGAATAAATGCAATCAGTTAACTCATTATAAATAACAATTCTTCATAAAGTGAAAAAATTTGTATATATTAAGCTAGTTCTAGAAAATGGTCATCACCTAGTTGCAATCTAATAAAATAATAATTAAATTTTTTTAATAGTCTCCAACAAAATAAAGTATATATTTTTATAATTATAAAATATCGTATATATATATTATTGTATTTAATAATTTCTAATCTCTCTTTTAAAATATTATTATTTTATTTTTAACTTTGAGAAAATTCTTTCTTAACCTTTGATAAATATTCTAAAAAAAAAAGTAAAAGCTTTAGATAATAACTGAACTGTTGTACATATAATTTAGTAAAAAAATATGTATTCATGTAATTTGAAAAAAGGAAGTTTGAAAATCATTACACAATATTATATTTATTTCTCTTGTGAACTTCCTTTTCATTTATAAGTGAAAGTTTGTATGTAGTATGCAAACAGAGATATAAAATTATCAAAAAATGGAAATAAAGGAAGTCCATTATGCGGGGTTTTTCCCCATATAAATTATAAAATAATAATATAGTATATATCAGCTATATAAAAAAATATATTAATAATTGTAAATAAAAAAACCTTTTTCGGCTATGATTTTATGCTGTTATCAAATATTGAACATCTATTTTAACTTTAATCTATAATTGCACAGGTTAACGTTAAAATAGATGTTCAACATTTGATAAGAGCATAAAAATTATAATCCAAAAAAGGCTTTGTATATATATAATTGTTAATATATATATAAGTGTTACATATAGAGTTCGCAAAACAAACTCTTAACAAGCTTTGGGAATATCCTCAACCCCAGACCGCTTTCTGCATCTAGCGTCGTCAGTTAGGTACCAGGATATTCATTAGATTAAAAATACTAGGACATTTGTAAATACGAGCCTTATTAAAATTAGGTCATGTGACATCTGACTTGATTTTTTTTCATTTTATAAGTGTTATATATATGATATTTTTGTTAATATTTTTATAGATATAAAATTAAATAAATATATTTATAAAGATATTAAATAATGTAATTCACATGGAATGAAATATCACAATTCAATATTTATTTTTATTTTTTTTTTAACTTGAGCTTCATTGACTAAATCAGTGTTTGCATAATTGTGAGTGAAGACAGACAGACTCAAAACAAATTGCTCTTAATATTTTTCTAGATATAAAATTAAATAATTATATTTATGAAGATAATTGGCATGGAATAAAATATTACAACTCAATTATTTATTTATTTATTTTCTAACTTTAGTTTCATTAAGTAAATCAGTATTTATGCAATTGTTTGTGAATGAAGAAATATTGTAAACAAATTGCTGTATATTAAGAGAATAACATTACAACGATGTTTTAAATTTTTATATTAATAATAAGTCTATATTAATTACATAGAATAAATTGTTCAGATAGTAAATGTACATAATTGTTAATATATGTTTTAAATAAATGAAATGATAAAAAACATAAAGTGCAAAACATACACATATAAGTTGGAAGTCATATGATTTTTTTTTTTAATTTAATTTGATGAATATCATATGAACTAGTTAAATTGCTGTCATTATTTAACTATTTATTAAGATTTAAAAAATAATAATATAGATGTTAAATCCCTATTGCATGTTATTTAATTCATCAAACTCATAAAATTTTGTTAATTATAAGCTTAATTTCTAATTAGTAATAATAATATTTTTTTTTATAAATATATTTCTTGATTATATTTTTTATCTTTATTTTATGACCCAATTAAAATATAAAAATGAATTTAATAATTTAATGTATTTCATTAACTAAATAATAATTAATTTTCAAAAATATTATTATTTTCTCTATAATCCTCTCTTGAGCTTAACATTTCTGAAGAGATGTTTAGCTGGGTTTTAATGAGTTTGATGGCTGCAGTATAAATATGGTTGTAATTATAAAAATGTCAGTATATAAGGTTTTTATACCTACTTTATGAAGACAATATATTTGTATGAGATAATCTAAAGGGCATTCAATTTATTTATTTATTTATTTTTTTAAATTAATGATGCTAGCATTTTTCTAGCTATCAAAAAGAGCATTTTTTTCAGTAACGGTTTTGATCTTTACTTTAAATTAGGAATGACAAAAATTTTGATCAGTCTACATCATCTGTCAATAATTTGAATTATTAATTTTTTTAAAGAAGTCAATTTTTATTATATTTACATTCTTTTTAGAAATTTATGAATAACTTTGGGCAATATTAGCAATATTGGCTATTCAATGTAGAAATTACTTTGCTTAGAAAGAATGATATAAATATGGCAGAATTTGCCTTAAAAAGAATCGTTTAGCAATTTGTATTTTGTAAGATTAATTTGATGAGACATATTGTGATATGGCATAGATAATAAACATTCTAATAATGTCCTGAGGCATGTATAACCATTCTATCTGATTCTGCTTTTATAATTTTATAACAGGAAAGGATGGCTTGAAAATGTTATCCAGTAAGGCTACATAAATGTTTGATGTATGTGAGATGTTTAAGACTGAAAACTAGCCAAGAAAGCATGTGATTTTTTATGAGTATATAGAGTTGATACTATTTTACCTGATTGTATTCGATATAAACATATTTGATAAAGAAACTATGTGACTATCATAAATACATCTAAAAAAGACTCATATTGGTATCATTGTTCACAACTATCTTTTTTCTAAACTTTGTTGAAGCAATGAACTACTATTTTTTTGATATGAAGCACTGCTAGTAATCCATGTTATCTGATCTTTCAAATTTACAGTCTAATTAGTGTTTTTTTTATTAGATCTAAACTTTTTACATCACAAACCATTATTACACCATTCTCTTGCAATATACATGTGTTTTAGATATCAATCTATCTTCATCAGGTGAGCCAGTGGTTTGAACATTTGATTTTATTACTAGATTTTAACCAATTTTATATTTATATATCATAAGGGTGATTTGTTTATTTTTAAAGTGTGAGTGAATTCACAATCTTTGCAATAATTTGTAGTTAATGGTTAATAAATCATACTAAAAATAAAACATGGAAACTCATGCTTGACTATATAAGTTTCTGATTTTTATCTTTTAACAGGGATTTCATTACCAACTATTAAATATTCAATACTTACTTGTGCACTAAAATTACAGGTATCCTAATATGTCCAATCTATCATCTGCATCTGATTACTTTGTACAACTTTTGCAACCACATCCAATTTTTATCTTGATAAATCTGGACTAAGAAACATTATGTCAACTAGTGGTATGTAGTGTATAATTGTGTCTAATCATTTTCAGTTGCTATTAGGCTTTAAGATAATGTCTCGAGAAATCTTTGGTTTGCAACAACTATGCTAAATTTTCATCTTAATACTTTTCTGAAGATTTGGGATAATGGTATTTTAGTTGGATATATATATTGGACTATTTTATTCTGGATTGGGCAAATTTTATATTCAATACTAAATTTAGAAATTATAAAGTGCACTAATGAGTAATTAATAGAATCAGTAATCAAATAAAAAAAATTAGTATAATTGATTTAGTATAAAATGTAATGATATACAACTTAATGAACCAAACTAAAAGTATTTTGTTAGGAAAGTACCTTAAACTCATATGTGCAATGTTGTATGGTTGCTTCATATTTTAGATGATAAATATATGTTTTGTATATAATTAGAGTAAATTTAATGAAGAAATAAAATGTGAGTTAATATGAATTATATATTGCTTATAATAACACCCCTCATATACACTTTAATGCAAAAAAAAAATTAATTTTTAATTTTTTTAAAAAATTTTTTAAAGTGTATATGAGGACAGTTATTATAAACAATATATATGAAAAAATACAAAGAAAGTAAAAGGAAAAAAATAACAATATTAATATGAATTAACTTGAAATTGTATAAAAACCATAAATTTTTCAGTGCATTTACTTGAAATATTAAAAATCTATAATTATTATTATTGTTGTTGATATAAAAATAATTTCTAAAAGGATAATTGAAAATATCAGAATTATATTCTGTGTAAAAAAAATTACTAATAAATCACATTTGTCAAGTTAGCAATTTTTAGTGATTCTATATTTTTTAAATCATATCATCATCATTATCCATTATTAATCCATTGCAGGACGAAGGTCTCTCCAAGTTCAATCCATCTTCTCCGATTTTTAGCTTCTCTTCTCCACATCACCCCTGCACACTTTCTTATTTCATCCATCCATATAACATGTAGTCTCTTTCTGGGTCTTTTACAATCTTTTGGAATCCAGTTTAGGATTTCAATTGCCTATCTTTTATCATCTCTTCTAGCAATATGTCCAGCCCAACTCCACTTCAATCTTTTAAATTTTTAAATAAGGTCAGTAACACCTGTTTGTTCTCTTACCCATACATTGCATTTTCGATCTCTTCTTGTTACTCCCAACATGCATCTCTTCATATTTCTTTGAGTAGTGAGTTTATTGGCTTTTTACCTCTGAGTTTAAGATCAAGAAACACCATGGTCTTTCTTCTCAGTTCTCAGTTTAAATCATATGGTCAAGTCTAATTTTGCTTTTGATAATATTGGCAATTTTGCAATAAAGAAAAATGAACAAGAATTACGTTTTTTTTTTAAATGGAAGTTAATAATAATAAAAAAATTATTCAAAGAAAAAGTTGGAGAGCTAAGAATACCATATGTGATTTAAAAAATATATATATTCAAGTAGGCAAATGTGGCTTTGTGACTATGATTTGTCTATAGTAAAGGCAATAAAACATAATTTATACAAAATTAGTTTCATGTGCAAAAATAATTACAAAGTATAAAGGGAAATGATGGCCTTGTGAAGAATGCAGTGAGACTTGATGATCAAGAATTTTTATTTTACATAATAAAAATTGGATTTTTTTTTATTTTTAAAATCACAATTTCCACATAGCTGCTTTATGCAGCTATTTTACTATAGATATTTTATTGAAATAGATAGTATTTTTTAAAAATTTTAATATAAAACTAAAAGTTAAAATCCAAAATTGTCAAAGTAGAATATCTATTATTTTATTCAAAGCTAAGAGGGTGGAGGATCAAAGTCAAATTGAAGATTATGCATTCATGAAATATGATATTTGATAATCCTATGTATAGCGTTAATATTTAGTATATTGTTGTATTTTTAGTGTTTTGAATATTTATTTATTTTATGATTTTTGAAAAAAATTAATAAAATTTTATTGGCTAAAAGTTCTTTTTCCCCCTCTGATAATAACTTTAGGAATAACTTTTTCAAAAATTTCTTATTCACTTTTTGTTTTGGAATTAAAATGATCATAGAAAGGCCATTATCAGATCATCAGAGAAACACTAATGACAAAAAAAAAAAAATCAAAATTAAACAACTGCTATTCTTTCTTTTATTTTCCAGAATCTAAACAAAATAAACATAAACTATTAGAATTATAATAAATTTTATATTTCCATCTGGTACGTCTACAAACACCAACTATAATAAAGTTTGGCCTCTAAGTATATTTATATCTGCTTATAAGGCAACTGAAGAGGAGTTGTATTAAAATTCATCCTACCATTAACAGAATTAATAGGTTACCACTGTTAACTTAAAAAAACAAAAACAAAACAATAACATTGCAAATATTTATCTTTTAATAATCTAAAGTCAAGCGTTGTTAGCCGAGATGTCATCGCAACCGCCATGCAAGCAAGTAGTTGGTTGCAGACGGTTGTGGGTTCGCGTCCCGGCCGATGCTATGACATATGAAAAAAAAAAATCATATATCTGTTTATATTCTGTATATATTTATAATCAATATAAAAGTTAAACCTGTTCGATTTAATTTTATTTGATAATACTTCCACACATTTGTATAAATTTATTAATTACATGCTTGTTTAGAAATAAGAGTTAAATAATTCCTATTTGTGTCATTAAATATTTTAAAATGTTTTTTTATGCATTTTTTTTTTTTAAAAGGAAATAATCAATATTCTATTTTTTTTTTTCTAAAAAAATATATGCTGTGTTTATATACGTATAATGGTAGACTTTTAAAGTGATAAAAAAAAAAAAAATGAAGCTTTAAAAAAAAAAAAAGTAAAAAATTTTATTGGTACTGTTTGACAAGTTAATGACTCAGATATGGCAAAGTGGAATGGGGCAACAGCTTCCAGATGTATAGAAGATAATATTATCAGACTTGTCTGACGCCTGGCCAAGCCACAGGTCAAAGAAGAAGGCCATGGAATCAAGGAAGAAAAATGAAATAAATTTAAACCAGAAGATTAGAATGAATTCTATCATACTATATGTATAACATGTATTATACATGCTTATGTATTTTTATGTGTGTGAGTTGAGTACGATTATATAGGAGAGAGAAGATTTATATATCACAATGTACTTTATGATATAATTTTATAAACTCTGCTAATATTTACAAATTTTAAATATCCTTTAATAATTTTAATAGGTAACTATAATCTCTCTTTTTTTTTTAACGTAATGAATGTCATAATTTATTTATTATTGTTTTATATATATGTAAGCAATTAATTTGTTTGTCTGAATGTTGTCCGGAGTAGATTTTTTTTTTAAGGTTTAATTGAATGTAGATGTATTTAAAATAATTATTATATTTTTTAAGGCATTTTTTTTTTAGTTCTTAAATTTATTGATGGTGATATTTTTATATATAAGATTTAAAATGCTTGTCTGACTACGCTCTGGAATAATTTTTTTTTTAATAATTTTTTTTTTGTTTTGTTTTAAAATGTGAACACATAAGAAAATAATTATTATATCTTCTATCATTTTTTAGTTTAGCTTTTAAATTTATCGAGGGTGATGGAGCTTCCATTCATTTCTTGATTTATGAACTCTCTTTTAAGTTGTCAACAAATAACTTGTGTTTTGAACTGCTGTAAAATTAACCAGTATTTTATTTTTGACCTATAGAACCCAGATGCAGCTGAAGACGATGCCTTGTCTGTCATAGTAAGTACGCCAGTTATCTCAATTTCTTTTTAGTTTCACACTCTTCTCACTCTGTTTTCTTAACTTTTGCAAATTACATATATCTATTGCTTTCTTAAGCTTTAATAAAATAAATTGCAATTTTTAATATATATATTTTTACGTGTAAAAAACTATTGAATTTTTTCTAATAATAATTTTTTCATGAAATTTATTTTTACATTGTAATTTACTTCCAATATGGATTTAATATGCTATTTCAGCTAATTATTTTGCTTCTCTATTCATGTATGTATGCATGCACACCTTTTTCATTTGATCATCTGTTTTTTAGTTTCATAAATATTAATACTAGTAAATTGTTATTATTATTGGATGCATGAAAAATAAAATGTGGTGGTTATATTGAGGCTTTGGACTCATCCCAATTGCTTGACATAAATGCAGATTATTCTTCAGGTAGTATAATTATTAAGTTTAATTTCATCATTTTAGATATTTTAAGATGCAGAAGGTATTAAATTGTAAAATGCATTCTACAATAAAATTATCTGAATATGACTTATATTACTGTTGTAAAAGAAAACCGAAACAAAACTATTTCACTTTTTTAATAAATTTGAATATTTAAGAATAGTATTTGGGCCTGCTGCAGAAAGAAGTGTGTTGTTATCAAAAGGTGATCTTTTCATTTCTTTTTGAGGCATTAAAGGAATCAAGACAAATATATACCTAAAGTCCATTTCATACATTATTGTCATATCAGCTATTATTAGTCTACAGTTGGATGAGCTGCTCTATTACATGCATCAATCAGTGTTATGAGTTTAATGGCTTTTTACCTCTCAGTTTAAAAGCAATTGCCTGATTGTTTTTAACTGAAATATCAGTTAAGGTTTTTGAAAAATTTAGTATGACTGTGTAGAAACTTTTTTATATCTATATAATTTACAATCATGAGGGCTAAAACTAAATTATGGCCTAAATTATCAGAAGACAGACTGCAAAATCACCAGAAATGACAGAAGTTAGAAGTAAATGGGAAATGTTAAGAATTTGTCGATTAATAATCAGGCTACCATTAGGTGACAGTCTTTTTTACTTATAACTGTAGACTATTTATGAAAGAAAGATTGCACACATTGGAAGAATCATCTAATACTAAATAAAACATTGTGGAACTTTGCAAAATTAGAAATGAACATATACTCTACTATAAAGACTCAAATATTGAGAGCACATGTGGAGTAGGATTCATTCAACAACATTATGAATATTGACATTATGTTATTTATTCAAATGAATTGAAGATATCAAATGCTGATAATTCAAGTTTATTCCCCAAAAAGTTCTCATTATGATGAAGAAGTGCAAGATATTTAAATAGATGTGGTCATGTCAAACAAATTTAAATTGTCACAGGAGACTTTAATTGGTAAATGATTGAAACTGAATGTTCTGTGGGTAGACCTGGCTATAAGGATAGAAGGGTAGGTTACAGACTTTTGGAATTAGAAAAATTGTATATTGTAATTTTTTTTTTAAAAAATTCTAACTGAAAATGGATGTAGAAGCATCCAATGAAAGCAGAGTATCAAAATTGAATTTTTTTTTTTGAGAAAAATGCTAAATGGAAATCATTGACAAAGCATCAAATAATGGTAGAGCATAAAATTGGATTATATTTTGACTAACAGAAGTTATGTATTAGGGATTGTAATGTTCATAGTAGATTTAACACAGGAAGTGATTATCAGTTAGTGAGATGTAAAATATGTAATCATGTAAAACTAACTATAGAAGATAATAAACATTTCAGAAGTGTGAAACATCATCTTGTTATTGGAAGGAAATATATTTCTGCAATAAGAAAAAAAGATAAATCTATTACTATAAAAAGAGATGACATTTTGAAATGTATAGAGCAGTTCTATAAATAATTATTTAGTAATGAAGAATAAGACAACAGGGTTTCTCCCTATAATTATTACATCTTCTGAATAGATTAGCATTTTAAATGAAGAAGTGAGATGTGCAATTAAAGTTATGAAACTCCAGAACATGATGGATGGGTAGAATGCAATAACAATCTTGATATTTAAAAAAAATAATAAAGATATTAGAAATTACAGACATCTGTTTTTTGTCAGAATCTCTACCAGGATATAATTCATTTACAGTGAATTCTGGATTTTAATTAATCAAAAAAACAAGATGGATTTAAAAATGGTATTAGCACAATGCACATCCAAGTATTGTAAGAAATGATAAAAAAGCCTAAGAGTTGCTGTTATGGTATGGATATGTAGATAATGAAAATACATTTGATTATATAAGCAATTCTACCGTGATTAAAATGTTAAATCATCAAGATATAGGCTGTGTATTGTCATATTCTGAAGAATACTTATGATTAGATTACATTGTGAAGAAGATTAATGTTCAAAAGGATGTCTGATTTTGTATCTCCAAAACCTTTTATAATAGAATACAAGAAGTGTTTTGTAATTATAGGGGATTTGAACACAGATTTTCAAGCTCCCTTCAGCTATCCACTCTACTCAAACCACCAATACACATGACCGCACTCACATGAAAAAAATAAATGATCTCCAAGAAGTGTTTTGCGGATTAAAATAGGATGCTAAGAGAATAAAAGTAAATGGAGATTAATTAAATCATTTAGATTTTTTCATATAATGTAGTTATTTTTGCAAATAATGCTTCAAAGCTTTAGGAAATATTGCAAGAGGAATCAGCTGAAAGTCAGAAAATAGGACTAAAGATAAATGCTAAATAGGCTAATGAAGTGTTATTAGATTTTCTTAGAAGAAAATAAAGATCGATAATCATGAATTAGAAAAAGTTAATTGCTACAAATGCCTTAATCAGATTATTAATTGATATGGAAATATAATGGATAAAATTAAATATAGAATGAAATGTGGATTGGAGTGTTTTTAGTAGAAATGACTTAATATTAAAAGGAAATATGGGTAAGTGTTTGAAAAGTTGCAAGTTTTTTATAAATATGTTTTACTATTTCTTATTTGTGGATCTGAGGCTTTCACATTTAAAAGAAGTAAAGTTTCACATATTTCAGATCCCATTCAGCAAAGTATAGAGAAATGTCTGTTAGGAGTAACATGAACAGAACAAAAACAAAATATTAATAATAAATTGTATGGATGAAACAGAAACATGTATTACTAACATCATTGAATGAATTAAGAGACTGAAATGGAACTGGGTTGGATATATTGATAGAAGAAATGATAATAAATGGATAATTGAAGTCTTAAATAGGATTCGAAAAGATTGCAAAAGATCTGGAAAGAGATGGCATATGAAATGGATGGGTGGAAAAAGGACATTTGCTGACGTTTTGTAGAGATGAATGTGCTAGGGATCAAAGAAACTGATTAAAATTGGAGAGATCTTTATTTGTAGTGTATCAATACAATATGAAAAAAGACATACTTTAAATATATATATCATTAAAACCAGTCAACACATTGACAATCCCAATATCAATAATAACCAACAATTTCAAACTGTTATCAAGACAATCTATATATATAATATTAAAGTCAATTAAAGCATAGTTTAATAAATACTTATCTTTAAAAATCAGTAATTAGTTTGAAAGCCAAATCATTAATAAACAATCATTTAGATTAATTAAGTGGCTTGCCAAAAAACATAAATCTATAATTATAGATACATATTGTTATAACTATAATTGGAGAAACAAAACATCTTATATAGTTGTTTTTGAAAATTGTCTTGACATCATAGATAAGAGAATATGAAAGAATAAACTTCATCAATTTAATCAGATGTTTTTTTAATTGACTTCACTTTTAGATCAAATGAAATCATCTAGTGATCTGTAAAGTGTTTTTGAGTTTATTCAGTTCAGTTTTAGTGCTAGTTATGATGATACATAAAAATGTTATAAAATCACAATATTTTAACATTTTAGTAATATGAATCCAGTGTTTTGTCACTATTTCAATAGATATAGGTGGCTGAAATAACACCCTATATATTGTGCCTATCTCCAATTCTCTTATAAGTATATGATCATGATATGGTATAAATATTGCTTAAAGAAGCCTATTGGAACTGTCTGTCTATGAGAGAAATTTACCATTGAAGAAAAAAGATGTCAGTATATATAAATAATAAAATTACATCAACCAGACAGAAGAGATTATGTTAAATCATAAACTCTTTTTAAAAAATAAAATTATCAATAAGAATCTAAAAAACAATCTTTAGGAATGAATTAACATAGCCTGAAAATGATTGAAGAACTTAAAAAAATAATTGTCAACATATAATGTTGCATGATTCAAATAAGGCTGTAGAAAGAAGTTTGCTGTTACCTGAAAGGAGATTCTTTGATTCCTCTTTTAAAAGAAATGAACAAGGCTAATATCTAATGTCCATTCCATCCATTGTTTTTGTTATAACTATTAATAGTATTATTATTTGTGTAGTAATTAGACATAGATGGGCTACTCAATGCTTCACCCAGCATAGTGGGTTTATTCATTTCTCAGTGAGTTTAAAATCAAAAAAAGCCTGTGGTCTTTCTTCTCAGTTACATGATAGTTTTTAACCAAAATATTGATGAGTTTTCTTGAGGCCAGGTTGAATCTATGTGTGAATGATTTTTTTTAATTTCTACAATCATAACAGATAAAAATAAATTATTGCTCTTAATTTTAGAAGGCTGTAAAGTCATTAGTCAAAGTAGTGGTTGGTGGCTGAAGGCAGTAGGTGCTAGATAATTACAACTGCAGATCCTTTAAAAAAAGATTTCATAAATTGGAAGAACTGTCTAATATTAAACGAGACATTATAGAACTTTATGAAATTATAACAAAGATGAAGAGGCAATTGGGCACACATATTGGAATCATAAATTGAGTGGGATTTGTTATAAATAAAATTGGAAGAATAACAATGTGGACATTGATGGTATTTCAGAAGAGTGGCAAGATTATTTATTCAACTTAATGGAAGATATCAAATGCAGATAATTCAAATTTATGCTTTAATAAATTTTCATTATGATGAAGAAAAAGATTATTTTTATATGGATATACAAAGTGCTTTTGTTCAGACCAAACAATATTTTAAAATTATCATGGGAGACTCTGTGCTAAAATTGATAAATGAGTGAAAGGTGAAAGGTGTATGGGCAAATTTGCTCATGATAATAGAAATGTGAGAGACCACAGACTCATAGAATTCATAGGAAAAAATAACTGTTTACTATGTTTGTTTGGTTTTTTTTTTGAGGAAAAGTGCTAAATGGAAAGGACATAGAAGCATATCAATGAAAATACAGCAGAATTGAGTTATATTTTGATTAAAATATATATCAAAATTGTAATGTTTATAATAGATTTGACACAAGGAGTGATTCTCAATTAATGAGATTTAAAAATATGTGTTAATGCAAAACTAGAGGCAAAAATTACTAAAAAATGTCAGTATTAGCAGTTGTATTCCAAATATTCAGAAACATCAATGAATTAAAAACATAAATTGCAAGTCATTTTAAAACATTAACATAGTTTGATTCAGATTCGATTGAAATCAATAAGATTCCTGATACTTTATTAACAAGTGCAAGAAAGATATCTGGTACAAAAAAAGCAGCATTTCCCCACTGAATTTATAAGAGAATATATGGAGAAGAAAAAAGAATATAAAAATTTTTAAGAATGATTCATTAAAAATAATCTGAATATCTAGAGTTTTGTAAAATGATACAGAATTAAAAATGTTATTAAAAAATATTCCTTTGAATTGTCTAGAAAAGCTATAGTCAAAATTATAAAAGAATATCTTGGTTTTGGAAGGAATGTAATATTATGAAATGAGAAAAAAAGAAGATACTATTATTATGAAAACAGATGACATCTTTGTGGAAGAGTTTCATAAAGAATTATTTAACATTAGAAAATAAGAAATAAAGTATCTTCTATAGTTATTAAATCTATGAAGGGAAAGGTTTCAAGAAATGATGGAATTGTTATTGATATTTTTAAAGAAGCATATGTAGAAATAGAAAAATTGTTGGCAAAATTATTTACCAAATGTCTTAATAATTAAGATGCACCAAACCATTGGATGATAGCAGTAATAATATTAATATTTAAGAAAGATTACAAAACCTATATTAGAAATTAGAGATCTGTTAGTCTTTTATTAATTGTTTTCAAAATTTTTACTATGATAATTGTAACTCATCTCCAGTGAATGGTCAGTGAATATGAATTACCATTATGTTTTGAATATTCTGATTTTTGAAAAGGGTTTTGATTTTAAAAACGTCTATGGGGATTAAAGCATCTGTATCATCAAGATATAGTCCCAGGCTATTGCCATATCATGGAGAATGTACACAAAAATGCAAAAGCAATGTTTTCATTAAGTGGTGTCATTAAGAAAATTAATATGAGAAAGATGTATATCAGAGAGATTCTATTTCTCCAAAAGTTTTTTGCAGCAATTTTATAAGTATTGATGTTGCTATTGATTTGATCAAAAGCTACATGGTAATTACGAATGATACGTTTGACAACAAGATTAATATTTGGCAAGCACATAGTCTCATTCACTCTGTCACAATTCCCATAACACCACTACGTGCCCTGACCAATAATAAGATAATCTCCCTCTTCAGGTGCTGGGCTATGGAACCAAAATTCTTTGATTTCATTATGCCATTAGCACTAATTGGTTTCTCTTCCATAGGCGAGGCATCAACAAAATTGACCCTATCTGCCCCCTCTGCCAGACTCATGACGAAACATTTGATCATCTGGTTTACTCATGCCATGGACCCTGGAGGTCTAGAAAGATTATCGCTGATAACCTTAAAGTGAATTTTTACCTTGTTATGTCTCTTAAGGATAGTATTAAGACAAGATTCATACCTACTATTAGGATTTCATTATTTATCAACTATGCATTCTGGTCTACTCGTAAAATGGTTGTCAATCCCGGTGCAATTCATGAGGGAGAATTCTTTCTGAATAAACTTATAAAATTTAAAAACCGTTACATTCTCCTAGCTACAAAACTATTATTTGAGGAAACATGGACTCTGATTGCATTGAAGGAATGATTGCTGGTAAAACGCTTTGTTTCTTCTGTTTAAGATATTGCTGAAAGTGATTTTGTTAATAATCAGAAGTTCAGATCCTTAAGTTATCAAAATGGATAGTTTTTAACTGAACTCATCAGATTTAGCATAAATACCTAAGCCTTCATAGTTGTAGTGATTTTTTTCAATGGTGATCTGACCCAACTCTAGATTGACTAAGTGACTCTTGGTAGTGTGAGGCAATTTGTCTAGGTGAGTTGGGTGAGCTTAATTAACCTACTTGTGTGCTAACAGTAGACCAGGTATTCAGGTTTACCTCTTGCCCAGAATAATACTATCTTAGATTTATTTATTATCATGTAATTTTTTTTTATGTTTGTAATTCTAGCTTTCCTTTTCAATTTACCATGAACACATAATTGTCACTGTAAACATTGTACTTGTTTAATAAATATTTGAAAAAAAAAAAAAGAGAAACTAAGTGATTGAAAATAAATTGGAAATTATTTAAATAATCTTGATTTTGGAGATAATGTGTTTTTACAAATGATGCTTCCCAACGTTAGGAAATGCTGGAAGAGTTGTCAGATGAGAGTAAGAAAATAGGATTAAAAATAAATGCTAAAAAATCTAAAGTATTGTATAACTTATTTTCTCAGAAGAAAAAAATAATAATAGATATTCATGAATTAGAAAAAAAACAAAACAATTACAAATACATTGATTCAATTGTTAAAATATGCAGATACATAGTGGATGGAAAAAAAAATCATAGAATTAAACTTGGGCAGAGTGCTTTTGGTAAAAATAACCTAATATTAAATGATATGTGCTTATATATTTGAAAAGAGTGATTTTTAGTAGATGTGTTTTAATAATTCTTATGTATAATTCTGAGACTTGGCTGCTTAGCAAAAGAGAAATTCAGAGACTTAAATGTGGAGTGATAACTGATAAGAGTAATAAGAAGGTATCGAAAATTAAATACATGGATGACAGAACAACTAAGTATCACTGGCATTATTGAATGAATTATGACACTGAAATAGAAATGGATTGGACATATTGATAAACAAAATATTAATAAATGGACAGTTGAAAATTTAAATTTGAATTCAAGAGATGGTAAGACATCTAGAAAAACACCTTATGTGAGATTGATAGGGAATTAAGGGACACTATTGGAGTGTTATAAAGAAGAAAAGCTAAGGATAAGAGTAGCTAAATTAAATTCAGTATGAAAATGATGATGATTCAAATAAATGGATACCAATCACAATTTCCTGTGAAAAAATACTTGTGTCTGTGTGTGTATATTGTAATGCTCTCATATATATTGTGTAACACATATATACATGCATTACATGTACGTGTTTATAGTTCAAAATAAAAAGAAAAATAAATAAGTAAAAGAAAGAATTTTAAGAAATAAACTAAAATAACAATTAGATCAATTAGTAGAGTTTTATTATAAGGGTGGGAAAAGAAAATCTGATTTAAGTAAGATTCAGAATCTGTTCTCTTCTTTTTATTTGTAAGAAAGAATTGATGTTATAAAAGAAATAATATAATGCCAAAATATAATGTAAATTAAAAATATAATTCAAAGTAAAATAGACAATATATTAATTAACGAAAATGTAATCATTATAAACTATCTCATCAGCAGGGGCTGATTTTGGAAAATTCCTGCCCGATAGATAGTAGATTAATCTAAAGAAAAAGATAAGACTAATCAATTAATTAAAAATTAAAAGCAAAATGTATAAAAGTGATCAATAAGTGGGGAAGTGTATAAAAATGGCAGTTTGGTAGTAGGGAGATTAGTTAGTTAAAATTTTCATGTTGAAGTTAAGAAGGAGTCATGCCTGTGAATCATTAATTAATAATTGGCAAAGCAGCACTATGCACTACTGAGAAACTCACAGGAGTGCCCATCTGGGCTTTGTTTCTCGGTATCCATCACCATCAGTTTCTCTTGTTATCAAGGCCTCACCTGTAATGTAGGACTCTGCCACATACACTATCATATTGCCATTCAGAAGAGCTGAAAAAGGAAAAGAAATTGTCACTGATGACTAAATGGCTAGCCACGATGAATCCCAGGAACATCCTGAATTTAAAAGCCCATTGACCATGAAGGAAGGACTATCCAAATTGTCAAAATAGATGACATTCTCAAAATAGATGACATTCTCTCCGTGTGAAAATCTAGGTAACTATATTGAATGTTCTTGACAAATATCTAGATATTATTAAGTGCTATAAAGGAAGGACTGTTGATATTGCAAATATCAGAATTATATAATGAAATTTATTTTGTTTAATAATTAATGTTATATTTATTTTTATGGTGTTAAATATATGTGTATAATCAGAACATTAACCTATTGGTGTGTGTCTATAGGAATAAAAAGTGTTTGCTAAATATTACTTGGTCTATTCTCTTTCCTTTACCTGCTTCACCATGATTAAAGAATTGGACAAGTTTGATAAGTGCTATTGATTCATGCACTGGGTCCCCTGTTTCATAGTTTTGGAGCTGCTCTGTGTAAAAGTACTGGATTTCGCTATCTGGGCATTCCGGTTATATAAAGTTTATGTGGTCAGATGGTGCCTAAGATATTCACCTTGCAAAAAACTAAATTGCCTTTGAAGGATTGGCATAGTGCCAGCAGTTATGGAGGGATGCTATGATCAGGAAAAAATGATCAGGATTGGTGCATTCCTGCAGAATTATCAATTATAAGTATGATTGATAATTAATCTATCAGTAATATTCTATCCCTCTACCTGGGGATACAATCCAGGGGTCAAAGCTACCTTAGATTTACAAATGGTTATCAAGTATGATGCTTTTTAAATATATCAACTCAAATCATGCAATGTGATATTTAATTGAAGTTATTAAAACAAAATGTATAAATTTACAGTTGTTATATAATATTGTAAAACAAAGAAAAGATAATATAAAAAAAGATTATTAAAAATAATGTTTTAAATAAATAGTTTTAAATGAAAAATATATATAAAATCGTGACCCATTACAAATGTTTTCCATTTTCATACAAAATGTTACCTTTCCTTATAACCAACCCTCATGGACATGGCATCTATGTGCTATAAGTGGTTCAGTGTAGATAAAATAATATTGTTCAAGATCAAATTACTGTAAATGCCTAAGATGAATAATAATAAAAGTTGAAGTTGGTGAGCATTGTAAAGGAAGAGATGACTAAAGTAAATATTTTAAATAATAATAGTAATAATAGTAGTAATAATAATACTAATAAGAAGAAGGAGGAGGACGAGAAAGAAGAAGAAGAAGAATGAGGAGGAGGAGGAAGAAGGAGAATGGAGAAGGAGGAGGGCAGGAAGAGGATATTATTATTGAAATGCAAATAAAAAGGAGAGAGCAGAGAAATAAAGAAGTTTTTATTATGATAGGAAATTTTAGATAAATCAGGCAGGGAAGTGGGGACAAAGGGTTTTGAAATCAGATAGATACTTCATTTGAATTCAAAGAAAGGTACAGAAGTAAATGCAGATGAGATCAAAAACAAAAATGGAGATAGAAAAATTACAACATGAAATGAAGAACAGGAAGTTGAATGTAGAGTAGAAAAGAATAAGATAGAAAATAATGACATAATGAACACCTTAAATAAAATCATGGAGTAAAATGAAAAAATAAATGACAAATTAGATTAAATAATAGAAGAAAATAAAGTGTGGCAAAGGGAGCTATTAGAAAACCAGGAAAAGGCAATCGAGAAGTTAGGGCAAAAGATTCAGTCTGGATGGACTATAATAAAATATGATGTTAGAAATCAATGATAATATGGAGCAAGTGGAGGACCAGTTAGAATTAACTAGTAAAGAAATAAAAGACATAGAAATAGTACAGGAAAGAAGCATAGAATTGGTACGAGAAGAAATAATAGACAATAAAGCAGAAAACAAAAATAATAGAAATTCTGAAATTAAAAAAAACAATGATATAGTCAAGCAAGTGGTGGAGTTATTAGCCACCTTCGACAGTGCCAGGCCAAGCTATGAGAAAAATAAAAGGGGATTCAAACCCTAGTAAAGGAAGGCAAATATAAATGCTATACATTTTGGTGCTTGTAGAAATTCCTGGGAAGAGAAAACAGGGTATAGATTGTCAAGTAATACAAGACAAATAAGGGTAGATGGACATACTGGAAGTGATCCTGAGGTCAACCATTTCCTGGCACAAATGTATTGGTTAAAAGAAAAAAAAGAACTGCCTGACAAAAATTAAGTGGGTCAGAACAATTTGGATGGACCCTCTGGTGATAAAAATAAAGAAAATCTTGACCTCAGACTTTGAAACTGGAAACCAATTAAAGAGAAATGAAAAGTAAAATCTAAATAGATAAAAAGGAGAATTAAAATGCCCCAGTTTGTGAGACTACTAAAATAAGGCAGCACCATATGTCAAATCAACCAAAAGATAAATTCATAAGAAAGAAATAGAATAATTAAGAAAGAAATAGAATAATTGTATTCAGGATTGAAAATGCAGAAAAATAACCCAGCTTATAATTGCCAATAAGGGAGTATAGCATGACAAAATAAATAAATTCACTGGAAAGAAATAGAATAATTATACCTAGGATGGGAAATGTAGAGAAATAACCCAGTTTATAATTGCTAATAAGGCAGATTAGTGTGACAAAATAAAATAAATTCATAAGAAAGAAGTAGGATTAACAGACCCAGGATGGGAAATGAAGAAAATCAATCCAGCTTATAATTACCAATAAGGCAGCATAGCATAACCATACACATAAATAAATAGTAATCATATATAAATGATGATTGTATGAGAATAAATATACTTACTTGATGTGAGTGTATGTGTGAAAGAATGTTGAGAGATTTGTGGACTCAGTGTATGTTTGTTTAAGCCATTTCATTGTGAAAAATAGACATGTAAAGAATCAGGGGCATCCAGTTATTTTCAAGAATGAGTATCCAGCTGAGAAAGTCCTGGATTCATCCAATGCATTGGAAGAAAAATTCCCAGCATATTAGTATTATTAAATTTAGTGTAAGTCGAATGGACAGTAGAAGTGTCCTGCCATTCGCATCCAAATCCCACATTCTGGATGCATAGTGTTGAAATTTGCCTTTGTGTGATCTCCACAATAGAAATTAAATTAGGTTTGATTGGCATAAAATCCAGCCATAACAAGTAAGGTATGATTTTATCATATTTGATCAGATTGATATGAAAAAAATAAAAAGGTGCAATCATTAGAGCTAAAATCAGTTAATATCCAATTGACATCATTTTATCTCTCAAACTGAGAGGAGTGTGATGTAACATTCTCATATATATTGTGTAACACACATACATATATATGTTACTTTGTATGCTTATAATTCAAAATAAAAAAAGCAAGGAAATAACAGAAAAATAAACTAAAATAGCAATTAGATCAATTAGTAGAGTGATTTAAGTTAAGACTTAGAACCCTCTCTCTTCTTTTTATCTGTAAGAAAGAATGTTATAAAAAAAAATTATATAATGTCAAAATATAATATAAATTAAAATAAAAATATAATTCAAAGTAAAAATAGACAGAAAATTAATTAATGAAAAGTAATCTTTGTAAACTATTTCATCAGCAGGAATACAATTAAATTTTGGAAAATTCCTGGCCTATAAGATAGTAGATTGAGGAGGAGGAAGAGGAGGAGGAGAAGGAGAAGAAGAAGAAGATTTTTATTGAAATACAAATAAAAAGGAGAGAGCAGAGAAATAAAGAAATTTTTGTTTTGTTTATTATTATGATAGGAATTTTAGATAAATCAGGCAGGGAAGTGGGAACAAAGGGTTTTGAAATCAGATAGATACTTCATTTGAATTAAAACTTTTGAACACACCCTAAATTGCATATAAGATCTCGTGTTCTGCCTCAGCCTGCATTGCGATGTACTATGGTAGTATCAGACTAATATGTTGAGAATTGCCCAGCACACCTATCTATATATATAAAAAAAAAATCAAGTTGCGAACACAAATCAATTTTTGTTAGAACATGAGAGAGTTATGGATCACATCTCTTCTTCCTCTAATGTTTAAACAGTTTGCACAGTGAAGTATGATAGAAAAAGAAAATTTAAAGAAGCCTGAGAAATTTCAGGGGACCTGCATTTGATTAATGGGAAAGATTCTTGTGTCCCACTATCAAAAAAATGGAACATATAATTGCATACTAGGATTAATTTACATATGTTTCAACTACTATATATTCAGACTACTAACTGGATGGTGTTATTATTCATGATGATTCTGGCCTTGATGACAGACTAAGATTGATATTGGTATTGTCTAGATGATAACTCCTTTCAATCAATTTATATTTATAAACCTATCTAGCCTTGAGCATTATTAGGTCAGTGTTGAGTTCAAAGTGATGAGAGAAAGTTACTGACAGAATTAATTGAAGGTTAAATGATAAATTGAAGCTCAGTTGAGTAGAATAACAAGTTTATTAGAATTCCATGTTTTTTTACTGTAGAAAGAGAAAGTTTTGTGTGAAAAGAAGACATCAGTGCTCATAAGTTTTATTAATGAGGTATAAGTATTTATAGTTGAATTCCACATATCCCATGTTGAAATGTCACAAAAGGATGATAGGATATGTTAATACTTGGTATTAGTTTTTATTTGGTTAATTAAACAGCAAATTAATGCAGATTTGTTGTAAAAGTATTGATTTACAATATTTACTGTCAATGTATTGTGGAAGATTTTGATAATACTCATGTTTTTATCTAAATATAGAAATTTTCAATGATTGAAAGAGAGAATTATTATATATTAGCACTCCAATTCCTGCTGCAATGATATTAGGATGAGATAACACTGTAAAGTGCATTTTTAAAAGAATCCTTGGGAACTAATTTTGGCAATGTTTAGTCTCAGTAAATAGAGTGATAATAAGAAAGAATTGTGCAAGCCAGATAATTGTAAAAGGGCTGCTGAGATTGATATTTAGGCATATGTATCAACAGTGTTAATAATCAATGAAAGAGGAATTAATGCATATGTGTAATGCAATTCTATTAATACATTTTAAAAAATCTAAATCAAAAATATCTTCATTAGTAAAATTTAAATTATGTGTTCTAGACAAGTGAAATAAAAGAGAAGATTTCAATACGTCAGAATGGCAGATCTTATACAAAATAGATTAGAAATTCAGATTACATATATACAATTTTTAACAAAAATATGTAAAACATCTGATAATATAATTTCTTTGGTAACAAAATTTTTATAAATATTTACAATCTCTAATTTTTTATGTTTCTATCAAAATTATTGTAATTAATTTATCTTCAAAATCTATTATTGGCAGATCAAATTCTGTGATCATTCATTAAGAGCTTAAGTTCCAAATGATAGATCCAGATTTAAAAATAGAAAAAAAAAAATTTGTAAAGTCAAATAATTGATTGTCATATTTATATTTTAACAATAATTTCAATGTGATAGTTAAAAGACCCATAAATCATCAACAAAGGAAAGTTTACAAATTCTGATTTTTTGAAATAAGAAATACTTGAGCAGTTTCCTTATTAATATTCAGCTTATTCTTTTCACACTATTTCACAAAATTCTTGTTATGATATATTGAAGTTTTTGCTGCACCTCTGTGTCCAAGACCACCTTTCAACTTACAAAAACTGTCAAGGTATTTAAACTGATTCACATTCTCAAGATGATAACCATCTGAGCCAAAAGTTATTGAAGGTTTTTTTTAAAATAAGTTTGAGGTTTTTAAAAAGTAATTACTAAATCAAAGTTTTATATATTTCAACCAAAATATCATTAAGGGTTGTTATTTTTTTTTGAATTGGAAATAACAGCACAATAATCATTAGCATACTGTAAACTTAGGACTAATATGCTGTTGGTTATTTAAATTAGAAATCCCACTATTTTATATAGCTTTTTGAACTAGGCTGTTCAAAAATTATTGCTGTAAGAATAAACAAAATTGAAGTTTTAGACTTTCTCTCACTAGTTATAATTTTTTTTATACCATCAAGTAGTAACAGTAAAATATAAATAAATATTGGTAAATAACCATCTATTTTCAAACATTGCCACAACTTTCTTTTTATTTAATTGAGTCAAATGCTTTATCCAAATTGATAAAAACATTGTATAAATAACTTTTTATTATTCATTGTTTTATATTTGCTTGGTTATAAAAATCATATTTGTAATATCTTTTGAATCTCTAAAATCACAACAAATCTTTTTTATTATCTAACTGTAACTGAAAGTGACTTATTCATTAAGATCATTGAAAGTTCATTTGCTATAGTTGATAGTTACATGATAATTATCATGGTTTTGTTCTCCTCTTTTTGCATTTTTTAATTGGGATTAGGGTATTAAATATATTTTAAATCAGGAAATACAAATTCACTGGTCAAATTAGATCTAAAAAAAATTGCTAATTTTGATGGTACCATATCGCCACTATATTTTAAAATTTAACTAAAGGGATTCCATTAAGAACAGTAGTTTTATTTTTTAACATTAGAGAAATAAATATTTTGATCATATTAAGCTGCTTCTGGAATTATAAATGAGTCAATGGAATGAAATACAATATTAACTGTAGTCATCTGAGTTTTTGTATTGTTAATCAGAAGATGATTTAAGTAGTCCATTCATCATTCAAAATGCCATTATTATCATATAAAAGGAAGTCATTTACTGATTTTTAGTGCTTTTGAGATTTTCATCATATCAAAAAAATGTCTAAAGATATATTATGATCAGCAAATGTCTCTATTTTACAATATTCTCATATCATTCTTAAGTATTCTTGTCACTTATTGCACTTATGACTTTAAATTCTTATACTATTTATGAAGTTGTACTTTATATTAATATTAAAAAGAATTATGTTCCTCTTTAATCAATGCACTAATACAAGAGAAAGTCTTTTTTTTTTTTTTTAACGGAAGTTATAGATTTAGTTCTATTTACAATCTCTTCTGTCAGAAATAACAGTCATAATTTTTCTTTGAATAAACAATACATTTATACTCTCAAAACACTCTTTAGGAAAATTCCATATCTTAATAACTAAAGAATTTTAAATCACACTGGAAGTTTTTAACGTTTTATAAACGTTGAAGCTTAGGTTGTTTCATAGCTTCTAAAAAATGTATATGAAATTTACTGCGGATATTTTTTGCATATGATCTTTATTTTAATGTCATTGTCATTTTAACATTGGAGCATGCTTATATGTAATTTGTCATACAGGTTACATATCATTTCAAACTGTAACATAATTCTTAAAACATCACAGTTTGGAGCATATTATGCATTTAAGTTTTGTTGCGGTCATTTTTTAACTTGTGATAGTTAATACTTCATGTTGTAAAAAAGCATTCAATAACAACAGATAATGCAAGTTTATATAGTTCTATTATCAGTATTTCCAGTATGCTTTGGGTTATATTTTACAATTTCTATCAGCATCTTTATTATTCTTTCCAAGAAAAAAAAATATCACTTTTTATATTTGTATTGATATGATTACCTGATCCATTTAGGAATAAAAGTTTTTTTTTCTATGATCTTTCTGCATCTAATGTTGAAGTACACAGTCAGATAAAAGGAACTTACATGCTTTTATGAAAGTTTTTAATGGTATTAATTTGTTGTTGACACACAGAAATTTTATGAATTAGAGATACCATGTTAGATCTTATATATATCTATCCAATATCAGGCTGTCTGTTTTTACTTGTTGTTTATTCTTGCAATTTTTTTTTTAGTCATTCACTTTTTTAGTTAAACTTTATTAAGAGTGACTATATCATTTTAAAACTTTACTATTTTTTTTGGCTAGAATTGTGTTCATATTTTGAAGAGTTCATATCAAGCATTTTTTGCACAATCCTTGTAGATGTATTTAAAATTAAACTAAAATTTTTATTTTCACACAGTTTCTTGGCCAGATTTTTTTTAGAAAAAAGATAGTTTTAAGCTATCCGTTTCACATATATGGGAACAGAAAGATTTTTAATTATGGTTTTCCAAGCATATATTTATTTGCTGAGTGAAATTATTTACTCAAAATATATTTATTTGCTGAATGAAACTATTTATCCAAATCCAACTTAAAGCCACTCATTATCGACTGTACTGCCATTTTCACACAGTTAAGAACTATAAATTCTGTTCTCATCACTGCTTTTTTTAATGCTAAGGATTTTGTTTACTTTACATAATTTACACACACTTGCAAAAGAAAAAAAATGGACTCAGAATTGCTCATTATAATTTATATGGTGAAATTATCATTGTTTTGATATAGTGCAGAGAGTGTGCACATTATCCAGTTGATGATGAGAATAAGATAAATAAAAAGGAGATAAAATAAGTGAAAACATAATGAAGAAAAAAAATGTTGTATAGAGACTAATACTCAGTTCTTTATAAACCAATACATTGGACAAGACTGCAGAAGTTACTCTTAATCAGGAACTGCTAATTAATTATTGATATTTAACTCTATATCTGAAGATATCTTGTTGATAGCTTGAATTCAGTAGCAATTGTTTGCTCTTTTAGTCTGTAAATACCAATAAATTATTTTTATATACCATAAAAACTTTTCCACAAATTAAAAATCAGTTTTAATATTCTCAGCAGTAATTTAAAATAAATATCTAGGTATAGTTGTTTTTTTCCTAATAATGTTTGCTCCATTAATAAAGAATTCATTGCTTTTTCTCATTATTTAATCAGTAAATGAGATGAGATGCACTGTGACTTCTCCTTTTTCAGAGTCAGAAATCTTTCAGCTACCATGCCCAGATTAACCTATTAGCCATTTTATCTTCTCTTTCCATTCCCCTACTTAAATTTTCCCCATATTCTTCTCTATCCTGCTCCATCCCATTTCCACAACATAATCTTTGTCAACTCCATATCCTTTATATCTAAATCCCCATTATCTTTTTCCAAATCCAGCATAAAAACCAAGAACCCACCCATATAATCACTTTGTTTATATTTATTTTTCCACAACTTCATTATTTTTGCCCTTTCTACTTGCAAACATTTATATTCAATTAACAGATGCCTAATATTTTCAGTAAAACAAGGCCCCTTTTTTTTAAGCACTGCATAGTTATTTTAAAAATCATTCCATGTTTCCATATTTGATTGTGGCAGCATTTTCACTATTTACTTTTTAAAAATATTTATTACATTGTCCACAATAAACTATTTTCCAAATTCTCAGCTAACTAATTGAAAAGTTAACTTCTGCAGACTTAGATGCAAATTTTTATAAATATTTTGTTTGAAGCTTCAAAAATTTATATTTGCACATACTAAATTTTTCTCTTTATTTTTTAAATAGCTTTGGTCAAATAATTTTAATCTGACTGAATGAAATTGTTGCAAAGATCACATCGGTATTAAAATGCCTTAAGACTTTCTGAGACATAAATCATATGATCATAGTGAATAAAATTAATTTGATCTAGTCACAATAATTAAATGAAAACAATTTATTATAATAAGGTGAATACAATTAAGTCTGATTGAATTGCCTATGTTCAGAAATTCTTTATCAATTTGCCCTTATTTTCTTTTGCTGTGCCAATTTTTTATTGTATGGAAAATTTAACAATTTTAAATTTCTTAGAATACAATTAAAAACAATGAAATCGTCTTGTCATGGCTAAGGAAAAAGAAAATTTCATAGAATTAAAATAGATTCCCAGTAACAAAAACAAAGTGAATCTTTGTAAAGACGTTTGAAAATGTAAAAGAGAATTAACTGTAATAAATTAAAGAATTTTTGATGCATTTTAAGCTAATTGCTACATACAGTATAGCATCAATGCTAGTGTGATTATTCATGAGCTGAATAAATTAAAATCTTATTTTGGTCACTTAAATGAATCTGTTGTGGTTAACCACCACTTGAATAATAAGATATTGTATGATCTCGTCGCAAGTAACCCTGGTCTATGTGTATTTTAATGTAATGGTAAGATGGGACTTTAAGAACTGTGGCAAGTAACAGTAACATCAGTCTGATCAGTTGGAAGTAAAATTGTATTTTCATTCTATCCCTTAAGTGCTCAAATATCACATGACCTCCTGAATCGTACATTCTATAACTATAGTGAATGAAATCAATCTGATCAAATCCCATTGTTGAACAAAATATAATTTAATAAAGTGAATACAATTAATCTGAGAAAATTGCAATAATCTAGAAATTTTTATGCAATTTAATGCACTTTTCTTTGAAGACATAAATATTTTTGATAACCTGAAAAATATTTTGTTGAAAAAAAAAATGTAAAATTTCTAACTTATTCAAATTTTCTAAAACATTTAGTGTTAAATTTTCGGTGTAAATGTTATAACAATTTAATCCAAGGATTTAGTATTTTAAACAATCCATATTTTAATCAAAAATACTTTTACTATATAGCAAAAATATATATATAAACAACAAACAATTTCTCGTTTGTTTATTTTTTGAATCACTGCACACACATTTGCTAATCGTCAATTACTTTTATTATTTTAGACAATCCTTGTTTTTTTTTCTTTTATCTATAGTAAATGATTATTCTGAATTATAAAAGTCTAATCCAAAACATTTTATCCAATTTTATTCTAGAAGACAAAGACATTTGATTAAAGGGTGGCAAAATCAGTTGTTCTTCCAAGCTACTTTTTATAGAACATTAAATTTGCATATTCTTAGAGATCGTCCGGAAAGCATATTTATTACCTAAAAAAATTATTTTGATGAAATATATTTTATTAAAAGCAATTTCTATTTTGCCAGTACGAATTTGGCATTGCTTTTTATATAAGTTTATTAAAAATCAACTACAGGCCAAATGTCATAACATCTCTTTTAACAATGTTAGAATAGTAAAGGAATAAACAATATTTTTCAGGTATGTGGCTTTTAGTTGAAAGATTATGTGGTTTAATTTTAATCTTCATTTAAGAATCACTAAATATCTATTTACTGATATTATTGAATGGTTATGGATTAGTTACTGGACAATTTTGTTACTTGAATCCAAGTTAAGTATATATATATAATTTTAATAAACGGTTTTGTAATTTAGTTTAAAGATTCATTATGAAATGATTCTAATATGATGATAGGATTCTTATTATTATGCACAAACTTGTTAACAATATCACTAATAAAGCAGGGAGGGGAGTTAATAAATTATATTAGTTCTTAACTCTTAGTCTTAATTTCATAAATGTTTAAGCATTTCATATTAAATCAATACATCTGGTTATAGATAGTATTAATATACCTAATATGATATATAATCACATTGATGTATTAATCTTTAAATATTAAAAAAATAATAGTATTAACTTTTCCCCCCTTATGCATGCTCTTATCTTTTAATAATATGACTATCACACATTTTATAAATATATAGGGTTAACCTCTCAACCTGATCTTTTTTTTTGCTTTTATTTTCCTAATCCAATTTGCCTCATTAGCAGCTAATTTCACAAATGTAAGAGTTTTGGTCTCCAGACTTTGCTATCGTTTCTCCTCTTAGTCTTTTTATCCTTTCTTTCTCTCTCTTTTCTGAGAGGTTTTGATTATAATTAATTAACAGCCGCCCTGCCTTATAAATTAGTTGATAAGCTCCTGGCTGTATTTGCCAGCCAGATGGATGCCATCTTCCTCCTCAACTCACTCACTACTCATCAAATTCTGCCAGAGTAGGAGTGGAAAAATAAATTGGGGAGGGGGTTGATGATAAAAAATAATAAGCTAATATATTTAAACAACAAAAGGTTTAAACATGGTATTGAAATCATTTTTCTGAGGGTAGATTTATATTTTCAAATAAATCAACTTAAAGAAAAATGTAAATACAATACTTGGGAGGACTGGATAAAATCAAAGCAAAAACTTACAAATTTACTTTTAATAATTATAATGATCATTGAAGTAGTGGGTTGGAAGAAAAGATAGCAAGGAAAATAAAATTAACTTTTTAGTAGTATTATATTAAATTAACACATCTGTTCTTTAATAATGATGTTAATACTTATATTTAATTAAGGTAAATTTCTGACTTAGATCTGTGAGATTAGCTAAGCTATATGTTATAAATAATTAAATTATAACGAAATTTAAAGGCTTTAATTTACTAATTGTATTCTGTTGATGCATTTTATATGTCTACTTTGTATAATTATAAATTATTATAAACATGCTAGAAAAACATATTTTTACTTATGAATCTAAACTGTCTTCTGTAAAATCAAATTATGTTTTGCTGATAAAATAATTTTTTTGATGGTTATCATTGAAACCATAGTATATTTATTGTAGTACAATGTTTGTATGTAAATGTGAACCTATAACAGTTTTTTTTTTTTAAAGTTAAAAATTCGTTATCGGAAAGTACCAAATTATATATATAAACAAAACATAACAAATAGTTGCTTGGAATATCATGTTACTCAAGCACCCAGAAGTAAAAGATGGTTGTTGATGTAGAAATATTTTGCTGTATTCCACTGTCCTAAATTGTAATAACTGAAATACAGGTTTATTATATACCTGTATTGATATATGTAATATATAGAGTATATGAGCACAGACTTTCACACGACCCTCCACTCTCTCTCATCTCACTGATACACTTGAACACATATATGTCGAAAAGATAAATAATCACCAATATACGTATTTCATGCTAAACCTAGCAATCATCAGTTGGTCCAGATTATCATCTCTACACATATATGCAATAAATGCTCAGATATATATTAAGATAGCCAATCTTCATACTTTAATCCACTTCACACTCCAACTCTTCAACCATCCATCCAATTGAAAATCTGATGATAGAACGCTCAAAGGCCACCCTCCCCAATTGTTCCTGGAATAAAGCTCAGTCTACCATTTCTAGTTTGAATATCACATAATTATAAATAACTTCACAAACTTCTTTTCAAAAACTTTATTTCCATATATTAATTATATGAACATATATATAAAATCACATATTATACATTTCCAACGTTTCAACTGTTTGTTTTTTCACCATTACGATCATTTTCAAGGACCTACAACAAAAAAATACACATCTCTATATAAAACTCTAAATACAAATCTCTTTCATATATTAAACATTAACACATCAAATTCACAATATTAAAACATATTAACTATACATTATTATATTTTGCTTACATCTTCCTCCCTCTTCTTGTATTAAGTATAAATTTTCAAAAAAATATTAGAAACCATCTAAAACATCAATAAACAAAATACTATTTAAATTCATTTGACCCACCTCTAATTACAAATTTATTCCTCCTTTAACTATTTTATCTAACTTCCATATCAATTATCTACAATTCCTATCTATACTTTTAAATCTATTAAAAAATTAATATAAATTATTTCTCTATCCTTTAACAATTTACTTAAATACTATTTAAACATTCCATAGTAATTACTTTTTATTTTATATTCCTATCTAACACCATTAATCATATTTAAAACAGGTTTATATCTTTTTATGTAAAAATATTCTTTTACCATCCTTTCTCTATAGTTTTTAACCTTTTCCAACATTCTAATATCAACATTTTTATGTCCAATTTTTTTATAATGGAATATCTATCATTTAAATGTTGTTTAAATCTAGTTTTTAATCTATTTTTTGTTTTACCAATATATGATATATTTTCCGCCCTCTTTCTTACAATTCAAACATTCTATAATATAAATTCCATTCATTTTTTCCATTTCTTGATATTCTGTTTTATTAATTAAATTTCTTTTTATATACAGGTTTAAGAACTAATCTACTTTACCCCTTATATTTATTATTTATGTTTTTCAAATCTTTTTAATCTCAAGAAATGTACTTCTTAAAACATTATAACTTCCATATATTATATTCTGTATATCTTTCTGATTATTCCTCTCCCTTATTATTTGTGTAATATTTTTTAACAAATAATTTATCAATAACTTTAACAGGATAATCATTTTTTATACCTTTCTCCTTTATATTATTAATGGTGTTAGATAAGAATATAAAATAAAATGTAATTAATATGGAATGCTTAAATAGTATTTAAGTAAATTGTTAAAGGATAGAGAAATAATTTACATTAATTTTTTAATAGATTTAAAAGTATAGATAGGAATTGTAGATAATTGATATGGAAATTAGATAAAATAGTTAATGGAGGAATAAATTTGTAATTAGGAATGGGTTAAATGGATTTAAAAAGTATTTTGGGTACTCATTACTTAGCCGGGCTTGGCCATCTGTTGGCATTATTGCCAGTCCAAACAGCTACAAATGCCATTTACATGGCCTACACTTATGGCTAAAATAAACAATTGTGTTTATCTTAGCCATTGCAGGCTGCTTGATGGCATTGCACAGAAACATTACAGCCTGTTTTGTGCTTCGTGACATCTTATGCAAATTCGCACAATTCACTGGTCACTATCGTATCATCTGACGGTGTTCGGATTTCAAGTGCCACAAGTTTTGATATCTTCATAGTAGAGTAATTTCATTTCTACTTAAATCATGTAGTCTGATTCACTAAAGAATTGTCACACCATCCCCACTCTTCCCTACACAACTTGGGATGTGGAAAGGGTAGATCCGAACACTATTCAGCTAGCTCATGAGAAAACTCACACTTTCATGAGAAATTATACGAGACAAATAAAACGGCACACAAATTATGCCACTTATCAATGTCAGTCAGTCTCCTGCAACCGAAGATATTCGATTCCTAAAAATAAAATATTAAAGATCTAGTAGGAAAAAATAAAAGGATCAAAAAATATCATTAATAATAAAAGTTCTGTTTAAAAATGGCAAAATAGAAATCATGTAATACAAATTGCCTTATAGCCAAAAAAAAAAAAAATGCCATATTTTAAACATGAAAAAAGAAAACAAAAGTTGTAAAAGTCTGAAGTTTTGATGTTATTTTAATTTTTTGGTGGTGGTGTGTTGAAAGGATCAAAAAGTATAATTAATAGGAAAGGTTGTTTTTAAAAATGGCAATATAGACATCGCTTAATACAAATAAAGCCCCCCCAAAAGTCGCCATCTTTTTTAAAAAAAAAGACAACAAAAGTTGAAAAAGTCCAAAGTTTTGATCTTATTTTAATTTTTTGGGGGAAGGGGAGGGGTTGAAAAATACTTTGTCCTCACTGAGACAAAAAATAGAGACAAAAGTTATTTTTGGTTTGTTTTTATTTTTAAAAAAAGGTAATAAAAATTGGTTTTAAAAATAATAAGTTTTAATATATCAGCAGTATACAAATAAAGCCAAAAAAAAAGTCACCATATTTAAAAAAAAAAAAAAGAAAACGAAAGTTGAAAAACTCTAAAGTTTTGATCTTATTTTAATTTTTTTTAGGGGAGGGGGGTGGATTGAGAAATACTTTGTAAAAGTTAGAGACAAAAGTTATTTTTGTTTGTTTTTATTTTTTTTTAAAAAAAAGCTAATAAAAATTGATTTAAAAAATAAAAGTTAAAGCCAAAAAAAAAAAAAAAAATCGCCATATTACCAAAAAAGAATCCCTAAAAATGAAATATATTAAAGACGGAGTAGAAAAAATTAAAGCGATAAAAAAAAGTTGTTGTATTTTAAAAATCGCGGCCTGGTAACATTGCATTGTTTTTGACTGATAACAACGCCATCAAAGCGACCAAGCCTGACTAAGTAATTAGTACGGTATTTTGTTTATTGGTGTTTTAGATGGTTTCTAATATTTTTTTGAAAATTTGTACTTAATATGTAAAAAAGAAGTTTTATAATAAAGGGAGAAAGGGGGAGGAAGATGTAAGTAAAATATAACAATGTATAGTTAATATGATATTTTATTATTGTGAATTAGATGTGTTAATTATTGATATATGAAAGAGATTTGTATTTAGAGTATTATGTAGAGATATGTATTTTTTTTTGTTATTGAAAATGACTATAATGATGGAAAAAAAAACAGTTGAAACATTGGAAATGTATAACGTGTAATTGTATATAGCTAATGTATGGAAATAAAGTTTTTGCAAAGAAGTTAGAAGAAGTTTGTGAAGTTATTTATAATGTTATATGTTTTAAAGAAAAAAGTGATTGTTTAAGCTGTTATTGTAATATATATTGAATATCACATAATGTTGCCCTTTCATCAATATTTTCAACTATAGAACTTTAAATAAAATTTGAAGCAAAACACCAGGTAAATAGTTTTTCATTTTTATTAAAGTAAATCATTCAAATTTTTAAATCATCTCATGTGTCTAAAATAAGGATTTGTTGCTTACTGTAAAACAAACACACACACACACACACTATGGGAGAAAAACATATTGTTAGATATTATATAATAGATGAAAAACTAATATAGCAAATATGAGAAATTCTTACTTAAATGGTGCTTAATTTTTAACAGTCTTGCTAATGTTCTCAGAAAAAAATGATATTAAACAGTTTCTTGCACCTTGTGACTGATCTATTATGAATATTCAAAATAATCCTAGAAATTGTAAATGATATGAATCTTACCGATTTGGAAGAACATTTAGTGAAAAAAAACAAAGTAATTTCATTGAGGAAATTTATTATGGTGCGTGCAATTGTTTAACTCTCCATCTAAATTTATAGTCTTACATAGCAAAAGCATATTGAGATGTTTGCATGTGTAAGAACTAACAGAATTTATGACTGAGACTACTTCAATGATTCTTCTTTTCTTATTTAAAAAATCTGTTCCAATACATATAATATTTGCTTTCTGGCTCCTCCATCTCTAAATAAACTAATAAACAATAGAAAAAATATGCTGTCCTCAGATCTCATGCCACAAATCATTTATAGGCTCAACTGCAGTATTTCATTATGCAGCACTGTGCACTTCTGGGAGTCATCTGCAAACATTGCTAGTAGAATGGCACAGCACAGGTATCTTTATATCCACACTAAAGCTCTCAGAATACAAATCAATATTCTTGGAACATGAGATGGAATATGGTCACCACCTTCAACCCAGTGAGAGTTAATATATGTTCGGAGCAAGATGACAGAAAGCACAAAATTAAAGAGGCATGGTTTATCACAAATAACTCTCATATGATCAATAAAAAAGAATCATGTATACCATTATCAAAGAAATGGAATATGTAAATTAAATATTTACATATTTTTTAGCATATTTAAATATTATCTATCCAATATATATAACAACATATAACTTCCATCATTAGTAGAGCTATGAATTTGACCGTAAATGTCTAAAAAATGTTCAGCAAGTCAAACACTTTATAAATTTATAATCAAATGTGCAAAATGCTGATTGACATGTAAATTTTATTTTTGATATTTTGTTAATAATAGACTGATTATAGGAATAAGCTTGCTGTTAAACTCTCCACTTGTATAAACTTTGTTTTGTTATAATTTTATACGACTTTGACTATTTTTCATAATGATGGCAAATACCAATGTATTATTCATTTTATTCAGTTTGTACCTAATTAAATATTAGTGCTTCTTTGTATTCTTTATAAATACAAAATTAAAATAGTAAGTAAAATTATTTGGTTTCTTTGGCTTTCTGGTAATTTTATATAATTGTATGTATCTGTCAATATAATTAATTTATATTTCAAGTTACAGATAGGAACAATATATGCAAAACTTCATATTTTAGTTTACCAGCCTTTTTCGTAAGGTCAGATTTCTGCATGATGTTCTTGACCTAGATTGAAGCCTTAAAATAAGTATGGTCACAGCATAGTTACGGTGCAGTTCTTTTATTATAAAGACAATTAGCCAGAAACAAGTCATAGAATCTAGTGCACTGCCATCTGGATTCCATTGAATTTATTCAAAACTTCTAATTTTGGAAATTTGGAATAGAATGGAAAACTTTTGCAGATAATTTTTTTTTTAGCAATAATTCTGCAATTGAGAGTTTTTAAAGTACATTTACTGATGATGGCTATTTTAGACCATTAACACAATTGTTTTGGAATAATAAATATAAAATTATTTTCTGGTTTTGCATACAAAGGTTTTTTTCGGGGGTGGGGGTGGCATTTTTCTGTCAATCATTTCAATTTCATCATGAGCTAATCTTTCAATTAGGGGATTTTGAGATATTACATGATTTAATGTTGGTTCCTTAGGATCCTATTATTTGTAATGTGAATAAATGTATATACAGACACCCCCACCCCCATTCCATTAAAACAATCAAATTTTATGTTGTCTATAAACATTTCTAAACTGTGTTATTTTTTTAGATTAGATAACAGTTTTTTGTTGTTGTTGTACAGATTAATCTAATACATTGACAAATTACAATCAGAACTGCTGTATTTGCTAATAGAGACATTTTCCATTTACTTTTACTAAATGCATTTTAACATCATATCATGCATTTATAATTTTTTATATCATGTAAGATTTTCCGATCTTGCCAAGTAACTCCAACTGTATTTATAATGTTCTTTTCCAAATTTCAAATAGCTCTGAAGCTTTAAAATCTATCTTTCATCAGTATATTCTTTAAATGAGTGGTGCACAAACTGTGCATGGTGGCTTTCATGAGGTTACATAAGAATTTTTGGGAGTCACAAAATTTTTAAGAAATTTTTTTAAGTTTTGGATAGTAATCAAGTTTTTCTTTTTTAAAAATAATATTTTTAAAAATATATAGAAGTCGCATGAAAATAAATTGTTTTTGTATGTTTGTTTCAAAAATTTTATTTCAAATTTTATGTGCATAATGCTAAAATATTATTAAATGTAAATTTGTATATTAATTAAAACTACTATTGTTACATTATGAATATTCTTATTTACTCACACTTATAATTTAAGCATGGTAAAATAAATAATGCCATAACATCAAATTTTTGTCCAATGAAGGGCAACACAAGTGTAAAAAGATTGTGTACCAATGCTCTGAATAATGTTTCCTTTGCTAAGTTCTCATCATTTTAAACATCCATTTATAATTTCATTGTAAACCTTTATTCATTCATATCTTCAGTAGATACAATTCTCAGTCTTACTAAACTTATATTTTATGATGTATACAGGTTGTTAATCACCAAAATTATGGTGGAATATTATTAAATTACAGATCAAGATATTATTGTTACTTTAGAATAACTGATTAATACTGCTCAACCAATCACTTCAAAGAAAAATTTGATGTACATCAAGACATTGTATCTTTATACTAATGAAATAGCATTGTCTGAAGTCAAATGATTATGCAGATAGAAGATATTTTTGTTGAAATTGTTAGATTATAAATTAAAATACCCATGTCTAATGGCATATCTTTCTACATATACAAAGCAAAGTATAATGTGAATCACTTGTGTATTGAATAAATCTCTAGCATAAATATTATTTTCATATATATACAGTTTTCAAACCAATTTTTTTTTGCTAAGTAAAATAAATAGGGATATTAATCCTCAAAAACTCTAAATCTTTGTTGTTGGATTATTCTTGAGATTCAGTTGGTCTTGCATAATTTTTTACTTGTTTATTGTGATGAAATTTTTTTTTAAAAAAATCATTCTTTTACCAAGCTAGAGGATTTTATGGGGCATCCAACACAGCATTGTCTTTTACCCATATTTGACCCAGTGAACTATTATTTGCTCTCATCCCTATATATTTCTCAGAAAATAAACTTTGTGATAGCTTTTAAAATATATCAACAAAACAATTGTTTAAAAAAGTTATGTGTGAATCCCATCATTTTTTTTTTCAGAAAACTTATTTTCAAGATTTGCTACTTGCATGCCTACATTTTATGATCGACATAGATCTTATATAAATATTATCAGATACCAACGGTTCCTATCTTCTTTCATTTTATCATACTTGTAATCAGATAACAAAAATATGTTTTTCTGGTTAGCCATTTATTGCTTATTATTAAATATGAATCACAATTGCAGACAAAATTAATTAGAAAAAAAAATGTTTAGAGACTGCACATTCCAAATATCTCATGCTTCTAATTAATCATGGAGGTCTAAATCTACAGCCTTAAGATCTTTGCTACATACATTTTATAACTATCCCAATAGATCCTAGCCATAAGTTATTAATTGGTGCTATTAAGTAATTTATTAACCAAATTCTATTTTTTTTATAGTTCTCACTCTCAAGTGATTTTGCTTTTATCACACATTAATTTTTTTTTTTGATGATCTAAATGATCATTTTAAACCAAGTGTTACAAAATGCAGACTTAAAGTCTTTAGATATACATCTGCTAAATAAATAAATAAATGTAATGAACTATACAGTATCACATTTTCTGCAAATTGGGGGGGGGGGGCTTACTTAAAAAGATAAATAGATTAAACTTATAAAGTTCAGTAATAAAAAAAAACAACCCAGGGATTGAGTAGGAAGATATAAAATTAATTGTGATTGCTTAATTTTAAAGGCAACATAAAAGAAACAGATTAAAGAATTTAAATGTAAATTTAGATTAAAGAAAATAAAACAATAATTTTTTCTTAACCTCCAGTAGGATGTTTATTGTAGTATAAAGAAATCAAATTTTTTTTGAGGGGCGGAGATAAAGGTGTTATTAGAAAATTAACATAGTTAACAATATTAAGGGGATTGATATAGGAAGTGAGATTAAAGAGATTAAATATGAAGTTATTTCAAGGGTTAAAAAAATACTGCTGAATTGTACCTGTTTAGCATACTTTGAGAATATTATTCATAAGAGTAAAGTGTATTTTATTTTCTAAATATTATGTGCAGGGCAGCTGAACAAATTATGAGTTCCTGATTAAATGCTTTTATTTATTTATTTTTTTTTTGCCAAATTTTGACTACATATTGAAGAAAGATCCAATATTGAACTCACATGCTGAAATTTATACTAAGAGAAACAGTTTTGTCTGATATTGAAGTTTCAGTGCTTTCTTCTATTTATTGGGATGTGTGATAACAAGTAGTACTGGAATTGTCTGCATTAAATGATTAGTTGTATAGAATGAGTAGATTTAGTATAGGCGATCTAAAATCTAATCTTTTATATAAAAATGAATTTAATGTAAATTGCAGATCAGCTGTTCAAATGCTTATTGTGTTGCAGTTGGAGATGAATAAGTTCATAACTTATTAACATTTGTTCATGGTATATGTATCAATTCCTGTTATGCATAATTAGAAAATCATGAATGAAATGTATATAGGATTCAAAACTTTTGTGTGAAATGAAAAATAAGATATGATAAATAAGATACAGTGCTATCATCCATTTTAAAGAATTAGGCTAAATTGAAAGAATGTAATATTAGAAAGTTACATAACAAAATGTAAGCAGGAAATTTGTTTCATAATTTCAGCGATGACAAAAAAAAAAAGAAGAAAGAAAATAAATCAAATTTGAAGTGTATGTGTATATATAATCAATGTTTTTATACATACTAAGATAGAGAGTAGTTTAATTTATAATTTGTAATTTGTAGTATTAATGATAAAAAAAAAATGCATATTAAAAATAAAGGGAAGTAGATAAAGCATTCTTATGTTTATTTTATTAAAATTGAGAATCCTCAGAAATCTGTTAGACACCATGGAGTTAAAAGATGTTTATACTTTTATCCTATAAATTCATTATACTGTATTTTCCTTTATGGTTATTCATTATAAATTTATTTCTAAATTTATTAGATATTCTGTTGATCTTTGGAATTTTTAGATTATTTATTTACATGTGTTCTAATTTTGAGTAACTTAATTGCTGTCAAAAGTTTAAGATCCTGCCTAATTAATGAATATAGAAAATATATGGATATTAATTGTTTTTTGTTTTTTTTTTTGCAAGTCTTCTTTCAAGATTCTAAACTAAACGATTTAATTTGAACATATCAGGACAAACAATGATTGCAAAAAGTTAAAAAATATTCATGAATCACATTTCTTCTATTGATATTTAATTATTGCAAGAAAATGTATTAAAAATGTTATATAATGATCTTGCCAGTAGCTCTCCTATCCCCAGACTGGTTTCATGCTTTTGACATTCCTCAGTGAGGTGCTAAGATATTCAAGCATTAGAATTAAAATATCAGCTTAAGCCCAGCACTTAATCTAATGGTTAACTATTAAATAGAAAATCTGAAATTTTCAAACATCCATATGTCTTCACATCCAGCTATGTAACTTAAATAGCCATATGGGACTGAACAAAGTTCAGATACACGATATATTAATAGTTTTAGCAATATAAAATCACCAAAGCCTTAAGAGCAAAACAATAGTTGCAAGAAAATCAAGTCATATATCATGTGACTTAATTTATTAAACTTGCATTACAAATGTTATATAATGAATGTGACAATAGCTCTTAACAAGCTTTTCAGAATATTCCTATTCCCAGACATATTTCATGCTATTGGTATGCTCATTATATAACATTTGTAATGCAAGCTTATTAAATTAAGTCTCGTAATATGATTTGATTTTCTTGCAATTATTGTTTTGCTCTTAAGGCTTTGGTGATTTTATATTGCTAAAGCTATTAGTATATGGTGTATCTGAATTTTGTTCAGTTCCATATGGCTATTTAAGTTAGATAGCTGGATTTGAAGACATATTGATGTTGAAAATTTCAGATTTTCTATTTAATAATTAGTTAACCATTAGATAAAGAGCTGGGCTTGACTTGGTATTTTAAATCTAATACTTGAATATCTTAGTGCCTCACTGAGGAATGCCAAAAGCATGAAACCGGTTGGGGGATAAGGATATTCTGAAAAACTTGTTAAGAGCTATTGACACCCTTATTATATAATATTTAATTTAAAAAAGTGATTAAGAGTTAAAAGTTTCATATATTAAAGGGAATATTAATATACTGACTAGTTTTGATATACTTTAATATAATATTTATGATAAATGCTGTATGCATTTTTACTTCTATGTTTCATGATTTACATAGGTATGGAGTGAAAAAAAATGAGCATGATACTTACTATCTTATGCAGCTATTTAAATTTTACATTTACCTATGTGAGAAATTTAGTTATCAAAATACAAATTAAAATTTTAGTCTTTCTTTCAAATGTTCAGTATTTATTTTCTGGAACAAATAGTAGTGTAATTTTTTTTATATACAGTACTTTAAAATAATACAGAAATAAATAAGATTTTTATAGATTATTAATTTTTTAATAAGCTACAATAATTGTACTTCTATATAGGAGTTATGTTTACTCCATATTTTGCAATTATATTGTAAATATTTATAGCAATTTTGAAAAGATGGATATTTGTAAATTTATTAAAATGTATTGAACAATATTGTTTTATTTGTTTAATTCATTGTGGTTTATTTAAAAATATTTTTGTGTTATTCTATAGTTATTTTAAAATACATTGAGATTTTTTTAAAGCTATATTTTGTTTTTAACACAGGATGCACGACTTCGTGAATGGTTGATTAAGTCATCTATGGCTGATTATCATGCATTATCAAAAATGCTTTTAAAAGATGCTCGTCTGGCTAAACAAAAGGTAATTTTATATTTATATATAAATAAATAAATAAATAAATGTAAATTGTATTTTCAAAGTGTATTGAAATTGAACAGAATAACAGGAATGTTTTGATAATTTTATATTAACTATGATCTTGTACCACTATTTGCACTGAATACTGATTGGGTTCTATATAGTGTGTGAATTAATTACAATATTTGTGCTGTAGAGGAATATTAAATCATTTGTTATGGAGAAAAGCCTAAAAGATTTTTGAGAGATATCAGGAAAATATAGTAATGCTTTCTCATTTAAGATGGTTTTATTAGTTTGAATGAGGAAACCATTTTCTACACCAATGTTAGGGCATATAAACTAAATGAATTATCTTGGAAGATGAATATTATCCAAAAAAACTATTTACTTGTGATGAAACTATGTAAAATAATAAGTAGGCCAAATAATTAACATGTTATAGCAGCTCAAATAATAATCCCAATCTCATTTCAAAATTGGGAGAAGGTAGTCTGAATGATAAACTTATTCATTTCTTTGCTTATTCACAAATACTAAATCCCTTCATTTAGTTGTGAAAAGTGCCAAACAATGGTATATCTAATGATGTGATATGATTCTAGCCATTCATTATTTAGTTTTTGTATTTGTGATTTTTCTGTTTGCCCAATTTATCTTTCAAAATAGTAATAAAAAAAAAAAGGAATTGTAAATGTCATTATTTATATTTCATAATGGATTGTCAATATTGGAAGTGGGTTATTGATCTCAGTTGTATTATTTATTTACTGTGGTAATATGTTCTCTTTTTTGCTATAATTTGAAGACTGTTGATTCTGAAATATTAAAAAGTTAGTAGTTTTGAATACTGATACCCAAATTATCAAATATCAGTTATTTGATCACTTTTAAGCTTGAATAATTCTTTTTTTTAAATTTTTTTTTACAGACTTTTTGCCAAATACATTTTACTATCTTTTTAAAGTTATATTTCTAAAAGAAAAGAATGTTCCAGTGGTGTGCATTTTTATTTCTCTGTTTCATGATGTCAAAAATATAATAACATATATAAATATATTAAATTTATTAAGAGCTAGCAGATGATTTAATAATTCTGTGAAAGTTTTAGCCTTTCACGTTATTATTAATTAATAACATATATATATATATTGTTCCTGCTATTTTGTTTTTCTCTCTGTACATTTTTTCTAAAATTATATATGTATTTTGAGAGGGGCAAAAAAAAAAAAAAAAGTTAAATATATACTGTAAAAATATATGTGTCACTATATATGATTGTGTTGAAGAAAAAAATTAATATATATATGTATTTATAAATCTGTACATATTTTACAAATTATGTATGTATAGTTATGTATAGTTTTTCATATTTAAAATTTTTTTTTAAAATGGTGTACTTATAATAAGGAAATGAGTTTCCAAATGGTTTTACTTATTAAAATTATTTTATATCTAAATGATTTTATTAATTATTAGACATTTGTGTATATACAATTAGCATATGTACACATACAGACATATATCTCCTCTATTTATATGTTTAGGTATAAATTTTGCTTTAAGTCTAAAGTGACTTAGCTATCAAAAATTATAACTAATTAAAATTTCCTCATAATTATAATTTTTGTATTTATTTTCTATAATAATAAGGCTAATCAATATGTGTTACATAAGCGTGTAGTAAATTTACTCTTCCAATTTAAATGAATTAATCTAACTTGCAATTTTATTTAAAAGTTGAATTTAATGGACAAGTGAGTAAGCAGTTATTGGTTTATTATGGCAACAACAATAAGCAACTGATAATTATATTTTACTTTTTAGTCTATAAGTACAAGTTGAAAATTAGTTTTTCAGTTTTGCTATACACATAAAAAAAATAATGTCATACAGCAAGCCCACTAGTGATTATGTTCAAACACATTTACCAGAATATGATGTACCTTGATTATAAATGTACAAATAGTAAAAGGGAACCACTATACATACAGATCTATTCAAAGTAGTACTCCAAACCTTGCATATTATTAGAAGGAAGTTGTTACCACTTTCCCTCTGAACTTAACTTTTTGTAATAAATTCACAAAGTTTAAATATAATAACTGTTTATCAAATCAGCTTTCCCCAAACTGTTTCTGCAGAAAGACTGTAAGTGTTCCATGAAAAATTATAAAAATTAATGTGAATTTCATATAGTTATAAATGCTCTAACAAGTTGTATGTTGAAACATACTTGCAGGCACTGTTGACTATGACAGCAAAAGCTATTAGTAATCTGTCTGTCAAAATAAGCAGTTGACTTTATCACTGAACAGATACTATTCTTAACAATACTCATTTATTAAACACTTCATGGTTATCATTCTGCTTAAATATATAAGTTCATAATTATTATTAACCTTTATTGTATAAATTTTATGACTGATCATTTATTATTATAATTTTTCTTTTATAATAATTATAAGTTATTTTTTATTATAATTCCATTAAGCATTTATTTTAGCATTACAACTTTCATCTATTTTTCATTTGATTTTATATATGACAATCTTATTTATTTCACAATCTTCAATTTTTTTTTATTAAACATTTTATCAAATCATTTTTATTACAATTGCTTTTACATTATTGACATTTTTTAATACTTCTCATTCACCGTTACTTTTGTGTGTTATCTTGGAATTTAAATATTATTCAAAAATTGCATATAGAATCTTGGTTAAGCAGGAGAACTTTAAAAACAAGGAGTGCAAGTATTTCTTCTGTCACATCTATGACTGGGGAAGAAATTGTGATCTTTCAAAATTTATTATTAAAATACAGGTGCTATTTAAAAGCACGCCCAAAAGGAAATGTGATGAAAGTTATTTAAATTAGGAATTTACATATATTGGCAATATAGATCTAATACATTGTGTGTTTTATATAATAAAATAGTTATTTAAATTGGGTATATATATATATATGTATTGGCAGGATAGATCTCCTAATGCAATGTGTGCTTTATGCAATAAAATACTAGCAAATAGTTCATTGGCTCCAGCTAAACTTCATAGGCACTTAGAATTGGGATACACTTATTATATAGAAAAAGATACACATTTTTTAAAAAAGTTCTTATGATTTAATAGAAAAATTTAAAAAATGATTGCAATTACTAAAACTGAAAATGCATCAGAAACATTTTTTATGGGAGTTATTTGTATTGCACTTATTGGTGAAACTTATATAATTGGAGAGATACTCATTAAGCATTATATGATTGCTTGCATCGTATACATGTTAAATAAAGAATCTGTTAAAAAATAGATACATTGCAGCTCACGAATAATATAGTTTCATGCCCTTCTCTGCTGGCCTAAAGAAAAAGTTAATTCATTGACTTTGCAATGACTATGCATGAGTCTGTAGATATTATTGGAATCACCATATTACTGGTGATTCTTCATTTTATATTTGATTATAAAATCGAAGATATACTCATGCATTAATGACCCCAAGAAAATGTTCTCAGAAAAAAATATATTCTATTATATTAATAATTACATTACAAAACAGGAAATTGGTTGGGAGATGTGTATTGATATTTGTAGAGATAGTGTTCAGTCAGTGGTATGAAAGATGGAGTTATGTACAAAATCTCAACCCAAAAAAATTGACACATTGATGGATTTATGATTAACTAATCATAAAGGTAAACATTTTTATCAGACAAGATAATGTGTTCATACAATTGCATTACCATCAAAACCAAAAGCATATTAAACAGATCCCAAATACGAAAAAATCATTCTAAGTGGTTCACAACATACAATATTCCAAATATAAAAAGAACACAGAAAGTATACATCATTCCAGTTGCTACTGAGGCATTATGATTTAAACCCAAAATTCAAAATATTAATGAAGATGAGTAGCAAATAATAAGTTCTGATTTGAAGAGCAACTAGTAAAGAAAGCTCATTATTTCAAGTATGTGAACATTCACATTATAAAAATTATGTCTATAAAGTGGTATACTCTACTTACATTTTTTTAAAAATAGCAATCAAGAACAAATGACGATTATCAACAGATTGCTAATAACTTTTCATAATTCATACTTCAGCCAATGCATGCATGTTTGAAAGTATTCATTTTTCACACATTCCTAAATTGTAAATATAGAGGATTTGAATACAGATTTTCAATCACTCTTCAACAATCCACACTATGTCATACCACTGATACACATGACCACACATGTAGAAAAGATAAATAATCATTAATATACGTATTTCATGCTGAACCAGCACTCATCAGTTGATCCAGATCATATTCAATTAGTGCTCAGTTTATATTAAGATAACAAATTTTCACACTTTAATGGACAGGCTTCAATCTATTCCAACCTCCAATTCTTCAGCCATCAATTCTATTGAAAATCTGATGATGGCTGAAGAGTTGGAATTTGGAGTAAATTGAAGCCTGCCCATTTTAATATAAACGGAGCACTGATTATATATATATGGGAGATGATTATCTGGACCAACTGATGAATGCTGGTTCAGCATAAAATACATATATTGGTGATTATTTATCTTTTCTACATGTGTGTGATCATGTGTATCTGGTATGAGATAGTGTGGATTGTTGAAGGGTGATTGCAAGACTGTGTTCAAATCCCATATATTTACAATTAAGCTCCATGTATATGAAGAATGCCTATATTTCAAATATTACATTCCCAAATTGTAAATGTGCAATAATAGTAATGATGATTATAAAATGTTTCTTTTGGCCAGAAATTTTTATATAATTTATATTTAAGAATTTACTTACATATCATATATATTCCAAAAGTATTTCATTTTAATTATAGTTTAATATTTCAAGTAAAAAAATCATAATTTTTTTTATCCATTCCTTGCATCCCAATTTATTTTATTTTCTTTTAGAATTTTAAGTCATAATAAAATACCATAAATATATATAAAAAATATATAGAGTACATTAAAAACAATATCTAAGTTATGGTGGATTCTGATACAATAAACCTTAAATCATTGGCATTTTAACCAAATAATAAACATAATCAAGAAAATTACATAGTATTTTATTCATTTTACATATACAAAATATCAATATTAGTAACCTTCTTTCCCGATATATGAATCAACAATACATATATCATGGTATATTAAATTTATTTGAAATTCATTAAATTCTTTATCTGTTACCATTACATAACTAAATTATGAATAAATACTTTCATGATTATAAATGATTTGATCAAGATCTTAAATAGCTATCTACCAATTATACAATTTTTCATAACATTGTATTATCATATCAAATAATTTATTTTTATTGACATCATTACAATTTTTAAAAAGTTCATTTGGAATACTATGTACACCAGGTGCCTTATTACTTTTTATCGTAGCAATAATCAAATTTTTTCTTGTTATTACAGGTTTTTTCTCATCTGCATCAACTATATTTTTATCCTCTATATAATCTCTCATATTTATATTTACTATTTTTTTTTCTTTATACAAATCTTCAATATACTTTTTCTAATGGGCACACACGTTTTTATTTTCAAAATGTATCTTTCCTTTGTTATTCTTAACAACATTATTAAATGTTTTCCATTTATAATTCAACATTTTAATTTTTTTTATACACCTGTTTTAAGTTTTCCAAAATATTTTTTAAAATATTTTATATTGATCATAATCTTTATATCTAATTGCCTTTTTTTAATTAAATTCAATATTTCTTGAGTCATCCATAGTTTCTTAGATACTAATGTCATTTTTCCCAAGTTGCATCTGTCTTTAGATATACATTAATATTCTTCCATTCCATATTATTACTATTTTCATAGTGATTTCATCATTAAATTTCTTAGTTACTTAAACACCATTTATTTTGACCAGGTATAATTTTTCTTTTAAATTTGATATTACATTTTACCAAAATAAGAACATGTTCACTATCCGTATCAGCATCAGAATATCTGTGACTAGACAATATATAATTTCTGTATATTCATTTAATTGTAAGAATTACTCAAATATCTTTTAAAAACACCAGGAGCTTGCCATAAATAATGATTTCTTTTCAGCACATCATAAAATGTATTGGATATTATCATCTCATGCTGCATAAAAATTTCAGTCAATTTTTCACTTTGAGAATTCATATCTTCTAAATCAAATCTACCCACATATCTTGAATTCTTATGCACACACACACACACACACACATACACACAAACACATTAAAGTCATCCATCCAAAATCATAATTAATTTTTTTATATATTAAATGCTTTTACTAAAAATAAATTAAATCATTGTTTCTTCAATCACAATTGTAGTTTATAGATTTAACTTGAAATAAAAGCACAGGGACTCCAGGAATTAAGGAATTGATGTAATTGATTTATCAACCCCCATACCTTTATTTCAAGTTAAATCTAAAAATTCCAATTGTGATTGAAGAAACAAATATTTTATTTCTTTTTAGTGCATAGTCAATAAAAGCATTTAATACATAAAAAAATTATCCCTATTATTATTAAATTTTGAATATTGGTACAGTAAATGAAAATGTAAAAATTTTAAAGTCTAAATGAACTGGAAACTTATAGTTGATATATATCACTGGATATTTCTGCTATAAGTTAAAATGTATAGCCCTTATGTATATATCATATTTAATATGTGTACATTATTGTGTATATATTGTAAATGAACTTCATTTAATACATATAATTTTACTTGAAATCAGTATCACACATATAGTGTGTATAAGTCATTAGATATTTCTGCAGTAAGTTAAGATATTTATTCTTATGTGAACATAATTATATATATATATAATAAATCAGTGACTAAATTTTATATTTAAAATTCATGATCAGTTTTATACTTTAGTTTTTTTAAAACAATTGTATTAAAGTAAAAATAGAAACAATTTTAAATAGAAAACTTTATTATACATATGTAATTATGTACATATATTAAATATAATATGTACATATAAGAGTGTAAAATGTTTTTAAAAATGTTATTAAATTGAAAAACAAATGTAAACTGTCTTATTGTGGCCATTATTTAAAACAAATGAAAATTCTAAAAATAATTGTTAATTGTGATATGTGATATCATTGAATATTTTTTATATCTTTTCTGCCATTTGTTTAATATCTATCAGACTAGTTGACATACTGAAAAGATAAGTATTTCAAATGGATTAGAGTGATATAACCTAGTTATATATCAATTTTCAAGAATTCTATTGAATTTAAATATATTAAACCTCAATTTTAAAATTTCATTCTAACTTGAAAAAGATGAAAGGGTAACAAACAAATGAACTGATTTTTCAAAATCAATAAAAGCATTTAATAATATTATTATAATCATTGATAAGCTCTAATAATTCTTTTAATCTTTCATAAATACTTTCAACTTCTTCATCATAACTATTACTAGTAGGGAAATATACTTGAATTAATATCATATTCACGGAGTTTGCATGCATTTTAATCATTAAAATTCTTTCACTCCCATGATAAGTGTTCAATGCATTATTCACCCATTTACCTCTTAATATAAAAGTCAACATGATTTCTTTTAAATTTATAATCTTTACTGTAACAGTGTATATATATATGGTCCATAAGTATGTGTATATATATATGAGTTACATGATATTATTAATAAAATAAGGACAAATAAAATTATATTTCAATATTTTTTTATTAAAAAAAAATTAAAATAAAGAGAAAAAGTAAAAATCTTGGGGATTAAGTTAAAATACTAATTGTAACTTATCTTTCTTTTCTTTTATGTATTAAAATTTAACATATAATTGAAATCAAATTTGTACAAGATGTAATCAGTTTCTAGACATACATTCCACACTGATTAATTAACAATAGTTAACTAATTTTTGTGAATTAAAAATATAAAATAAAAAATGTAACTAATTAAAAAAGCAAAGATCAAATGAATTAATATCATGGTTAAGAATTCAAGCAGTGGATGGCGTTGGAGAATATAAATGCTGCAAACATCTATTGTTTAAAAAGTGAACAGCAGCAGTAGAAAAAGAATCATAAGAAGGATTAGAAGAAGGAAGCCAATTAGTTTTTCCAGGTTTATTGACCAAAGAGTCTGTAAGCCAACTAAAAATGACTGAGTCCAGCTAAATGAAGCAATTTTCATATGGTATGCTGAGAGAGAAATGCGTTGTTAAAGTAAAGCAGAGTGTTGGTTTGTTTTTCCACTGCCCATCTCCTGAACACCAATAGCTTCAGATACAGTAATATATCTCTGCCTTGCCTTTGCTGATGTTTTTACCTGCCATGGACTAAATCTGCAAAGTCAGATCTAGCAGTAGTACATTGAGCTAGGAGGAAGCATCTAGCTACTAATAGACCCACTATGAATCTGACAGGATCAGAAGACAAGGGTGATCACCTAAATACTGTATTAAAAACTTAGGTAAATATATCTAGACATCATTAATAGAACTTCTAATTTTTATTTCAAGTGTGAACTTTTAAATTTATTTTCTAGATAGAACTTTTAAATGTCATTTCTAGTGCTAACTTTTATATATAAGCACATGAGTGTTTAAAATATTGTAGTGTGAATAAGTGTTCATATTTTTTTTATGTTTTAAATATTCCTTATTTTTTTATCTTTTAATAAATATGTGTCAATTAATTATTGGTGTGATTTAAGTTTCTCTCTCCCAATCTATGGATGGGTAAATAAATAATCTTATTTAGATAGTCATTGTTATGTCGATCGCATGTTTTAATAACTAACCAAGGGTCAAGGGCTTGAGACATGTTAATGTCATCTTGTGGGATCCAGTCTAAGGCTGGATGGTGCTCATAGGGTTAAAACTGTTATAAATATTTCCATGAAATGTGTCATGCTTCTTGCAGTCATGTAGGTTATACCTTGGTCTGGAAAGATGGCCACGGTTTGTATATTTTTTATTATATCTCAGTCTGACCAGAGATATGATTAGTATATAAGTATTGATCATACTCTGCTTTGAATAACAAGGTTTTAAAATGAAATATTAAATATCATATGAGCTAATAACATAAAATAATAGATAATAAGTATAATAGCCATAGAATAAATCATAAAGGAGAGTAAATCCCATTGCACATGATAAGTGTTAATGCACTATTCACCCATTTACCTCTTAATATAAGATCAACACCATTTCTTTTAAATTTATCATCTTTACTATAAATTATTCTGAAATCTTCTGATTTAAAATCACCATTACCTATCTATCTAGTCTCACATACATCAAAAACACCCATTATATCTTTTATCATAGTCTTTTAAACTTCTTTCTACCCATTATGTCTTCATTCAGCTAGCTATCATAAATGTATTATTTACTTATGAATATTTTTCAGGCTGATGAACTGAGTGGCCTCGCTTTTTTTCACTTCTGCCAGATCTTACTAAATAAATTCCATGATCATTAAAATAACTATTCTACCCATTATTTTCCAGCTGCATATCATGGGATATCTGAAGATCTTTAATGTAATCATTTATTCATTGCTTTATACAGCCTCGTATCATTGATCATCTTAATATTCATCAACCTTTAATGATGATTTTTCCTCCCACAAGCCCACCTAAGAGACTATTGGCATAATAGAGGACTCCTTATATATATATATATAAAGTATTTTTTAACAGATTATATAGTTGAAATATTTTTTAATATGTGACAGTATATGTTATATTTTATTATAGAAAAAATAAATAAATTAATATACAGATAGTAAACTTAAAATGCTTTTTGCTTTCAAAAGTTAAAAGCAATCTTTTAAAGGCAATCTCTTATTATTATATAGAGATAAAATCCTATAGTAAACTTATATAAGTTTTAAAGAAAGAAAGTCTCTCAGCTTTCTCTACTTTCATTCCACTAACAGTCAAATGTTATAAATTAATATTTTTTTAACAGATTATATGCATAAAATGTTTTTAAGTACTTGAAAATATCTGTTATATTTTATTATTGAATATATATTGACCAATGAAGTAATAAACTGTAAACACTTTTTGTATTTAATAGGGAAATACAATTTCTTGTTATTCTGCAGAGATAATATAATGTAAGATATTTAATATATAATTATCTCTATACCATAACAAGACTTTGCATTTAAAAGATGTTGCCCTTTTGATTGAAAGAAGTATTTACAATTTACTATTTTCATTAGTCTTTTTCTATTAACATCTAACTGTGATTTTTCTATAATAATATATATATATATTTAAAAATATTTCATATATGTAACAGTATATATGTTATAAATATTGTATTAACTTTTATTAATATTTTTTTGGCAGATGTAATGATTTTTTTAATGAATCAACTATAAGTTTATGGGAATTCTTTAATATAATTTATTTTTATTCCAAAATACAGTAACAGGAATGAAAGCAAATATCAATTTAAATATATAATTTTCAATAATGGATGGAGAATAAACTCTGTAGTATTACAATATGTATGGATATAATATTTATATTTTTTATAAGGATGTTTTTTCAAATATATTGTAAGCATATTATTATTATTATTATTGTATTCCTGAAGGTTTGTGATGATGGTGTTTTAGTTATATTTTTATATTGGACTATTTCCATAATCTAATATGAGTATTGAATATCTTTAGAAAAATTTATTTAAATATTCCAAATCCATTCAATTGTTAGTAATAACACACCAAACAGGTTACTATATGCACAACATTTTGAGAGGTATTCCCCTGCTTTCTTCAGGTGTTGCTGGCTTGACCAATGGCAGTACTAGCATGGGATTCAAACCTGGACCCTTAGATTCTTGAGTATTGAATTTTAAGATAACACTCTAACCAAAAGTGGAGAAATCAGGAGGAATTTCATAGATAAGTATATGAAATTTCTATGACTGTTGGCTTGGCAGAATGGCTTAGTTGGTTAGAACATTACTTTAAAATTCAATACTCAAGAATCTAAGAGTCCAGGTTCGAATCCCATGCTAATACTGTCACTGGTTAGTCCAGCAACACCAGAAGAAGAGGGGAGAATAATATCTCTCGAAATGTTGTGCATATAATAATGTGTTTGATGTGCTATTTACTAACAGTTAAATGTATTTGAAATATTTAAATAAAGTTAAATTTTTCTAGACATTCAATAGTCATATTAGATAATGGAAATAGTCCAATATAAAATATATTATTATTATTATCATCATCATCATTTTTAGATATTCTCAAGTCATCATAGAAACTCTTAGTGGGTAATATGAATAGCATTGCTATCATTGATCAATACATCCATTTCATTGCTGGTATTCCCATTTTTATTATTAGGCTTTTTCAGTGAATTACATATGATAATATGAACAAAAATAAGATAACTTCAATATCTTCATTTAATATACACAGCAGTTGCTTATAGGTTTTGTATTGTATGCAGTATGCAAGAATATGCAAGATTAGATAAATTTTAAGTAAATAATTTTTTAATTAGCACCATCAAATATAAATATTTATGGGTGATTAGAATACATCTATGATAATTGGCCTAATAAGCAAGGGAAAAAATTACTTATATACTATATATGATTAAAATGGCTATAATGTTGTGAACTTAAGTGAAGCCTTTTTGATTTTTTTAAACTGGTTTAAGATATGTATATTTAAATATATTTATGGAAAATTCAGAGTTGATAATAAATAAGAATTTATTTATGTAGTAACAAAAAAAATAAAAGAATTCATTCTCATTATTAATTTAGAAGTGAAAAGACATATCTCATTAAATACAGAATCACATACATAATAAAATTTTATCACTTTTTTTGTGTTAAATTTTTTTAAGTAAATTGTAAATATTTGACTTTAATCTTATAGTAGTGTCTGTATTTCTACTCATATAAATGAATATATTATTTCATATTTGTATGCACATTGAATGTTAAATCGACTATGGATAAGTCTATTTTAATGAAATCCATTTAGTTATTATGCTCATATAGTTGTCATTATAGTTTTTTTTTTTTGTCTAATTAATTTGGTTCAGCATATAGTAATAGCGTAACTTCATGAGCCCACAATTAATGGATTATGATTTTTGCAAATACAATGTGATAATAACCACGTGTAATACTTTTAATGTTGATTATAGTTTTTGCTTTATGCTGAAATCTTTATTATGATTTCTCATTTCTTCTTTAACAATTTCTCTAAGTAAGTAGATTCTATTCTTTCTCTTTATCGCTTTTTTTTTTTTTTTATTTCTTGTAATTTAATTTTCCTAATATCTTATTTCTAATAGTTTTATTGAACAGTTGTAATGTGGAATGATGTTGAATTCAATTATGGTCATATTTATTGGTTGTATAAGATGGGGTGGATGATTAAAGGGAGTTTGAAAGTCTGGTTCAAGTTCCTCTAATTACATATAGCTTAAAATATAAATACTATACATGTATTTAATTATTAATTATCAAAAAAAAAGCATTTCAAATTGTGTGACCGAAAGCAGTAAAAATTACTCTATTACATTATTTTAGGAATGACGAATAATAAGATGAAATAGAATGAAATTATTAAATGATTTAATAAGTTAAACCATAAACATCACATGATCACCATATCTATACTAGCACATAATTGTTGTAAATAAAGGCAAAACTCTCCATACAGTAGTGCCACCTGTGCCAAACAGAGTAATCAATGGATGCCAGAAGGCTTGTGTGTAAAATCCCTATCTAGTGCCTACTCATCCAATATTCCCAGACTAGTTTCTGGCTTATGTCCCAGAGTGGCACTACTGTATGGAGAGTTTTGCCTTTGTTTACAACAATTATGTGCTAGTATAGAGATGGTGATCATGTGATGTTTAGTGGTTTAACACCAATCCTGCCTAATAGGAAAGTGGTGGCTATGGTTGTTTAAGAGCCAAAGACACAAAAATGTATGGGTGCCGAATTGAGTTCAGACCCATATGACTATATAAGCTATTGAGCTTAGATTGAAAATATTATTGTGTTTTCAATTTCATTTTCATAGTTTTGTAGTAAAGTAGAGTTAAAAGGTGGCTGCTGGAGTTTTTGCCTTAGATCCTAAGATCTAGGTGCAGTGCTCTGAGATCCAAGGCTTCTCACTGATGGTGGCCATAAGCCAGAAACTAGTCTGGGGATATTGGATGAGTAGGCACTAGATAGGGATTTTATGCACAAGCCTTCTGGCATCCATTGATTACTCTGTTTGGCACAGGGTGGCACTACTGTATGGAGAGTTTTGCCTTTGATTTAATAAGATTAGAAATATTCATATTATTAAAAAATGATAGTAAAAGAATGATCAGCAATATGATGGAGGAAATATATCACCACAATAATGAATGTGCTGAAAACTAAACAAATGATTGATCATTCTTGATTAATAGTATTTGTTAGATAGCTATGGTTTGATATTGTCTGCATCTAACAATAATAAAGTAGTAATAATAGTAATAAATCTATATATTATTACTTGTAGTTTGATTTCAAAAACATTATTATATGATGGTTCTCTTAATGCTTTTTTTGAGATCATCACATAACATCTAAAGAGTCATATTTGAGAAATATAACACCATGTAATGATGCTAAAATTATTTAATGAAAATAACCACAACACTAAAATATTTATGACTTCCTTATTTAATCTTTATGTATAGTATATATATAATTTAGTGTCACAAAAGTAGAAATAAGTAGAATGAGAATTGGCCAATTAGATATAATATGTAAATGAAATATAGCATGATAATTTGTTATTCCATTTTATAAATATTTAAATGCAATATCAGGATTGCTGCATCTTATTCTCTATACATTACTATAATTGTTGTATGGACATTCATCTAAATAACACCGATTATATTAGGATTGCCACCTTCTAGCTAGCAATGATTAGTCATTCATTTATTGGACAATATTGGGACAGTAATTGGGTTAATTATACTCACACCTGAATCTCAGGGTGTGGCATCGCATGAGTATGTAATAATTTTTTGCTTTGAAGTCTTTGGTTCAACCTGTATGTATATAAATCCATATACATATGAATGACTATTCTTAAGGAATTATCACTTTGCTCTTACTAGTTAGACTGGGCATTTGAAACATGATCAGCTAGTTAAACTGAATAGCAATTTAGCTTTTCTGGTCTAAGCATTCAAACGGTTATATATATAAATGGATTAGAAGTGACTTGAACTCAGACTTTGAAAGTCTGAGTTGAAGTCCCTTCTAATTACATTAAGTTAATATAGACAATATACATGTATTTAAATATATGAATGGATGCATAAATACATACATGTATACCCATTAATCTAATTAAAAATAAAATGATTTGATTCATTTTAGTTTCTGTTATTTTATTTTTATAAATTGACAATAAGGTCAGTGAATTTTCAAATATTTAATTTCATATAATCTATAAATTGAAAGATCTTAAAAAATCTCATTAGTAGCTTTTTATTTAATACTTTTGTAATTTCTTTTAGAATATCATGGTTATATTTTGCAGTAATTAAAAGAAGGAAAAATTCCAAAAACAAAAGTATATCGTTTAAAAGTTGATTGAAGTGGGTGGAAACTGATAACATTTAAAAAGAAAAATTTTATCTTCTGTAGTAAAAATTAATTATTTAAATGCGTTGTTTTTAATCTTTCTACTACGTTGGGAATGATTTAATAGTAAATTGCTGACTAAAATATATCAATATTTTCATTAACGAAATACCTATATTTGTTTTGTCGCTTATGTAAAAACTATTGCAATTTTTTTTTTTTTTTTAATATTATATTTGACTTGAAAAATTTTTTGATTTTATAAGTATATATATATAGGATATATTTTAATTATTTTTATGCATGATTTTATTGCATCTTTGTACTTTTTAATCAAATAAATGAATATATATATATATTGTTGTTTATAATTTTTTTTTTTTAATGTGTCATAACATCGCTAACCCGGGACAACTGCTTGTAAGGCAGCTGTGTTGACCTCTCGACCACCAACGTTTAACTGTTGTTTATAATTTTAAAATCATGAAATTTAGGATTCACATAAACATATTTTTACACTTGATTATCATTCATCATCATGATTAAGTAAGATTATCAAGCCTTAAGTGATTTTTTTGGTAGTTATCTTAACAATATTTTGTATAGATAGAAATCTAAAATACAAGAAATAAATCCTTTATGTTGCTTTTGTAAATTAAAAATAAATCCTAGATATAATAAAATATCTTTATCTAACAACAAAATGATATCTGACAATATCTGTAATATAGTTATATAATCATAACACATAAAAATAACATATAAAAGCTCTTTTCGGCAAATTTTAAATTTTTGCCCTTTTCAGTATGTCTTAATTACAAAAATAACCTATATTGCATACATAGTGACATCTACCAGCTCTATATAAAATTAACACAAGCCTATAATTACACTTAAATATCTTTATAATAACACACTATACAACCCTCCATTTATTTTTCATTATCCAATTATTAGTTAAATTATTTGCCGTTTATAAATGTTCATACAATTATTTCTCTTATAATTAATGTAATTGGTTTCATATATCTTTCTTCTATTAATTGCTTTAATATAATTTAATGGATTTATATTCTTAACACAATCTATTCTACGTCCATATTTTAAGTAGTGAACACTGCAAACCCCACAAGTAATTTTATATACTATATCCTTTTTATATTTTATATTATCTTTTTATTTTATAATTTAGATATTTTAGATAGAAATGCAATATATGTTTTTTTTTGTAATATATGTTGTAAAGCGTAATTTTTTTATTTTCTACCCACACACACAGTTACTCTTTGCACAATTAAGCATTCATTTAATTGCATTACTTCAAAGATTGGCTATTTTAATATATATCTGAGCACTTATTGCATATATGTGTAGAGATGATAATGGTTTAGCATGAAATACGTATATTGGTGATTACTTATCTTTTCGACATATATGTGTTCAAGTGTATCAATGATATGAGATAGAGTGGGGAGTGGTGAGTGTTGTGAAAATCTGTGCTCATATACTCTATATATTATATATATTGATATAGGTATATAATAAGTCTGTATTTCAGTTATTCAAAGAAATTTATATGGATCTTTAACAAATCAGTTTCCATCTTGTTCCAAAATATGATGAAAATTATACCTTATTTAATAGCTAAACATATAGCAATTTATTGGCAGCCATTGATTAACAAACAGATACTTTTAAATATGCAAAAATTTAGATATCAAATAATAATAGCAAACATATATATATTGAGAAGAATTATTTATTTTCATATCTCCAGGATAACCTAGTTTTTTTAAAAAAAAAACAATTTAACTAGATTAATATATATATATTATTTTTGAAATATATAAAAAAGAGATTAATGTCTATCTCTGAAGAAATTAAGTTGTTTATCAGTTAATATATATAATGTAATTCTTTAAAAAATCAAGAAGGTATTATGATCTTTATCTCTAAAGAAATGAAAAGTTATTATCAATTAGTGTATGAATATAATTTTTTTTTTTTTTTTTTAAAAAGAACTAATCTTTCCTGTAAAAAGAAAATCAATTAGTACAGTAATTTCTGAGACAGTTATGTGATCAGGTGAAAGATTGGTATCAGGATTGCTGTTTTAAAAAATGAAATTGTGTGCAGTAGAATTCAGTAAAGATGTGTTCTGCAGTCAGAAGTTCAGCTTGGATGTCATGTTAGATTTATCTCACTCATAGTTAAAAAAATGAAATCACATTTGCAAAACAGTATATTATGGAGTTTTTCTAAAAATTTATCATTACTGATTCAACTTTAACTGATTTTGCTAAAACATGTAGAATGAAAATAATTCTGGAAGAAATTTTCAATGAGCCTTATGTATTGATTCCTCCAAAATCATGGCTGTCTCATCTTATATTATTCAACAATAAAAATAATTGTTAAAATGGAAACCTTGGTTCTATTTTAAGAAAAAGCTAACTTGAAATGAAAAAAAAACAATTAAAGTGGAAATCTCGTGCTACAAAAAGAAAAAAAAGAACAAGCTATTCTGAAATGAAAATCATTGTTAAATTGAAAACCTGAGCTACAAAGAAAATCAAGAAAAAGTTAAATAAATAAAAGTCACTATTGAGAAAGTTATAAAAATAACAAGAGCCAAGAGATTGATTAAATAAACTATTTAGTCTGCAAGAGTTTACAAGAAGAGATACTCGATTGGCAACTACAAAAGTACTAAAAAAAAATCAATGGTGAGATAAGGTTTAGTAAGCGCATCTACATTTATAAATGTTATTTTATAAAGAAATGAATCGTTGAAATAACTGAATAATTTTTTTTAGGAGTTTGTTGAAAGATTTTTTTTTGCTAAATTAAACATTTCGTGTTCCATGCTTATTGACAAAAGAAAAAATGAGGAATATTCAAATTAAAATTATTTATGAAATATTTCTTAGATTTAATTATTGTAAGGGAATAAATCATTTTGATTCAATGTTAATTAATTAACAAAAATCAGAATAAAATAATGTATGTTATATGAAATTCTATGCATACTGCATGGATAATTGAACAATATGTATTAACTTTGAGTTTGTCATATTATTTTTTAATTTTTTTTATTACTTTATTAAAAAATTGTTTAAAAAGTAATAAATAATTTCTGAAATTATTTTTTCCTGATGTTTTTATTGTTCTATCTATCTGTTTTGTGAATTAGCAGTGTGAAGAATTGATTTCATCATTAAATTGTGCTTTAAGAAATTTGCAGATGCAGGTTATCCAAGTGAAATAGAATGAATTGTGCATATTTCCAGTTGTTCACAGTTTCTGGAGTCTTTGTAATTCCAAAGCTAGTTTAGTCATAATGATATTTGCCCCCCCCCCTCTCTCTCTATATATATATATATATATTGTAACCTACTCCCAGATCACTGTAATATAAATGAATCATACCACACGTTTTAAGCTCCATAATCGCCACTGTAGCCTAGCTACAGCTAATCATCATGCCATCCACGTTGATCATCATAATTGCACCAGTAACCTAGCTTCCTGATCTAACTGGTTACCAATGACTCATACCACACAGTTTGGTGATTAAATTCTCTTATGCAACCTATCGTACTCTCATTATCAAGAATATGAGCATAAAGACATGAAAATGTAATACTAACGAAATGATTCCTGGATTAAATAAAACTAGCATGAAACTGTTGATCTAAAGAAGATCACAAGGCGACTAATAAAGATAATAACTTCTGGTCAAACTAGTCCTGAAATCCACACAAACAAAATGAGATGAGTTAAATTTGATATTCAGCAAACTAATAAATAACTAATAATTATATCTCTGGAATGATTACAAAATTAAACCTATAAATGAAATAATGAGTAAATTATGATGTAAATGACTAAATGGATGATGGAAAGAAGTAATAATTAAATAGTGAAATGAAATGAGTCTAAGAATGAAGAGAAAGATGTAAGAGAATAAGGAATGATTGAGATGATGATAAAATAAGAGTTAATGAATAGTTGAGATGATAAAAGAATAAAAGTTAATGTATGATTAATCAATTATGATAATGAATTAATGTCATAATGAGATTGAATAAATAAAAGAATGATCAAGATGAAATTGAAGAACCATGTTAATGATGGAGACTGAAATCTTAAACTATGACCTAATATGGTATTCAATGGTAAAAAGATAAGTTAAATACAAATAGGGATTTCAAGCTTGATACAACCAGAATATTTATCATGAGATTAAAACAAACTATACATTTTATAACAAAAGAAGTAATGGTAAAAGCCTGAAATCTGGGCAAAACCGCTTGGAGTGTTGATGCTAGACAAAATCAATGAAATATAACATTACCGGACTGCCGCAACTTTTTTCTTTTTTTATACAACAAGGTTTTTTTTTTCTAATATTGATTAAACGAATAATTTTTATTTCATTTAGAACATGATATCTTTATTATTAAACAAATTTTGATATTCATTTTCGTTCTTTTTGTGGGTTTTTTGTTGGAACCTGATATTTTTTCAACAAATTTTGCTAATTGTATTTTTTTCTTTTTATCATTTTAAAACTTGGGGCTGTTTCACGACGTCAAAAAATTTGTTTGAATCCCACCGCCGAAAAAATAGAATACAATTATTTGCGACTTGTTTAGAACTTTATTCTACCTTTCTTTTATTTTTTTGTTTTGACTAAATGGTTTTTCTTCTTATTATTATTAATTTTACTTTTTTTTAAAAACACAACTTGTTATCACTTTGATTTAGATTATGTTTGAATTAGCCTTTTTTTTGGCTACTACAAGAAACAGCTTTTTGAGCGGGGAGGGGGGGAATTCATACTGTTTATTATTAACAAAAAGGCAGCAAAAATAGTCAATTATTTTAACAGCACTGAAAAAAGAGAAGAATCAACTTTGGGACTTATTTCGAATTTTGATTTGTTTTTGGTTAACATAATTGTTTTTTTTAATATTAAATCAAAATTTACTTTTGTGTTTTTGTCGATTAAAAAATTGTTTTCAAACACCCACCCTCACCCACACTCGGAAAAAGAATTGTAACCTAGAAGTCAAGAATTTAACCTTTTTTTTCTTTTTTTGAAACAACTTTTTCTCACTTTTTACTTTGGTTTCTATTTCGTTCGAATTACCTTTCTTTTTTTTTTTTTTTAGACTTCTACAATAAACTGCTTTTGGGGGTGGGATGTATTTTGTAATTTGTTATTCTTAACTAAAAGTCAACCAAAGTCGTCATTTATTTTAACCCCGCTGCAAAAAATTGAATCCAAATACTTTTCAATTTCTAATGAAATAAAAAACAAAAAAAAAAAAGGACACAAACTTTGGACTTTTTAAAATTATTTATTCGATTTTATTGCTGTAATAAAAAGTGGACATTACGTGTGCCTGACAAAATAAAATAAAAAACACAATCTCACACACTTTCTGTACTTGGTAATTTATCTGAAGAAAAGTTTCAAAATTGCACGTTTGTCTCAGATCTTTTAGTGGTCTTGAATATTTTCCCCACCACGCTGAAACTTGACTTAGTGCGTGAGCTTTGGCGAAGCCTGTTCGAACATACACTTTGCCAATTTTTTCACCTATTAACTTTTTTTTCGGGAAGGGTGGGGACCATATGACAATTATTAATAATTAACAACATTTTTAAAATCAAAATGACATTACTCTATTACGGAGATTTGAAAAATTCATACCGCCTTGAAATTTAAACACCCTCAAGCGATACGGTAGTCAGCTATGAAAAGAACGAATACGCGTAAATAGCTTCGAAGCACAAAACAGGCCGTAATATTTTTGTGCGATGTCATGTAAAGCGGCCTAGCTCAATGGGTTAATACAATATGTAAATGTTGTATTAGCCTATAAGGCTGCAGCCGCTGAAACGGCATTTTTATGTGTTTTGACATGTAAACAATGCCCCAAGCGGCCGTGCCCAGATTTCAGGCTTTTACCGAAGTAATTTCTACCTTAAAGTTTGGTTGACTTTCATAAAACAGTGAAAGTAATCTATTTCAAGTCCAATTATAATAATTGACTAGCAATAAAATTTACTACAAATTTAAATTCTATCTTGAAACTTAACAATTAATTCTTCTCAGGGTTCAAACACTATAAATTGTTATACAACATATATTTGGGTCAGTAAGAGGGATTTTACCAATACCCAAACATAATGCACAAAACAGCTCTCAATATAAACTCAAATTAAGAACTATATTTAGCAGTTGCACATAAACTTTATAACTAACATAAACTTTAAAATTTATGACTGGGAATGACTTTTTAATAAATAAATACAATAACTTACCAAATTCCCTTTCTCAACTAATTATGTGATCAAGATCAGTGAATGATAGCTCTGTGGATTTAATTAAATCAATCAAATCAATATTATATTTATCTTTTAATCTATTACTTAAAATAATCGGTACTCTAAGTTATTAACATTTTGATTATTGTGTGATAAGGCATTAGATGTACCAATAAATTACAAGACTTACCAAAATTATTATGATATAGCATAATATAGTTAATAGTATTATATTAGTTGATGATGATTTCAATTTATAATCTTCTGATAGGTTGATAGCAATAACAATAATAGTGTATATATGTGGTAATTAGCAATAAGATTACAGGCAACTACATAAATTTTTAAATACAACAAACTATTTACAAAATTTTAATTCAAAGACATGGCATGAAATAAAGCTAATATATTAAAATAATTTATGGATGGGAAAATACCTGGTCTCCATTGACTATATACTCAGCAAATGATATAACCTGCTTAGAAAATAATATTCACAATATCATTTGTTACTCTTTAGCCTATTTTAAAGAATAAGATAATAAAACTTATTTAAGCTGACTGGCACTTAAATTACAAAACTAGCAGTATATTTAGAACTTTAGAATATGCACCAAGTTTAAATTTAGAATTCAAAAAAATTTTAAAGTATTGCATTCTCCTAAAGCCCTTTCTTTTATCAGACTTTGATAAGGGCAATTGTCATATTCTGTGCAATTACTAACTTATTTAAATTTGAAATAAGTTTAGTGCATTAAAATAAGATTAGACATTCAAAAGTCAAATACACCTAGATCTCACTAAAACATTACCTATGTCCACAACTCAATTATTGAATACATAACTGATCTTACCATTCTATTGTCACATCATTATTTGATGAAGGTGAATCCACGCTGCCAATGTGCATCTCTTACTTTACATTTAAAATTCTACAATTACAAATAGATCTTGGTTTGGTCTGTCTATAACTGATGATGATCATACAACATCATAAACATTATTTCAATTAAGAAAACACTATGCTAGATCAGTGTTCCTAACTTTAACATTATTTTTATACTTGCTATATGATTTTGACCTATTATACTTCACCATACACAGTGGAAAAACTAACTCTAGGTCATCATGAGGGATTTTACAATAAAAAAGGGAGGCTTTATAAAAACAACATGACAGTTGTATACTAATATGGTTAATTCTACTACCTCTATGAGTATATGCATGTGTGTGGACTTTGCCTTATCACACAAAAAATAGAATTCAAACCATGGACATCCTTTCTTTTATAGACTATTTATGCTAACAAGCATTAATTAGTACTTAGCCTCTACCAACTTTCCTCTCATGAAATCTGCAGTAGGTGACACTCCATCAGCCTATGCTCCATATAAATATTAATCTATTGGATGCCATTCTATTGGAACATCCTATAAACTAAAACTGTCACTAATCATTCTCAAATTATAGCAAGATAAAACAATACCAACAATAACAGTGGAGATATACATACTCCATTTTACACTGCAGAACCCTTAATGTATCAACAGATCCACCAAAATACATGTCAAATGATTATTAATCATTTAAAATGACAATTATCCTTTTATTAGAGAGAGCACAATGTATTTAAGCGATAAAGATCAAACCTGCATTTGTATTCAAAGTGGACAAGTTCATTTCTATACAAAATTACAAAATGAAAAGGCTTATATCAAATTTTCTTTTATATAAGAAAATAATTCGGTCATTCTAGTATACAGTATATATTTGATAAAATGTCTGCATATTCACCTCTTTAATAATATACATTAAAATTGGTTTTAAAATATGAGAGAAGTAAATATTTTTATCACTCTCTCTAAATAAACGATATATATAATTTTAGGTTTTCCCTTAACTAAAAAAAAAAAAAAAATCTACATAAAATAGATGTATATATTTTACACACCTTTTTTTTTTTTAACCTAATATATATATTTTTCATGCCACAACAAAACATATCTGTTTTAAAAACAAAATTTCCAAACAATACATTACGTAAGTAATATACATAACACAGCAGTAATAAAAAAAAATAAGAATACACTTTTATCCATTAAATTTTATACGATTCGTCCAAGTTATTCCATTGTTGTAAGTTAAAATAAGAATTAATATTGTGATGAGCAAACATTCCAGATAACATATATATATATATTTGATTATCCTTTTGGATGTATAATAAGCAATATTCAATACTTATTCAAAAGCAAAAAAATATTTGATTTGTGTACTGATAATTAACAAGGCAATTAAAATTCCCACTTCCAAGTGTATCATACTTAAAATTAGTTTATCCATTTTTTTGGAGATACTTTTCCTTAATAAATGAGTAGAATTTTATTCTACTTAACATATTTATTTATTTTGATTTATTGATTACGCTCTTTCCTCCATGGTAAATGTAACAACTTTAAGTAATGTTTAAACCGTCGAGGTATTTTTAATATTGTAAAACATTATTATTATTATTTCTCAATAAAACTTTAAAAGTAAATATTTATTTCATCCCATTCTTATTGGCAAAGTATGATGTGATTATCAATATTAGAAAGAATTTATCCAATTATCACTATGACATCTTTAGCATTTTAATTAATTGATAATTGATTATTTTTATCATTACATAGGTTCCCGCTATAAAAATCAGCAGACAATATAGAGAATAAAATCACACAATTATTTTTATTTTTAGTTTATTAAAAATTAGATGATTCAAAAATGACTTTTAAATTTATTTACTATATATATCATACATAACACTTGTTTTTAAAATTATCTCGAATTATTATTTTTTTTTGATATTTTAATTTACAAACCCAATATTGTTCGGCTGAATAATAAGAATGGCGCGAAATTCAAACAATTAACTTTTTAGTTTACATATAAATGATTCGTGCATCATTTTCAAAGAAGTGATTTTAAATCTATGAATATAATATAAAAGCAAAATCTTACTTTTTCCTGAATCTTTCTGGGTTTGAAATAAGATTTATGAAAGATAGTTATGATGCATAAGGTTTCCATTTCTCTTTCAGTATAACTTCTCAGAATTATCAATCGATAGAAGAATGGTGTTTAAATGACTGCAAGGTTTTGAGATTTTCTATTCCAGCATTTATAGATAGCAAGATATTATCATTTCATTGAATTAGATTCCAGAATTTTCTGATGTTTAGTTTTTTTTCTTCCTTATTTTAGGTCAGACTTGAATTCTGTGGTTGCTTAGTTCTTGTTTTCTTAATTAGTCCACCCCCCCTACAGCTAGGTTAACTAATATAGCTTGTGTTTCTAATGCATTATTGGTGTGAATTGGCCAATAATTTTTATTGTGCATAATTAATGTTACCCCCTCTGGTTTCATTTTTAATAATTACCCATTATTATTTAAGACAGCTTTAGATTTACTACATAAAAAATATGTTTAAGTAATTTACTATAACAATTCATTTTACAAGACTTACAAATTTAATTTAATTATTTATTTATTTTATTATTGCTATTTAACAACAATAAAATAGCAATATATTTATCTCCCAAATAATAACAATACTTTTAAATTGTTATTTTAGTCTAGTCAGAGCCTAGACTGGGTTTGAAATCTAATTTCCATTCAAGCAAATTTCCCAGTGCATTCAAAACAATCTTTAGTGAAAGCCACTTGTTAAGATTTTAATGCCAAATATATTATCATTTAAAATTTTGGATTATTTAATCCAGGGACCTAAATAAAAGGTCACAATATATATATATCATAATGAAATAATTATTGTGTTGAGAGATCTGATAAGTTTGATATAAAAATATATATTTTATTTTATTAAATGCTAAGCCAGGATATGAAGTATCTTTGTCAAAGCATGGCTGTAATAAAATTAGCAAGAATATTTACATTTCCACTTGCAGATGAATGTAAAGTGGCCTCTGATTTTAATAAATTTACTAATATCCTTGCTAATTTTATTACTGTCATGTTTTGACAAAAGATATTCCATATCAAAAGCATGACTTAGCATTTAATAAAATAAAATACATATTTTTTGTATCAAACTTATCAAATCTCTCCACTGTAATATTATTTCACTACCTTATTAAATATTATCTACAGTATGTACTCATTATTAACAAGGACTTTGATCATTTCATCTTTGGATTTTTAATGAAATGGATGGCTGGAAAGTTGGAGATGGAGAAGATTAAAGCTTGTTCATTAAAGTTTGAAGATTTGCTATCTTAACATAAAGTCAGTACTGATTGTATATTTGGGTGGGAGATGGTGGTCTGAATAAACTGATGAGTGCTGGTTATGCATGAAATATGTATATTGGAGATATTTATCTATTTCACTTACATGTGGTCATGTATATTGGTTGTATAAGATGGATTGGATAGTTATAGAGAGCTTGAAAATCTGAGTTCAAGTTCCTTATAATTACATTAAATTTAGTATAGACAATATATGTATTTTTTAAATATATATATGGGGAGTACTAAGGCCATAGAAATTATTTTTAAATTCCATTCACTTTATAGATTTTATAATGAGCTGAAAGTTTGACAGTATGCTCAAATTACTAGATGACCAGATCATTTATGGTGATGAGCATTAATGCAATGATTTTTAGCATTTTGATATAAAATTATTTTTAGCATATATGTATATACATGCAGTTGATTGCTTTTATAATATGCGCTAAGTGTAGCATTGCCTAGATGATGGTTATCCTTGATTATATGTTATGTCTTTTTTAATCAATCATAAAGGATGATTGCTGAATCTTAATTATTATTGCTAATAATGTTATATTTATAATGTATATGTTACTTTTTATTTTCTTCCAATGACATTTTTTTATGATCAGTAAAAACTGATGCTCATTGTCTATATTCAATAATAATGAATGTGGTGTTTTTTGGAATGTTGATTTGTATAACCCCTGATAAATATCATGTCCATCTATACCATTATGAATTTGTCCCAATTAGCCTGATGATGATTGACATCTTGTGACCAGTTTTAAAATATGACCACAAAACATGGAGCTCACTATAACTTTATACCTAAGAAACAAGAACCTATATTTAGTATGTAAAATTTATAAAAGAAATTTAAAAAATTACTATAAAATATGTGACAAGACTATATATGAAAATTTTTTTTATTGATCAATAAATAATGGATTTATAGACATTAATAGAGGTTATAATATATATAAATATTCATAATTATAATAGAACAGAAGAAAAAAACAATAATTTAGTAATTGGATGAAATTTTTTACTATTGGAGTTTGCTTAGCTATACTTACAATACTAGTAATAGATAGAGAAAATTATCATTGGCTTGAGTATGCATTGTTGTCACAAAATTTCATGGAATGGTTTTATTTCAGGAAATGCACCAATCCACTTCCAAATATTTATATTTAAACCTCTAAGACTCACAGAAGTAATTCTTAACTTTCAAGAGATTTCCAATATTTATATAGAAAACACCCAAAACATAGGCTTTAGATTGTGAAGATTATTGTTATTTTATTACTTTCATATTTAGGATTTTAGGTTACTTATAGTGTTTGAAGTAAAGTAGCCCTTTTGGTTTTTTTTCAAGCTTTATTGTATACTTATTACCCTGTTATTGGATTATTTATCTCTCCAGAATTGCAGACCACTATTTGTTCTTTTAATTATTAGATTTTAGAAAACTTTATTTTAAACATGTTTGTATTTTTATGGAAAAAATGAATGAGGAAATTGGTCACATGTGCACAAATAGGATAATATAAATAAATAGGTTTAGACAGGTAAAGACAAATCAAGACAGTCAGATTCAAAGAAAGGTAGATTGATTAGGGTAATAAATAACAATGAAAGGTTGCATGATACAGAGTTACAAGTAATTGAATTCAAAGTTATATGATTGACAAGGTAAAAGTAATAAAAAAAAGGGAAGAAGAATGTGATCAAGAAAAGGATGAGCACTCAACTGGAGCCCAGAGAATAGAGGTGACCATGTTTATTGAGATATTGTAAATACTGCTAAGGAAAATAGAAGAAAATATTCAATGAATTAAAAACAGAAGGCATTAGGAGAAATGTTATGAGACAATAGAATAAAACAGTCAATAAAGAGAATAAATGCTGCCAAGTAAAATAAAAAACAATCAACAAAGAGATGATACTGAAAAAAGAGAAGGAAAAAATCTGATGCTTCTAAAGAAAATATCCAGCAATCAACAAAAGAAGGCAATCAAAAGAGAGCAGAACAAAAGTTGTTAAAAAATAAAAGAAAGCAATTAGCAAAGTGAAGAAATGCTGCTAAGAAAAATAGTCAACAAAGAGAAGATAACAATTGAAAAAGAGCAGATCAAAATCAGATGCTTTTTAGAAAGGTAGAAGAAAATATTTACCAACAGAAAAAAAGTCTGCTAAAAAAATAGAAAAAAATAAATGGAGGAAATTAATAAGCAGCAGGATAAAAAGATAGATATTATCTATTAATTGAAGGGTATAGTATGAGAGAAAGCTGAAATAATAAATCAAATAGTTGAATAGATAGTTAATTGGCATTACAAAGAGAAAGAAGAATGGCAAAATGGAATTGTTAGACAATCAGAAAAGTGCAACAAGAAGTGCAGAATCAAATATCAAAGATTAAACAAGAAACTGAGAAATGTAGAGATGAGCAATATTGACTTATAGACAACATGAAAGTAACTAAGAAGAGTTAGATGAAAATTTTAGACAGATGAAAAATGAGAAGTATTTAAAAAGATTATATGAAGAGGTGATAGAAAGGATCAAATTAAAGAAAGTTCAGAAACAGGATCTGAATAAGCTTATAAGGAGAAATAAAGTCTTTTGGAATATAAGTATCTTTAAGATAAAGTCATCTAAGTGTGACACAAGCAAAAATTATATCTAAGTACCCACTAATTTAAAGAACAGAATTAGGAATTATCACAAGGTAGTACAGTCTGTACTCACTTTCAGAAATCAGCAAATCATTTGTAGAATTATTGTCACACTAACAAGAAAATGTCTGAGAATATGAAGATACTTTATATCATGAATACTGTTTCAAAAAGCATCAGAATGGTATACAGTATCTGTTTTTACAAGAGAAGTGTAGAATAAGTGCAGGGAAGATCCATACTCACATACCTTATATATAAGGTAGAACAAAGAAATAAGTGTGTAAACTAATATTGAACATGTAACGGACTTGCTGAATTCCTTAGATATGAGTTATCAAATATGAAGGATTAAGAAGAATGGAGTTTGATTCTTCTACCTTTCAAAATAATGAGTTGCCTAGAACATGGGATAATGTCAATATAAGTAATATAGGTGGTAAAAGGAATAGTCATAATCTGTAAGAGAAAGATAGGAAAAGAAATTAGAGTAACAGCAACCCAGAGAGAGCTGGCATAATGCCAAAGATTGGCAGTGTACAACCTGAACAGCCATTTACCATTACCTTATAATAGCCCTATTGAAATGAATATGATCAAGCAGATTGAAGAACTGGATCCATTTAGTCATTCATTGAAAAATAATTGTAATAAATTCTCAGATTTATATAAGTGCCCAGACAATATTTCACAATATTAAGGAGAAAAATTCCTTCATGTTAAATATGAAAGGAGTGTAAAGGATAATTATAATATCCAACTTTTGAGATCTTTTTCAGAAAAAACAACAACATATTTTACTTAAGATATAAATGAAAAGAAAATGAAGAGAGAGTAAGCAAGATGAAGTATTTTGATCTGGCTCAATCGTTTTGTTTCAGTTTAAGTGGGGGGGGGGGTTAAATATTTCTTCTCATGTTAGCTGCAGGATAATAGTTGTTAAAAATAGGAATTTAGCTAGGTTAAACTTATTAAAAGATTTACAGACTTGAATAATAACATAAATGTTTAATTGTCATTAGGTTTAGCTGTAAAAGGACAACATCATTTTTGTGTAGTTAAAGTTTTTTCAAATGTATTTTATTTTTGAAAAAGAAAAAAAAACAAAAAGGGATTAAAATCTATCTGAAAAAAAAAAAAAGACAACTTGTTTATCAATTAGTGTATAAATAGATTTATTTCTTTGATAAAAAGGAGCAATTTTTTGTAAAAAGAAAATCAATTGTTCAAAATTTAATTGAACATTAGAACTCATATTATAAGTATAAAAAGAAATGATATTTGCAAAGCAGAATGTTATGGAGTTAACAAAAAACATGTATAACCTCTTGCTAAATGTTGATCATTAATTATGTAACTAACTTTTATTAAAAGAAATGTAGGAGATGGAAAATATCACTGGAAGAAACTTTCAACAAATGTCCTTATCCATCAATGCCCTTTTCAACTTATGTTAACATGAAATCAAAATAATAACTGGAAACCTAGAGTCACAAAAGAAAAAGAAATCTGAAATTAAAATAATTGGTGAACTGGAAATCTGGAACTACAAAAATAAAATAAAAAAATTAGCTTGAAATAAAATAATTGTTAAACTGGAAACCTGGAACACAAAGAGAGAAAAAAAGATAAGATGAAAATAACTGTTGAGAAAGCAATAATAAAATCAGATGCAAGAGATTGACTGAATAAATATACACTCAATTAGGCAATTACAAAAGAAGGACTACAAAGAAAAAAAAAATCTTTAATTAGTTAAAGTGTTGTAGCATTCACATCTATATGTGTTAATGTTCCTTTATAATGAAATGAATAGATGAAAATTTTGAATAATTTTTTGTAATTGTTTTGTTAAAAGATTTTTTTTTTTTTTACTGAGTTAAAGTTATATGGAAAATTCTTACTGTGAAAATAAAATAGGAAGTTCAAGTTAAAAAAATTTTTTTTATTCAAAGTGAAATATGGTTTGGAGGTTATGGTGACCTTGCTATAGTGTTATTTGGTTTTTCTTTGCTATTTTGCAGTTATTTAGATTACTATATGTTTTTTTTTGTAGACAATTCATTATTAAAATTATTAAGTAAAAAAAAAAACACCTGAAGATGTGTGTATTATGAAGACTTATAGAAAATCCCTTTTTTTTTCAACATGTGACAATTTCTGATTGGTGGATTGTTTGTCTTCGATGCAATATTTTTTAAGTGTGTCATTTTGAAATTAAAAATTTAAATTTCAGTAATTTGTTTATATATTTAAGCTTATTTATGCAATATATTTATAAAATAATTATTGTAAATGAAAGCTATATGACTACAATTGGATTTTTTGGGAAAATATTTGTTTTTAATAAGATAAGTCATTAAAAGATTATGTCAAAGTAGAAGCAGTTCTCATTGGCTAACAAAAATGACTTTTATGAATATTACAAATGAAATTTCTTTTATACTTTTAATAATAATAAATTTAATTTTGAATTTTAAGATACATATTTTCACTCTTTAACTATGTCTAAACTAAAATTAATTTTTATTTTTAAATAAATAACTCCATTTAATAATTTATTTTGCAATAGTTAAATGTTAACTTTTAGAATGTATGTCATTTGAAGCTTATCTTTACAATAAATAATGTAAATATTATCAATATACAATATAGAAAAAATATCAGACTATAAAAATAAAATATTGCCAATATGCACAAAGGTTTCACAAGATCCTGAACAGGTTACCGGATTTATAGGTTATTTCAGTGAAATTATTTAATAATAAAATGAATTGTTTATAATTTAATTTAATTCACAATCTTTAAGGTGATTGTGATCCCAAAGATAACTCAGATATAATGGTATGTGCTACATAAATGTGTGAGTACATGTGTGCTTGGATGCCCTGCCCAGATGGTTCTTTGTGGAATTATTTGGATGACGCCTAAGTCACAAACTATTTTTATAGACCATTTACTTTGTAGATTTTATAAATGGCTTAGAGATGACCAAACTATTTAAGGTACCAGATGATACAAAGCATTGATGCAATGATTTCACTTTTTATTTGATGTAGAATTATTTTTGGCACTTATGTATATGTATGCAGTTGAAACATTGATTGCTTTTATAATATGGGCTACGTTTGGCATTGATGAGATGATGATTATCCTAGCTTTGATATCATATCACTTTTAAATTCAATCGCAAACAATGACTATTTGATCTTGAAGATTATTTTTGATGATGTTATATTTATTACATTTACTTCCAATGCTCATTATCTGTGCTCTGTAAAAACAGATGCTTTTGTTGACATGATGTTTTTGAGAATGTTGATTTGTATCATCCCTGCTACTTTCCTCATCCTATGAGAAATTCTGTCAAACTTACTAATAAATAAATTATTTATCAAATTTGTAAAATTAATTAATGTGAGATTTCATTTAACTTAAGTCCCAGTCTCCACAAATATATTAAAGACATATACACTCAAAACTTAACCATTGTTTAAAATGGCTGATTGCGAAAACTATTGGTAAATATTGAATTTAATGTTTTAAAAAATTAAGCATTACTTAGAATTTAAATTTTATTTTTAGTAAAATAGAAATTAAATAATATTCTTTTTTTTTATTTTTCGTTTTCAGTGCAATTCAAAAATTATATCCATATCTTTTATCATAATTTCTGAATTGAAATTTCATTATTTATGTGACTTTTGTTTGAACATTCATATAAATTGCTATAAACAATTAGCAGAAATAAACATATTTGCTCCATTAACTGCGAAATTTTTAGTTGGATTAGTTATCTAAAAATTTCCTAAAGGTTTATTTATGAATTTTTTTGATATTATTTCAATCAAATGTGTTTAATATCTGTTCCTAATTTGTTCAATAATTATACAATAAGTTAAATATATATGTATATTATATCAGTTGTTTGAGATAGTGTGGATAGTTGTAGGGTTCTTGTAAGTCTGAATTCAAATCCCCGATATTTATATGAATATTTATAATAAATATAAGCATATAATATTAATACATAAATATATGATAAATTTATTTTAAAATCATATTTTGAGATTATTGTTTAAAGTTCATTCAAAGACAAAGTTCAATAAAATAAAACACTTACAGTTTTTCCTCTGTAAATCTACTTCAGGAAATTTTTCAGAGTAATAAAGAAGTCACTGGAAATTTGTTTATATTTTGTTGGATCATTGGCACTTAGGATTAATGAATTAAATACATAACTTTCATATGAGTTTCTTTTTCTAATTTTGGAATTTTATGGGATTGATTTGGTTTGCAGCTATTTCTTTTATTGATTGATGTAATATCAACTTCTGTATATGCATAAATCATTATGATAATTTATAGCTAAAGAATTAGTATTGGCCATTTTTGAAATTGACATAACAACTTAAAAAGATTTGTATTTGTTCTAGTCATTCATGTTTTTTTCTACCTATAATAAATAGAACATAGATTTGATATCTGCTAACATTTTTTTATTTATTTAAAGATAAACTTGCTAATAAATTTTGGTTAAATCTTTTTAGGAAAAAAAAAACTTAAAGAGCAAATTATTATTTTTATTTCCCTATTGCTTCTCTTGCAAGTTCTTCATCTAATTAAAAATAAGGAAATTGTTTCCTTTTTATATCTTTTAATCTTCCTTTTTTAGCTAAATTTCAAACTAAAAATCCTTTGATAATTTTTATTAGTCATTGATTAGATTAGAGATTATCCAATAATGAATAATATTTCTGTAGTGTAATTTTCACTACACCACTTATGCAAGGTAGGGATAAGTTTCTATCTGCTTTTATCACCTTGTGGAGGGATATAATTACAAACATATGATCAGAGTCATGTGAAAATGATCCCCAAGGTGTAAATTTCATGCTGCATCAACACTTATCAGTTTCCCACACAATCTCTGTATTACACATATCTTTTATCATTATTTAGTATATATAAATAGCAAATTATTATAGTTTAATTCATAAGTGTCAAACTTGCTGTGCTTACAACTTTGATACAAATCACCTTATGGAAGTATATTAACAATTTTTAATTGTTATTTATTAGACTAGAGATGATCAAAAAATGAATAATATTTCTGTAGTGCAATTTTCACTACACCACTCTCATACAATATGCATCTTGGGATCATACATCTTTTTTACATGTGTTTGCTTATATGTTTATGATTACACCCCTCTACAAGGTATTAAAAGCGGATAGAAACCAGTCCCTCCCTTGCACGAGAGTGGTATAGTGAAAATTACACTACAGAAATATTAAAAGTCATTTGGTGTATACATATTTTAAATTCCTTACATTATTTGTTTAATAATATCTGCTTACTCACATTAGATTTACATTACTAAACAATTTTTAGGTAAAGATTATATCAATTAAACATCAAAACAAATAGAATCTAAACCAATTGTTAATTATGGTGACAGCCAACTCCTTGTTTAATCTTTTTTTTTAATTTACCAAATTTTGCTTTTAGAATAAATTAAGTATAATTAACAAAAAAAAAAAGCCTTTTAAATCCTTTTTATCTTCTTTTTTTCTTTGTCAAGTTGTAGTTATTTATTTTATTTTAAGGATAGCTTTAAAATTGTATACTTATTTTCTTTTAATTGGAATGAAAAATTGTACATGGTAATTTATTGATACAAGTAAATGCATACACACCCCCACACGTTCTTATATACAACATTCTTTGCCTGTACATGTAAATGTTGTTAAATGATATTTCCAATAACTAAATGAAATAACAATAAATTTGAATATTAAATTTAGCAAGCTACTGTTTTAAAGTCTTCTCCTTTTGCTCTTTTTTTTTCTTCTATGCTAATATCTATTTAATAGTTCTTCTCTTGTACTTGATTTTGTTTTATGCGTGGTAATTATATAAAACGGTACAAGGCGTAATATATTGCTTAAATATGATTTATATTATATATACTTAATTATTGTTTGTAAATATATATGTGGTTAATTGTGTATATATTTCTTACATATATAAATTAGAACTGAATGGACTGAAAACATGATAATCCAATTATCTAGATTAAAATATAACTAATATATTAAGAAGTTAATCCTGGTAATGAGTTGAAAAAACCTCAATATTTGTAAAACAGATGAACTGGAATTAATAGATAAGTAATTAGCTAGAAGATTGAAACACGCACACACACACACTAAAAACCCCCACAAACTATATCCCAGAGAACCTCCACCTCTGTAGTTATTAGGGGGGGGGGTAAAGCTTTTTAAGAATTTCTCAAGACCTTGCTATTATTTTGCTAATTTTTTTCAATGTCATAAACTGTTAATGTTGTATTAACAAACAACTTAATCTAATGTATGCATGTGTAAAACTATGCTATATGCATATTATGCGGACATGTGCTTAAAATATGTATATAGGCAAGATAATGCAACTTAAATCTATGTAATAAGACCCCCCGCCAAAAAAAAAAAACAAAAAACTACCACTTAGCCTAAAGTTGGTTTTTTATAATTCATTCATTCAGCATTCATCCGCATGCAGTTTTCTGAGTCATCAATTGTTCATTCTACAAATATGTTATTGTCTTTTAAATCTTTAAATGATCAGATTTTTTTAAGAGGAGTACACGACTCATGGTTTGGTAGAGCAAAAAATTAAAATGAATGGTTATTTTACTTCTCTGACTTTCTCTTTATATAACATGTTATAAGATTTCGTTCATTTGATTTAAGGCATTTTTAATGTGATGGGGGTGTTCTAAGTCTGGGTCACATTCTTCCAATGTGCTATTCATGGCCCTATGATACAAAATCAGTTTCAGTAGTTTTTTGATGTTCAGGTTCTTCTCTATAGGTTTGTTGATTTTCTTTTTTTTTCATTCAGTTGTATTAATTTCTGGTTAGTTAATTTTTTCATGATGAGGTGTCTTTAATCAAAGTGTTGGCATAATGCTGCATTACTTGTTGAAGTTAGTATATGGAGGTTGCGATGATTTTTTAATCTACAGGTTGAAAAAGTAATATGGTGTCCAGTGGTATTAGTTGCTGTTAGGATAGCAGTTAAAAACATATGTAGCTGTAAACTTAAATTTTTTTTGTCAATATTATTAGAAAAAAAAAGAAGTTATTTCACTATCTATAGAGAGTAAATTCATAGTTAATTATTTTTTGTATTCTTCCACAATATTGTTAACTATTGGCTGGAAAAAAAGCTCATATTGAATTTTCATTCTTTTTAAAATTTATAGTCTTATATTATTTATATGAAATTATTTAGAATTAAAAAGCAGTGTTTGATAATATCACGCTTAATTGTATTGTTGTGACCATAAAGACTTGTTATTTCTTAACACTTTAAGAGTATCAAATTGTAGAACTGTACACTACAGAATTTGTAACATATTAAAAAAGAAAGAAAAAAGTGTATCTAATACATTTTGTGTTTATATATTGTAATCAATATTTGTTTTTTTTTTCTTTTTACAATAGATTGTATACTTATAATAGTTCATATTGTAATAAATCAACATTTATAAAGAAGTTTGTGCATGGATTGAATCTCTTTATATACAAATACATTAGATATAGCTTTTTTTTTTGGGTCATGGGATATCACATTTTATTAAATATAATAGTCATTTTTTTTCAAATAGTACAATACTTGTGATGGTAGATATATGAACTATTTAAATAAATTTTAAAAGTATGTATCTTTTTCAGTTTATTTGTATTGTTATAGAAGTTTTATTATTAACTGCATGAAATTATGTTTTTTTTTTTAAACGCAAATACATATATGTTAATAATTTAGATTTCATTGAAATTAGCATTCATAAAGATTTTAATCTAAAATTGATTGACTAAATACTTTAGTTAATATTTACACTATACACAATTTAGAACTAAATATTAATAGTATGTGACCAAAATATGTTTTTAGCTTTATGTTGAATGAAATTTTCATTTTTTTATTTTTCTATATTTTTATACATTAGTGATAATGTTCGCTATTCTGAAACAAATTATGAGATGTTTTAAAATGAGAAAGTTATTTTTAACTTACATTTACTAATTTGTGATCATATGAAGTTTATTATTACTTATAAAGTTCATTACTTGCATAATCTATGAATTTTTTATTTCCAAAATAACAATTATGATAAGTAAATTACAATAAAATGATCATAATTCTTGCTGCAAGCCAAGTAACATTCATAAGTATTTTAATCGCGAAAAGTGAGTAAATACAGTATGCAGTTTTTAAACTAATATACACATTTCAAAATTTAATATTGTATTAATATATTTGGTTGCTGTATGTCATACAAAATATGATTTTGATTATTTATTATAATGAATGATTTTTTTTTTTTTTGCAATAACTTACACATGAATTTTTTTCCTTTGGATGTGTCATTAATGAAGAACTTATTGTCTTGCAAGAGTGCTGGATGAAAATTAATTAAAATATTGTATTGTATATTTATTAATTGTCTTTTAAGTTTGTATTATGAATAAACTGTATTATACAATTTCAGCATGAAAGTCTTGATTTTGCTTTTCTTTGGCATAGCTTTAATGACTCTTCTATGATATCATGAGTCTTACAAAATGGTCAACAAATTTTTTTATTTTTTATTTTTGTTTAAAGATCATTATAGCAAATAATTGATTGTAAATCAAAAAAGATATACAAATTAATGATGATCACTATTGTGAATCATCACATAAAGATCAAGCACTAAGTGGGGTATAAGTATGTATATTTATGTTTTACCATTATCTGTTGTATTGAAATTTATTTATTATGACATATATATAAACAAATTATATCAAATTCAAAATTATGAAACTAGTCAAGATTTAAAAATGAAAATTTTACAACCACTAGTTTCACTGCCAAGACAGATTTCTCTAGTATAAATGAATACAACCACAACACAGATATGTACTAAATTAATTTCCCATAATTCTCAATTATATTCCAATTACCTTTAATGTCAAAAGGACTCTTAATTCTTTCATATTTCATTTTCCATCTTTCTTTAGTGGAAATTTGAATTCATTGTAAAGCATTTTTAATTTTAATCTCTTAAAATCTTTATTCAATATTATGAATCAATAAATTGGTCTTCATTGCTATAAATATAAGGTTTATAAATGAAAATAATTCTAAATAATCATATTTGAACTCTTACAATACTGAAAAAACTAAATTAGCAAAATCTTTGACGAATGAATTCCAATTTTTGTACCTGAATGAATAATTATAGTCATTTATATAGATTACATTATCACAAAAAATAATTTACTTCTTTATTTGACAAGCATAATGATCACAATTATCATATTTTCTGTTTTATAACTACTTCATATTTCTTAACTTATATTTTTAAAAAATGAAACATGTTTTAAAAAAATCTAAGTGTAAACAGGAATATATATATATATTCAAAAATTATTACAGAAATATTTTGTAAAAATAATGATAAATCTTTATAGTACAAAATTATACAATATTTTTGCATTTTACTAAGCAGAATGAAAGGAGGTGTTTAGAAGATAGTTTATATGCCCAAAGTCAAATAATCCATCAATGAACAATCTCTAGATTCTTGTTAGCTCACTTTGAAGTTTTTCTCTGTGAACTATTCATAGACGACTGACATATTCAGATTTTTTTTTTTTAAAACTAATAAATCAATATTTTTGTTAAGTCAAGTTTTTATTCTAAAGTGAATATAATAATGCCAAAATAGTAGTAAAAAAACGATAAGAAAAAAGTGATTTAAAATCTCAACCTTGCAGTACTATCACAATACTTCATATGATAGTGATCATTATCATCAGGTTTAAGCCTGTACAATGTATTATCTTCAATATAATAAATTTTCAAAAATATTATTTATTTCATTCTTTTCAAAAAAGCCCCTAGCCTGCTCATTCATGAATATATGGCCTGTATTTCTCTCATGGATATACAATGCAGAAGTAAAATATTTATATTTTGCACTACTTTCATAAACTTTTTTTTTTCATTTTAAGCTCTTACTACTTTGACTTATGTGTAATTTCTTACAAAATACAAGTAGTAATAGTTTTTTTTTTTTTTAGAGTAGAATTAAAGAATCTTTATTATTGAAATTTTATTATACTGAAATTATTAATTTATTTAATTCTTTTGATATTAAAGGTAATTCAATTGCAACTGTGAATTAAGGCAAATTTATTTGATATATATATAGTTGTGTTATGTTTGTGTTTAGTTGCACTTGAGAAATAATTGGCTGAGAAATTGCACTTTTTAAATTTTGGCTAGTTTTTTTAATTCTGAATTTGGTGTAATTCTTTAGTTTTTATTGACTAGTTTGTCTTTTACCCTTTGATGTGTGTGTGTGTATATATATATTGTAATAGTAAAGATTGTATAATCAGTCAACAAAACCGAAAGATCTGTCAAGCGTTGTTAGCCGAGTGGTTTTCACAGCCGCCTTGCAGATGGTTGTGGGTTCGCGTGCTGGCTGATGCTATGACATATGAGAAAAAAAAAGCCAAAAGACTGAGCGGGGACTCTCAACCAGCAGGCAAATGGTTCCCACATGCTCCTAGTTTATCCCTACCTAGGCTTCCTAACCTCAACCACCTAATTAACATCCTTGATGATACACAGCTTCCCTTCTTTATACAATGTGGCATAGCTCAGGGTTTGAACATGGACTCTGTCAGAGTTTTCCATAACTTACCACATTACACCAGGCTAGCACTTTAAGCCTTACATTAATTTATTTATATTACCATTGCTGGTATGATTTGGGAGTTTAATCATTTACATAATGTTACAGAGCTAATATATCTATAAGATACAAAACCGTGGATGTGCTTGTTTTGCAAATAACCGACTTACCAAGTGATATATATATATATAATAACTAATTAATAGTGCCGATTCGCAATAAAGATGTATGATTAGTTAGCAAGAATAATATAAGTTTCATTATAAAATTAAAATAATGGAGAGAGTAGCTTACAAGGTATTAAATTGGAATGATCTCCTGGCTTTTCATAGCATTACAGAAGGTGGTAGTGGCTTACAACAATGGTGCAGACTCAATTTAATTTGATTGGTAATATTATAAGCTATCAGCCCATTTTAGGTTTGAATATACAGTTAACATATTTATTTAATGGGACAATTTGTGTGGGTTTGAGTTTAGGTCACCCAGGGTTTCTGATGAGTGTAGGCGAAGGCTAAAGGCAAACATTACTTGGAAATTGTGATACTACCTAAGTGAATGGGGTCAATAGCATATAACAATGAGGATGATTGACTTAGCGATCTGATTGTATGGTTCACTGCTGAAGAGTGGATGTCTGTGGTCACAGAGGTGCAACTGCTTCTAACTAAGGTTGCATTCCAGTGGAGAGAGTGAAGATGTGCTAAATCTAGAATTTGAGGTTGCAAGGAGTCCCCGGCTTCTGCGGGACCTAGACCAGCACTGAACTCTGGATTAGGAACTTGGACATGTGTCTTCTGGTCTGCCCTCATGCAGGTTGACCGTATGATGCATGAACCATACAGAGAATATATGACAAAGTTGAAAATAATGATATGACCATTGCCACATATATATGAAGGTAGGAACACAAATATGTATAAAAAGATAAACAAATTATTAAACCTTCTGCTCACATGAATAAATATTATGAAACTTATTTTATATATAAACCATAAGCATCCCTAGTTAACCATGTATGATTTATTTTATATTTAAACCTGTTCACAGTAACTTTAATAATTGAAAATTTGAAAATTTAATCAACAATATTTAAGTCTTGGGGATATTATTTACTCCTAAATAAGCTGATAGCACAATCCATTATTCCTTACATAGCTTAGACATGGATTGCAGTTTTAATTTATATAGATATTATATTGCATTGACAATCAATGCAATGTACAATTTAGATAACTTTATGAAGATTGCTTCTTACATAATAAAATCTTGAATTATAAATATTGCCACATTTACAGGGCTTTTGTTATGGAGAATCATTTTTAAAAGAGTCATATTAATTAAACAGCACAGGAAGTAACAATTTAAACATAGTATATCATTTTATTATGAATATCTTTAATAAAAAAATATTTCCTAACATGTATGGTTATATTTATAGAGAGCTGCACAATAAACAAAATATATAATTTGTAAATTAATTGAATAGCTCTATATACAATTCTAAGAATTTTGACACATAACCTTCCTTAGCATAATGGAGGGGGGATAAGACAAGAAATTAAGAAAAAAAAAACCAATTTATATATGTCTCATTATTACTTTTAAGATTGAAGAGTTTTAAATTTGGCATCTCCTCAGCTTGTTCCACCCCTTGAGATTTTGAGACCAGAGAAGCGTAAACACATATAATCAATTGAAATTTAACTCCCTCCATCATTCAAGGTAATACATAAATAAAATGCAACAAATAGATATTTCTAATTTATCTAAATAATTAAGGCAGCAGATTTAGCATTAATAACTATGATATAGATAATTTATGAGGTTAAGAATTGTTAATAAGATATGTTAAATAAAATAGAGTTACAGTTAAAACTTGGAATAAAATGAAAGCATTTTTACTGGCAATAAAATGATGACTTTGGAGACTTCTGCACAGATAGGTACATGGATGTAGGATCTTCAGACTGGCATGGATATGTTAGGATCTTCTACATTTTAATGGAACTTCTCAGAATGCCAACTCCACCGATGACCATGGAGAAGCCAATGCCGAACTACTCACTCATGGTGGTAGATTTTTCTAACATTTCAATTTCCTTTTCACTGCACTAGGTAGAATTTAAAGCAGGATAACAAATATGTCTTTTATATTATTATATTTTTGATAGTTATTTGATAATCAGAAATAAAACAAAGCAGAATAACTAATTTTTTTTTATACAGTGCCTCTTTCCATATATATATATATTGTTTTATGCCTGGGGTTGTTTCTCGTGAGTTTTCTTAATGAATTTCAATCTAATTTTTTTAATTGCTGTTCCATCTTACTTTTACTTCCACAGTCTTTGTGCCGCAATATAGATTTCCTCTTTTGTTCTTTATTTCCCTTTAACGCTTTAAACCATCTAAAGATATTCAACTGTAACTATTACAGCTGATGGTATGTATAGATAGAGAAATATGACAGTTACGCCCCCTTCCTTAATGGCTACCTACCTCTTTCCTAAATTGATTCTCCTTTTAACAAGGTATACTTTTTCTTAAAATAAAATTGCATGATTTTAACAATCAGCCTTTAACATTAAAAATGATGCAAGATTGTACATGCACACTCACATATTCCTAATGTGTATGGATTTTAATAAATAAATTATATATATACAATAGGAGATAGGTTAATTCAAGTAAACATGAAGCTAATATATTATCTGCATATCGCTTCAATATATATAATTATAAGGGATTTGAACTCTGACTTTTAAGCTCCGTACGTCTATCTAATTCATCTTATACAACCGATACACATGACCACATACATGTAAAAAAGACAAATCTCTAATGTATGTATTTCATGCTGAATCAGCACCCGTCAGTTGGGCGAGATCACCATCTCCCACACTGATATACATTAGTGCTCAATCTATATTAAGATAGAAAATCTTCACATTTTAATGGACAAACTTCAATCTTCTCTACTCTCCAACTCTTCAGCCATTTGTCATTGAAAATCCGAGGATGAAATGCTCAAAACCCCTTGTTGATGCCAATATTCTTGTCAGAGTCATGTTGACCTTAAGTCAGTCTGATCCCTCACACATAGGACTTTAATATGTCAATTTAATTACAGAAGAGGGATGGCAGAATATAGGCTGAATATGTAATATTTAAATATATGTATACTATCTGTACTAAATTTAATGTAATTATAAGGTACTCAGGCTTTCAAGCTCCCTACATTTATTCAATTCATCTTAAACAATCGATACACATGACCACATGTATGTGGTCATGTGTATTGGTTGTATAAGATAGATTGGATAGATGTACGGAGCTTGAAATTCTGAGTTCAAGTCCCTTATACTTACATTAAATTTAGTATAGACAATATATACATATTTAAATATTATATTATATGTGGGGGGTTATATTCTTTCTGATTGTCATTAAATAATGTAGTCACTAAACTCTAGTATGCTGTTCTTAATACACTCTTTTATGATTAATTTATCAATGAATATATAAATATTTTTATTTGAAAATCAGAACGTTTGCAATTTTATATTAAAAAGTTGATTAAAAATGGTAACGGTTTAAATTCTGGTTCAAGGTTACATAATTTTAATTTGATATACAAATACGTTGTTAAAATACATTTCGTCTTTTTGAAAAAGTTGACTATATTAAAAAATCATTTATTTACTGACAACTCTGTATGAAGTATAAAATCAAAATGTTCTCAATTCTACATCTCTTTAAAATAAAAACGGGGGAGGAAGGTAAAGCAATTATTTCTATATATTAGTTAATTATTGAAAAAACTTACAAAAAAGTGTATTTTATTATACTTTTTTCCACTTAATTATGCAAAAATTTTAAATAAATATAATTAGGAAATGGATTTAAAACTATTTAATTTACTTCATTAATTTTTTTTAAAGCAATATACTTAAAAAAGTTTTAAATATTTCTCTTTTAACTTTCTGCCACTTGCCAGTGCAAAACTTTTTTGTAATCAAACAAATATAGTAATGATTTTAAATTTATTTTTTTATTAAATTATTGTTTTAAGGAATATTCTCTAATGAATTATATTTAACTTGTGTTATTAATTTCTAAATATTATCCATTTTACCAATATAATTTTAATCCCGTGTTTGAGTGACTTTGTGCATTTTGAACATTTTCTGAGTTTTAATTTTGAACTCATGTTTTTAAAATAATGGTAGTGAACCTATACTTCAAATTTTTATTTTAGAAATATGAGTTTGTTGAATAAATTGCATTTACATTTTAATACTACAGCATATGTGCTTGTTTTATTTTGCTTGTCACTAAACATTTTTTTTTCTTTGTAATTATTGATAATATGCATTTACCAAATTCTGACTTTTTAAAATATTTATAAGTATGTTTTTTTAATTATTTAAAGCCATTGTCTTTTGTCGTACTATTTAAAAATATTTTACTACTTCATCTCTATGATAGATTGAAAGTTTTGATAGGTCATAGAATATTAATGCTTAGTTTACTACATAAGTATTTATTTAGAGTAGTAGAACCTTTAAAAATTATTTAGGCCACTGCACTTTAAAATCTATATCATACATACACATGTATATAATTATTGTGACAGTCATTAAGCATAATAAAATATATATATAACTGGATTCCAATTTTAGAAATATAATACTATTTTCCAAGTGGAGGAATCAATATAGTTACAGTTTTTGGGATGATTAGGATTTAATTTCATGGTTTATTTCATTTGTCCCACTTTTATCCTTCTCATTACCACTTCTGGATTTAGAATTAATATCTTTTTGTTTAGATTATTTTCATGAATCTAGTACAAATTGACTCTTATTGGGGTGTAATCTTGCCATGATCATACTAGATAATATCTGTGCCAGGTTGCGATTTGCATAAGATTTTTATTACTGTTCACTGTTACAAACAAATAAATCAAATATTCCAAAGAATTCATAAAATAAAATCAAGGAGTTTTATTTACAAAATAAACACAAATTAATAATAAATAATATTATCTAAATTCAACTTTAATACATTAACTTTATTAAATACAAAAAGAAAAAATTATGTTTTATCTTTTTAAAATGAAATTAATTTATGTATTATTTAATTACTTGAATATATGTTTAACTTGAGTCTTTTAATATAATTATCTATGTATGTTCTGTGTGATAAATTAATGATGCTCAACAGTTTTTATTTTGAATTAAAAATCTGAAATAGCCTAGATTCATACCTATTTGTATGAATAAGAACTTTAGCAAGAGAATAATTTAAGAAAAGGAGAGCCAAAACTAACTTTTCATGTAATCAATCAATGAAAAATTATAATATTTTATTCATTAATTTCAAATGACCGTTTGCTAATGATATAGAGCAATTATAATTGAATCTTCATTCTGAAATTCTTCTGTCCATTGTTTTCATTATTGTCACTTTTTATAATCTTTCAACTGTCATTCCCTATCAGAATTCAATAAATTGGAATTGATTTAATAGAAATATATATTTACAAATAAAATACATTTTTAGAAAAAGCATATTAGAAGAATATTTGCCATTATATTCGTGTATCAGAATCCAATAAGCTGTAAAACATCATGAAAAATGAAAAAAAAAGTGTAATATAAAAGCAACCATAGATTGACATTTTAAAGAAAATACAAATGGAACAAACGCTATGAATCCAACTGGCATGAGAGTGAAGTTAAGAACCCTGTAATAAATATTTAATTTTGAATGCATGTGACCTGAAAGTAAATCCAGAAACCAGAAAAACTGAATTGTTGTGCATTAAATAAGCTTGAAACTATATAAAATCAAGATCAGTATATATGAACTCGAGGTAAATATCCTAAAGAAAAAATAAATATTATCACAAAATCAAGTAATGAACTGGGTAATGGTATTCTGGCCTAAAAGGGTATATTCAATTGTATTATATCTGTAATTTTTATTATTATTATTTACAGGCATGTATTGTGCAAATATGATTGCTATATAAATATACAGGGTTAATTAAACTATAAGAAACATAAAATTATTTTGTTTAATTCTCTATAGTGTAACATTCTTGCATAAATGTTAGATGTAATTGCAATACTGAGATAATTTTTTTCATTTGGATTAGAGATAGGAAATTATGTATTCATTGAATCTATAAAATTGATTATCCTATAGTCAGTACGGTGTTCATCTGATCCAGTTGCAGATAAAAGGAAGGGTAATCTCAAAAGTCCTATGGACATTCTTTATGATAGTGGTTACACTCTAGATTTTATTTTAATAGCAAATCTATTATAATTAATTTTTTTTTATAGTGAATGTAGATGAAACCTTTGTATGATATGAACTGATTTTATGGGAATGATGACAAAATTTGGTTGGTGTTAGTGTTTAAAATCAATAGTGAAAATCCAATATTATCATCATGAGCAGTCACAGGGTTCATCTTCTAGATATATCTAGTTTGATCACTTATAGCACCCATTAACTTTAGTGTGTGAAATTCATATTTATTACAGTAAATGTTACAGGAGGCTGCATGGAATAGGACTCCACACGGAATCCTGTTAAAATAAAATATTTTTTATACATGCATCTCTAATTACTTACTAAGTAAATTTTTGGACATTATTACTTTAAAACCTTATGCCACCACAACTGTTTTAGACAATAATGTTTGTATGCTTACTTTAATGTCTGTGAAATAGTTGTTTCATTATACATAATATCGATGTGATCAATGTTGTATGTATAAAAAAGTTTAAATTTTATTTAAACTAGACAATACAGGCTAGTAATTATACAATGTTTCAAGTACTATTATTCACCATTCTTCTTCAGGTTTTGCTGGCCTGACCAATAAAGTATTCACATAGGAGTTGTACTCGCATCTTTAAATTATCGAACATCAAATTTAAGGGAAACACTGTAACTAATTGAGCTTCTGTCAAAGACAACAGATAGTAAAAATTTTATATATTTATATATGAGAGTTGGTTCAAATCCTCCTGAGTCCTTCAATTTTTTTTCCCCACAAGCAAGGTTAATTAGAGGCTTTTTAAAAATATTTTTCTAAGAGCAAGATTAATTAGAGGCTGCCATACATTGTGTATTGTCATATGGGCAGTTTTTTTGAATTTTTTTTTTGCACCTTTTCTTCTATCCAATATTTTTGTTTATATGACAATAACCCTATAAGGCAACCTAATGTAGCAATACACAATATATGAAAGCCTCTAATTAACTTTGCTCTTAGAAAAAAAAATTAAAAAAGGCTCTAATTAACCTTGCTTTTGGCAAAATAAATTGAAGGACTCAGGAGAATTTGAACCAACCCTCAGGTATAAATATATGAAATTTCTGCTATCTGTTGCCTTTGACATAATAGCTGGATTTGGTTAGAGAGTTTGTCTTAACTTTGATATTTGAGAATTCAAAGATATGAGTTCAACTTCTATGTGAATACTGTCACTGGTCAGGCCAGCAACATCTGAAGGAAAATGATGAATAATATTACTCAAAACATTTGTGTAATTACTAACCTATATTGTGTATTTGTGTGTTATTAGTATTTGAAAGTCTAAATAAAGTTTAAAATTTTCTAAATAGTTCAACATATTATCACATCTTATCACATACCTTCAGGCCAATACTAAGGACTTGATATGGACGAGAAAGGATTATTCCTAAAGGTTTGTAATTTAAACTTCCTATTTTCTTCAAGAGGGCTGAGAAGATTATTCAGAAAGTGAATGAAGCCTTATTGAGAAAATGAATAAAGGTTCACTGGTTTTCCAAGTATCAACCTTTGCATTTTTTAAGAAGTAGAAAGGGATTATTCCTAAAGGTTTGCAATTATAGCCTATTTAGAAAATGAGAGGCTTTATTGAGAAAATGAATAAATGTTCAACAATTTTGCAAGTATCAAACCTTGCATTTTTTAGAAGTTGAAAGGGATTATTCTTAAGGGTTTGCTATTAAAGCTTTCTATTTTCTCCAAGAGAACTGAGAAGATTATTCGGAGAGCGAATGAGGTCTTATTGAGAGAAAGAATAAATGTTCAACGGTTTTCCAAATATCAAACTTTGTATTCTATTAGAATTGTTTTCTAAAAATAAACTTATAGATGAAGATTTCTCAAGAATTTGTCAAGCAGTGAAAAGATTATATTGTAAATTACATGGAAGAATAAAAGAATGTCAGAAGAAGTAGATTGTAAATCTACATAAGCAAGTCAAAAGTCATAGTGCAACCAATCTATCAGCTTTGTCAGTGAAGAATCTTGGTTCTAAACACCTTACTGATACTGAATTATTTGTTCTTGTACTTTGCCATTACATCATCTATGCAGTCACTGACGAAGTTACCCCAAAAATTGCCTTTGGAAGAAGCAGCAGAATTATACTGGAGAGTTAAAAGGACACTTGAGAAGCGTAAGTCAAAGATTTTATGTGATGTGAGGAAAGTTATTAAATCATTCAACAGGATACCTCTATAATTATTTTTCCTGCTAACAAAGTTAATACTATAGTTATAATGGATAAAACTGACTATGATAATGAAGTACAATTCCTCACAAGAGTTCAATACAAAAATGTAGGAAGAAAATGCATTAAAACTCAACCAAGTGCATAATGCATTATTAATTATTTGATGAAAATTACAACTTTACAGAATGTGGAGATATACCAGAAAGAATATCATAGAGATCTGCAATTTGATAGCATAATATATCAAATAAAAGATCAATGGATAAGCATGTAATATAAATGCACATAGTTGTGGACATCCAAAATTCACCTTAAACTTTTGTGAGCCACTTTTATTGGAATTAGAATGGCTATCCTTATTTATGAATGGTTTCTCCAAATATATTTTTCTTTATTACTGAATTTTTGAAAAGCTTATAAATTTTTTTTGATCGGAAATAAAAGTGCTATCAAAGACTCAGAAAAAAAAAAGTATAGTAGAAAAAAGAATTGTCATTTAGTATTTATGTCTCTGATTAGAATGTATTTAATACTGACTGTGAAATAATCTATTATTGTAAAAAAAATATGAAGAAACACCAACTCTTTATTTACTAATAATTTTTATTAGTCATTCATTAGACTAGAGATTATCCAATAATGAATAATATTTCTGTAGTGTTATTTTAACTAAATCTCTCTCATGCAAGATAGGGATTGGTTTTTATCCACTTTTAACACCATGTGGAGGGATGTAATCATAAACATATGACCAAAGACATGTTTATGATTACATTCCTCCACAAGATGTTGAATAGAAATCAGTCCCTACGTTGCAGAGAATTGTTTAGTAAAAAGAACACTAGAGAAATATTATTCATTATGGATAATCTCTAGTTTAATGAATGACTAATAAAATATATTAATATACTTTCATTAAGTGATTTGGGTCATAGTTGTGCGGGCAGCATATTTGGCACATCAATTAAACCGTAATAATTTGCTATATATATATACTGAACAATGATAACGGTATGTGTAATAGATTATGGTCTGGGCCAACTGATAGTTCACAACGAAAACTGCTTCTTAGGGAGCATAGGTCTTTTTCACATGTCTTTGGTCATATGTTTATGATAATATCCCTGTTAAAATTGGATAGAAACAAATTCCTCCTACCTTGCGTTAGCGTGGTGTAATGAAAATAACAACACAGAAATATCATTCATTATTGCCACCTCTTTATGTATTCGTGTTTCAAAAATTGCCTATCATCTTTACTTTTTATAGATATATATATTTTGTATGTATATTTTAATATTTAGTGCATTGTCATTTAAATTTTTATATTTGAAATAAATATTTAATTTTTTATTGCCTGTTTTTTATATATTGATAAGATGAACTAATTGTGTGTGATAAACAGATAAGCAATTTTTGATTTTTTTCTCCTTTTTAAAATTTTTTTGATTTTTTTATTATCTGTCAAAGCATCGGCCGGGAAGCGAACCCGGGCAACTGCTTGTAAGGCGGCTGTGTTTACCACTCGACCACCAACGCTAGACTAAATTTTTTTTTATGTGATGAAATATTGTTTTCTGATACGTAGCTAATTTTAATATCCGCTGTAGCAATTGTTTGATTTCTTTAGTGGAAATATTTTCATAGATCTGCAAGAAGAGAGTAGTAATACTTATTGACGGATAAATTCATACTTTAGTGCACTAAAACAAACCTACGATATATATGTTCATCATTAGGGTCCTTCTGTAACGAATGAAAAAAAAAAATATAATTCTGAAAGCTTATTTATAATTTCTGTATCTGTAAGTAAGCTGTACTCTTAATATTTTTTGTTGTAAAAGATTACTTCTATTTTGGGTAAAATGAAAATGTATTGGATCTAAAAAAGAATTTCATTAATCCATCTGTCTCATCCTATTAGTGAAAGCAGTTGCAAATTAATCTGATAACATCTGAAAGACTTTTCTTCTTGTTCTATTTTAGTAGGTGGGCTAAAAGACTAAATGATTTTTTTTTTGAAGGCGGGCTTTAGCAGAGATAGATCATCTTTAAAGTTGCACAATCCACAAATTAGCAAAACCGATGTAACATTTATCTAACAACAAACCCATGACCTAAAGTAATGATTAGTCTTTCACTTACCGAAAACCACTCCTTCATAAAGCTAATTAAAATCAACTTTTTTTTTTCCAGACAATAACTCTTAATGTTTTTTTTTTGTAAAGAAGTTTACCGTTTCGTATTTAGTTTAGTTTTAAAAGTTTCCAAAATATTTTTTTTATATATATAAGTAGACTTTATTAGTAACAAAATATTTACAAGAATTAGTATATTTACATTAAGAGCTTTTTACATTTTTATTTTAAAAAAATGTTTTTTTTTTTTTTTTTTTACATTGCTTAGGAGGTTTTTAGAATACAGTGAATTGGAACAAGATGATTTCTGCATTAATGATTATTGCATTAATGAGCAGCTAAGAAATATATTGCTTTGCCATATTTTTTTTTGTGACATTACTGGGTATATATTTTTGAGCATATGTTATGCCATTCTTTGTTATTATTTTTTTTAGTACATTGTATTTTTTGTTGTCAAAGATTACAGCACAATGGGCAAGTCATATTGTTCTGAGAGTGTGAATGATTACAAAGGCATTGAATGGTTTTAATTTCTTTATATTGTTTTTGAGCATATTTTTTTAATTAATTGTGTCTTTGTGGAATACAAAGCGACGTAAGGGTGAAAAGTATGGACATGCCTCAATGATATGGAATGTATTTTCCGGAAGTGCATTGCATAGTATACAAGTAGGATCTATGTTTAGTTTAAAGTGCTTTATGAGAAATAACTTTGTTGGTATTATATCATCAAGTAGCAGATTATGCAGGAATTTTAGCCATGAGTGAGGCACGCATAAATTTTGAAATTTAGTCAGTGTTCTGGCATCAGATAGTGTTGACCCAAGTTGCCTATTGGGGTAAATGATTTTTTTTAGATCTTTGTATGATAAACCGATTAAAGTATTAATGTTATAATTGTTCAGTAAATCAGCATGCTCAATGGCATGATCAGTGAAAAAGTGGCAATTCGCAGATGGAGTAATAGCAAATAGTAGTAGAGGTGGAGTTGTCTTTAGGAAGGGGTTAATAGTGGTTACAATGTACATCTTAGTTCTAATGTATGATGCAAATGATGAGCTATTAGGTTAAGCCCACCCTTGCATATTGGGAAACAAGTATTTTCGATTGGTAGAAGTTGTGATGTTGATCCCCATATATATGTTTTTGTTATTCTCATGAAATACTTAATAGCTTTTTTTTTGGAGATGCATCCAAGGGCTGTAATAGGCATTGATCATGTGAACTTTCATTATAGGATATAGCAATTTTGAGTTGAAGGACTTTTATTTTTGTATCAAATTTGTCTATGACAAGAAGATTTAAGTGATGACTTAGTTGTGTTTTTGAAAGATTAATAGATTTGCTAATAAAGGAAGAATATGTACCTGTGAAGAGTGATGGAAGACTGCGACCAGTAGCTGTTTGCCATAAGAATGATTTGTTGATTTGTATTGTGGATCCTGTTATAGTTTCAAACTTCTTCAGTTTATGAAGTATCATAGATATATTTTGCAGGTCCCTGAATATTATCAAAACACCATCATATGATATGATCTTAACGGTTGTGCCTAGGTGTGGAAGGAAAATACCATCTATACATTGCACTATGTCCTTAGTAATGATGCAAGTGGGGAGCCTTATGGGATGCCTCTACTTGGCTTAAAGGGTTGAGAGAGTCTCATGTAATTTTTAAGTTTAATTGTTCTATTGTTAAGATATCTGCAACAAGGTGTGAGTGATTTGATAGCATTTGATTTAGTACAGAGAATAAGAAGTTCCAGTCTACGATGTCAAAGGCTGCTTTGAAGTCTATCTGGCATACTACAAATTAATTAAAATGTATTCTAAACAAGAGAATATATCATTATTAATAAATACTGTTTAAAATCTAATGGTAAAGTACTGAAAAAAAAGTCTTTAATAATTTTTAATTTATTACTTTTAAATGTTGTATTTGATTGAATACAAGTACAATTTATATACTTGGAGTTTTAGATGTAAATTCTAAGGGACTTGAATACAGACTTTCAAGCTCCCTTCAGTTATTCATTTTATTTCATACAACCGATGCACATGACCACACATGTGAAAAAGATAAATGACCTACATATCTCCAATATACGTATTTCGTGCTGAGTCAACTAATCAGTGCTGGTTCAGCACGAAATACCAGTATTTGGAGAACATTTATCTTTTTCACATGTGTGTAATCATGTGTATCGGTTGTATGAGATAAAGCGAATAGCTGAAGGGAGCTTGAAAGTTTGTGTTCAAGTCCCTTACAATTTATTTCTAAATATTTTATAAGTAAGTATTAGATTTCTCTCTTTTTTTTTAAAAAAAACAACAACTATGTATTATTTAACAATTTTAAAATGATTTATGAGAAAAATATTAGTTAAAAACTATAATAATAATAAAAAAAGAAAACTGCTCCTTATATATTTTTGTATCTGTTCTCCAGAATAATTAAACACATACACAATCAAAGAAATGCATTCTAAGATTGGATAGTAATATCTTTTCCTTATTTATACTATATATAATAAGTCCTTATTGCTGAATTCTAGCTACTGATAAGTTTCATTACATGATCACCATTTCTTCTCACTGACGAAGGTCACAAGCCAGAAACTAGTCTGGGGATATTGAATGAATAGGCACTAGATTGGGGATTTTATGCACAAACCTTCTGGCATCCATTGATTACTCTGGCTTGCACTGAGTGGCAATATGTATAGAGAGTTTTACATGTTTTAATAAAATTTCATTACTGGCAGATAGTTTATTTAAGCAGTAGATTCTGTTGATGGTTTTTGTAAGTGGTAATAATTAAGATAAGAGCAATCATGGGTTCAGCATTCTTGAGAATATGACATTATCTTCACCAATAATGAAAAAAATGAAATATATTGGTAGCCACTAGCTTAGCATTCATCTGATCAGTCTAAATTAGTCTGAAGCTTTTATTAGATATTTATTTACTGATCATTATCAGATGACTAGCTGATTGGTTGAAGACCACTTACATGAAAGTATATTTTTATAAAAAAGTTTCAAAGTTCACTCATGGACATGAAAATGTTCTAATCACTTTATAATAAGAAAAATGTTTTAATCAGAATTTATAATCTTTGGAAGAGTCTAGTAACATCATATGAAGCACTCTACAGTCTTCTTCCATATTTCTCAGTTTATGAGTTATATATAAGGTTTTATGGATCTGTGGGCATTGGAAGTGAATAAATGGATGATGATCTTTCATTTTTTATCCAATGACAAGTTATTTTTTATAGTGTTGGGGGAGGGGTTTCCTCATATATTCATAATATGTCAATATTTGTCCTCTAACTAAAACTGTCTGTCACTCCCTTGTTATAGGCATTCCAAGAAATTAGAAGCATTCTTCTATACATAACATCCTAAACATATCTATCATTTTCTTTTTTTTACCTGCCTTTATGAATGTCTGTTTTAGTAATGGAAAGTGTAATTGGAAAAATGAGATTTTTAATCATTTTTAATTTTTTGACTTTTGCTATTGTAATTTTTCAGCATATTTCCAGATCCTAATGGCTATTATTGACTATAATGGAATTCACGTATTTAAATTTAAGTTCATTGCAAATTTGGAATATTTGTGTAGGAAAATTGTTAATAACAAATTGTGACTGATTTTTAGTGTTTATTTTAAGTCTTACTGTTTACTTTTTTCTGATAATCTTATCCATGAAAATTGTTAGCTTTCTTCATCAGCAACGAAATACTACATATCTTCACTATATCACAAATTATTTATTCATCCTCATTTTTTATTTATCATGCTATTGCAAGCTTCAATTTATCAAAAGCTTTTTTTTTTTGTAGTCACAACAGTACTTATGTATGTTAATAGTATGTGATACTATTATTTTAGATTTGATCATTATTTAAAAACTTTCGTCAAAGAAAGTCAATATGTTTTAAAGTTTGTTTTTGAGTCAGTAATTTTTATGTATAGAAAACTTTTAATTCAGCTCAATAAATGAATAGTTATTATTAATACTAAAATTATGTCAGTACATTTTTAAATGTCTAGCAATTGTTATTTAGAAATTTCAATATCTTCCATATGGATTATATTAAATTTTTTGACCTTCATATCATCACCATCCCATTTGCAAATAAGTGCTTAACACTTCAACTCCAAAAGATGATAGAAATACATGTAAGAAATAACATATTAATAGATAAGTTTTGCAATCCCTATACAAATTAATTTCTGAATTCCAAATGCAGTCATATATTCATTCTACTTATTGTAATATTTTGTGATATTGGCTTTTAATTTTTCCTGCAGCAACCTTTTCTTTCTGGAAGATTCTGATACATTGTCTTATTGTAACTTTCCATTGTTTTTTATCCGCAGACATATCTTTCCAGTGATAGAATTCAAAACTATACTTTAGATTATTCTCATGGTAATTCTTTTAATTAATGCATAAGAGTTGTGTCTCACATAAAATGACATTTAAAGTCATCATAAAATATTTTTTAGGTCATGTGTTATTGTTTATTTATTTCACCTGTCTAATCCAACAAAGTTGTAATTTATAATTATAAATTCTTGTAGTATTACATTCAGCAAGTTCAAAAACATATTGACTTCTTTTATGATCTTTCTATCACATTTTGACAATTTTATGGGAATCATGCTAAATGATTTTTCCATATGCATTTTTGTGATATTGATAGGGGAGTTCAAGTTTCTCTTGCAATAAATTATAATAAAGAACAACTTTATATATCTAATATAATTGCAATAGTTATATTACTGCAATAAGTAACCTATCTTTTAACTTGTTAAAACCAGCAGCAGCACTTTAAAGTCTGTGTTGCAACTCACCATTTAAGTCTGCCTAAAATGTTACAAATATATTTAAATTGGTTCACATTTTTAAGTTGATAATTATCCCAGAACAAACATTATTGAAGATTTATTTTCCATTATTAGTAATTGGGGATCATATATCTTTTTTGAATGTGTGTGGTCATGTGAATTGGTTGCTTAAGATAGAGTAGAGGATGAAGAGACTGGAAAATCCTGAGTTCAAATCCCTCTAATTACATACATGAAACATTCAATATAAGCAAATTACATATACTCTTAGAATTTTCATTATTAGCTGATCAAGAAAGTGAGTTTTTTGAACAATAATTACTAAACTAAAATTTTTATACATTGCATTCAAATCATTGTAGAATGTTTTTTCAAAATAGTAAGGGAAGCCCAGTCACTAGTAATTTTTTTATTATTTAATTTTGTATCAAATATGTATCACATCTTGATGATCCCTATAAATAGGTCCAAAGAGCACTATTATACAAATCAAAAACTAAGCAGGAGCTAATATACTTGCTTGATTAACACTTCATTTTAAATGTCTCAGATTTATCACTTATAATAAGAATGAACTTTGATGAATAGCCAATTAATTTTAACAGAGCCACACACCTGTTTATTTTAGTTAGATCAAATACCTTGACCAAATTAATGAAAACAGTATATAAATCACTCCTTTATTCCTGGCATGTTTTTCTCATTTATCTGGCAACAAAAATATATTTATAGTACCTGATTATCTAAAACTATATTAACTTTTTGATAATTATTTAGCTATGATTGAAAACCACCTATTCAATAAAATATTGAAAATACCTTTATTAAAGTGGACAACAATTTTCTTGATATCAGATGGCTCAACTTTATAAATCAATTTCTTCTTAATTTTTTATATTATTTTTGTCATTGGTACATCATCACATATTTTAGCTCTCAATGGCTACAACTAGTACGCAGTACTATTATAAATTTTCAAATGCCTTAGTTTCATAGAATTTTTGAAATTGAACAGGTGTTCATCTCAGTATCTTCTTAGGCATGCCTTTATTTTATATATATATAAAAACAAATTAATTTGAATTTAGTGTGTATAGTAAAAGTTTTATGCCTGTTTTTTTTTTTTTTTTCAGTATTAGCAGTATTTCATTCTGTTTGTAGTCTAAAAGTTTGTAATTTTTCTCAATGTTTTGAAAATTAGGGCTATTTTTTTTTTACTATTTTTTCAGAGAAATATTATCATACTTGTTATAAATAATTCTTACAATAATTAAAAGCAAATTTATTTTATTATAATAATCAATTGCACAAAACAATCAACTGATTCATGTAGAAGTTATTCTAAGCAAATGTATTTTTATTTCATTTTATTTTTTGATTTTATGGTTATATTAAAAATTTTTTATCCAATAATCTGGAATAATTGATGAGTACTGGTTCAGCATGAAATATGTATATTGGAGATTATTTATCTTTTTCACATGTGTGTTGTATAAGATAAGAGTGGATAGCTGAAGGCAGCTTGAAAATCTGTGTTCAAATCCTATTATAAATAATACTTGTAATAAATAAAAATCAAAATTGAAATGATAATTATATAAAATGAATATTTTTTTAAGAACAATATGATATACTGCTTATAATATTTACATTACAAAACTGGATTGTAACTATTGCAGATTAAAAATTCTTCATTATTAATCAGATGATCAACTTGAGGTAATTTAAATAGTCTAATTCATTTTAACTAGAAAGTGAATTTAGATGTTGAGTACGTTGTAAACTCCAATGTTGTTCTGTTACCAATTTAATAGGATAAAAGATAGATTATTTCATCACAGTGAAGTTAAGCTGATTGTATGGAAGTGGGGTTTGAACTCTTTCAGTGTAAAAAAATCATTAGAAACATTTCAATTAAGAAAGATATGCAAAGGTTTAAAAATATGATGGCAAGATTGTAAAACCAATCAGTAGGATTCTTCAATTTTTTGGATATGATACTATAACATAGTTTTGTGAACCACATTTTTATTCTCAATAGAAAGAAATGAGTAATACATGAATTAAAAAAAACAATTATTGGAAATTTGGACTTGATTTTTATGGAAGAGGAAGACCCTACTTATGCTACAAAGTTTATCTCAAAGACATTCTAAAGAAGTTCGATACTGATTGTTTTCTTTATTGCTGAGAATGGAATAGGATGGAAAGCTACAAAGATGTGGTATAGAAGTCTTTCAAAAAGAAAAGTTTTGCTGTGGAGAAAATTAAAAGATGACATTATAATATGGAAGTATTAACAAAACTCATTTTTTATTTATTATTATTTTTGTTTGTTTTTTTCTTTTTGGAATTGGATTGAGGATTGTTGATTCTCATCTGCGTATGGAAGTTACCGATGCAGATGATAGCTGCATGACACCGATTAGTCGTTAAAAATTTTTTAGTGTCAGAGAGTGAATTATAGTTTTCACATATTGATGAGAAATTTTTTCTATAATCTTAAAAGACTTGTATCATCGCTATTGAGGCTGATTTCATTCCCATTAATCCTAATTGTTATTTGTGGTCTGCTGCGTAAACATGTTTTTATTTGTGAACGAGACTTGCATATATATTTTTTGTTGACATTTTTAGCTTTCAATATCTCGTTTCTAGCATGCTTGATGCATTTAATATATATACACACACACGTTTTGGTGTATATGCATGTGTGTATGTGCAATATTATTTTCAATCACTTTTATTATTGTTTGTGGGGTTTTTTTTTGTAATTTGTTTTTAATATTACATTTATTATATACTTACATAATGTGATTATTAAATACAAAAAAAGTAAAATATCTGGTTTAATTCACAATTGAACGGAAAAATAGTAGCTAATTAAGCAAAGATATATTTTTAGTATATATATATTTTTAATGTAAGCAGTATATCAACTTTATTAATTTTTTTATGCAATAGAATAAATGGAGACCGAAATTCCTCGTCTTACTTAAGATTCAAGCTTTAAGAGACATTTTAACTCCTCTGTCTCATTTACTCGCACAGAAGGGGGAGAAATGTGTGTCACACAAGCTTTACTCTGAAGAAACTCTCTGTAGAGCATATGATGTCAAGGGTATTTATTACCTTTTTCTTTGTCTAAATGCTACCTGTGCATCAACTAATGATGGTTTCTTAGTGTGCTGACCAACAGCTCTTTTTCTTGAAAATCCTGTCTCTTTGGATTCATGATTTATAGTCTAACTGATTTATGGTTCTCTCATGGACAACTGCATTGGAACAATTATTTGTGTGGGAGCATGCTTCCTTACATGCCTGTGAAAGAACCCCAATTCCATGAGCAATAATTTTTGAACATTTAAGAGCCTTGTTAGATAAATGTGGAGCATAAATCATCGTTAAGGCTGTTTGTAAAGCATATGTCAGAAACCACAGGATTTGAATGTACTTTACCTTTTCTACACTATGTGAAGACAAGGCCATAAAATAATTTGTTCTTCTTTATATGCAGGAGGGGGTAAGGTAGAACGAAGAAATGTATGGGATGGGAGCTTCGTGTAGTGACTAAGATTTTTTTTTTAAACGGATGATGCTGAGTTTTGTTCAATAAAAGAAAGTAAATAAGAAGCCATAGGATGGTATAAAATTATTACTCATAGTATATAGACTTATGGTGTTCTTTTTATTTTTAAAAGACAGAACACACAGGACGTGGAACATTATTTCTATTTAAAATAACTTCTTGACATATATACGTATACATACATCAATATTTATTGATATTTTTTTAGGAGAGTATGTAGAATAATAACAATACTATTTATGCGCATAATAAAAACGAAATTTTAGTATTATATCACATGAATATAGATTATTTATAGTTGGTAATATGTTTTAGTATTTAGTCTGTATTCATATATGAATACCAAAATATCGCGGTAAATACTTAAGGGTTAGAAGCGAAGCACAATCTCTGTTTAAAGGTAAGGCATATTAAATATGTGTAAAGTTTTATTTCAAGATCTGTTTAATATATTAATCAGCTGATATACCAAATTAATGTATGAATAGGTTTATGTAGAAGTAGTATAGATTAAACAAGTAAAATTTTTATTTTATAAAGTATATAAAATTTCTACAATTATAATACTTGAGCTACCATCATCAGCCACTCACAAACAAGTATTGCCATTACAACTCTAAAAAAAAAAAAAGTACACTGGGTGTGCGTTTTCATGATTACACAAACCAGTCTGTGAATTACAAATATATAGAACATTTTAGCCTATTCTGTTTATTTATTTTGGGAAGCTGTCTTTGAAATAATCTTTATAATATAAACTGGATTCTGCTTCTCCCATGAAAACTATGTCTAAGTTTGCCATAAAACACTGTAAGTGTGATTTTATAATAGTAGATTCATGACTATCATTCCAGAAAACCTAAGAATATTTGATTGGTCTTATGACCTTGCTATCTAATGTATAGAATTTTTTTAACATTTTTATATTATATTTATAGAGCATCTATCTCTCACTTCATAGAAGCTCTGTATACATATAATTTGGTTATTGTATTTTTATCATGGCAGTGAAATACTTTTTCAACTTGTTAAAAAGCAGAAACATATTGGAATTTGGGTGCCACCTTGACATCTAGATTCATTTTTTAGTTTAAAAGCTAGCTATTAAGAAATTTAAATTATCTCACATTTTCAAGATGGTAGCCATCTAAATTTATCACAGAATACCCTCTTCTTTGAAAGCTTATAACAGTTACTATAGGTTTTTTTTTTTTTTAGAAATTATACTTTAAAAAAAAAAAAAAAACCTAATAATTATTGTACCTTGACATATTTGTATAATATTGTTTATATTATATATTATTAAAAAAAGTTTAATGTATTGTATAAATTATCATTAAAAAAGCTTATTATATAGTATTATATACATGTATATTTGTGCAGTTTTGTGCATTCTTTCATGCAAGAATATATGTTATACATGAGAAAACAGACTTCATTATATGTTGACGGTAATAACAACAAGTTGGGTTTTATGCAGTTATTGCTATTTGAACAAATAATCTATGTACATAATATCAAAAACCTCTCAATACAAACTGCCCCCCCCCTCCGGATTTGCTACATTTTTATATTCATAAAAAGATTTCAATGTTCATAGTAGGTTTCTTTTATGTATGTATATATGGTAGCCACTCATAAGTGAATATCCATTCCAACTCCAAGAAAGAAGAAAAAAACTATTTTAGAAATAAGTTTTGTAATGACTATAAAACATCTGTGAAACACAAATAAGTTCACATTTAGAACATGCTAGTTAATTTTTCTGCCTGTTTGTTATTTTGCAATGCTGTTTTTTAATTTTTTCAGCAGAAAACTTTTTTTCTTAAGAATAGATGATTTTAAAGAATCAAATTGCAATTTTTTATTCAAGTAGATTTATGATTTGCTTCTGTTAAAAATGATTAATCTTTTCTTGGTAATCTGTTAATATGGGATTAGGTACCTCAAGGCCTATATAGTTTAATGCAGTAATAAGGTGTCAGAATCTGAAGCATAAAGTGTGCGTATATTGATTTCATCTTTTGTGCTTCTGGTCCACAAATTTTTATGAACTCATGAGCAATAAAACCATTTGATTATTTCTTTGTTTCCCCAAAGCCAGTATAAACTAAGGTGTATTACTCTTTAAATTCACACCACTATAATTGGAAATCATTTAAGAAAAGCTGACAAAACTCAATATACATCACCTGATCACCATTTCTTATGCTTTCTTATAACTGTTATTAAGACAGGAAAATCTCACTATACGTATTGCCACTCACTGCAAGCTAGAGTAATCAATGGATGCCATAAGGCTTGTGCATTAAAGAACCAAAGACACCAAAATGAATAGGTACTGGACTGAGTTCGGACCTATATGACTATATAAGCTACTAAGCTTGGATTGAAAATATTATGGGGTTTTCAATTTAAGACTCATAGTTTTGTAGTTAAGTAGAGATAAAAGGTGGCTGTTGAAGGGTTGCATTAGATCCTAAGATCTAGGTGCAGTGCTCTCAGATCCAAGACTCATCACTGACAAAGGCCACAAGCCAGAAACTAGTCTGGGGATATTGGATGAGTAGGTACTAGATAGGGATTTTATGCACAAGCCTTCTGGCATCCATTGATACTCTTATTGCAATGAGTGGCAATACGTATAGTGAGTTTTGCCTGTTTTAAAAATCAATATACTGCATATCTTGAAATAAATATTTATCGAATCCCAATCTTCATTTCTAGCTGTGATAAATTTAACAATTTTGTGATAACAATTCCTTATTTGCAAAGATTCAATTATTAACAATTTAAAGAAAATATAGAGAAATTATGAAAGAAAACACATTTTACAAGAGCCAATCTCAAATTGTGATTTCTTTTATGCAGACTTTGTGGTTATGGAACATCTGCAAAAGAATTACCAAAGGCACTTGCAACAAAATTTTTAGCTTTATATATTAAAATCTAAATTGAAAACTTATGGAAGCAAGAAAAACATCCTTAGAATAAAATTATAATTTTTTTCTTTCACATTGTTACTCTAATTTAAATCTAATAAAGTAAGTTGATATTGAGGAATTATAACTTGTATTGACATTCCTAAATCAGATTCCAGGTGTTGAATAGTACACAGTTTTAGTACACTTAAAATTTAAAGCCAAAATCCCTGGTTGGAAAAAAATATTTATGCATTATTGCTACATAAATTACTCCAAAACAGTGGATTGAAATTTCTAGATTCTGTCAGTTTTAATGATAACAATGATTCCAAAAAAAAGAAAGCCATTGTTAATTTTCATTACTATGTGTCTTTTTTTATAAGCTCTCTGAAACAATGATGTTATTATGAATTATATCAATAGTTGAAAAAAAAAAAAGAGATTGGATTTAAATCACAACAAAGTTCTGTTTTTAATTGCTTGAATTGAAAGTGACTTTGGGGTTTAAAACAGTTGCTACTTTTATTGTTCAAACACCAGCTTATGTCTCTCTTTGAAAAGTGATTTTTCTAAAAGCCTATAAAAAAGTAGCAGGTCATTTTTTTTTTTTTGTTAAACTCTATTGTAATTTTACAGATTTGTCTTTATAAGATTTAGTTGTTTCACTTATTTTATAAAATAAATTTAACAATATTTTTTCAGAAACAGACTGTAGGAAATTTATTTATGCTGATATCATTGTTTTTGATTTCATAAAAGAGATTCTTCCTGGAGATAAAAATTTTTTTATTTTTTAATATGGATATGAAAAGATTATCTTTAATTCTACAAAAACAAAATGTTCAACTTATTATAAAAACAACATTGAAATAACTCACAAACTGAACATAATTTTCAGAAATTACAGACTGAAACATAATTATATTTATGCTATTTAGGAGTTATCTTGGATTATTGCTTAACTTGATGGAAAATAATTCCTGGAAATGATCTTTGAAATCTGGTTGGAATTACTGACAATTGCAGTGCAAGTACTTTACATATATTTTCTTTAGCATCAGCATATTTTATTGGGAAATAATGTCTCTATTTGTAAAAAGCACCTACATTAAACTTCTGGGTACACAATTTAAATATTATGATGTGAAATATTGCAGACTGAAGTTTACATTATTGCAATGGTTGCCTATAGTTTAATCTTTGATTCAAAACATAATTTCATTTTCTAAGACACACCTCAAAGTGAGATAATTGTGTTTTTAAATATTCTTTCAAGAAATATATCAAACATTTGGAATGGACTTTCTGTGAGGCTCAAAACAAAACTGGCTGGATTCAGTCTTTTTAAATCTTCTAATAGTTTCATTAAAAGGTTAACAAATACCCTTTGCCACTATATTTACCTACTTAAGAAATGGAGTTTAAAGGTCTATGGCTTTTGCTATTGGACATACACATTATTGAAGATAAAAAAAAGTATTATTATTAACAAAAAGTTTTGATACACACATTTATTTAATTTTATTATATGTTCATGCTTGTATACAGTGCAGTCATTATTGAAGTCTTTATTAGAAATATAACATTTCATTTAAAAAATCGTTTTATTAGTCTTTATTGACCAAAAAAAAAAAAAATAGACTAAAATAAATGAGAAAATATATGCCATATTAATTAAAGTATAATTTTGTTTTATATATATATGTTCAAAAGATGGCGCTATACCAAAACCGCCGAACAAGTGTAAGATTTGTTTACATAAACGAAAAAAGAGTCAGAAATTAACTACCTCTTTCATTTGCTCACCCCCAGATCAGCTGATTTCAAGCTGGTTTGCTCTCCTCAGTGGGGGATAGAGTATAGAAACTAGATCTAAAACACTAACTCTCAAGTGTTTATGCAAAACGTTTCTATCAGATTGCAAGCGTGAATTTTTCAGACCGGTAAAGTCTTCAAACTCAGCCTAGCAAGCCAGATATTTATATGGGTCTGATCTCAGTTCAGAATCACCATATAATCAAAGTCTCTGCAATATATATCATTGCAAGAAAACTTTAAAGGTACATTTATGAAAAACAAAAACAAGTTAATCACGTAACCTGCTATCACTTGTTATTTATGTTCAAAAGATGGCGCTATACCAAAACCGCCGAACAAGTGTAAGATTTGTTTACATAAACGAAAAAAGAGTCAGAAATTAACTACCTCTTTCATTTGCTCACCCCCAGATCAGCTGATTTCAAGCTGGTTTGCTCTCCTCAGTGGGGGATAGAGTATAGAAACTAGATCTAAAACACTGACTCTCAAGTGTTTATGCAAAACGTTTCTATCAGATTGCAAGCATGAATTTTTCAGACCGGTAAAGTCTTCAAACTCAGCCTAGCAAGCCAGATATTTATATGGGTCTGATCTCAGTTCAGAATCACCATATAATCAAAGTCTCTGCAATATATATCATTGCAAGAAAACTTTAAAGGTACATTTATGAAAAACAAAAACAAGTTAATCACGTAACCTGCTATCACTTGTTATTTGCTAGGCTGAGTTTGAAGACTTTACCGGTCTGAAAAATTCACGCTTGCAATCTGATAGAAACGTTTTGCATAAACACTTGAGAGTCAGTGTTTTAGATCTAGTTTCTATACTCTATCCCCCACTGAGGAGAGCAAACCAGCTTGAAATCAGCTGATCTGGGGGTGAGCAAATGAAAGAGGTAGTTAATTTCTGACTCTTTTTTCGTTTATGTAAACAAATCTTACACTTGTTCGGCGGTTTTGGTATAGCGCCATCTTTTGAACATAAATAACAAGTGATAGCAGGTTACGTGATTAACTTGTTTTTGTTTTTCATATATATATATATATTATGTGATTACAATGACTGTTCACTTCACTTTAAGTAATAAGGCTATTGCATTTTTTAATTTAATAAAAACAAAGTAACTGCACTGTTATTTATCAACAAATGGATTGTAGGTTATATTTTCATAACAGTAAGGGGGTTCTTGATTAATTTGCTAATTTATTTGTTAGTGGCCAACAGACTCATAATTTTTTAAAAAAGACATTTAAATTTATGATATATTTTGAATTTGTGATATTAAAATAAATATTTTATCAGATGAAACCATTAATTGTTCATTTTTTAAATTCAAGATTATGATTTATGATCAATTTTGGGAAATACATTGTGTGTAAAGGTGCATATGTATTTATACTGTAATGGAAAATGAGAAGTAGGAGTATATGATATAGAAATTGTCTTTTTCTGTATATCTCATGTTAGAAAGTCAATTTTTATGTGGATAAAAGTTGGAAAGGTATTACACATTCACATATAGAGGATTAACTCAAGCAATAAATATATACCCCTTACCAAATCTCTATATCACATTTATGAGTAGAAAAATTGATCATTCCAAAATCATACAGTTATGTATTAATGATCCTTACCATTAGATCCATTTGCAGTGTCAGTAATTACACTGTTGCATATAAATATTTATCAATAGTATTACTTTTTAGTGATATACTTAAATTATACCTTTTTAAAATATATTACTTTAAATTGATGATTGACTTGTTAGAAAGATTATATATCCGTCAAGTGCCCATAAATTGAAATATTCAAATATAATTAGATATGTCTACATGTCTAATGGAGACAGCTAGTAAATGCATATAATATTTTTTTCCAAACAACGTGAGTTAGAAAGCACATTTTACATATATAACATCTATAGGAGTGCATTTGATTTCCCCTTCAATTTCAACTAACCTATGTAATGTAGGATACTTTGATCAGAATGATTTTTAACAATGAGATTTAATAATTAAAATATAGTATTGAGTCTTAAAATAATGATCATATATACATTATATCGAACAATATGTAAATTAAAAACATTCAAATAGTAATGAAATTTTATGTAAATAAATCAATAAAACAACGAGAAATAAATTAGAAGTTATTTTTATTATAATTATTATTTTTAATTTTGCATTTATACTCTCATAATAGATGTGATCATTTTTCTCAAAATATATAGATTTCATACAACATATTATCTAAAGATTGATAAATACAATATTAGACAATGTTTGTACTTCCTTGCCATGTACACCTTGCAGTCATATGGACTCACTACCAGCTGACAAATATTAGCTTTGCATGATTTTATGCTAAGATAACATATTTGATTTGTCATGATTTAACAGCTTTCTGACGGAGTTGATATTTTTACCATATATCACAGGAATGGAAAACTTCTGACTCTGGAGCCAACTCCAGCCTTTGAAAGAGCTTAATGTGTCCTCCAGACATTTTCAAATACGTATTATACAAATTCTATTTAAATGCATGTAGTTCAAATAATGAAGTAAGAGTTAAATAAAATAAAATATTTGTTTTTTCAATAACATATAAACTTTATAATTGTTTTAGTTCTTTCTATCAGAGGTGCAATGTTCCAACAAATTATACTATATACTCTATCTAATTACAAACGACATTTTGTTTGTTTTTAATCTTGATTATTGCAGACTAATTGTATATTCACAAAAATAAAATTAGACTTCTTACTTTTATTATTAATATTTTGCATTTATTATTTTTTATTAGGATGGCTACATCAAGTAAGATAAAAAAAATTGATATAAAAAATTGCATATTTCAATAGAAATGGATTGACATTTTTTTTATATAGAAAAAATTAGTAAATCAATGTGCCTGATATATACAGGAAGTATTTCAGTTGATAAAAAAGACAATAGTAAAAGACACTATTTATAAAAACATTCTGATTACAACAAAATTGTTGGGAAAGAAAGATTAAAATAGAAAACTTGAAAAGGAATTTCATCAAGTGATTGACATGTTTGATAAGCAAATCCAAACAAGTCTGGCCATTTGCTGAAGGGGAGTTTATAAATGACTGCTTTCTAGCTGCTATAGGATTAATCTGTCCAGAACATTAAAAAAAGTGAGGCTATAAATATGCCATGATGAATAGTTACAAGTCGAATTGGAAAAAATTGTCATCAAATGTGGAACAATCATTAATAACAATTTTGTTTATTTTTAATTTACAAAAAAATTATGGTCCTTATTAAAAAAAAAAAAACATGATGTGATTGTCTTCCAGTTAGATGGATTGCCCACTCCTCATGATTAGGGATAAATTAATTAAATGTTTGATCAAATATAGCAGGCTAATTTTGAAATTGATAATTTTGTATGGCCTGCCAATGATATTATAAATATCCAAATGTCCCTTGGCAGATAAAAATATTCTCTATTTCCTGATCTGTCATATAAAATAATATACAGAATATAATGTTATAAAATATACCCATGACTTTTTTATTCAAGGCATAGTGACCCTATAAAGTTATATATGTCATGAGAGATAATGTTGCACTAGGTAATAATGAGAACATGTCTCTCTTCTTCAGAGATGTACACTATTTTCTTTAATATTCTTTTGAAGCAATAATTTTTTTTATATATAATCCAGAAACAAATGCACAAAATAAACAATAAGGATTGCCAATTCCTCTATAAGCTTTATGATAAATGCTTAGTCAGAGCCAGCATTTAAAATATCTCTCTGAGGAGTGCCAAAGCACGAAACCATTGTCAGAGGTTTGGGAAGGGGTTCCTGACAGAGATATTTTAAGTGCTGGCTCTGGCTAAGCATTTATCATAAAGCTTGTAGAGGAATTAGCAATCCTCATTGTTTATAACTCACAAGCTTAAGAGATAGGGTCATGTGATCTATGACTCTTATAATGCACAAAATATCTTAAAATCTCACAGTGGCATGTTTTTTTTATTTGAGAGAATTAGATATACAATGACAATGCATCATCTATTAAAGAATTCCACTATTATTAGGATTCATAAAGTTTTAGAATGTTCATGTATAAATCTAGTGATACTTTAGATTAATAATAAAATAAATAAATAATAGCCACAGGCATATTTTATCTGTATCCTTGGATGCCCTGTTAACAAAGCTTAACATTCCCCCATTACTCCAGAGATTCTACCCATTTTTTTTATTATATAATTTATTTATATATACCATGTGGCAAGAGTATATTATTATAAGTATTTCACTTAATTTGTAGTGTATTGTAATAATGCCCAAAACTCTACACACCTATGCATATTTCAAATTTGTGTTTAATCTTAAACGAATGTCTGAAATATTGTTATAATGAAACAAAATTAATTGGATTTGTTTTTATTTGTTAACAAATTATATAATTATAATTAGATTATTTTTATTTTAAAAAAATAACTTACAGTCAAATAACTTTATATATTGTAATGGAATTGGTCAGGCTTATATAGATTGATCATCACTTAAAGTAAAAATGAGATCATATTTTCTTTCACCATCAACCATTTCTTTACACAATCGTTAAATGAGGTATTTTTTATGTACTAATCACACATTATCAACACACTATTGGAACAATATTAGAGAAAGTGGTATTCCATAATTTCATTACCCCTAATCTAAACACTAAATATGAATGATTGTAGACATACCGCTAAAATGAATTCATAGCTAAATAAACAATTATATATTTCATAATATTAAATATTTCATAAATCCTCTGATGAATTCATCATGTTAAGATTAAGAAAAGAGAAAAAGAAATACCTTTGGATGACTGTTCATGATAATATAATGCAGAATCCTTTACAATCAAATCATATATATGTAACTTGAGTAAAATTTAATGCCTTCATTCTTAACTACTATTTACAAACTTATTTTGTCTTTAATAAATGAAGTCAAAAACTTGCAACAGTGTAAATGTTTATATATGTACATTTTAACGGTATGATGCCATTAAATTTTTCTTGCAAAAATTTAATTCTAGGGCGCATAAGTAACTTATGCACATCAGCAAATAAAATTGCACAAATGATAATAATCTTAAAACTTTGTTGTTATAATCTACTTTGAATGCATTCAATCAATGAGCAGTATCTGTTAATGTACTTAATGAGATATAGTTTGGACATAAATTTAAATGTTTAGATCATAAATTTCAGAAAACAATATTTAAAAGAAAGATGTTAGATACAATCAATTAACAAGTCCAAAATATTTTATTGAAATTTAATTCATTTGATTGAAAAAAATGAATAATATTCAGTTGATAAAAGTGATTTTATAATTTATAATTTCCAGAAATAGAGCTTATATATAACAATGTTATTTAAATAGAGGAATTTGAATTTTGGATTTTTAGTCTATATTCATCCTCCACTCCATCTCAACCAATGTATATGACCACACACATGTGAAAAAGGTAAATTGATCCCCAACATAAATATTTCATGTAGAACTGCCACTCATCAGTTGGGTCAGATCTGGTCCAACTAATGAGTGCTGGTTCTGCATAATTTTATCTTGGTATCAAATAAATATCTGATAATATTTATTCATAAAAATTTAAGTGAACATAAAAACATTCTAAATTATAAAAATCCCCTTTCAATTTGTTACAATTATATCCGGATTTTTGTTATACAATTTAAACCCAGGAAATTCTCAAGTAAGCCACATGATTATTTACTAATGTGAATAATATCATAATAGTACCCAATCAAAATTTAATACCAAGGGTGAAAGGTGAAGGAGGTGGGTTTGAAGATAAGTGACAACCGAAGGTTATAAAAGGGACACACACAATTTGAGGAGGTCTGTTCCTGTTCTGTTCTTGATCTGTTCTGGTTTTTATTAATTTTATTTTGTTCTGGTGGATTTTGTATTCTTCAGCTTATACCCATCTTTTGACTTAAAATTCTGTCAAAAACTGGCAGTAAAAGTAAAATTTGTACCAAGTTTAATAAGTATGTTGATGTAAATCGGTAAATCAGGTATGCTTTTCATCTCCAACATCAATCATTAATTGGATCCCGAGGATGGCAAATTTCTGTGCGATCGGTCAATGGATAGTGCATCTGAAATGAATTCTCCAATCTTCCCAAGGTGAAATATCTCAGGTAGTAACCTTTTTTGATATTTATTCTGCTACAACTGTTTTATGTGAAATATTTGAATGGCTTTGTGTGAGAAAGCAAAGGAAAAGACTGAAATGCAAACATTCGCTATAATTTTGTACTTGTGTTAAAATTATTTAGAATGTGGACCAAGCTTTTCACAATTGTTTTTTTTTTTTTTTTTTATCATAAAGGAAAACTATTTCTTTTTGTGTAAGACAAGCCAAAAATATGCCATAATAACTGCTATTTAAGTGGGAAAAGATACTGAATAAGTGAACATTATAAGTGAAATTATAAATGTATGATGGTGGTAATAAATGATTAGCTGAATATCTAAATGGAATTGCTAAACTTATAGTACTAGGGAATGACTGAGTTCCTTATATGCTGTTAAACTGAATCATTTTGGATAATCAACTATAGTTTAAGTGTTGTTTTAAAATGAAATGCTTCAGAAAGTATGTGTGAACGATTGACGATCCTAAGAAATAGTGCAGCTGCTTCATAAAAACATGAGTAGTCTAAACTTAAAAATATTAAGCAAGTGTGCAATTTTGGATAATTTTAAATTGAGGAGTTACGGCTATATGTGTGTTTTCATGTTTAAATACTTTAATGTATGTGTGTTCATAATATGTGCAGATTAACTTTAAATGATTGCCAGGAGAATGATGATCGTGCTAATCATCGTAATGAATGGAAAGATCGTAAGCGATGGTCTGTGCTAAAGACCTTTAAGTATAATTTTCTTTTTATTTTATTATGTGTTTATTTATTGTATGTAGTAAAAGCTTATTTTATTTTTGGGTCTATTATTTAAAATATGTTTACCCGGTATTAAATTTAGGTGATAGTAGGGTAGAATATGCCTTCTCCATTATATATCATTATAATTTAATTTTGATGCTACCATAATATGAATGACTTATCTGTGTGAAAGTTTAAGATGTTTACATGAGAGGTTCACGGATCTATAAAACATTTTTATGCTTTCAAGTAAATATTGATATTATTAATGCTTTATTTTATTACTTATATAGTTTTAAGATTTTAATGTTACTATGTCCTGAATGATGAGAGATTTAAATATAATTGTTGTATGTTGAAAAGTGATGCACATTTCTTATTTCATAATTATTTAAGGCTTCAATAATTTTTTATTATTTTATTCTAGTCATATTTGACTGTTATGGCATTATCGGTTTTATACATCAATATAGTGTTTAGTGAGAGTTCAAACCCTGTTTTTTCAAGATTAAGTGATGTTTGTTGAAAGTGTGCTAAGTTGCCACTGCCTAAAGGGTTGAGGTTGAGTATAGCTCTCTCATGATTATAAGTATTTTAGCAAGGTAGTATGAAATTGAGGGCACCCCCAGCTCCATTATCAATATACTCCATAAGAGATATATCCTAGGTTATACTTATAGTAGTGTTGATTCACGCCCAAATTTATATGTGTAGTAACATATCTTGTAGCCTTCATAGTAGGAGTGCCCCGGGTTTATTTCACCACAGATTTAGTACTTTGTAGTTTTATTTTCCTTATGGACATATATGTTTGTAGTCATATCTTTGTGTGAAAATTTGTTAATTTAATGGTTGGACATTATGTAATTCTTAACAAAGAGTATTACCTACTTCAGGGAACTTTTTAAAATTTAAGTGTGAATCAAGAATTGATGTATAATGCTTGGCTCAGCTTCGCTCGCCATCCTATGTAAGACCGATAATCACTCCAAATTTAAAGTTAGTGTTAAAAGCCTAAATAAGCAATGCACATCATAACCATCTCATATTATCCATGTTGGGACACAGAAAGTATTAAGTGGGTGTAAAGGTGTGAGTGTGACCTCTAGAATAATTAATCAGTTTAGGATTAGAAAGTTAAGTTTCAAATTAACAGACAAGCTACAATTTAAAGGAGTAACTAAAAGATATAAGTTAAACCTGAATGGTTAGTTTGATTGGTATGATTATTAAAAATTAATGAAACAAGTTATGATATTTGATTTGCAAAGTCACAGTAGCATCAAGAGGTGTATATTTTTTGATAAATAAAATTAATTAGAAGATAATTTAGAATTTGACGATTTTAAGGGCTGTTATAATAAATAGTTACTTACACTTGCCTCCCAGGAAAACGTTTCTAAACCAGCAAAATATGTGGTTGAGATATATATATATATAATTAGTTTATCTTACTTAAGTCTCTGTAAAGCTATAATTAGGGAGGCATGCCATGTAAAAATATCTTAGTATGGATGAAAGAGGGATCATATTCTCTGTAGCAACTGTAAATCCACTGTAAATATTTTGTTTGTTCATTTCGATTGCTACGATGCTATATTGAATTAAAATTTTGTAGTTTATAATTTGAATTATTGATAAATGTTATGTGCTAATTAAATTTTGGTGTTGTGTCTTAATGTCTTGGTACCCACAAAATCCAGAAATCCTAATCATATGCAAATTTAGATAAGTGTTTTAATGCTTATTCCGGTACAGATACATTGAAACGTTTAATTATTAAATTGATATTTTTTTTTTCTGAAGTCCGAAATTTGCTTTACAAATTATTATGGTTACCCTGCAAACATTTGGAAAGAGATTTACTTTAACTATCGTTTTCATAAATTTATTGTATTGTGACTAATATCTTGAGTTGACATAAAATCCCTTTCCCCACTCCTGGTATTTGAATGCACTCCCAGTTGATAGTAATCTAGTTCAAAATTTGAAGTTAGTAGAATATTTTATTTTAGTTAATTGTTTAATAATTTATAAGATTTAATTATTATTATTGGTTGATGAAAAGTAGATATTAACTTAGAGATCACGCTAATTCTATTCAAGTTATATTGCTGGGATAACATTCAGTGGTCTACAATAAATTCGTAAAGCACTATAAAATTTTGCATGTCGGATTCGAACCCTGAGATGATAATTTGCCAATTGTGAATTAAGAGCTCATGAACTTATGGTTATAGAATCAATGTGGTATTATAAATTAATTAAATCAGTAAGGCTGTTTAATCCGTGCTTATCCGATCATGATAATACAACAGTATGGAGAAATTAAAGGTAATAAAGTTTAGTGGAAGAGAAGAGTGTAGATAAGTTGTTATTGGAAATAAATTAATTGTAACTATGGTATTGGTGATTTAGATAGGGAATACTGAGGCCATTAAAGTGTTGTGAGTGTGAGTCGAGGTTTCTCCTCTTCTCTTAGTTTATTGGTAATATTTTATAATGTTTATTATAAGTAGAATTCTCGGTGCTCAGCTTGAGTTACCAAGACAATTATAGAACCATAAGCATAAGCAATAGGGGATTGGTATTTTATTTGCTCTATATGAGATATATAACAGCTGTGTTTGATTTGTGTGACTGTTATTTACAAGTACATGGTGGTCATATTAGTTCATTGCCTTTTGTGAGTTACAATTTGGCTGGCTTGATTTAAAAAAAAACATTTAATTTAAGAAGAGAGTTAAATCTAGATATTTGCAGGTCAAAATTATTTTTGAAGTTAAAAAATTGCTTCCTTGTAAATTCATAAGTTGTAAATCTATGACTCCATCGAATCGGCGCAGCAGGTGTTCTTTTAAAGTTACGATTTGGCGCCCTTGTTATATCTATCTCTCCCCTTCCCTCTCCATCGGTGGTTACAATATATACAGTATATTGGATGATTACATATATTTAGTATCTATACATATATGTATATATGCAATTAGATTTATAAAAATAAATCACTTTATAAGGAAATATAATGTTAAATTGTTTGTGTATATGATAAATTATTTATGTATTCATGTATTTATATATATCTTACAGTTCTGAACAAGATTGCTGGTCAATCTAAGCTATAAGGTTTATTAATTTTAATAAAATAAGCATTTTAACAGTAATAAGAAAGGTGAATTTGTTTAATTGTTTATTTTTGTCTTTTTATTGAAGTATTTTTTTTTTTTTTTAGTCTGCAGGTGTTTGTAACTCATTTTTAATTCGAGATTTATTTCCACCAAATACAAAATAAAAGAACAATAAAACTATTCGTGCAGTATAAAATCATGCTTATCAAATATTATAAGCAATTTCAATAATTTACTTTATTTTGATAAAATGAATAAAATATTTATCTTAACCGAAATTAATAATATATTTGATCATAATTTTATTAATTTACAACACTTAATTAACTGAAACCCACAGGTTTATTATATATCTGTGTCGTATATGAGCACAGACTTTCACACAACCCACCACTCTCCATAACACTGATACACCTGGACACATATATGTTGAAAAGATAAATAATCACTAATAATAAATAATTTTTTTTTGTTTTATTTAAAATAATATTATTAATATAGCGAATTTGTGTATTTAAATATAGCACAATTAAGAAATTTGTCCAATATACTAGTTATTTATTTTGGAAAACAAATTTCACCAGGTAAAACTTTGAACAAACATTTATTGTTTAGCAGGTGAAATGTGATTTTCAAGTAAATTTATTTATAAAAAAATAAAACAGAACAAATTAAATTTAATTGGAACCAAGTTAAAATTAATGTACATGTTACAGTGAGAATTAAATTTTGCAATGACTGAGCTAAGATGAGCCATCTTTCATCCTAATGCATCACTTTCCAAAGCAAGCAAGTTAAAAAAAATCAAAAGTTTTGATTTGGCCTCAATACCTGCTATTTCATCATCATGATTTTATATAGAAATAACCTTAATTTAATCTCCATTAGCAAAACTATTGGATTATCAATAATGCATAGGGAAATTATATTCATGCTAACAAATAAATGAGTCAAATTAAAAATAAACAAATAGGAATTAGAAACAAACCAATATCTATTTGAAGTTCATGAAATTTATTCAAATAAATCTGCCATCATACTATTTATACCATTATTATACCAGTTCATTTAAATCTGACAATATTTAAATAGAAAAATCTTTAATTTTTAAATGCTTTTATTGAAGTTAAAAAATTGTTTTGTTTGTTTATTTGTTAAATTTTGATCTTTTTCAAGTTGAAATGAGTTACTAAAACTGATGTTTAATATATTTAAACCTACTGCCTGTGTTTGCGATAATAGAAGCCGTAGTTGTGACTTTCTAATATGGCATATTAAAGATGTCACAACTTTTAAAAACATATTAAAAAGTTACAACCACAACATTCTGCCATCACCCCCCCCCACTAGGGAAAGACATGGCATTCTGCCATCACAAACATGGGCAGCAAGTGTAATATGTAGGTACCTTTTTTTTCTTAATTTTAAAATTGAATAAAGAATTAAAACATCTTCACTTCAACTTAATTTTATATGATTGTAATTCATGGCCTTTCTTTTAATGTATTGTATCCAACATGATTTTTTAATTTCAAAATTATTCCCTACAGCATAAACAATTCTTGACTCTCAGATTATTTTATTTGTTCTATATTGGTAACAGATAGGTTTGAAGTCTACTGCAATCTGACTTTTTCGTAAGAGGCTCATGAAACAAAATATTTTAATCTTGAATTAGGGTTTTTTTATTTTCTCTAAGCCATTTTTAACATTTTTATAAACACTGCCTTATTGTTGTTTTTCACAATTTCTAACTTTTTATTAATGCTAATCTTCAAAAGAATATTTTGACAAATATTTGTTAATGTAAAATAAAACTAAAATGAATGCAAGTAATTCACCTGTTTTTCTTTAAAATTATTAAATGTGCATTTAATCAAATCTGATTTAAATATTCTTACAAATTAGGCATACTAAAATTACATTATTATTTTTTTAACATTTAAATAAAACTGATTTTATCATTTTCTTTGATGTTTTTACTATTAATACTTTCCAAATAAAACATTAAACATTTAATTGCATATAAATATTTATACATAAATTTACCAAACTACTGATTTCTCCCCTAATATTAAGGATGAATTATTATATAATATGTATGTACTTGCATATATGATATAGGTATCATTTTAATCGATCCTCTAGGATAATTTTTGACACTAGGGGCAGCTACCAACCACTTCTGACATAAGCAACTGATAAACAACTTTAAGACATCCCACCAATAGATATATGCAGTGTTTTGGCTATTTTGTCAAGGGCAAATGAAATATTTCAAATTCCAGCTAATGTTTAAAATAATAATAATAATTCATATTTCATCAAAAGTAAAACAAAAAACAAAAAAGTATGACAGTAGAATGAGCACATTAGTTAAAATACATAATCATAATATGAATGGAATATAATTCCATGAGAAATTTTTATATTGTTCATTTTTGAGTAGTAAATGATTACGGTGTTCATCACTGAAAGTGCATTTGATATAAAGAGAAGAAAGAAATCACTTTGGTACTCATACTGTCTAATGTATGTAAAAAATTACATAGTCAATCAAAGGGAAAATTAATATTATAAAATATTACTTGTAATTAAGAAGCAGTTATGTATTTCAAATTTCAGAAAACTTTTAAAAAAAAAAAGTATGGTGGCAAAATACAAAATTTCAACTTTTTTCAAATAATAAAAAAAAAGTGTCTCAAATATTTATTTTGAGACTGAATAAAAATGTGAAGTACTACAATTAGCAAATATTAAAATTGAAATTGATATTATAATTATTATAAAATATGCCATTTTATTTTAGAATGCATAAAAATGTAGCTGCAAACATGGCATCACTAAAAAATTAAAACAAATTTTTAAAATTATGTATAATATTAAAATAAATACACAGCATAATACATGTAAAATAGTAGAATCATATTATAATATGAAAAATAATTATATGAGAAATAAAGATAGTATGCAAAAATTCATAAACAGTACTGTTATTTATAACAACTTTTGACCCAAACTTGCTATTTGTACCAAAATGTGCATTAAAGTCTTTAAAAAATCTATCTTTTAACACTATTGTTATAATAATGCTATTTAGTAGAGAATAAAAGTTTTCTGTGCATTTTATAAATTTAATATTGAAGCATTTGCCTTAATAAAAATAAAAACTTATACTGTTGTGCACAGCAAGTTGTAATGCTATTAAATTTTTGTCAATATTTTGAGGAATATAGAAGATAGATATTAAATTTGACTTTACAACAAACTTAACACCATGCTGTCTCCCTTCATTAGTTGATCTAAATCTTATAGCTATCTAATTTCCTCATCTAGAAGATGAGTTTTACTATGAACAGCTATATCAATCTTAAATATTGACAGTGACTTAGCCATTAATACTGACCTACATTTTCTTTTGAAGATTTTGTATCAAATATAGTTTTCACCTTCAATGGAAAAAAAAATAGATTTATAATATCTGTGTTTGGTATTACCACTACTTCTTGCTTTATTCTTATTACTGATAATATTATTTCTATCATTTTAATGAGTCCTTCATAAAGCATTACAACCTAGTGAGACTGTGTAAACAGGCCAGTTTTTAGATCATATTTTTAAAAATTACTTATAGATTCATGGTAGGTAGAGATATACCTAGATAGTACTGTCTAAATACATAATCATTACCTGTCTGAAACACCTGTCTGTATTTAGTGGATGGGAATGTGGCTGCATAAGCACACAATACCATTGTCACAATTAGTATAAGAAAATCACTGATGGTATGAGAAGCTCATAATAACCAAACCTTACATTGACTTAAGTGACTGAAGGTAATAAGAAAAAGAGGCAGACAGAAAAGCCTATCATAAGTAGTATCTATCCTTTGATGAATCACCATCATATCCTACCAGACTTCCTTCGTAATGTATACTCTATTTGGAATTATTTATTTGTTATTTACAGTAACCATTATATCTGAAGATCATTCCACTAATTACTATCCATGAAGCTCTCTGTAGAACACCTGACAAAATATTGTTGATAGTTCTATAATATACTGCAATTCTAATTACAAATTTTATGTATTGTAAAAGAAATGTGGAAGAACAACATTGTAGAAGTAATTGACTAGCAAGATTAATTATTCCATTTCCAGATGATACTAAATGAAAATTGTTTATTTTTATGTTCAATAAATTCTTATTGAGATGAAGAAATGAAGTTTTTCGCATAAGCATATAAATAATGTCAAATAAAATAATAATTAAAAAAATTGGGAAAAATGGAAATGCTATGGATAAAGTTCAGTAACAGATACAAATTAGAACACTGACATTGAAAATGGGACATTAAAGAAAAATATATTTTAGAAATTAAAAAAAAAAATATATTATTTTTTTAAAGAAGAGTGTGTGGGTGGATAAACAAGAAATAGATATGAAAACATTGGCAATGAAATTATAGAGATGGATTATATTTTGATTAACGGAAAATCTTTATTTTTTGACTGATGTGTGTTTAAATAGATTCATTAATGGATTACTTTTGGTTTTGTAAAGTTAGAGATAAAAATATGTTTAGGTAGATAATACATTAATAATCATTTTTATCTTTAAACTCTGAAATATTGTACTAAATTTAAGTTAGAATTACAACCTGTTTTAAAATATTTGAAACACTTTCAAAAACATACACACTTTAATGAAATCATTAAGATAATAAATATGTTAAGAAAGACAACTGTAAATATACACTAAAACAAGGATATAGAAATTATTAAAAACAATTTATTTAGATAGGATTGAAGAGTTGGTGTAATTTTGTACAGTGATATGGAAAAGAGTTAATATTGATGCCAGATAAGTAATTGTGAAATCAAATAGACAGTATTGAAAGAGATAACATCACAAAGTATTTGTAAAATTTTATAGGAGAATTATAATGGGAACAGGATGTTTTTGCAAGAACAACATTAATTAAAATATCACATATGATAAATGAAGACAGAATATGCAATTCTATAATTATAGATGTGAATAGTTTTATAGAATCATTACACATATATTAAAATAAGCATTTGAAGAAACAGATAAACTGTTAACAAAATGATTAAAACATGTAAAAAGGATAGCGTTTAACCAATAATGTAGTCATACTGACATTTAACAAAGTTGAATATATATATGGTAGAAATTTCACAATTTATCAATTATATATATGATAGTTTTCAAGAGTATTATAAATCATCTAGAGAGAAGTTCACAAATTTTAGTCATACAAAAAATGAAAACTAAATTATTAGCACTGTGTGTATATATTGTAACCTTATATTTTAGTGTAAAATATAGATTGATAGAACTGATTAAAAATTTTCTGTCTTCTTCTTGGTGATTTGATTGCCTTGGTTTGCATTGTGAACAGACTATTTACTTGCATTCAAAATAATTTATTGGTGAGAATAAGTAATATTTTGCCTTACTTATTGCCTGTATTATTTTAATGTATTTAAAATTGCTTTTTTCCATCCACTGATTTGGGTTAAATATGTTTAACCTGTAAGAAATCAAAACCACATATCAAGTTTAGTAAAATGTGACTAAAAATAATAATAATTCTTATTTATTTAAAATAATCTTAGAAATTATTTTCATTTAATTCAAAAGCCATTTATTTAACTAATTTTTAATCATTAGTTAAAAATATAATAAATACATGTGTGTGTTTCAGTGAAAGAGATAAAATGGTGTAAGAATAACATGTAAGCAAAACATGTTAAGCATATTTTAAAAATTATTGATAAGCAAACAGATTAACCAAGAATTCTCATATGAATTTAAATATAAAATGGTGATATTTAATAACAGTATGAGTTGCTGAATTTAAAGGGACTGTTCAAATGTGCTAGCTACTGAATCAAATCGCTAATAATTTGCTCAATATCTACATTTGAAATATGTCGGAATGTTTAACTTTAAAAGTAGAATTAATAGCAGAAGTCAGTATGTTTGGAATACTTTATTGCCTGCAAACTGGCAACATTATATAAATATTTTAATTGCACATGTTTTTTGGACATGAAAACTTTACTTTTTTTAAAAAAAGAAGTTTAAAATCAAATGTAAATTTTAAATTTTACTGAAACGCTACTTTAATGTTTCTGTGTATCAGTTAAATAATAGAGAATTGACTATCTTATCTGAACGTATACTGCCAGTAATGTATTTACTATTTAATTTGTTTACTTGGGTTCGAAAAGATAGATGGATTCATTCTATCTTTTCCAAAAACTGATCTTGGGTTTGAAGTGGGAGTATTCATTTATTGTTAAAAATCTACAAAGTGCATGTGCAATAGCTTAATGCTGATTATTAATATTATTTGGATAATGATAACAACCTTTAAACAATTAATTAAAACTACTTTTTGAAATTTCTATTGCCAATGTTGATTTGTTAAATTATTTTGCTCTGATTATTATTTCTAGATTTAAATGTGGATAGATAAATTAATATATCATGGATATTATAAATTTGGAACAATGCTAGATAAAATGTAGAATTTAATAACTTATGTAGAACATTTTCATTTAAACTCTACATGCCATGCTTTTGGAATTATCTCATATTCATAGAGCCCGCGTAAAATTCATTAATTTAAAAGTACTCATAATAACTACAACAAACATCTATGGAATTCAACTATAATTTATAATTATTACTTTGTGTAATGTGTATTTATTGTTCAAGACATTTTATATTGATTTCATGGATAATATTTAATATTCCAAAAATGTTGTACACTTTTATTTATGTATTTGAGTAAGAATGAATTAATTTTAATTTTATTGTTATATCAACTTATATGTGAGGTTCATGATTTATACTTTTACTATATTTAAATTAAATTCATGAGATTGAATAAAATATTTATTTGAGGAAATAGCGCTTGCGAAAAGCTTGAGAATTACTAATAAATTTATGGTGTGTATCAACCTCTCATGAAATGTCTTATGAGTCTTTCCAGGGTTCTGTTCCTATACTCATATCACTTGTATTACATTTTTTACTATGTTTATATTTTAAGCAAGTTAAATCAGTATATCAGTTGTCTTTATTATCAGAACATTTTTCATTATGTATGAATCTACATCTGCAAAATTGCTGGTGTTTTGTCTGAATTGTCAGAATAACTGAGGAGGATGATTTTGAACTTTAAATATGAAGTAAATATTAATATTGCTTTGCAATGTTAAATGGCATTAGTCTGTGCTGGTAGTTAATCCGCAGATTAATTATTTGCTACTTTCTGTATTTTTACACTCATTCCTACACTGGTGGTTAATCCACGGGATCGTGTAATTATATTTGTTGCTTCATGGTGGTGTATAAACCCACAGGGCATTCAATGTTGTACCATTTCTGTGTGTAGATGAATGCATCCACAGGAATATCATTTTACTTCATTAATGTAAGTTTGGGCAAAGTATTTTGTATTATTATGCTAAAATCATCTTCTTCCATCTATAAGTATAACTTATAAGTTCGGTCATAAAGTGTAGCAGGGCATCTTATCTAAATTATCCTCATGATGATTAACTGTTTGTTAATTAATATTTTATCTGAACTGAAGTTTGAATTTTCACTTTGGTTTAGCATTGCATTATAACTAATTTCTGCAAATATAATATTATTTATTATATTATTATAGGTTTATAGTATAGGTTTATTGGTTCTGGAACTGACACATTAGGTATTTCATGATTTGATGTTGAATTTCAATATATTTTACTCAAAGCAGAAATTAGATTAAATTATAATAAAATTTATGATTAGGCTTTTATAATACTGTGCCTATGATATATTTATTGAAGGAAACAAATGGAATGATATTTTATTTATTTTATTTACTTATTTGTCTACTTATGTATCTGTTTATTATATTAACCATCATACATCAATTATTTATTAATTATAAAATTGTAAATAAATATTGATTTATAATTAAATTTACAGTCCTGTTGCTATTTGTTATTCATAAAACCAGAAATCCTATATCTTGAATAGAGCATATACATTGGAGTACATAATGTTGTTAGTATGACCTAAGAGTATTAGTAATATTCTGAGAACATTTGAATGCTTTTGTCCTTGGTAGTTTATGATGTGTAGAGTACAATAAAATCCCATTTGCCTTTCCCATCATTTTTAGCTTTGCGTTGTTTGATTCTAGTACATGATACAAAATTGATTGATTTTATAAACTCATAAACAGATTTACCAGATAATGTTATGATAGAATTTATTCTTTTAATGCTATAATTGGCAATTCATTAAACATAAAAAGAGTCTCATTGCTATTACTTAATTATAAATTTAAATTAATAAAAAAGGACCCACGTTTTTCATACTTTATTATTATTGCAAAGCTCATACCTAGACTAGCATTTGTACGGAAGTCAAATATGTTATTCTAAAATTCATAATCTTTAATAGTTCCACAAATTATACCAACTGTCCATGGTCGGCCATAAGGTCTCATGCAATGAAAAATCGCAGATTAAACTTTTGAAGGATAATAAAATTACATACTTATAATTTGTCTAATGTACTTTCACATACTTCTACGATGGGTCTTCACGGTGTACCCTGGCCACGACCAGATTAGATCATAACACTTTCATGTTATATCATTAATTTTGTTTGTTGTGATGCACCAGATTTCGGTTACAATATATAATTAAATACAAGTATATATTGTCTATGCTGAACAATATAATTAGAAGGGATTGAACTCAGATTTTCAAGCTTCCTTTAGCTATTCATCCCATCTTATACAACTGACACCCATAACTGCATACATGTGAAAAAGATAAATTATCTTAATATACATATTTCATACTGAACCAGCACTGATCAGTTGGTCCATATTATTATTATCTTCCACACACATATACATGTAATCAATTCTCATTTTATATTAAGATAACAAATCTTCAAACTTTAATGAACAGGCTTCAATCTTCTCCACCCTCTAGCTCTTCAGCTATCTATATCATTGAAAATCTGATGATGAAATGCTTAAAGCCCTTGTTGAGGGAAATATTAATGTCATACCCATGTTGATTTTAAATCATTCTGACATCCCACATACGGAACATTAATATGTCTATATATGCGGAAGAGGAATGGGCAGAATACAGGTTGAATATATAAATACAAGTATATTGTCTATACTGAATTTAATTAAAAGGGATTTGATCTCAGACATTCAAGCTCTCTACATCTATCATGTAATCACTGTATGTGTGGGAGATGATGATCTGGGCAAACTGATGAATGCTAATTCAGCACAAAATGCATATATTAGAGATCATTTATTTTTTTTGACATATATGTGATCATGTGTGTTGGTTGTATAAGATGGAATGCATAACTATAGGAAGCTTGAAAGTCTGTGTTCAAATCCATTCTAATTACATTAAGTTCAGTATAGACAATATAAATATTACATATTCAGCCTGTATTCGACCCATGCCTCTTCTGTATATTTAAATGGTCATATTAAAAGTCCTATGTGTGAGGAATCAGATAGTCAACATGGCTATGACAATTATAATGGCATCAATAAGGGCTTTGAACATTTCATGATCAGATTTTCAATGATATGGATGGTTGAAGAGTTGGAGGGTGGAGAAGATTTGAAATCTGTTCATTAAAGTTTGAAGATTTGCTAGCTTAATATAAAAAAAACTATTGATTATAGATATGTTTGGGAGATGATGATCTGGACCAATTGATGAGTGTTGGTTCAGCATGAAATACATATATTGGAGATTGTTCATCTTTTTACAGGTATATGGTCATGTGTGTTGGTTGTATAAAATGGAGTCATTAGCTGTAGGAAGCTTGAAAGTCTGATGGAAATAATGATATTTGGATGGATATACATAGTCCAGTACAATTCCAATATGGATTTTGAGAATTTTTTTAGCATTAGTATTACTTTTCTAGTTTTTAACTCAATCTTATGTTGCTAGTTGAATGTAAAGACAATAGAATATTGATGAGACTAAATAGCAAGTGTTTATTGAAAATGTATGAAGAAGCATTTATTGATGAGTCTAAGTAACAAGTATTTGCAAAACATGTGTGAGAGAAGCCTTTATTGTTTGGTTGCACATCAGATATCTTCATATTTTAATAACTTTCACTTTGCACCAAACCATGAAGAATCATAAATTTATGATAAAAATTGTAGCAGTTATGAACTGTATATATTTTTTTTACTTTTGAGGTGGTTAATTTTGGAGGGACATTCATTATAATTATGAGGAGGTATTCATTTTGAATAAAGTTCAAGATTATTTTAGTACAAAACATATGCCATGACAATTTTGCATTAGAGATCTATAAGTATCAGAAACATATGATAGCAATCAAAATTAAAGTGAGAAATGAGAGTATTAGAAACTTTTCATAAAGCATCAAACTTTGTGGAGCCTCTGAAAATTGTGAAGAAAGTAAGTAGGTGCTTTACTTTTTTGTTATTATTAATTAGAGCTTGTCTTCAATGCAAATTCATTATTTGTTTTAAAGACATATTTAAAGGCATTATAATGCATTTCCATAATTTTATATATTATTTTGATTTCTATTAATGTATAGAAGTTATCATAAGCTGCATGTTAGTGAATGCTGTGATGGGTTTTTTTTTTAATTTATCCATTGCAAAAGATGTTTACTACCTCCATAATCCTTTTTGTTTTATGTGTTCAGTGTATGCTGACTTGGGATCTCTAGTGCCGACCAATGCATTCTTTAATAATTCAAAAGTCAGAGAGTAATTTTTTGTTAAATCTATGGTTACAGTATGGATAAGTCATTTTCATTAGGTATGTAAATGGATTATCATTCAGATACAATGAAAACTTGTTCATTTATATGCATTTGTATTTTAAAATAATTTTATCATTATTAGTCAGTTGCTGTGGTTTTATTTTGAATAATACAGTCTATGTTTGGATATGGTTGGAAAATACATATTGTGTTTAGAATTTCATGGATGTTAACAAAAATGAGGAGATTCTCAGCTATTCACTTTTCTTGAGAATATGACAGACTTATAATAGTGATTTCATTTAAAGTACAAATATGATCTTAATTTTATTTTGATCTTTTTTAAGTTATCTAATTTATTACAAAAGTGTGTAATTTTCAGAAAGATTGATGATATAAATGGATGGGGCTGAATAGCAATTTAATGGATGGATTCAATCACTAACATAATCCTATACTATTAAAATTTGAAAACTCCAAAGATGTATTGATCTGGAAAAATACTATTTATAAGATATTCAGGAATTATTATTTTCTTTGCAATATTAATGATAATGATGATGATAGTTGTTATCATCATCATCAGCTTAAAGACTAACATCATTTTTAGATTGTTATTGGATATATTCATGTTGTCATTAAAATACAGCTTTCTGTTCATTTTCTGCAGGTTTTTCTTCACATGTTTCACTGATATCTAATAGTCTAATACCTGATTTTTGAAAGTGATTAATTTTAGTTCATATTTTTACTGTATTTATGGTGTTACTCTTTTTATTTTTGTCTATTATAATGTTTTCTGCAAAAATTTCATTATTAGTTTTCTTTATGAAAATTATATTTTATAACCCAATTATTTAGAATAAAATTTTAAAATCAAGGTTTAATATATTAATATTTAATCAAATTTGTTCAAATTTGGTATATTACTTATAAATTACTGGCAATTCAATATGACACAAATATTTTAAATAGTTTACTTCATTTCTTAAATACAGAGCAATGGGTGAGTAAACAAAATTATATTGTAAAGAAATGTTGATTTAATACTTATGACTTTATTTTCAACATTAAAAGTATTTTAGCAGTCTTGCATTGGTAGTCGAGAGGTCAGCGTGACTGCCTTGCACTTGCAGGCAGTTGCCCAGGTTGCGGGTTCGTGTCCCGGCCGATGCTATGACACTTTAAAAAAAAAGTATTTTAGCATCATTTAAAATTGAAATAAAAACAAATTTTTGATTATAATCTTAATGCTAAGAACTAAATGATAATAAGATATAGAATAAAATTTAAAAATTGAGATTTAATATATTAATATTCAATATAATTTGTTCAAAATTAATACATTTTTTTACAAATCACTGTCAATACAATATGGCAGTAAAATATTTTAGATACATTACTTAGTTTATTAAATACAAAGTGATGGGTAGGTGAACAAATCTATCTTGTAAACAGCTGATTTAATACCTATGATTTTACTTTCAATCTTGAAGTATTATTTAAAATTGAAATAAAAGCATCTTTAATTACAAACTCAGTGCTAAAAACTAATTAATAATACATATAAAAATATTTTATAATCAATGCTTTTATTTACTTTGCATTAAAAACATAATTGTTTTTTTTTTTTTCAACCATGATTGGTGTTTTTATATTTAATATGAAATAAAAGTGTAGTTGTTCAGAAATTAATTAATCTCTATTTTTTATATCCAGGGATTTGCTTAATTAATGTCTTGACTATAAAATCCCCAATTATGTTTAAGGAAACAATTATTTTTGTTTAATGCAAAATAAATAAAACCATTGATTATAAAATATTTTTAATGTCTATTATTTGGAAGTAATAATAAATGGTCATTGTGTAAAAAATATAAGAATTACAATAGATAAAAAAAGAATTGTCCAAGTCACATTTCCTGATCATAAATATTGCTTACCAGATTAGCCTCTGAAAAATTTCAAATAACATTAATAAAGTATCTTTTTTGTATAAGTCGGACATAAATGCCGGAAAGAATAGTGCTGTGAATATGACAGGTAAAACTGGAAAGCTCAGTCATATAACAAAGTTTTAAAATTGAAAATTAAATTATGCTAAAATGTTTTGACAAGTTTTTGATTACAGACATATGTACAGTGTGAACTCTGGAATTTATTTTTTATTTTTTTATTTTTAAAGTTGGTTAGTTTTATTTGGCTCTAGTACTAAATGGATCTGAAATATTATTAATCAAAAAAGAACAAAGAAAAACATTTAGAGGTATTAAAGGCAGATTATGAAAGGAATAATCTACAAATGTGCTTCAAGATAATGGATATTAAAAGAGCTACTTTTGAAGGGGGGAAAATGGAATGGGATGAGAATGATCAGATCAGTAATATTCTAACAAGTACATATTTAATAAAATTAATGTTTATCAATAGGTATTTTTACCATTTTGTTTCCAAATGTGGCCTATTAATTTCACACTTTTTTTAAATTTTATGATTCATTTTTCACTTAATCTTTTCTATAACTTTGATCATATTATATGGTCATACTATTTAATAAAACATTTATTTTATTAAATATGATTGCTGCTGAAAACATGATTTATAAAGCATCATGTGCATATATATATATATATGTGTGTGTGTGTGTGTTTAATTGTAGAAAAGGAAACAAACCTCCATTCATGTGCTATTTATAATTGTATATTAAAATCTCCTTGCACTCATTCACCAGTAATAGTTTAAAAGCATAAGTGGATTCACTTATGCTTAAAGCATATTGTTATATATGCTAACCATTACTGATCAACTATTACTGGTGGTTTCATACATGGAGATTTTAATACATACTTTATAAAAAGTGCATAACTAGATGCTCATTTACTTCTTGCTTACTTTCATATCTATCTTCATTTGTTTTACTTTGTTTTTAAAGTTTATTTTTTATAAAATACCCTTCAATTATTATAAATGAATCTGGTGTTGAGAGAATAATTACACCCGGGTCTCGTTTTATGCAGATTTATTTAATGCGATTTTGACGTTATACGATTCATGATTCATCTTAATATCTTTGTATGCGGTTTTCTTTTATGCGATAAAAATTATTAGATCAGAAGTCGAGCTCCGATAATGCGCTATTACTTTAAATATTATACATTTCGTGCACTCACATCATATTTAAAGTAATAGTGCATTATCGGAGCTCGACTTCCATCTAATAATTTCAATATTTTCAGCACTTTATAATAGTACTGTAATAGATTTTATGTAATAAAGAAGTTCATAATTCATTTAAAATCAGAATTTCCCCATTTTATATACACACATTAAATTTTACAAGACTATAATGTAAATCTGTTCAAACGTTATAGATGAAAAATACTATGTTTGTTTTTTTTTTTTTCATTTTAAATCACTTTCTATTTTTGCTTTTTATAAAAAGAGTATGTAATTAATTAATCATTTAGTGTCCGCAAGTAATAAATTTTACAAGATTATAATGTAAATCAGTTCAAACGTTATAGATGCCTATACAATGTATGTTGTTGTTTTTGCATTTTAAATCATGTTCAATTTTTGCTTTTTATAAAATGAGTACATAATCAATTAATCATTTAGTGTCCGCAAGTTTATTTTTAAAAGATGAATAACAGCGGTGGGCACAATTAAATTTGGCAATTAAAATCTGATTTTTAATTGTAATTAACAATTTAAAAATTACGTAACGAGGTGATGTGAAATGATGAAATTTGATTTTTAAACAGAATTGAAAATTAAAGACAAAAATAAGAATTTAATTTTTAATTGTTGGTTTTAATTAAATTTTTTCCAACAGTGATGAGTTGGTGTCTTTTTATTATCGTAAGTCTAAGTTCTTATTTTTATTTTAAACTTTTAGTTTACTCTAAAGGAGAGAAGAAAAAAACACCCAAGAAAATGAATTTTTTTAGAAACAAAAATTTCAATTTTAGATCACTTAGCGAAATGGGAAGGATCAATAGTGATTGGAAAATATTTTAGTTGTATTTCATCTTGACTTCGTTTAGGAGAAGCTACAGTACCTCACATCACATCATGACGAATCTGATGTCTCAAATAGCGATAATAATTAAAATACTGTACATGTATGTAAAAAATGTAAATTATACATAAAAATATATTGTTTTGATAAAATTAAATACTGTAGTTAATAAAAAAATGAAAAAAAGTTTGTTTTGTATCAATTTTTTATTAGTCATTTTATTTTCCTTTTTTTAAATGTGAATTTTAAAGTAATTTTATGTTGTTGCTTTGCTTTTATGCGATTTTTGGAAAATTACAGTACATATACCCATTTTTCAAAGTAAGTTAAGTCTATTTTTGTGCAATTTCTTTTGTGCGCATTTTCTGAGGAACCTATCTACTGCATAAAATGAGACCCAGGTGTATATATAAATGAAATATTTATTTTATATAGCGCTATGCTTATAAACTGTAATATTAATAATCGGCATTAAGCTAATGCACATGTGCTTTGTAGATTTTAACTATAAATGAATACTCTCACTTTCAAACACAAGATAAAATCTTTGTGAAAAGATAGAATGAATCCATTTATCTTTTCAATCCAAACATTTATATATGGGCAAATCTTAAGCATTTGGAAATGAGAACATGAAGATGTTAAGTGATCACTTTAAATTACTTTTACTATGCTTAAATGAATAGTGCTTGCAAAATTTTCTAGAATTCATGATATACATCATTCTTATTTGAAATTAAATAATTATAGTAATTTAAGAATATTTGTACAAAAAATAAATAAATAAAAAAAGTAAAAGGGATGAAGATGAAAGCAAGCAAGAATATAATTTAGGTGACAAAAAAATGTTTTTGTAAATTCATTGTAAATTCTTTGTAAACATATATTTGTATAAATATATATTTATAGAGATAATTTTTGACAATGACCATATAATATGGTCAATATGTTGAAGGAAAAGTGAAATAAAAAATGATTCATAAGTAAGATTTGAAAAAGGGTGTTAATATATATATTTTAATAAACAAATTTAGTTTGGAAAATGTATTAAAATTAAGGCAAAATAAAAAAGATAATAGATTATTTTAAAGAGGTGATTTAAAGTCTAATATTAAAAATAGTCTTAATGAACGTGTCTTTAAAGGATATGTATTTTATCTTTAGAACAAATAGCATTATGATAATGAACATATGTTATTTTGTGTGATTTTAAAAAGTTGTCTTTTCTATTTCATGATGTAGCTTTCAAAAAAATCATTGCTCTTAACCTAGTTCAGTAACTCTAAATAGAACATGATAGAATAAATTATGTTTAATAATAATAATTGGATAGTTTATTGCTTAAGGTATTTGAAGTCTAAATATCATCAGACTGATTGCAAAAATTCAATTCACTAATTTTATATAGCAAATAATTTGATCAATAAATCTTTTATGATCTTGAGTTCACTGTTTTGCTGAACCTCATTGATCAATCTTCATTTCTCCTTCAACAACATCTATTCCTTTACTCGTATCTTGAACAACAATACAAATACACAAATTTTTTTTGGCTAATCTATCTATTAAAAAGGCAAAAAATATATATGGCAGATCTCCATAATTGGTCAAAAGGATATATATAATGGGCCCTTAGTTATAAATCAAAAACAACAATACTATCATCCATTTTGAAAGATTTGAATGTGATAATTGGAGAAAACATGCTTTCCCTTATATACTGTCATTTTAAATTCAAATTTCAATTTATTCTTATCCCAAATTTGCCCCTTTTTTATTTGGACATTATGTTGAACATTATGGATGTACTAAATTTGATATTGCCCTCAAGTTGAATAGCATTCCTGATAATACTCATCCAGGATCTCTTGCAATATTCAAATTCCTGCTTAACCATCTCAAGCACTTCACAATTCCAATAATTCACAAATTTAATTAATCATTTGTTCAAATAAATCCACCTAATTTCAGTGCTTTTAAGGATCCTATCTCTACGGTTTCCTTCCTTAAAAAAATATTACCCCCCCCTCCAGACAATCTTAGACCCACATCCATGACTCCACTCTTTATTAAAATAGTTGAATCTCTTATTAAAAATAAAATCCAACCCATCCTCCTTCCTTTATTATAAAAATTTGTTTGCCAAAAAAGTTTTGGCTACTTCATCAGCAGCTATTCTGTTTAAAGCAATAATAGACCACATTAGGTAATGTAAAAAAATAGGGCCCATTACTGTACAATTGGATATGAGATCTGCATGTGACTCAGTTCCTATATCTAAACTAAAAAAACTACTTTAGGAATATAATTCCAATGCAATACATCTATATACTGGCAATTCTACTTTTAAATATAGAAATTTGCATAACTCTCAATGGAAAAATACTCTTTTGATTTCATCTTCATAATGCTATTCCTCAAATTTCTCCTCTTAGCTGTCTTTCCTTCACAACTTATAAAGCAAAATTCCAGGAATAAGTATTCCTATAATTAACCAAACTGTTAATCACATCTATATGGATGACTTAGTTATTTTTCTCTCATCACAAAAACTTCTTCCCTTACATGACACTGTACTTAATAATTATTCTAACAATTTTGCAATTCATTTTAATAAAAATAAATCTTTTACTTGGGATATTTTTACAGGTAAGACCATTCCTTCCAATTTTTTTCTATAATCCTCATCAATTTTTTAGGTTTCCCAATGCACCTGTCATATAATGCAATGGAAACTGCTATTCAAAATGAGCTTATTGTTTCAATAGAATATACCATCAGTGCATTATCCAAAGCATACCTTTCAATTTATGCTAAGGCATCACTAATCAACATTTTAATATTAAGTTTATTTCAGTATGAAATATATATAGTCCCTTATCATCAAATTAATTTGAAATAAAAAAGCAGTAGCTGTAAGCATAAAAAATATGTAAAAATACATTAAATTCAATGGTCTTTCATTACTTGGCATTTCTATATGTTATCTTCAGAGAGCTATTAATGAAATGACTAAATTAGTTTCTTACCAAGTATTAATAGTGTAATTTCTGTTAACCCTACTGATACTCTGCCACCCATTAACAATAATTTTATCAAAACCTTAATAACTCTCATAAGGAAACACAATACTCTCTCACATAATCTACTTCTAAATAAAATTAACTATAGTCAAACATAGGAAATTGAAAATAATAATAGTATATCAAATAATAGTCAGTCTTTCTTGTTATGTAGTAATAAATACGTTATAAAAACGTTCAGATATTGGTATCTGGAATCCAAATATTTGGACTTCTTAAGAATAAATGTCAAAGCTCTTTTTATAGTTATTTTCTCTTCTACAAGCAACACTTCACAAATATAGATCCATTATATACCATCTTTTATAGAAATGAAGAAACATTACAGCATTTTCTTATGGATTGTTTCTCACTTCTTTCTTGTACCCTTATCACTAATATGACTCATGCAAACTCACTAACAATCAACAACCTCATAAAAAATATACGAAGTTGTCCTTTTCTCAATATAAGGATTACTACATTTATTCTTTTCACATTGTTTTGTAAGATGCTATCTAAGCTTTAATCCCACATCTCACAATACTAAATCACTCTTTCTAAAAAAAATTAAATATCATTAGGACCAGAGATCAAACCCATGCACCAGCTGATATTTTTGCAGCTACATGGAATCTGATCTTTTTAACAACAACACAGTGACATATCTATGAATATATTAATTAACATGCATTAGATATATATTGATTATTTTATTGATTTTCTACTTAAAATCTTTTGTTTCATTAAGACTTGTAAATAATTTGCAATGTATATTGTAAGCCTAATAAAGTTAATTTAAAACTAAATTGTATTTAGAAAATACAAATATTGGCAAATTATTCATGCTATTATCAAATGTATCGAACTTTGATTATGATTTTTGAATTTATCTTGGTAAAAAACTTACAAGCACTTGTCCCCGGGCTAGCGGGTTCGCTTCCCGGCTGATGCTATGACACATGAGAAAAAAAAACTTACTTTTTTGTTGTTAATGTTTTCATTCTTATTATCATGATTATATCTTTATAATTAAACAGTTAACATTATGAAAGCTTAAATTATCAATAATATTTTATTTAGTAAAATAAAAATTAAAATGATTAATAATAAATTATATATTCGTATAAATAAATAATATGCATTAAATTTTGTAGTCTTTTATTATTATTTTTTCTCTGAATTTTCTTTAATTTATTATAACAGTTAATAAAATTTATAATTATAACAGTTAAAGTAAATTTGAATGAAGATAATAGTATTTGTTTCCTGACCATAATGTTTAAATTAACACAATAAAACTTAATAAATAAATCTCTCTCTTTTTTCAAAATTGGCCCATTAATTCGAGTATTAAAATATTTATTTATTTACTCGTTTTCTATATGAACTAAAATTTTTTATTTCTCTCCGTATAATCTCTCTACTTCACTTGCAGTCATTTCTAATGATCTCGTCTATTCATTTTAATTTGTATACTATCGACTTTTTAAAAAAAAAAAAATCAAAAATAGTTTGTAAATTAGGAGAATAAAAATAAACTGATATATATTTTGATAATAACGTTAGAAAATATGGTTAATGTAGATTAAGATATATAATTATATATTTATGGATGTACAAAATTTTTTTACTTATGAAATAAAATAACCTTTGTGAAGGAAATGAGCACGTGGAAAATTATTTATAAATTAAGATAATAAAATGATTCAATATATTTAAGGTTGACGAACATTTTGCTTATAATTATTGCACATAAACAGATAAAACTTTTTTTTCTCCCTCATTTTGTGTGTGTGAAGTGTTTCTCTATCTCATATATGTATATATAAATCGAATATGAATGAAAAAGACATTGGTTAGCAAGGAGATGGATGGATTCTATCATCCAAATAATACACTTGTTATGGAGGAACCTGAAAGCCATATTTTATAGATTAATTCTGGTTAAATGCCATTCACTAAATCGGGATAAGCGACAGCAGGTCATCGTTAATAATACCTTTACTCATATATGTGTCTGTATGGGTATATATAATGCAATTTTTTTAATATAATTATTTAGATATATAAATGACATTATTATTTTTAGATATTAGAAAATTATTATATATAGTTATATACTTTGTATTATTTTTAAAATAAAAAACTTAAATTTGATAATGTGTGATTTTGATTTTTTTTTTTTTCTAAAAAAGAAACATTATCTTTTTCAGTAGTTATTTCTGTTGTCTAATCTGTTTTTTTTTTTTTTTTTTAAACTCCCTCATCCCTCATCCAAATTTGCTTTCATGTGCTGTTATGGAACCTGTTTGACCTTTATGGATATGCTGTTGTAGGATTTTATTTCGGTGAGTTTTTAAACAGTTTAACATTATTTTACTCCCTCCTATTCAAATCTTTTTGGTTCTAGGCTTTTATCAGCTGCAGAATCGCTATTCTGGAAAGTGTTTATTCCAATTGAAAAGGAGCTTTCTTTTGACCACAGTTTTACGTTTTCTTGGGTTAATCGAGTTAGTAAACTGATATTTTGGACTTTCTTTTGTGTAAAGAATTCAGGAAGAGAAAAAAGAAACCTATAGGTTTGTATTACCCGGTACTACATGCTTAATCTAGTAATTAGAAAATTTGCATTTGCTTGAATAGAATCATAGCAATATACAATCAAGCTTAAAGAAGTTTGGCAAATGGAAAAAGGAAAGGAATTCTACACTTCACAGCCCTTATAGAAGGGCTCTCTTTTCTTTATTAAAGCAATTGATTAAAGATTTCTTATGCCAATCTTTGATGCCTTTTCTTTGCCTGGCTGGCTGGCACTTTTTTTTTCTCTTCTTTTTCTTTTCCTCTCTGATTGTCCTATAAGTTCCCCCTTATTTCTTTGTAGAGGAAAATTTCAACCACTTCCCCTTGGTATTTGCAGCTGTTATCATTGTAATGAGAAAAGTTGAATTGAAGAATAGATTAAGGCAAAAAAATCAGCCGACGTCTGTTTGTAACTCTGGGTTGCCTAGTACCCCCTTCCTCTGTTCATTTCAACAAGGAGCAAATTCTATTACACACAGTTGAACAAATTGTCAGTCTGCCTGTCTGACATACCACTAACTGAGAATTGAGCCAAAGATTTTTTTTTCTTTTCTCAACCTCCACTGTATCTAAAATTGCATAAACTTTTACTGTTATTGAACACATAATACTAAAAATAATTGAAAGACTTCTATTAGATTAACATTTTGTTTACTTAACATGTTTGCTAAATCATTTATAGATATAGATGCTTTTTTGTATGTATGTAGCTGGTATAGTGTGTGTATATAGTAATGTACATTATATATAGTGTACTTAAAAAAAGTATATTTGTTTTAAACAAAACGTTATTTTGTTAAAATAATAATAATAATTTTTTATTTTACTGTTAATGTATTTCTTTTTATTTAGTATTCTTATTTTTTTTTTCCCTATAAATATTTTCGGCTGTATTTTGATGGGATCTTGGAATCAAATTGCCTGTGTTGGATGCTTGAATATGAATTTTGGAACGTAGGGGGTGAGTTTATTGCCTTTTTTATTTTCGTTTTTGCTTATTGTGTGATATATATACCTATATTTAATACATTTAGATTAATAATTTTATATCTGAGTTGGTAGATATTATATTTCTTACATTAATTAATTAATTTATTTATTTATTTTAATACATATCAATCTTTTAACATATGGTATTATTTTATACTATAACAAAAATATCAGAAATTATAAAGTTCATGATGGAGCTATAAAAAGAATATACTATAATTGATTGTGTTAAAGATATAATAAGAAATATGAGATTACTACTAATGCAATCTATTCTTTATTTAGAGATTTAAACCTGTAAAAAAAATGACTTACATATACGTTTTTATGCTAATTTGCTAATATATAAAGAATTAATAATAGAAATATTTAGCCCATAATAATGAAGATGGAATAGTAAATTTAAAGTTGTAGGCCGGCCATTATATATATATTTTAGACTGGTTTCCAAGACCGGTTCAGAATAATTTCTGCAAGGTGAAAAGATAAACTTTTTTCTGAATATATATAAAAATTTTCATCCTTTTTCAATTTTATAAGTGGAACAAAATAACAGAATATCTTAAGAATGTATTATTATTATTATTTAACATAATTTAAAAAAGAATATGTACTTCGATTTTTATATGTTTGCAAAAGTAGTAATATGTTAGATATATTTTTGTTTTGTTGACAAGAAAGTTTTATTTCATAAATGTTAATAATTTATATTGAGCAAAGTGTAATAATTTAAATATTAATTAACTGTTTCATAAATTACACTGCATTTGGTGTCAGTTGAGGTTTTAGCTTGATTGTTTTTTTAAATAATTTTTTGTTTAATTGGATACAAACAATATACACAAAAGGACCAACAGAGCTAAAGGATAGATTGTTATAATTCTGTCTTTTTATAGTTGATTGATGATTACATAACTCATTGGGAAATGTATTTACTTCAATTTCAATGAATATATTATTTTAAACAGTTGGGGTTTACATCCTAAGCGCACACACTGTAATGTTTGTTATGATAACTCAACGATGTTTTGTTGAGTACTGAGGATATTCTCAAACCAAAGCACAAGATAAAGACTTTTGAAAAGATAAGAGTGACCTCTTATCTTGTGAACCTAAATTTAATTATATAGGCTAATCTAAAGTATCTTAATTTGAGAGCTTGTAGATGTTTCTTTATTCACGGTACATCCATTAATCTCTTTTTTTATTAATATTTGCAAAATTTTTCAATTTACTATGTGATAATATTATGAATTATTAGATACTATGTATTATTCAGTTTTATTTACTAGCACAGAGATCATATGTAATTTAAGCAGAAGGGATTTACATCCTAAGGACATGTGCTGTAATGTTGTTATAATAGCTCAACGATGTCTTGCTGAGTACTGAGGAACTGTCAAATCAAACCACAAGATAGAGACTTTTGAAAAGATATGATCTCTACACTAGTAAATAAAATTGAATATTATGCTGTTTATAATAGTTTATAATATTAAGACTTAGTAAATTGAAAAATTCAATGAACATTAATATATAGAAAGAGATTCATGGATATAAAATGAATAAAGAAACATTTTCACTCTCTCAGACTAAGATGTTTTAGGTTGGCCTATATAACTAAAATTTAGATTCAAAAAATAAGAGGCTACTCTTATCTTTTCAGAAGTCTCTATCTTCAGCTTTGGTTTGAGATTATCCTCAATTCTCAACAAGTCATCCTTGGGTTATTATAACAAACATTACAGCACACATGTTTAGGTTGTAAATCCATTCTATTTAAATTACATATGATCTCTATGCTAATAAATAAAATCGAATATTTATTAATAATTTTTAAAAAATTAAATAAATAAATTAAGCTTTAAATTTTTTTTTATTATATATGTGTTATCATGAGGAAAAAAAAATTGATGAAAGGTATTAAGAAGCACAGCTCATTTAAAGGCTATACCAAGAGTTACGGACATATCAATTAAGGTTTAATTTATGCATGAGGCATAAATATGATTTAAATTGCTTATAATAATCAGAAGAGAGTATCCTCCAAAAAATTAAATTTTAATAAAAATTATTGTTATTAAAAAAAAAAAAGTTTTATTTCTTGGTAGTTTATAAGTTTCAGCGCTGAAATGGTCCGAACTGAAGTGACTCCAGAATCTGATACTCTGCCACTATATTAAACCATTCCTGGTATTATTTTTATTAATCATTATCAAACTTTAATAACTAATATAATATCTAGCAATAAAGCCAAACAGATTTAATTTTTCTAAAAATCTTTATCAAGTCTGTGATTTTTCCAATGTCCTATATCATGGAAGTCAAAAAATTATTGACTAATAATAATCACATGGTTAACCTCATTAAAATCAATGTTCAAACTATCACTTCTGGTGTTCAATTCTCACATGATCTCCAGGATGACTAATCATTTTTTTTTTTTTAAATAGTAGTTTGATAAAACTTTTTAATTTTTATTCCAGTATTTCAAAATATTTGAAGATATGTTTTTAATGCAAAAAATATTAAATGGTTGTTTTGTAAGGATTGGTTTTATTTTTCATTCTCCATTTTGCCTTTATGTTTGTGCCTTGCCTGCTCAAATATCCTTATTGGTCAAATTTTTACCAGTCTTAGAATTTAAACAAGATAGCATGAGATTGGTAATGAGTACATGCATATGTAATGCACTTTATATTTGGTAATTAATCAGCTTTATAACGTATCAAAAAAATTCCATTTTTTTCCCTTGGGATTTTTTTTTAAAAAACTTGAGGGGAAAAAATTAATGATAATTTTTTTTCTTTCTAAAAGAAGAATTATAATTCCAATGCATCTATATGGAAGTGTTTTCCTGAAGGTTTGTGATGATGGTGTTTTAGTTGTATTTTTAGAATGGACTATTTTTATCATTTAATATGTGTATTGAATAGTTTTAGAAAAAAATAACTTCATTTAAATATTCCAAATACATTCAACTGTTAATAATAGCACAACAAACAGGTTAGTATATGCATAACATTGTGAAAGGTATTATCCTATCTTCTTCAGGTGTTGCTGGCCTGAACAGTGACTACTAGAATGGGATTCAAACTTGGATCCTTAGATTCTTGAGTATTGAACTTTAAAGTAACACTCTAACCAACTGAGCCATCCTGCCAAGAGGGGAGAATAATACCTCTCAAAACATTGTGCATATACTAACCTGTTTGATGTGTTATTACTAACAATTGAATATATTGGGAATATTTAAATAAAGTTAAATTTTTCTAAAGATATTCAATACTTATATTAGATGATGGAAATAGTCCAATATAAAAATACATCTATATGGAAGTTTAATGGCTTAGAATCTAAGCAATTGTAATTATATAAAGCTGCAGAATCAATATTTTCTACCAATTGTAAGTATATAATATTTTTCATATTTTTTTAATATAAATAATTTATAATGCTGTAGAATAATGGCTTGTTTTGTGTTGTAGAATGTCTAGTTGTGCTCCAATACATATACACTTGGGTCTTGTTTTATGTGGATTATTTTAATGCGATTTTGAAGTTATGCGATTCATGTTTCTTCTTAATATCTTTCATATTTCACTATATTTATTAGATATCAAGAAATTTAAATTATTAATAACTAATTTTGACTTGAAATACTTTTTTTTATTTTTGTTTTATGTGGATTATTTTAATGCAATTTTGAAGTTATGCGATTCATGTTTCTTCTTAATATCTTTCATATTTCACTATATTTATTAGATATCAAGAAATTTAAATTATTAATAACTAATTTTGACTTGAAATACTTTTTTTTATTTTTCAAAAATATAACATTATATTAGCAGCTAACGTGAATATGGCTTGAAGCTGTATTTAGAATCTTAGCTTCTATATAATATATAGGGTATATGAGCACAGACTTTCATGTGACCCACCATTCTCCACACTATCTCATAACACTGATACACTTGAACACATATATGTTGAAAAGATAAATAATCACCAATATACCTATTTCATGCTAAACCAGCAATCATCAGTTGGTCCTGATTACCATCTCTACACATATATGCTATAAGTGCTCAAATATATATTAAGATAGCCTTCTATGTAAATAACCTACTTATATTAATAAATAAATAATAATAATAATAGATTTATACCCATGTATAAAAATATTGTAATAAATATTCAAAAATTTTAAACTTTTAAAATATATTTTGTTAGATATAACAGAAATAAAAAAATTTTTAGATTGTTAAAATAAATAACTAAGATTTTATGGATTTTTTAAACTGAAAATAATCTTTCTAATGATAATGTATAATCTTTTTGTTTTGATAATGGTTTTCTGTTGAAAACCATCATCACAGCACAACATCACGAATCTGATTCACAAATGAAGGCATATTCTCAAATAGCGGTAATGATTAAAATATGTATGAAAAAAATGTAAAATTAAATACTGTAGTTAATAAAAAAAATCTAAAAAAAAAGGTTGTCTTGAATTAATTTTTTTCATATATTTGAAATTTTTTATTAGTCATACTTTATTGCCTTATTTTTTTAATGCGAATTTTAAAGTAATTTTTTCTTGTTACTTTGCTTTTATGTGATTTCTGAAAATTACTGGAACATATCCCCCATTTTCAAGGTAAGTTAAGTCTATTTTTGTGCAATTTCTTTTGTACGTGTTTTCTGAGGAACTTATCTACTGCATAAAACGAGACCCAGATGTATAAGTAATTCCTTGGATTTATACCGTAACCAACTGTAAATGTGAAATTCTATAGATAATATTTTTATTAGCTGTAACTATATAATATTTTTCATATTTTTTTTTACATAAATAATTTATAATGCTGTAGAATAAATGTGTGTTTTGTGCTGTAAAATGTCTGTTTGTGCTCCAATACATATATAACTCCAAATACCTAGATCCCAGGCAATTGTAATTTTATATGAAACTTCAGAGGTAATATTTTTTATTAGCTGTAAGTATGAATATTAAATATATATCAGTCCATACCTGGGCTGTGTAAAGCCCTGGAGATTTTTTTATTTGATTCCTTTAACAATTTTTATTTAAGATTCCATATAAATTAAACAAAAGATTTTAATATTATGTATTAAACATGAGAAATGTAGCCAGCCTGAAATCATTTTATAGTATTAAAATCTTTAGTTTAATTTACATTAAATCTTTAAAAAATTTTTGTTAAAACTACCAATTAAAAAAAATAAAAATTTTATAAAAACTTCCTTAGCCAGTTAATGTTTATTTTAGTAATTGTTTTTGCACTACTTATTTATATACATAACAACAAAAATTAACACTATAGTTTAGATTTTTAAATATATATTGTAACCATACCTTATGATTACGCTCGATGTTTGTCAAGCCCTATTTAAATTGTCATTTGTATAAAATTTTAAATTTTATTTGATAATAATTAAATATATTAAATAGGTATATTATATTAGTGGTGTGTTATTATGATTACTGAATTATGTTATAAAAATAAGTAAATTTAATCAATAAATTTTTTGGAAGTGATAAAGAATTGGGCTGTTCAAGAGATGTGCTAACCCTCTGCCAGATTGTGTATGAAACTTTTTATATGCAATCTGTCAGATGGATTAACTTAAACAGTATCAAATTAATAGTTTATTAATGTTATGATTAAATTAAAAGTATAGAAATATTTAATATTTTATTATTATTAAATATTTGTCAAAATGATATAAAATTATAGTTATTTTAAATTAATCTTTATAATTAATTCTTGAACATATTTTTATTGCAATTTAAAATAGTTTTGAACAGCTTAATTAGTTATCATATATAGTTATAGATGGATAATTGTTAATTGTGTGTTAAAGTATGCATATACAACAATTTAATTGGTCTGTTAATTTTTACAACCATTCTCTCTCATCAAAGTTAATAAATAGGCCAACATAGTTTTTCACTGAGGTGAATGGAAGAATTGGATAATTAAAAAAATCAGAGGTGAAAACTGAATTAAAGAACTGGAAGCTGAAAATTATTAAAAGTAAAAAGGAGAATTGGATTTGAACTAAAGTGGAATTGAATTGAATTTGTAACTTATTATTAATGGAGTAGGAACTTCATTTGACCTATATACATGAAGCACATCAAGACTGCCAATTGATAATTATCAAAAGTTCACATGTAAAACTGGTAGACATATTGGAGGAAAAGCCCACCAAAATGGACATTAAATTTAAACCAACTCAGCATTTCATAAGTTTGAAATTTTGCTTTTTATTTTATAAATGTTTTAATTATTATATTTACTGTGTGCATTATAAAAATAGCTATAATTTATTTGGTATAACAAGAAGAAAGGATGAATTATTTTGTACTTTCAATTGGAAAATAATTTTAAAGAAGTATGACTATGTTAAGAGATATTAATGTCTTTCATTGCTGTTTAATTTTATAAGACAGTCTTGACATGTCTTCACTTAAGTGAAATAGTAACCCTAAACACTACAATTTTTATTATAATAGGTTAACTGCAAAACATGTAGAAAAAATAATTCAAGGAAAATTAAAGATTATTTTGTTGCAGTCAATTTAAAGAAAGTAACCTATACCTGTCTAATTGCCAATATAAATAAATATAATAGATTATGAAAGTTTTCAAAAATATTTATTAAGACTCTTAATATTAAATATTCTCTGTATTGCCTTAAACTTACATTGTGGCAAAACTGGATTCACCGTTTTAGAGCTTTCGGAATTGACATATTTATTAAATTGAGTTATAAAATTTCATTAATATTCAATCAAATGTTAACTTAATTTTGGTATACTAATTATCATGTTAACCACATTGCGAATTGAATTTATAATTCCATTAACCAATAAAATATATGAAATTATATATATATGACATCTATATATGTGATAAAAATAAGCAATGTTTATCTTCAGCTTCTTTAATTTCTGGAATATTCAAAGCCTTTAGAATTAACAGAAGAAAACTACTATTACTTATAGATTCAGCAATGTACTAGGATTACAATTTAAATTAATAAATAAGTATGAAATATACACATATAGTAAAGAATATTCATCAATCATATAATGCTGCAGATTTCAAATAGTTGCAATCAAGATTTTGTTCTCTTTGTTTCACAAAAAGAAATGTAAAAAAAAAAAAAGGTTTATGTAATACTCATTTATTATTAGTAATATTATATTTATTGTCTTGTAATATTATATACATTATTATTACAGATGTAAAAACTGGTTTATGTAGATAATGAAAATCGTGATATAAATATAAACTTGTTCTAAATATATATAAGAAAGTAAAAGTAATCTTATTTAGTGTAAATTTTGTCCATATTTTGAATATGAACACAGGTAAAATGGTTAAATGATTACAATTTATTCTTAAGATTTTTCTTTCTGGTTGATAAAGGTTAATTTTAGTGCATTAAATATGATATTTGATATGTGTAATACTTACCAATTAATAGCTAATGATAGTTATAGCTCTGGGTCATTCTCAAATTGATAATGATAATTATAATTTTTATGTGTTAAATAGTAATATATTCCATTTTGCTGAGTGTCTTTACATATTTGTGGTAAGTGATATTAGTATGAGATTTGACTGTTATCGTGTTGAATGATTATAATGGTACACATATAATATTTAGAATATGTAGATTCATGTTGCATCACATCAGATGTACTAGTTCCCTTACCCTAGTGATGATATAAATGATCATCATGAAAGAATCATGAACAATACCCATAAAACGTTGAGCAGATTAAGGCCATACTTTTAAAGTGTATTGGTATGGTTATTCAAATGAGGGAATGGCCACCCCTTCCTTTTTCATATCCTACAAGTGCTCCGGAAGTGACACTGGGATTTCAGACCATTTGCAATTGCAAAATAACTGTGGTCTAGGTTGTTGGTTGTTCTCGTTTGCCTTAGCTCAACCCTATTATATTTCTGGATAGATCATGTTTTATTATGTTCCACATTCCTAAGTTTTAATGGTTTATTATTGATAACAACAGAATCATTTTCTGAAATATAGTATTTAAATATATAGACTGTATATAGCATTGAGCAAAACAATGATAAGATATAGTATTAGTTAAAAGTGATTTTATATAATAGATTGTTATCTAATGCCTATCCATTTGAGATGACCCCATCTATACCATTAATGTATATTATTTATTGTTTATTTCCAAGTTGTTTTAAAATGTTGATATTTTTTTAGTCTTGATTCTAATAGCCTAAGTAGATGAATAAAATTGGAAGTCAATAGTTTTTAGAAACATATTGTAGCATAAATTATTATATCTTAAGTATACTCATTGTATTATCTTATATAATATAATATTGGTAGGAATCATTGGATAGGAATTTTGAAATATATTACCTGTGTCTCTTTGAAGTGAATAAGTTTTTAAAATCATGCTATTAATAAATGGGTAAAATATAAAATGTGTAATAAATCAAAATAAAGTTAATGTAAGTAATAGACTTAAATAATAATTGCTTAAAAGATAATAATCTATTAAAATGGTAAATAGATCCTAAGAGATCTTCCATTAGGAATATAATGATGTAATTAAATCTTGTTCTATGTAATTTCTATGCATACTTGTCCAAAAATATGTATGTTCCTTTTTGTTATTATTTTACAAACTTGTAGATAATGAAAATAAATTTTGTTTGGAAAATGTATCTAGTTGTCTATGGCCTTATTGCTAAACACTATCCCTACTTTATTCCTATTGCTATCAATATATTATTTTATTGTCATAAAAATCATCACCAGTTAATATAATAAATTTTACTTTATGTTAGCATATCTAAATAAGTTTTGCTAAGCTCTTAGATTTAGAATATGTAAAGTTATTGCTTATTGATCAAAACACTGTTGATTTTAAGTACATGTATTATTTTCAAATGCTTTAAAGATTAAATATTTAGTTTTTGGAATAACCTGTTTATCGAAATCATTAGATACATCATTCACTGATCTTGATCATATTGCTCATGGTTGTTAAATAAAAGATAATTTATAAATTATTATTATATTTACTTTATTAATAATTTATTAATACCTCATAAAGTTTAAAGTTTTTTTTATTGTTAGTATTGGAATTGTCAAATGTTCTTTGTTAATTCCATTTTTGTTTTATGAGCGATCTTTGCAAATTAATAGTCTCAACTTTGACTTTATTGTTAGTTTTTCACTTCTTAAATTATTTGCTATGCTTTACCATAATCTTTTATGTTTATTCTTATTGCTTATTTGATTCTTTATAATTTTAAGATGTACGTTTCTTTTTCTAATTTAGAACTCATAACCCATTTTAATTTAGTGGTTAAATATTTTTTTTAGCCAAGCTTAGAACCCCTTGCCTTTATTTCATTATTATCTTGCTTTTGTTTGATACAATATTAGACTTATAGTTCAGGATCTCATTTTTCATCACCGACATTGTTATTATAGCTCATCCATATTTTTCTTTATTTTATTTTCATCCTCATTTCATCTTAAGTCATTATCATAATTGATTCATCCTTCATTGATCCATATTCTATTATCACCTTAATTATTCATCACCCCAACACATTTCCCTTCTCTCTCACTCTTAAGTTCATTCACTTTCATTAATTAATTATTATTGTTCTTCATCACCCATTTAATTGTCTACATCTTTATTCATTATTATCCAATTCATAATACTAATTCCGTATTCATTTCATAGATGGATGCCTTCCTGGTTATTGCCTGTTAAGTAGAATTGCAAATTAAATTTTATCTTGTAATATTTTTGCTTTAGATCTTGAAGTTAGCTTAGTCAATATTTAATATTAGCTATAAGAGGTGAAAGACTGATACAATATAGCATAAGATTGGAGGTGTACTTGGTGACCCTCCTTTAGATTTATTTGTTCATGCTAGCCAAGTCTTCTAATATTTTATTTTGTATTTTAACTTAAATGTCATTATTCTCATGCACATATGATAGTTACAGTAGCAGCTGTCTGCCCATTTGGATTTTTGGTGCCCAAGATGGGGTGTCAAAAATCCAAATCAATACAAGGCCTTGCACTTTAGTGGCATATTTTGTAACCTAATCCTTTAGATTTGTTCATGCTCATGCTAGCCAAGTTTGTTCAAAGTTAGTAATATATATATAATTTGATTTTGTATTTATTATTTTTGACATTATTCTCATGCATGCACAATATATATAAACTTAAGAGCATGCTAAAGCTCTAAACAAGCTTTTTTTTAAAATATGATAAATGCTACTACAAGAGAAGGCATTCAAATCATCTTTATCTTAGATTGTCCCATCCCCAAACCGGTTTCGACCTATGGGTCTCTTTGGTGAGGAGTTGGGACACTAGATTCAAAAAACCAACTCAAGCAAAGCATTTATCTAAAAGGTAATTCTCAAGAAGAAGATCTGAAACCTTTAGACATCTACATGTCTTTAAAGTCAGCTCTCCAACTGAAAACATTATATGGGCCTGAACTTAATTCAGATACTCCATATATTAAAAGGCTTAGCCATTTAATTTAGCCAAAGCCCCAACAGCAAAATAATAATAGTAATAATAAAAAGTCAGATGTCACATGACTTACATATATCTTGCATTTACCAATATGTAAACTTAAGAGCATGCTAAAGCTCTAAAATGCTACTACAAGAGAAGGCATTCAAATCATCTTTATCTTAGATTGTCCCCAACCCCAGACCGGTTTCGACCTATGGGTCTCTTCAGTGAGGAGTTGGGACACTAGATTCAAAAAACCAACTCAAGCAAAGCATTTATCTAAAAGGTAATTCTCAAGAAGAAGATCTGAAACCTTTAGACATCTACATGTCCTTAAAGTCAGCTCTCCAACTGAAAAAATTATATGGGTCTGAACTTAATTCAGATACTCCATATATCTAAGATAAAGATGATTTGAATGCCTTCTCTTGTGGTAGCATTTATCATATTTTTAAAAAAAAGCTTGTTTAGAGCTTTAGCATGCTCTTAAGTTTACATATTGGTAAATGCAAGCTATATATAAGTCATGTGACATCTGACTTTTTATTATTACTATTATTATTTTGCTGTTGGGGTTTTGGCTAAATTAAATGACTAAGCCTTTTAATATATGGAGTATCTGAATTAAGTTCAGGCCCATATAATTTTTTCAATTGGAGAGCTGACTTTAAAGACATGTAGATGTCTAAAGATTTCAGATCTTCTTCTTGAGAATTATCTTTTAGATAAATGCTTTGCTTGAGTTGGTTTTTTGAATCTAGTGTCCCAACTCCTCACTGAAGAGACCCATAGGTCGAAACCGGTCTGGGGATGGGACAATTCTAAGATAAAGATGATTTGAATGCCTTCTCTTGTGGTAGCATTTATCATATTAAAAAAAAAAAAGCTTGTTTAGAGCTTTAGCATGCTCTTAAGTTTACATATTGGCAAGTGCAAGCTATATATAATTCATGTGACATCTGACTGTTTATTATATATATATTACTTCAAACAAATTTAAAGGTTTTTTTTTTTTTCAATTTGTGTTTTAATAAAGAAGAAATTATTTTCTTTGCAGAAAATGCTTTGTAAAAAAAACTTATGGTTTCTTAATTGTGGAACAAATAAGGATTTTTTCTTTGAAAAATATGCTCTCTTAACAATGAAATGTTTAACTCGAATATCACACGATAGCTTTACAGATAAATATTCACAATGGAAAAACATTCATTCATTCTCATGATTTTATATATAGTGATATATTTTGTAAATGATGATTATAATGAAAAGATCAAATGTATTTCATTGTCATATCTTACTACAAGCAGTATCTCACATGTTGTCTTTATATGGATGTATATCATATATCTTTTTCATGTATATGCACTTAAGCAATTCTACTTCTATTTTTGCAATCCATGGTTTTTTTTTCTACTTTCATTTTTGCAGGCTATGGATGTTTTTTTATTTTATTGTAAACTATATTTATTATCATAAACCATCTAAATCGAATTCTATAGACATTTCCACAAGAGCAAATGAAAAGTAGGACAGATAATAACAAGCATCAGTGTTGTGAGTATTCTTAGTAATATTTTATATTGCACTAAATTGCAAAAAAAAAAAATCAAATCTTATTTAGTTATCACCATGTGTATGATATACATTCACCCTGAAAAAACTTTTTACTCTCTTATCCTGTCATTTTTTCTCTTTGCTTTTATATATATATTTATTTATTTTTTTGCAATTATTTTAAAATTAATTTCATCTTTTTAATAAATTGCAACTAATTAAAGTTCTATTTGCATAATACTTATACAATACTTATTGTTAAATATTTTTTTATTTTTAAAAAAGTGTCAGATTAAAATTTAATTATCAAAGTTTAGAAATTTTTAACCTATAAAAAAGCAAAAGTGTTAAAAAATATAATTTTTAAGGATAATGACTATATTTTTTCAGTTTTATGACATTTCTTAATATTTGTTCTTTTTGATACTATATAACATTTCACATTTGGTGCATTTATCTTGAAGATATTTTTCAAATTGTGCCTTTGTCCAATTGCTCAAAATTCAACATGACATCCATTAAGATTAAAGAGGTTAACATAATCAAAAATATTGAAAATAAATAATAAAATTGTATTCTAACCTTATTTTATTATTTATACTCATATTTCAATTAACAGTATTAGACTAAATCCAGATGCTTAAATTATGCATTACTTGCAGTAATCTCTCATATGTCTATGTTATTATAAGGAATCATTGGGTTTTAGGTAGTGTTGCCAGTCAGATTTCCCAACTTATTTTTAGTTGTTGATTTAATAAGGAATCTAATTCTAATTTTTATTATATTTTTCAAGTATTGACTTGAAAGAGTCAACATTGTCTTTCAACTAGAAGAATTACATTCATTGTTTTATTTTGATTCAATAATACTATTTTTTTTTTTATTGTACTTAATAAAAATTATAATAAAACTAAATCCCAAATATTCAAATTAGAACTATTTGTAGCTGAGAAAGATCTTTATTCTACAAATCATTAATGAAATAAAATGATTCAGATTATATTTAAAACCTATTTTTATATTTTTAAAATATCATTTCTATATTATTATTATTATTATTATTATTATTATTATTATTATTATTATTATTATTATTATTATTATTATTATTATTATTATTATTATTATTATTATTATTATTATTATTATTATTATTATTATTATTATTATTATTATTATTATTATTATTATTATTATTATTATTATTATTATTATTATTATTATTATTATTATTATTATTATTATTATTATTATTATTATTATTATTATTATTATTATTATTATTATTATTATTATTATTATTATTATTATTATTATTATTATTATTATTATTATTATTATTATTATTATTATTATTATTATTATTATTATTATTATTATTATTTTATTATTATTATTTTTTATTATTATTATTATTATTATTATTATTATTATTATTATTATTATTATTATTATTATTATTATTATTATTATTATTATTATTATTATTATTATTATTATTATTATTATTATTATTATTATTATTATTATTATTATTATTATTATTATTATTATTATTATTATTATTATTATTATTATTATTATTATTATTATTATTATTATTATTATTATTATTATTATTATTATTATTATTATTATTATTATTATTATTATTAGGATATATTTTATTATTTTTGAGCATTTCTATTTTACTTTTATTTATACTCCTATCTGCATTCATGCTTTGCAGGAGAAGAGAAATAGATAAATTACTATTAACATTTATGTTGAATTTTTTGAATTTCAACATAACAATGTTTTTTTATAATTTATCCAAAATATAATTTATATTTTATTCACTTTCAACTGAAAGTTTTTTTATATCTAAACAAAAGTTTATATTAATCTGAATGCAATTGCATTGTAAATATTGTAAATTTTTTATTTATAATTGATTTTAACGGGAGGAGCTGAAATCATTTGACTATTTGTTTTTGATGAGAATTAATTTCTAGGTGATAATATAAGGAAACAAACATTTAGAAATAGATTAAACAAAAGATGTTTTCAATGTCATTTGATTATAAATATACAAAGTATTATGCAAATGCAAACTATATTGTGAAAGTAAAGGAAGTTCCTAAAAAAATACTAGCATAATTAAGTTATAGTATTATTAAATAGATGCTCAAAACCAGTTGATAAAATGCGGATTATTATATTTGAGGTTGCAAAATTTTACAACTTTTAAAGTGAATTCTCTGATAATATTTTATATTCTGTTACTAGTGCATATCTGTTGAATGGGTATTATTTTTTAATTTTTTTATATGGGGAATGAATGTTTAGCCTGATGAGTAGAATTATTTCGATATGTCAACAGTAAAAATAAAATTATTTGCAAAAATCAATAAATTGTGGAGATATTGAATAATTTAGAATAATAAATTTGATTGAAAAGTTGTGAGAAGAATTCAAATATAATCTTAAATTCAATAAAAGAATTTCTTGGACTAGAGTTTTTGGAATTGATACCCAACTGAGTTTAATGGGAATGGGTGGTGTAATCATTTAACTGGTTTGCTAAGTCATTCACCTTATTATTAATTACTATTTTATTAATTTAATTAATTTTTCTTAATTGAAAAAAAAATTTTTTTTAATGTATATTTATACATCATCATCATAATTTTTTTTTTCCCAGTTTCTTTCCTGATTTCTATGTGAAAAACAAAACAAAAACATCTTTAGCATTGTTATGCATTCTGTAAAAACATTGACTAAAATGAGCTTGTATTTATATGAAATTGTAATTTATCCAAATGACTTTTAAAAGTATTAATGACTGTGTGCTGACATCAAAGAATTCAGCTCATTTGTTTTACATATGGGTGATGTTTTTAAAATAAAGTTTTTTTTACCATATAAATAAATATCTAATGTCTAAATAGGTTATATGACAATCATTCTAAATAATTTAGCAATTTTCACTCATTTTAACTTTATGTAATGTGACTGCATTAGTGAAACAATTTTTTGTTTAATATCTTAATTAGTTTGAATTTTGAAAAATATTTTTAATCTTTATATGGTCATGCAGTAAAATGAAAATGAGATGAACTTTGCAAAATTTAATTGTCACATATTTGGTCTTCAGTTTGAATATTTTTGGTTAAGTACAACTACTTTTAACAAAAGTATTAGTCAAGCGTTGTTAGCCGAGAGGTCATCGCAGCTGCCTTGCAAGCAAGTAATTGGTTGCAGATGGTTGTGGGTTCACCTCCCGGCCGATGCTATGACATATGGAAAAAAAAAAAGTATTACTAAAATTAATTTTTAACATAACTAGAAGATTGAAAAACCTTGCAATAGAAATTTATTTATACATTAGTAGGAATAACTTATTTGTTACTTCTTTCCCATCAGTGTATGCTTATTTCTTTTAAAAATTTTATATAATTATAAAAGTAAATAAGTTTTATTTTAATTAAATAAAAATAAATTTTAAATGATTGGAAAACAAAATGAAAAACAAAAATAATCATCTCAGCTATTTGTTTTGCTTGATAAATAAAATGTGAACAAGTGTTGTCTTTTTGAGAAAATTGAGTTTTCTCAATTAATCTTTGATCTATGGAGCTTTATATTTTGCTAATAACAACATTTAAAATATATATTAGTGTTAATTTGCAATACTTTATTGCAAGTTTGCATTAGAAGTACAGACATACAAATTATTTTAATGGCATTCAACATACATCATGTCCATTGGAGTTAAATATAATATTCCAAAGTAAATAGAATTTGCCATGAAAGAGTTTAATTAGTTTTAATCGCTGATGAATAAATATAATATTTCAAAATAAATGGAATTCGCCATGAAAGAGTTTAATTAGTTTTAATCACTGACAAATAATTTTAATATTATTATATACTTTTCTTTTACATAATGCTCAATTCTTTGAAAAATACTCAATATTCAGCCATGACTATTTTTTTCTCAAATTGGGACCAGTTAATATTTTGACCTCTGATAAATAAATGTCCATTACTTTAAGCTACTTTATAAATAATTTAATTTCCTGATTTTATGAAATGAATAAATAAAATAAAAAATATTATATTTTTTTATTCAATCAAATTTAACCTATCATCTATGTAATCATTATATTATTTTGACATTATTATTGAAAATATGAATATTTGCTTTTGAGATTTTTGTATTTTATGTTAGAAATAGGTTTTGGAATTTCGTTAATATATATATTGCATAACTTTATATTAGAACTGAAATAAATTTCTATGGAGTGAAGGTTTTGGAGTTTATTGATATGAAACAGGAATTCATACATCACTAATAATTTAATGCCACTGTTTTATAATAATCATAGCGATTTTCATTAACAATGAAAAAAAAAAGCTTTTTGTAAATTCATAATCAAAGCACACTAATAAAAAGTAATACATTTAATGTGTGTCAAGTAAATTATATATTTACCATTTAATTGCACCTAAACAGGGCAAATTAGGTGTAAAAGCTTTTTCACAATTATTTTTAATTGAGAGGGGGAGATATCTATATTATATAGAATTTAGAAGTGTATAATAAGAATTTTTATTAACTATATAAATATGTTTAATATAAATATTGCACAGAATTTAAGAATTTCCAGCAAAAATAAATTTGTAAAAGTATAATTGTGTAAGCTATATTACGTATTTTCTTTTCTTTATTTAATAAATCAGTTTTCACATGGTAATTGTAGTATATCAAACCAATATAATACTTTAAAAGATATTATAAATTGATAATTTGTATTTGAAGCAATTTTAAATAAATAGTATTGTTACTTTTATTAATAAAATAATATGTAAATAATCGACAAAAAAATACAAATAAGAAAGTAATAAACAAAGTAATCCATCTCTTGGTTAATTTGCCATTCTTGGTAAATATCAGAGATCTTAAGAATCTAGACTTGTTATAAAACAATTGAAAATTGCAGGGATATTGTCATTTGAATAAAAGCATTTGAAGCTCAAATAAATCATAAAAATCAAAATGAGAAAATAATGTTTCACACATGTAAAACGGTTAAGTTGAAAAAAAAAAAAAAGTTTTACAGTTTGAAAGCATTAATTTAATGAAAATATTTAAAATTAGCAATTTTTTTTTTTTTTTAAAATATTACTTTTATATAAGAAAAATTTTTTTTCTTTTGTTATTAATAAAAAAATACAGAGTGCACATACACAAAAATTATCTCCAACCATGATTTGATTCTTCTGGAGATTTCTCTCCAATTGAAATTTCTTCTTGAAGCTTCTACACATGAACATGATTTATTTGTCCTTTTACTGTTTGTACAATATTTCATTTCCAGGTTAACAATAGCAAAAATGTATCCATTTTTAAAATAAATCTTCCGTTTGAGACTATCAACAGAAACCCAGGCTCTTGGTTGAAGACAAGGTTTCAGAATACATTTGGGGATAACTATTCAACATTTTTATTTTAATGAAGGCTGATTATATGGAGAAAGACGGTGTTTAGCTTTTAGCTGAATTTAACACATGATTTTTATTGTAGAAACCATTACTATGACTAAACTCATAGGATGTTGGTTTGCGAATTACATTGATACCAAGTGTAACCTCATGTATGTCATCCATAGCATCATAAATCACTGAGCACTTATAAAGGAGTTGAATGAAGTATGATCAGATTCAAGGCAAAAATTATCCTTCCTCTAAATTGTTCAAAAAGAACAACAAAAAAATGTTCTTAGTGAAAGTATTGAAAGATGAGATAACTTCTCTTGGAAGCACATACAGTGATTAAAAAATAAAGTATTTTGAGTTTATAAAATGACAATCCTAAATAATAAATAAGGCATTTTTAGTTTATAAAAGTAACAATCCTAAAATATATGTTCAAATTTTTATTACCAATCATTTAGAAATTAATAAAAGTTACTCTTAGTCATGTTTAAGAAAATGTTCATTTTTAAAACTGACTATAACATCATATGGGACCACCATTTCATATATGAAATGGTGATTGTGATGTTTTGATCGTTTAATACCTATCCTGCCAATGGGATGTGGCTGTGGTTTTCGAAAAACCAAAATGAATAGATACTGAACTGAGTTCAAATCTATATGATTACACAAGTAAATGAGCTTGGATTGAAAATGTTATTGTGTTTTCATGTTCGACTTCTAGCTTTATGGTTAGCCAGATAAAAGCTGGCTGCTGGAGGGTTGCATTGCAGTACTCTCAAATTCAAAACTTCTCTCTCCGATGAAAGCCATAGGTTAGAAACTATTGGATGAGCAGTAACTAGTTAGGGAGTTTATGCACAAATCTTGCATTCATTGATTACAAAGACTTACACTTAGTGGCACTACTAAATGGAGAGTTAATTGTTGAAATATAGAAATAATAATCTATAATTTTGTATTTTTTAATTCCAAACATGTTTTAATTGTTTGTTTGTTTTTTTATGTAAAATTTTCATCTTTGTGCTTATTTACTTCATATATTTACTTATGTTTTTAAATGTTGTATCTCAGTATAGATAAAAATTAGATCCACAGGTTTTTCCTGCTATGGTCCCAATTAAATGTTATTAATATTATAAGAATTTGATTCTTATTAATCATGGTTTTATTACTATTACTTATAACCAATAAATCATAATGAATAAGAATCTTTTGTTTGTATTTCAGATTTTTGGCAAAAATAAACCTTTTTGCAACATTTTTTGTTTTATTTACGAGTTATAAATATTTTTGTTTACTATTGTATTTGATTTTAATATATATATATATTTATTTATACTATTATATGTATAAATTAATGTACAAATTTATTCGAAATATAATTCATTTATAGAAATTATTAAATAAATTGTGAATTTTCTTATTAATAGTAATGTGATCAAATATAGGTTGTATCTGGTTTGTTTATGTGGTTTATATTATTTGAACTTAACATTGTCTTTTATTAAAAGAGATAAAAGTATAATTTGATTTTATTGTTTTTATTCAGTTTATGTGTAGCTAGATGAATTTTATAGTTGTAATAGAAATTATGTATTATTGCTTTTTTTTAAAAAAAGTTTTTTTGTACTCTATTTATTTATTTATTTTTGTTCCAATTTTTTTTATTTGTTTTTAAATATCATTTTCTTCAAATAAATTTTATTAACTACTTTTGCATATTTTTCTAAATGGTTGCTTTTATTTAATATAAAATTTAATGCTGGTCTGGTACTTGTTTCTATAAATATTCTTGCTTTTTATAATTTTATTGTCTGTTTATTGTAATTATTTTTATTTAACATAATATTTTTAATGTATATTTTGGAAATTTAAATTTTTTTATACATATATATTATACATTCTTTGTTTTCTAATTTTAATATTGATAAATTACAATTAATATATTTACATATATTAAATTCTGTGCTCAATGACTGATTCAGCAAGCACTTTAATAAAATTGATACATATTTAAGCACTCATATGAAAGGCTGTTATAATGATGATGATGATGATTTGTTATTATTAAATAATGCAATGTTATATAGTTATTAAAATAACATAATATTCTGATAAATCCAGGAATTGAGATGAATATTTGGCTGCTCAAAAGTCTTTGCCACTTTCATTAATTATATTCAAATAAAAAAAGCAATAATGATGTTCAATATAAGAAACTTTTACATAAGAAAAATCTTAAATTGTGATACCATTAGGTGAGACATCTAAGTTCTTCATTTGTCAAACCTGTAGGGGCATTGCAATCTTTATTATGTGGTCCTACAGAAGGTAAGTTTTTCTTTTTAGATGAAAGCAATTAAACTTTTTAAATCTTATTCCCAACATAAGTTGTTAGCATGTGGTTGAAGAAAATATGTTATGTTTATTAATTATAAGCATATACAATGCTATTTTATGCAGTTTTACATTGACATGTTTGATATTTAAACATTTTTTGCTTCATTTAGAGATATGAAAAGTAAAAATAAAATATATAAAAAAAATGTTTTTGAAATAATGTTTTTATATAAATAGCCGACTGAAAGTAGAAAAATGTAATCTCATGAAAAAACATGTTGTGTAATATCATAAAAGCTTTTGAGATTTTTTTGATTTTTATGGCCTCAAATGCTTTTATGAAATGATACATGTTTTTTAATTGGATTACTTTGTTATTTTTCTATTTTTTAGTTGACTGTTTATATAAAAGCATTATCTAAAAAAATTTTTTTTTACTTATTGTTATTTTACTTTTTAGTTATATTTACATGTTATTTTAAAAAAATGATTAAAACTATAAAAAGTCTGACAAATTATAGTTTAATAATGAGATGTGAAAATAAAAAATACACCCTCTAACAAATGAATTCTAAATTTAAATATCATGTGATCATCTACTATGAAAACATATATCTACTATGAAAACACATCTATGTATTGGCATTTTAATTAAGTATGAGTTAAGTCAATATTAACAAAATTTTATTCTACCAATGTAATGTTAATGTCAGATATATATTTTTTAATTTTAATTAATTTAAGTAATTAAGTATGAGTTAAATTGATATTAACAATATTTTTATTCTACAAATGTAATATTTCTATTTGCTCAGTTGTTAAGGGGTTTGCTTGGGAAATGGGAATGAATTTTTTTTTCATTGTTAAAAGTTCAAAAATATGGGCATACGGGCAGAAACACAGATAGGGCAAGTTAATATAAAAGCATTTTTAAAAAAATCTCAGTTCAGTCAGTTGAATGTAACTATTGTAGTCAGTTCAACATTTTGTGTTTGTACATAATATGACCTGATACAACAAGCTATGTGATTAATGTTATTACATATATGGTTCAACATTACATTTTTTAATATATATATATAATTGTTTAATATTTTATGGTATAATAAATTTACCTTTATTGGATTACTATTTAATATATTTAAAATATTTGTTACATCCTATTTTAATGACTTATTACTGTATATGTGGAGATTAATTACTGAAGAGTTATGTATTTATTTTAGCAAGGATAATATGATTAAACAAATGCAATTTATGTTATATTTACATTATTTTTAATATAATGTTAACATAAATTAATTTATAATTACTTTTATTTGATTTGTTATTATTAGGATCATTAAACTTTGTCTGCAAAGAAGGTGTAATACATCTGTAAAAAAGTGTTACTATTTTTTTCTTAAATTTGAATTTTATTATTATTATTATTTTAACTTTACAGATTTGTGTTTTAATTTTGTTATACAGATATATGAATAATCGCTTTAAGGCATTCTCAAATACTTCTAACAAGTATTTCATCATTCATAAAAATTTTATGTTCCATTTTTACATTATGATAAAATGATTTATTAATTAACATTTGTTCAACATCTGCTACTTATATAATATTAGTCATTTCATAATAACTTACTGTTTTTATATCTCCAAAACTATTAGATTGTTGACTTGTAAAAAGAAAACTGACATGTTATCAAAACTGTGAGAAGCATAAAGGTGCAATTAAATGTTTATTGCTCTTCATTTGTTTTTGTTTTTCATGTTTTCTCTCTCTCTCTATATATATATATACTGTTTACATTTTTAAACATACATTTATTTTTTCATGGAAATTTGTTTGGTTTAAACATCATCAATTTCTCCACTAGTAGTCTCTCATCAACAAACCTATTATAGTAATTGGGGATTTTATTCAAGAAAATTAATATACACTGCATATATTCACAATATGTACATAGTTCAAACATAGATGTAACTATAACAGACTAATAACTTTTACAACTGGGTTATTATATCCAGTCCTAATTTTGAATGAGGGAAGTTATAATAAAAATTAAATAATAAATTAATGAAGCCTTAAATAATCAAACAAAAAATTTTGATTGCTTATGATTGAAATAATATATAAAAATATTGTAATTATTTTCTGCCACTAAGTTTTAACATTTAAATTAAATAAACTTTTATAACAAGTATTACATAGTAATTAGGAAAAATAATTAAGTGTAATAATGAAAACAAAATATATAAAGTTGCAATAAAAATAAATAGACTAATGGATTTGCATAAAATATTAAATAAAAAAGAAAGTTAGTAAGAAAACCCATATATATATATATATATAATTAAACAAAGCTATCTGCTATAATAATAAATATAATAGAAAATCATATAACATTACAATACTAGCCAAAAAAAAAATATTACTAAAATTCTTCCATGATCATCATTTCATCTATTAATAAGTGAAAATCAACAAAATACATACACCATATATATATAAAACAAACTAGTCTTTTCATCATTTATTTCAAAAACTAACTTTCTTTAACATCAAAGGAAATCTTCATGAGATTGATGACCTAAGATTCAAAAATGTTATCAGTCTCTTTTACTCTTCTTTTTAATTCACTTTTTTCATAAAAGATAATCTCTGTATTGTCAAATAATATTTTATGGCCTGTACAAAGCTGAGTTACAATATCTATTTTTAACAGTACTCTTATCAACTTTAACTCTTTCATTGACTTAATTTACTTTGGCCTATATAAATTTTATGACAACTGCAGGAATCTTATAAATTACAAAAGGAATGTATTTGCTATCAATTGATTGTTTTGAACTATTTAATAATGAATTTAAAACAAGGCATTTCTTCCAGGTCACAATAATACCATCCAATTAATAACTATTCTTAGAAATCAATTTATAAATTGATGACTTAAATGGTAAATAAATAAACTCTTTATTTTCAGTCATTTAATAAAATGCAAAAATAAAATTTTTATTTAACAAAAATATTTAAGAAATATGATTAGACCAGACAGTTATCAACCCTTTTACTTATAAGAAAATTTCTTTATTGAATTTTTGTTATAGGGATAGAAAGGTTAATAATTTTGAAAATAATGAATGATATTCAGAGGAGTCAATTTGTTTCTGACTATATTAATTGAGATTGTATTAATGAATTTATTAGAAATGTATTTAATAAAAATATCTATGTCTATTAATGATAAAAATTTAATTGTTAGTGAGAAAGTAAAGAATTTTTTTTTTTTTACCATTTAATTCATCAATTTATAAATTGATTTATAAGAATAGCTTTTTATTGAGTGATATGAAAGTGATCTGGAAAAAAGGCTTTTATTTAAATTCATTATTAAATAGTTCAAAACAGTCAATTGACACTAGGTCTATTCCTTGTGTAGTTTATAAGATTCATTGCAGTTCTAAAATTTATGTAGGTTAAACTAAATAAAATCTTAATGAAAGCTTTGTATATTCATGAACTGTATATGCATCCTAAAATATTATTTGACAATGCAGAAGTTATCTTTTATAAAAGAAGTGAATTAAAGAGAAAAGTAAAAGAAACTAATGATACTTTTTTTTTTAATCTGATGTCATCAATCTCATGAAGATATCATTTGATGTTAAAGAAAGTTGGTTTTTGAACTGATGAGAAGTCTGTTCTTTTGTGTATATATATATTGTATGTATTTTGCTGAATTTCACTTGAAAAGCTCTACTTGTCAATCGATGGAACTTTGGGTGTGGAAGAATTTTAGTAAAATTTTGTTTATTGGCTAGTATTGTAATGTTACACAATTTTCTATTTTATTACATATTAACAATTTGTTGTATCATAACAAATGATATTATATCAAATTCAAAAAGTTTTCATTGGTAATTGAGTAGTTTTTTTTAATAATATATATATGAAATGTATAATGGGGCATATGGTGACCATACTCGTATCCCAAAATTCAAACCAATTTGGATACAACATGAATTTTTTTAGGTCAAACTTGCATATATATATATGTATTTAAATAATTTACCCTTTCAATAAATAGATGTTTAGCTATTATTCATAATTAGAGGATGGAACAGGGGTAAAAAAGATTGCTAAAATCACCATCACATAGCAATTATAAATTTGAAGATTTGATTTCATTTTAACATTCTCTGTGTGGAATTATTGGAGAGATATTTGCCCATAGTGAACTATTTAAAGGATGTTTTACATTTATAAAAATAAATATTCTCTGTGTATGATGATAGTATTAGTAATGAAATCAGAGATGGTGATAGTTATATATACATATATATTGTTAAAAGAAGGTTGCTTTGACAACAGTTTTAAATTGTTGATGGTTATTGGGATTGGTTTTTAATGATATATATATATATGCATGGGAGAAATATAGATCATTGTTTTATGTGAATAGTACTTGTAAATAAGAAAGTATAAATATTTAAGATTAATATAGTAACTCTTAGTTAAACTCATCTTCCAGAGGAAGAATTGAAGAGGTTGATGGTGACAAGTTTTTTTTTTTTTAAAAAAAGATAGATTGTCAAATGAAAGAGACTACATGGTTTTATATTTGCATTCATGTCTAACTTGACATCTTCTTACAGAATTAATGAAAGGCTTGAGAATATTAAAAATTGTTTTGTGCAATTTCTTTATAGCTGTTAGCAGTTTAAATTAGATTCATTAAGTTTAGAGAAAGAAAATGGTTATTTCTTGTTAGATATTATTACATCAATACCATATAAAAAAAATTTCTTAGAAATTTTAATAGTTGTATTTGCAAAAAAGTAAATACTGGTTGAATATTATTGAAAATAATGGCATTGATTGTGTTGTTAAATTTTTATCCAAAGTATAAATTTACAATCTTGAATATATGTTAGGTAGAAAACATTACCATAAAAGAATTTGAGTGCCTTCATACTTAATAGATTGATATTTTAAAGATTGTTTATATATAATTGAGAATCAAAATGGAAAAGAAGTTACATATATCATAGTTTAACTAGTATGCTCAAAGATTACAATGATAATTGTATTTAAAATAAATATTTATATATATTGTAATGGTCATATTTGTACATTCATGCAACAAAATCCAGAGTCCAGAAAAATTACACGAAAGCTGACCTAGATGAGGAGTTGAAACCTCGAATCTGATCGTACTTCAACTCATTCACCAGAACTCCATGATTTAATACCTTATGGATGACATTTATGAGGTTACACTCAGTCTCAATTTTCTTCATGAGCTGGCTGAGGAAAGGGTGGAACATGAGACTCAAAGGAAAAACTGATAACTTAATTACACTTAAAGACTAAATAAATTACTCAATGCTTCATGACTTAATAAATAATGCATAACATGTATTAATAAAACTAGGGTGGTTTGGAATAAGTTGTGAGTAACACATTAAACATTAATAATTTCAATATATTTAATAAATAATCAATAAATTAATAAAAATAAAGTAACAAATATTTGCATTGGTGGTGGGAGTTATACACACAGACATGACAACATTGATGATGCAGATAACAGTACAGTGGTCTCATTTTAATAATGCAATTTATATAATCTGAGGTCTATGCCTCATGCCTATATGGTATGCCAAACTATTCTCAAGGTTTGTTACTGGTAAGTTAAATACTACCACAATGATACAAATAAAAACATTAATTTATTCATTCTAATATATTATTCATGAGCAATAAATATGCTCAAAATGCAGATCCTCTAGGAAAACCAGATTCCATGTTCAGACCAATGCTGAAATTTAATAACAGGGTGGAACAAACTGGCATCTGAGACTATAGTGCTAAAATATTAAATTAGAGATTGTAGTGCAGATGTGCAGTTATTCACAGGATTCAGTATCAAGTACTCAATACCCTTGGACTGGAGAACTTGTTAGCGCAAAAATAAGGAACATTAGTTCCATATGTCAGATCAGCTTTGAATATGATTCTGGACCCTTGTGTTTCAGTTCTAGAAATAAAGCTGTCCGAACTAAATAATGGATGGCCTGTCACCATGAGCCCCTTTAAGAAAGCATAGGAGGCATAATACACATTCTGATCTTAGTAAAGACACATTCACAATGCTCGAATAATACTAATATGTATTTAAGACAATTAAAAATGCGCCACTTAACTATCTATAGTTTCATGCTGCTGAAACTACCTCAACCCAGTTCTCAAATAGCATATTATCATAATGATGCTAAGAAGCAGTTAATTAATAGCAATCTAGTCTAGAGATATTGAATCTGTGCATATTTCTTTATAATAAACTATGGAGGAGAAAGCATATTTCCAGCATTATGACATTTACAAATATGCCTTTAAGTATCATCCCTGGCCATTATCTTACTATGAAATATAATAATTATTCACAAACCTTAATAAACTAATACATATTAATTAAGTAAATATAGATAACAATGAATGTGTAACAATCTGTTGCTATTTCTTAGAATTGATTTCAAAGGAGAGATTTCTATCAGCTAAAATGCGATGAGAATTTTACACTGGAGAACTTCTAATCATCCCTCTGAAAGTTTACTAAGTTAATTATTCTCTACTTTGAATTATGGCATGTCATAGCATATAAATTAAAGATAAAATAAAATAATTAAATAGAAAAATAGGCATGGCTACAGATTATAAAAAGATTAAATAGTAACTGATTATAGTTATTACATTTAAAGGAAAGTGATTTTAAAATTACATTTATGTTTACAGGCAAAATTATTATAGTTACATTTAGAGATTTATTTTACAGAATTTTAATTAATGAGAATAGAGATAGCTAGCTTAATTCAGAGATTTATTAGAAATTATGAGAGATTTATAGAACTCTATGGTGAAGAAATATTACCAATTTTCTAGCATGAGTTGTCCAGCATTTGAAATAGCCACTAATACTTCTCTGGATCGCTGTTCTTCTGTGTTGTCCCTCCATGGCAGCAATTGATAATGGAACTTCTCTATCTTTTCAGCAATGGTGATTGCTGTGGCAGCGTGCAGGATGGTCTGGTGATCACTATTCCTCCAGAGGAAGATGGCAAATTGTTGGTCTTCCTAGCCATTCATATCAAAATTTTGACAGGTGTAGTTTCCTGTGGCAACTTGCTTGAATTATATTGCGGAGAGCCTATTTAGTAACAAAATATGGGGTTTATATACTAAATTTTTACCCCTCAACTACATTTGCCTACAAGCCAAGTTTGCAGCATCAAAATCCATTACAACTCTAATTTAAAATTATAAAATTTGGTTTTTTTGTTGTTAAATTTCTTACTCGGACACTTTAATCTTAATAAATCAAAGGCAATCCCCAAGTGAATAGAAAATAGTGCTGTATGATTGCATTTTCTTTCACTAAAGTGTACATTAAAATTGTTATTTTTAAAGTTAACATTTAACCCACACACAATTTTAAACAGGTGCATGTCGCATGTTTTTTTTTTTTTTTAATGGGAACTGTTTTAAAATTTAGAAACTTATAAATTGTTGCGTAATGTTTTGTTATATATGTATGCTGGTCACCCGTGAAATTGTATATAAATATGCAATTCTTAAGCCAAATAATGTGATAAATTGATACACAAATTTATAACAAATTAAAGATTTAAAAATATACATATAATTGCACTGTAATCTGACAATCTTCTCTATGCTACAGCTTATACACGCATATATATATATCTACTGATACATATTTAATGATGTTTACACAAATGTATCTTAATTAAATACACAGATATGTAGATACACATGTACTTGATGGGGTTTAAGGCTAGTATAGATACTACTATGGGGCATAATAGGTGAAACAGGATGTTCAATATATATTAGTAAGAAATGTTATGTCAGTTTTTAGAAACCACTATTTAATAATGCTGCATTTTCAAGGGTGTTAAACACTTAACTTGGCAAATTTGCTATGAAAATACTTTGATTCAAATAAATATATTCATAGATTTAGTAAAAATAAGAATCTTGACTGATTTTTTTTACAATGAATCCATTATTAGACACTTGATTAAAAAGGTTGTGTGATATTTTCTGTTGGGATGTTTAAATGATTGAATGTGTAGTTTTATAAGCAATATCAAGAATTGGAGGAAGAATCTCACAGCTGACAAGAAAACTTAAAAAATGACTCCTGTATTAAGCTGTCGAGAAGATATTTATTTGCTGATTATTATCACTTTAAATCTTTGTTTAATTAATGCATTGCAATTGAATATATGGTCTAAAATGCTATAATCCTATTAAATCCATGGGTTGAACTTTTTGAAATAATAATGATATTTCAGGATAAGTTGAGCATAGTATTTTGATTACTTTTTAAATAATGATACAAAAATTGATATAATGGCTACTCTGCCTCTGCAATAGCACAATGCCATTAAATGTTCATTTAGATTAGGATGTAGACATCCTGTATAATGTTGGTTTTAATAATTCATATATTTATCTTTTTTTGACTTGCTAGTTATATATTGAATTCATTGCTTATATTATTTGTTTGATGGGAGTTTTTTTTGTCTTTAATATAAGAAACATTTTTGTGGTTTAGAAATTAATCAAATCCAATAGACAGGTTCAAGGATTACATTATTTGTTTAAATATTAAAGAATGAATTAGAAAGCTGAACTTCCTCTTTTGAAATAATATATCAAAATGAACTTTTTAACTTCCAATGCATGCCATGTTTCAATTGTTATTGCCAATTAAAACATGATACTTGACATTGTTGCTGTTTTATTTGTCAGTTAGCATTTTATTGTGAATAAATCTAACTAATGATATATATATATTTGTAAATAAAATGTTTTGCGTTGTATATATTTTAACAATAATTTCTTTATATATATTTTTCACTTAATGCAAATCGTGGATTACCATTAAGTGTATATATTTGTTGTAGATCCACTTTTGCTGATTCTGCATAATTAAATATTGCCTGAAAATTATTTTTATTTTCTACATTTTAACGTATTAATATTGTAACGGGCACATACGTACGTTACATTGTTTTTTTTATTAGTAAACATGAAAAGAATAAAAGTTTGCAAATAAAACTTCCTTTTTAAGAATTAAAAATTGAAAATTAAAATTCTATACTAAACTCATATATATAAAATCGCACAGATGAAAAAAATTATTAAAATAAAACTTTATTAAAAATGGAAAAAGTATTTTAAAAACAAAAACTTAAAAAGATTTGGAGATTAAAATATATCTTTAAGTTTGAAAACAAATTAATTAATGTTATTGAAAAATGGAAATGATTATTTTAATTAGTCAAAGTGAACTAGCCTTTGGGCATTTAAATATATAAGCAACTGTCAGATAGGAAAACAATAGAAACTAATAGCAAATGAGAAAAATCCATCGGGAAATCGAACCTCAACGGAAGGATCATCATCATCGATGACATAATGTCAATTGAATCCTTAAAATTAATATAAAAGGAAAAGTTTGGAAATTATTAGTAGAGTTATTACAAGAGGACAGATATGTGTTAGTGCGGGGTTGGAGGAGAAGAGATTGAAAGATGCACTTTCAATTCCTTCAGTTGTTAAAGAAAAAAAAATTAAACATCATTTTCTACATTGAGGACCAACTAAAGTAAAAAACCTCCAGATGAATAAATGAAATGGCCAACAGAATACCAATCTTTTTAGGACGGCATGGGAATTCACGTTCAAATGGCATGCAAACGGATAAAGCTGGGCGTTTTAAAAATCGTAAGAACTTTATATTCATTTGAAAACACTAAGAACTTTAAATTAAAAACTTTCCATATTTAAAAAAAAAATAGAAATAGATTCCTATCTGACCAAACTAAATTATTTATTAATTAGTTATAATTTTATTTGATGTATTTCTTTTTTGTAAAATCATTTCCATTTTTTTTTTGTTCTTTAAGTTTTATTTATGATTTTTGTTTTGCGATAAATTAAATTATATAAATGTTAAACCTAAGTCGGGCGTGAATGGCTATATAGATTTGTAAAGTTATATTAGAGGAGGGTAATCTTAGGTTATTTGTTTCGTAGTTGAATTAGGTCAATGGATTGTATATATTGGTGTAATTAGTAGATGTAGTACGAGATTCGCTATGGGCAGAATCGCTTTTCATGCCGCACACTTTCTTTTTGCCTATGGAATGCAATTCGTAAGTTGGCAAAATGACTGCAGTCCTTTCCTATGGAGTTTTTTATTATTATTGCTCTTCTTGTCAGATAGATGTAGTATTCCTATCTGACAAGGGGCAATTTCTTCTCTTAACCTTTTGTGCTGCCATATTTCGTATTACATTGAATGCATCGATATATCAGATGAATTGACGTTGGTTTGACTGCGAACTTTTGGCCTAAGGTTAAATAAGGATAGAATATTTTCTTTCAAATGAAAATCCTATGTAGTCTATTCATACTCGACACTCTAAATAAAAATGCATTAAATTTAAGTTGGGTATGGACGTTGCATGGATTCGTTATCTGTTAATTATGTTTTTGATTTTCATATTTGATCAAAATATATAGATATTCGGTAAATAATGATACCTTATGGTGAGTATCTAAAATGTATTTATTCGGATGTCTTTTAAGTTATTGATGTCAATGCGATATATTATGATGAATGCCATTGGGTTTCTTATATTATCTATGCAATTGACGGTATCAACGACTTTGTATTTTGATCGTTTATGTTTATTTTGAAATGTTTTTTAACCGTGTAATCTATATAACCGATCTATACTCAACATTTTAAAACAAACTGTTATAAACCCATCTGTGCGAACTTATAAAAATTAAAATGTAAATTTAAAAAAAATTAAAATGTAAATTAAAATCAAAGTAAAAAAAATGTAAGTTAAATTTTAAAATGTAAACTGATACTAAACAATTTTAAATATTATATAGGTGCGTAAATAAATGTTTGTGTGTATAAATACTGGCAGTGGCTTATTTTATTCTTTTTTTATATATATTCTTAGATAAGAATTTATCATAAAATGTAAATCTCTGCTATTCAACGACCGGAATCAAAATATATTAAATTTAAAAAAAAATATTTTTTTTTTGACTTACGTATCTGCCTACTTTATAAATTTTCTAGGTTCAAATGCCTAGGGGTGCCCTGTAGTGTAGATTACGTTAAGTCACCTTTCTCCGGATTGTTACAATATATAAGATATTTTCATGGTGTTTTTAAATATATTTATGTATAAAATATACATATGTAAGTTATAATGTGAATTAAAACAATGAGAATATTAATCATGCATTGATCCATTTATCAAATATCAATTTTTTATATATGATCTAAAAAATATGTACATATTTATTTAAAAATTATATTCATTATTTTTTCTTATAATAAAATTAATTTATATAATAATATATTTCTATATATTTTTTAATAATTACAAAAATGTAATTACATTTGATCAATTGCAGTTTAATGTTCACTTTATTTTATTTCACTCTATAGATTATATATGTATATCTTATGTTTACAATCCTGAGGACAACCTGTGCATAAATAGGTTAAAATGTAGATAAGCATGAAAGCAAATAGATTCCAATGAATGTTTATTAAGTTTAAAGCTACAAATGTGTATCTAAAAGGATATATATGTATAAATCATTATAAATTATTATTTATTGATCAAAAATGCTTATTAAAATATATCAGTTAAGTATTCATTAAATTTTTATTTAAAGGTGTTATTTTATGAAATAACTCCCTGTTAAATAGTCAAAATAAGAGTCATAGATCACATGACCCTATTCTCTTAAGCTTGTAAGTTATAAACAATGAGGATTGCCAATTCCTCAACAAGCTTTGTGATAAATACTTAACCAGAGAAAGCATTTAAAATATCTGTCAGGATTCCCCCCCCCCCAATCTCTGACCATGTTTTCATGCTTTGGCACTCCTCAGAAGGTGTTAGGTTAGATCTAGTGTCTGAACCTACCCTAGCACCTCTCTGAGGAGTGCCAAAGCACAAAACCATGGTCAGGGGTTAGAAGTAGAATTTAGACAGACTATCATAAATTTGAAAATTCGGATTTAAAGTTGAGTTTGGAGTCAGAAAGTTTTTGGAAAGACCTAAAATCATTGAGATATAAATCTGTAATTATAATTTTTTTTAAAAAAAACCGTTTAAAAATAAAACCTAATGCATTAATGTAACTGAAATATAAATTGCTAATGAGCATATTTTAAAAAATAATTAAAAAAAAAAATAACTGTAAATTTATTACTCATATTTATTTGTTTATCAAGAAATTTTGCATTAGTCAATGACAGAAATTTTAATGTTGAATTGTAATAAAAGTTCTACCATATTTATATATCGTAGAGAAATGTTGAAAAAAATACTTTACCTATATTAGTAACAAAACATGTCTTTATTGCTTTTAAAAATTTTGTGCATAAGTAAGTAGTAAAAAAAATAATAAAAGTTTAAAGTTCATTGTTTTCTTTTTTTAAAACTGATGTATTGCATAAAATGCCTGCTTAATGAACATTGTTTTTTTGTTTAGATTTTGAAGATATGTTTAACGAAGAATTTTTAACATTTTGATTATATATTTTGTACAAAGTCACAAATAAATTTAAAATAAATTGATAGACTTTTTAACAAATGATTTTTTTTTTTTTTTTTATAAAGGGAAATGTATTCTGAGAACTTATTTCTACAACCCCCCCCCTCCCAATCTTTTGCAAAGATGAAAATTGTTACAATTTATTATTGAAAATAAATTTTTCATATGCATTTCTAAATATTTTGGCTTTTGCTGTTTGAATTGTGAATAAATACATATCAATATGCTTATGTTTTTTTTTTTTCGAAAATAAATTTTTAATATACACTGGCAAAATAGTTGAAATTATAAATAAATGTATATTTACATATGTATGTATAAATTAAAATTCTCATAAATAGTATGGATAGATTCTGTTAGTAGCTGATATAATAAAGTGCAGACATTATAACTGAAAACATATTTAGTAATTTTTTTTTGAAAAATAATTTTTAATATTATTCTGTAGAAAATTGAGATTTTTTTTACATAGCTTATTTGGCGACTTTAATGTCTTTATAAAAATCTGATTGCATGTTTTTTTTTAATCATGGCTGATATAATAATTTATCAGTCTAATATAAAAAGTTACTGTATAAAATTTTACAGTTTCATTTATTATGGAAAATAAATTTTAGTTTAAAAATTATAATTTTTTTTTGGTTTTGAATTACAGTCATTTGAGAAATTTTGTATAACTTAAAATTAATTTAATTTTTTTATAAAAACCAGATAAAAAAACTGATCATGCAATTTTTATTTTTTTGTTTATGATAGTGAAAGGAATAGAAATTTGATATTAGAAGTTAACACTGTTTCTGACTCTGCAAACAAATGATAAAATTTGTATATAATATAGTTTATTTCCCCATTCTTTTTTATTATTTCTATTGAAGAAATAGTGATTTAGCATTAGAAACTATTGTTGTTGTTTTTAATTAAATAATTAATAGAAATGCATTTTTAATATTGCTTATATATCATACACAATTCACATTTCACTCAGATTTTGTTCTGGTTTTTGAACAATTTATTCACTGCAGGAATTGTAGTTTGCATATATCTCGATGCCATGTTGATTGGCTCATAACTATTCAAATAAAGGATGTATTTGATTTAATTGATAGGTGCCTGTACTAACATTAAAATGTCAGTAATTAGTTTTTTTTTTTATTATAGTTAAAATTAATATTAATTTTAATCTTCATGATAATGTTTTTTTATGTGTATGTATGCTATCCATAATGGAAAAAATATTTTAAGAAAATATACATTTATTCACCAAACCAACATACACTTTGCTTTACTAATAGCAAAATGAAAAACCCAAGTTGATTTATATCAGCCTTATATTATTATTTCTCCTAAGTAGTAATTAATTTATGCGAACTATGATATTTTTTTACAGACGTTGAGTAATGAGAGTAGAATAAGATTGCTTATAACATTTTTTAAATACATAAATTGTCTATCCATCAAGTAAAGTAATTTAAATAAAATTATTTCAAAAATAAATGTACTTTTGTTAATTTCATTAGATTATAAGTACCATCTTGAATAGAATTTTTAGCAAAATGATTCTTTAATATATATTATACTAAGACAAATATATCCTTGGTAATTTATTGAAATAATTGTGATACATTATTTGATTAAATTTATGTTGTGGATATTTATTATTAATGTGTACAATATGTAATAAATATTTGTTGGTACCTTTTCATAATTTTGTCTTTATGAATTTTTTTTTTTATTATCCATTTTAATATCATGTATTTTTTTTCAGCTTATAATTTAAATACCATACAGTAGTTAGTAATTTAGTCTGATGATGTTTAGTAAGAATTTATCTGTTTTTTCACATGGTACATTTGCATCATTTACGGATGTGTAATTTTTGTATGATTCTAATCCTTCATGCAATAGTAATATTTATTTTCATCAAAATCTTTAGTGTGCAGTAAATTAATCATTATTCACTAAATATTAAAGTGGTGCTTAAGGGAAGGCTAAATTTTCTGAATTTGGCAAACTCATGGAAATCTTGACACTGATTGTATTGAAATTTAGTGGTTTCAATGATTTTTCTAGTTTTTCGGCTGTGATTGTATAAATTGCTACTTCTTGCAAACTTTGTAAACACAACAAGCAATTTTATTATATTCTTTAGATGCATATTTGGATTGAATTTTCAATACAGATGTTTTAATTTTATACAGATAGATTCATTGCTATAAAATATATTCTTGTATTGGGTTTAACTAGTTTTTTTTTAGTAATAAAATAACATTAATTTGTATGATATATATCAGATATTTTTTGCAAACAATGCATAAACATATACATGAAAATTAATTAATTTTTATTGACAGATAAATATAAATCAAATATTTCTTAAAAGAAGATTATGGAAAAAGTTTTCTAGAAAGAAATTGGCTGTCTATTTTTCTAGCTAATTTGTCAGCATGCTATTCCTAATATAATTTACTTATTATTACCCAGATTAAATTTTAATATTGATTCATACCTTTTCATTTTAGATACACAATTCTCAAAATAAAATTTACACGATGATTATAGATATATTTTTTAAGAAAAAATAAATTAAAAAATATGGATTTAGTTATTCATCAGAATTAATTTGATTACATATCCTATTTTTCTATTAGCATTTTATTATTATTATTATTATTATTATTATTATTATTATTATTTAATTCTACATTTCATATTTTCTGTAAGCTTTTTACCTTTTTTTTAAACATCTAAATATAAATATAAAAAATAACTATTGTTGTGAGAGAAAGATAATTTTATAAAGATTTTTTTGTTTATAGTGTCTAATATTAATATCTCTTAATTCGTTTATTATTATTATTATTATTAAAAATTGATACTTAATTATGAAGATTGTTACTGTTCACTCTTTTCATATATCCAAGCTACTGATCTTGTAATTTTATAAAGGTGGATTTTCTGATATGAAGATAATCATCCATCACACAAGCTCCATACTTTAATATTCAAGAGTGATGTTTAATACTAGTAAACTTTTGATCCAAGTCACCAGTAAAGACTTTTGAAAAGATAAGAATGGGTGGTTCTTATCTTTTCAAAAGTTTTTATCTTGTCACTTAGATCAAGATTTTACTAGTATTTATGATTGCTAATTAAATATTTTAAGCATGGTGCTTGTGTGAAGGATGAATACCTTCATATCAGAATTACAGGTTTTTTAGATTATTTAAATTAGTAATGGATTTTATAGTATCTTATTCAGAAAGTTGAAGAATATATTGATTTTTCTTTTAATCTTATCATCATAATTTTTAGAATTTTACAGAGCATTCTTAAATTAAATTTTTGTCTTTGGTTTATGTCTAGGTAAAAAAGTATTTGATCCTTATTTTTTTTTATTAATTAATTAATTAAAATAACTTTGTGTTCATCTAGTTTGATTGCATTAGTTATATTATTGCGATGAAATATCCTATCTTTTAATTTGCCAAAAGTATTAGAAGCACATCGGAGTCTGAGTGGCATTCAACATCCAAATTCCCCTTTCTCGTTATAGGGTTCACATTCTCAAATTTATAAGTATGTAAGCTAACATCTTCCAAACAAAAATCTTTTATCATGTTTCATTCACTTTTGTTGATGAGTTTTTGAAATTGGTAAGGATAGCACAAATCCAAACACCAAGAATATGAATTTTTGAAATTGGCAAGGATAGCACAAATCCAAACACCAAGAAGATGAATTTTTGAAATTGGCAAGGATAGCACAAATCCAAACACCAAGAATATGAATTTTTTATATTTACTAGATTTAAATTAATAATTCCACTACACAGTTTATATAACATCTTGATGCATGCTTCGTGAAAGTGCCTATAAACAATTCTATAGATCACTTTTATAAAAACTGAAACAAAATTGATATTAGTTTACAACTTTTATGTAACATCACTCCTTTTTTTTTTAAGTGCTTCTGATTTTTCTTCTTATTTCATTATATAGAAGCTGAATAATATAAACTTTAGCAAGTAATTAATTAATTACAAGTAATATTACAGATTTTTTGATTAATTGAGAAATAATGCTTTAACCAATAAGCTAAAATCAATATCTAAGTTTTTTTTGTTTCTTACATTTTCTTTGTATTTGCCTGGTTTACAAAATGATTTACATATTATTATCTAAAATCATGAGTCTCTGATAATCATACTCATATGACTGAAAGTAATCTATTCAATAAATCTATTAAAGATATATTTGTTGTAATGAATAACAATGACATTTCATGGTTATTATTGGTATTTTGTCTATGCTTTTTATTTTTTTAAAATTGGAACAGTAAAAACTTCCATTTATTCATAAAAAAAAGTCATAATATACATTGTGCAGCCTCTTTATATATATATCTATATGCAAACACACACACACAAATTTATTTTGCTCATAAATTCAAGAGAAACACAATCAGACAGCATTACTAAAATATATATACTTATAGCTTGAACAACTATACAGTTAATATATATATGAAAATTAACTTAGTATTTCACAGAGGCAAAACTCTCCACACAGTAGTGCCACTCATTGCAAGCCAGAGTAATCAACTGTGGTTATTAAAGAACCAAAGACATCAAAAAGTGTGGGTGCTGAACTGAGTTCAGATCTATAGAAGCTAATGGGCTTAGCTTGAACACATTGTTTTCATTTTAGACTTAAAGCTTTATAGTTAGCTAAAAAGTGAAAGGTGGTTGCTGAAGCATTGCATTATATCCTAAGATCTAGGTGCAATCCTCTCAGATCCAAGGCTTTTGATTGATGAAATCCACAAGCTTCAAACTAATCTAGGGATATTGCATGAGTATGCAATAGATTGGGATTTTATGCACAAATCTTCCTGCATCCATTGATTACTCTGGCTTGCACTAAATGACACTACTGTATGGAATTTTGCCTTTGTGAAAAATAGCTTGTGCAAGAACAGAAAATGGTGATTATATGATATTTGATGGTGTTCACTTACTTAATTCAATAAACATCAGAACTGTTAAAAATATATCCATATAACCATAAGTTATGTTAATCTGACTTCTTGTAAACCTATCAAGATTGTAATATATTTGCATCATGATAATAAATGAAAGGTTCATTGCTTGTTCAAATACTGGAAATGGCACAATAGAGCTTTTGACCAGAGAATTTTAGTACAATATTTATCAGAATGTTCATGCATTTACCCCCCCTCCCCCTTATACACTAAATGCATATAAAGATTTGCTATTTATGGTATTCTGCATTTTGTAATAAACAGTGGATTTTTCATCTTTTATCAATAATAGGAATTAACATTATTTTTAATTAAATGATTTTATTAGAAATGTCAGTCAGTCTAAATTGCTTTTGGTTAGTTAAGTTTTTTTTGGTTATTATTAATTCTTTATCATCATTAAGTTTTTATCACTTTTTACATTATCTTTTAATAAGAAGTAATGATTTTATTTACTGGCAAAAGACAAAAATATGATTTATTTTTTGACAGGAAATTTGATTTGTGATTGTATATATTTTTTTTCTCTGAATATGTGTGTGTGTGTTTAAAAAAAACCCCAGTAGTTTAAACTTTATCTAAAAATGATTAGTTGTACTAATGTTATTATTATCTTTTTGAAAATGTTCATTTAAGGTGGAATGGCATCATAAAGATTTTGATAAGAAACATTATACATTTCTGGTTTTAAGTAAATTGTAAACAACATATAGTAGATTTCGAGAACAGTTATACTATTTTAAAAAAAGATTCTTTGTTGACTAATCTTGTAGCCTTTTGTTTGGTTTCCAAAATTGATTGATGATATTTATAAGGAAATTTTTAATAATTTTTAAAGTGTTATCATTTTATTTTTATGGTTATGTATTGTGGGAAATTCATATTAAAGTAGTCTAGCACAAATCAGTCATCTTTCTGAAATAGGAGATTAAAAGAAACAGTGATTGTTTTTGATAATGTATGTTACGAAGGAAATTAAGTTAAAATTTATATAATAAGATGTATAATAATGTGAAAGTTTTTGTGTGTACCATACCAGTCATTTACAATGAATGGGAAATGAAACATTAAATGGTTTTTTTTTAATAAACAATATATATATTAAGGAGACATTAGAAACAATAGATTGGAATAAAGCAATATATATATTAAAAAATAATATTTATGTATTTGATAATTATGTGTATATAAAACAGTCTTCTAGCTAACCATAACCCTCCAATATCACATTACAGAGAGATATATCATTCGGGCCCTCAAGTGGTAGGTTGAGTAAGACTGTTCGATTTAAGTGACCAAAGTGAACTTTTTTTTTTTTTTTTTTTACTCAGTTGTCTTTCCAGGAACCTTTAACTCAAAAAAAAAAAAAAAAAAAACAGAAAAAAGTACTCATCAGACTATTTGAATACAGAATTATGAAGATGTATGAATCTTTTCCCTAGTTTCACTTTTTAACAATTACTAGATATATGTATCTATCTATATATAAATGTATGTGCAGCTTGTATGAATTTAAAAATACAGTGTGATATATCACATGTGTGTGTGTCCTAAAACTAAACAAAATAATTAAAGAAATCTATATATTAAAGTGGTCAGTATTTGTTCAAAAAGAACTGTCGCCTTTAATGTTATTCTACTGAAGAATAATGCAAACAAATAAACTTTCAAAACAAACAATGTGAAATATCTGGGTTTTAAATGCCAAATGTTAAATAGGCTTATAAATGGTAAAAGCCAGATAGACATTTATGTAGCTAACTTGAAAAAAAAATCTGTCATTTGAAAGAGAAAGTTTCTGTACTCTCTCTTTCTCCATGACCCATCCCAGCTTATCTCCACACCCCACCATCATGTATATTATTGACTAACAGCAGGGTGCACACGTGTAACCTAAGGCAAAAATAAGTTGGGGGGTATAGCAGTGAAGCTGAATAAAAGGGCAGTATTGTTCTTTTAGATGCTTATATGACCTCTTTGATCCACAATCACTAGAAAATGCTAACTTACAACACAGTAATTAGTTGCAATATTAACAAAGCCTATACTCTTAGCTGGGTTAGAAAGTTTGTCATGTCGAAGGGTTGGGTCAGTACTGGACAAAATTGGACGTAGCTAAGTGTGCCAACCAGCTTTCTATGTAAGCAACACCTTCGGATGTGCTTTTCAGAAACAAGTTAGGTGAAGTTAATCTGTTATTGATAGTATATCCCCCTGACTCCCACATTGATTTTTCTTTTTATTTATTTTCTAAATGATTAGAAAGAATGTAAGTTGTAGTCTTTATTACTGTTATAATTCGTTTTATTGCTTTGTTGTTGTATTACATACCATTTTTTTTTTTTAAAAAATGATTTTTAAAAATTTCAAGATTATCGCCCCCCCCCCCCCATAATATAGGTATTGTAGTAAAATAGAAAATCATATAACATTAAAATACTAGCTTAAAAACAAATATAATATGATTTTCTATTTTATTTATTTATCATCACTAGTATAATGGCAGTATTTAGTTTTATGGTACTAGTAATATGTTGATTAAAATTTTAGTATTCTAAATTTATAAAGCTTACATTTAAGTGTAATAATAATAAATCCTCAAATGACTATATTATAATGTGTAAATCTGTATATAAAAATAAATGTTTAAATTTTAGATTAATTAATCATTTAATACACACACGCGCACACACATACTCATATTAATGACTATAGGAAATTAATATAAACCAATGCTAGAATATTTCAGAAGTATTTATTACTTGTATTTACAAATACAAAATCTGAAAACAAACAGCATAGGTAGAAGAGTAACCTCTTATCCTTTATGCTGTTTTTTGAGAATTTGTGTTTATGAATAAAGGTAAATAGTTATAATTTGATTTACAAATGTCAAACATATTCTCTCCATAACATTGACACGGCGATTGTAGATAAATACATGGATTGTTATCACTAATTTATTAAACTAGAGATTATCCCTAGCTCAAATAAAACCCCAGTTAAAGATTAATTTATTTTTTAATTAAATACCCCCACACACATGGAGTGATTCATTTCTTCTTTATTATGTATAATAACCTTTATAGATGTATTTCTTGAAACATAAATAAAGACACTATAAAAAACAAACATATTTAAAGTTTATATCTGAGCTAGAGATAATCTCTAGTTTAAGAAATGATTAGTGGTAATGTACGTATTTAGAGTAGATTGAGTTGTGAACAGAATTAGTTTGACAGTTGTAAATCAAAGTATGACAATTTACTATTGATAAATATTGAACCTGTGGTAAAGGTATAAGTAAAAGATTAAGATATGGACCAACTGATGAATTCTGATTAAGCATAAATGAGTTTGGTGGTCATTTGTTTTTTATAGTACCTTTAGTTATATGTTTCAAGAATAGTGGTGGGTTGAAGATTATAAAGTACATTTATAAAAGATATATATGGTAAAAGAGAAATCAAGTTGAATTATTCTGTGTATGTTTAATTAGAAATTAATATAATAATCTCTAACTGAGGTTTAACATTTATATATGAACTAGGGATGATCTCTAATTTAATAAATGATTAATTAATATCATTAATATATTTATGTAGAGTGGATTATGTCAAAGCTGTGGCTGGAATAAACTTGACAGTTGTAAACTAAAATGTAATAATTTACTATTGATATACTGAATGTGTGATAAAGGGTATATGTGGCAGATTGTAACTTGAACCAGTTGATGAGTACTGGTTCAGCCCAAGATGTACTTTGAGATCATTTATCTTTTATGGCATCTTTATTCATATATTCCAAGAATGTGAGGTGGATGGAAAGTTAGTAAGTGATTTATAAATACAGGTTGTACTGCTAAAATATTCTAGCATTGGTTTGTATTAACTTACTATATATGAATTCAGTAGTATTACGCAGTCATTGATATATATTTATACAGTTATGTTTGGATTTTCTTCAAATCATAAATTGATTATTTATTAATTGTACCTTGTATACAAAACACACAATGTGTTTGTTTATTAGCTTTCATGGCTTATTTAAACTCAAACTTCATATTTACAATAGTCTGGAAATCAATATACTTATTAATTGTACTTTGTATACAAAACAGGAAATGTTTGTTTATTAGCTTAAGATCATATATTTTTTAAATTTAACTTTATATTTACAATGGTCTGGAAAGCAATATACTTATCAACTTGTAGTTTAATAGGTAAAATATTCCTTTTTGTGTTTGCTGTTTTGTCAGTCTTTGTATTCGTAAATGCAGATAGCACTGTTTAAATATTCTTGCATTGGTTTGTATGAATATACAATATTTGAATTTCGACTAGTATGCAACCATTGATTTATTAAAAATTATATAATATAGGTTTGATAAAATCTGACATCTGAATTTTTGGGATGAGAGATACTTTTTGTTAATAAATCTAATATGGTTTATATATATAGAAAATAGATTACTTGTGAGTTTTCTAGTGAACCAAGATGACAGCACATATTTTTGATAAATCTACAGGTTTGGTGGTCCCTAAAACTGTTTACGAAAAAAAATGCTTCTTAGGAATTGGCATTTAATATTTACATTTATTTTTTATTATTGTTATTTTTTTAAAAAGAAATCATGGACAATTAATTACAATACTTACAGTTTTTTTTTTTGTATTATCTTATTAACAGAAAAAATTAATTAATTAATACAATATTTAGACTTTATTCATATTGCCATATGCAATCATATCATTACTACTAACAATTTGACAAGGCAGAATCCTGTACCTTTGGAAATTGTTCACTGCATCACATTCTGTGTCAAGAAAGTCCCAAATTTTTATCATTATGACAATTTACAAAAAAAACCAAAAATTGATGATAAAAAGAAACTTGTTTTTTTTTTTTAGGTGTCATAGCATCGGCCGGGATGCAAACTCGCGACCCGGGCAACTGCCTGCAAGTGCAAGGCAGTCGCGCTGACCTCTCGACCATTAATGAAAGAACTGAAGCAAAGGGCAACAAAGTTAAGAGCATTTCCATGTTATATGTAAAAAAAAAAAATATTGAAATTCAGCTTCTTCATGAAATTTATCGGAATTATTTTTTTAATTTGACAATTGATTTATTAAATTTGTTTTAATTTAACAAGTAACACATCTTCGGTAGACTGTACACCTTCAGAATTGTGTATTTATCAAAAATAAGACTGTCATCTTGGTTTACATGAAACTCACAAGTACTGAAAATAGTTTAAATACAAACAAAATATACTTGTGTTATGGGCTACCTACATCAAGCCCGATTTATTAGCCAAAGGAATAGGGCAATACAATCAAACTATTATTGTAAATGATCAAAATTTAGTATTTGTTTGCTGTTGTTAAAGTCCTATATACTGAACAAGTTGACCTAGCAAAAATTAAGATATGCATGGGAAAAGGTCAGAAAATAGATTATATATGAAAGTTGAAATAAAATAGTAACAAGTTATGCATATGAGTAACAATGGGTGGTAGTATTATTTGCCATGTTCACAATCTAAATAACAAGTGCATATATGTATATTTAATGATTGATTTTATTTTTTAGATGATGATCATATTTGAGAAGTGACCATGAAAAATAGTGTTAATTTTTTTAATCAAAATATTTTAATGTTTATGGTAAGAAATATTTATTATGTTAATGTTTTAGCTGAAACACACAGGCTTATATATACCTGTGTCTATATATGTAATATATAGGGTATATGAGCACAGACTTTCACATAACCCGCCACTCTCAACACTATCTCATAACCCTGATACACTCGAACACATATGTTGAAAAGATAAATAATCACAAATATACGCTTTTCATGCTAAACCAGCAATCATCAGTTGGTCCAGATTACCATCTCTACACATATATGCTATAAGTGCTCAGATATATCTTAAGATAGCCAAACATCATACCTTAATGGACAGGCCCCAACCTAGTCCACACTCCAACTCTTCAACCGTCCATCCAATTGAAAATCTGATGATGAAATGCTCAAAGGCCACCCTGAGACCGAGATTCTTGTCACACCCATGTTGACCTAAGATCAATCTGACCCCTCATGTACAGGACATAATCTATTTAATACACATAGAAGGGATGGACAAAGTATGAGGTTTGGCTATCTTAATATATATCTGAGCACTTATAGCATATATGTGTAGAGATGGTAATCTGGACCAACTGATGATTGCTGGTTTAGCATGAAATATGTATATTGGTGATTATTTATCTTTTCAACATATGTGTTTGAGTGTATCAGTGTTATGGGATAGTATTGAGAGTGCGGGTCATGTGAAAGTCTGTGCTCATACACCCTATATATTACATATATAGACACAGGTATATATAAGCCTATGTGTTTCAGCTATTACATAAGTAGAGATGTCTGCCCATACCTTCTATGTGTATTAAATGGATTATGTCCTGTACATGAGGGATCAGATTGATCTTAGGTCAACATGGGCCTCAGGGTGGCCTTTGAGCATTTCATCATCAGAATTTTCCATTGGATGGATGTGGAGTAGGTTGGGGCCTGTCAATTAAAGTATGAAGTTTGGCTATCTTAATATATATCTGAGCACTTATAGCATATATGTGTAGAGATCATAATCTGGACCAACTGATGATTGCTGGTTTAGCATGAAATACGTATATCGGTGATTATTTATCTTTTCAACATACGTGTTCGAGTGTATCAGTGTTATGAGATAGTGTTGAGAGTGGCGGGTCATGTGAAAGTCTGTCCTCATATACCCTATATATTATGTTAAGGTTTTGTAAGTGAATATAATTTGTTTTTATCAAGAATGTTTAAAAGATTAGAGATATAAAAGAGATTTAAACAAAGACAAGTCTTTTATTTCACTGGGGTACTATAACTAAAAAGTATTGAGGCAAGACTCAGTGGAGATTACATTGAGAGTTTTTTTTTTATGTGTTTTATTTGCTTCATTTTTTATAATCATTTATAAATTAACCTTATTTAACTATATGCATAGGTTTACCTAAATATAAATAAAAAAAGACATTTGATTTATATTAAGGATTAAGAGGATATATGTAATATATTCATTTTTATAATCTTTCCATATGGTTTTGAAAAAGGATTAACCAAGGTAGTGTTTGTTTGAAAAAGGAGTTTATTAAAAGTATTTTTTATATTTTCTATCAGAATTAATTAATATACACAACTTTCATTATCATACTTTGCATAAATTTTGTAAAAAATTTTGGATTTCAACTGTTTCGCAGCATTTAGCACTATATTGAATTTTTTAATAATTGATTTGAGATCAAATTTCATACTAAGTTTTAATGTTAGAGCAAAATGCTATTTATTTACAGAAAATAGAAAAACTAAGAGGAAAAATAAGATTAAGAAAAGTAGTGATTACCATTTAAAAAGTAAGGAAAAAGAAATTTTAATATCCAAAAAAATTATTACTTTATTGTTAGTTCATATTTTCTAATTTATCATTAACTAAGTTTAAAATTACATCTTCATTGATAATTTCTTTGTATTTCTCATAAAATTCTCATTCAAACCATATATAATACTTCTTACCTGAGATAATCCATAGCTTCAGAACTTACAAAGAAAATAATCATAATAATTTTTCATATTTTCTTAAACAGGCAAAACTCTCCATACAATTCATATTTTCTTGTTCCCCAGAAGTTAAAAAATATCAAGGCATTTTAAAGAGAAAAGATTATTCCTAATAAAAGATACAAAATAAATCAAATGTGCATTTGTAATCATAGCAGTTGGCTTCTTGTCTATTCAAAACTAGAAATTGAAGGTCATTTTCTTTTATCAATGATAAAATGAATCTTCTTTCTTCATTTTATATTTTTTGTGCACACCTGTGATGCTATCTTATTATATTTATTGTCCCACAGAGATATAATTTATTTGCATGTGGCTCATTTGGTAGCTGTAGACTTGAAGATAATGTGATGCCAGATGTGGCAAAACTATTGATTCCAGATCATGAGTACTACTACCATGGTATAGGGTAAAATCTGGATATGATTTGATGCCTGCATACAATTCCATGTTATCACCACTCACTCACTATTTGAAACCTAATTTTTTTTTGATTATAAATGTTTATATTATCACATGGTATTATGTCCAGTAAATTTTGTGATTGCTTCATCAACTATAACCTTTCTGTGCATCTGATAATCAGCCTTAAAGTTTACATCGCACTGCTCTATAATATGTACATTTAAAATCATTACTTTTTAAACAAACAGACATGCTAGTATAAGGATAAACATGCTAATAAATTATTAAACTTTTTGAGAGTCATTACATCTACAAAATAAGGTTGCCTCAAACTTGGATTAGAGCCCCAAAATTACATAGCACATAATCACCTAATTTGCAAATATAATTTATATACAGCATTACATTTATTTTCAGGATGAAAGCTTTAAAATTGCAAAATTTTTGAAACATGTTGAATTCATTTTCTAATTACATTTTGTTCCTTAAAACATTTATGCCTTTGTTTTCTCTGTATAATCTAATACATTGAACAGAAAAAAAAATAGACTTATTATTAAAAAAATTAATAAAAAATAGAATTTTTGTCCGATTTTAGCATGCCATATATCATTAAAAAGGAAATCAAATGACGGAGAATGTTGGTATTGGCACATGCATTGTTCGTTTGGTTTTCCACAATTTTAACTAATAATTATTTGCAAATATGAAAATGCATTTAAATAAATATTATTTATTTAACTACAGTTAGAATTGCAATTTATTGAAATAAGACTGCATTATAATTAATTATTTTCGGTTTTCATTTGATAAATTTATGTTGTTGATGAATATTTTGAGTGGATATATAAAATCCCTTTCCTACTCTGGGTATTCGAATGTTATCCTAGTAGATAATGATATTATTCCAAATTTAGAGTTTGACACAATTGTGTTTTAATTAAATTATTTATTAGTTTATTAAATTATTATTATTTAATAAGTCGACATTAACTCTTAGATTAAGTGTATGTTTACTCATGTTTATTGCTAGGATGTCATTCATTTATCAACAATGTATTCATAAAAAAATATTGAAAATTTTATATTAAATATAAGAAACCTGAGATTATAATAATATAATTTAAAAATAACTCAAATTTATTATTGAAGAAACGTAAAGTGACATAATAAATCCATAAGATTCATAAAACTACTCGTTTGCTAAATGTGGACTTGATCGTGGCAATATGACAGTGAAGTAGTTAGAGATATAAGAGTATGTTGGTGAAGAAATGATGGAAGAGATTTCTTATAAGAGGAATTAATTGTATCCTTGTTACTTGGTGATTTATGTTAGCGAATACTGAGAGTGATAAAGTGTTTGCAAGAGTGAGTTGATGTTTCTCTTTCTCTTAAATTTAGTTAATGATACTTTATAATGTTTATTATTATTATAATTCTCAGTGTACTTGGCATGAATTACTGTAACATCAGCAGAACTCTAAGTTTTAGCCATAGTGTTATTGTTAACTTTGTATTTAATCATGTTCGACCCATCAGCCATAGTATTAACTTGGTTTATTTAAAGAAAACTCTAACCATAGGTGGACCCCTTATGATTTTAAAACTTATTGACAGGAAAGTGAATGTCAATTTTCTAGCGCATGTGTGAAGAGTAGTACCTTCCACAATTTTACATTTAAATATTGTCAGAATGTAAGTTTGTATTGGGCATTGACACATATATGTATTAAAAAAATAGTATTAAATAATAAATAGCACACTATATTAATCAAATTAGATCTTATAAGCAAAATAAAGCTTTGCTTAAATAAATCAGAGCTTAAAAGAAACAAAGTTTTCTTAAACTAGTTAAATCTTTGTAAAATAAAGATTTTAAAAATAATTTAAATCTCGGGTGAAATAATTCTTACTAAATAATTCATATCTCAGATTCTTGCTATAATAAATTATTTAATAACCCAATGCAATCTTATTCTTATTTTAAGATTCTTATATCAACAATGAATGTAATCTTAGTGACAATAACATAGTAAGATATAATCTTATTGTTACGATATCTTAGTACATCAAATAACTTAATTTTTAAATCATTCATGAAAACTCTTATGTTAAAATATTTATAACATACTATGATTACATTCATGATAATATGAGTAGGAAAGGGATTTTGTTGCTACAGCATATTTCACACAAACAGGTTCTCTTCGTTAAGTTACATAAGTGAAATTATAAATTACAATTTTCCAGTTTAAAATAAAAAATTATAGATTACAATTGGACATGACAAAAATTAATAAAGAAATAATCTTGATATGATTTCCGATGAATTCATAAAGTTCCCTCATTTAATAATCTCACTTTCAATTGCATAAAATCTCTGAAGTTTATTTAATAGGTCTAATAAATATAATTCTCACCTTTCTTGTGATGTGAAGAATTTGAAAGGAAATGTATAAATCTAGAGCCACATAAATAATTAAATTTAAGTATAAAATAATTTATTAGGTATTAAAACGTATTGGATATGTAAGTTGGTCATATCAACACATCTAAACTGCCTTGATCTTATCAAGAGTACAAATACATGTATGGTTGGCATCGTATATAACCGTCAAAATATTTCAAAAGTCAGTATAAAGACATGGTTGGCATCACACGTGACTTTAATAACATTTCAAGAGCAAAATAAAGACATGGTTCATATTACACATGACTTTAATAAAATCTCCTAAAGATAAATATCAAGGGATTTAAAAGAAAGTTAAAAATAAAATGATGGAACAAATAACAAACACTTCTATAAGAGTGCATAAAAGAATTAGGACCTTGTCTCTAATCTTAAAAATACAAGAATAAACCATCATAAAGAGGGTTGCTTAAATATGGTATTCTATGCTAAATATCACTTAAGACATATAAAAGGCTACTGGCATAATAAAACAATCTGTAAAATAGAGATAACACTACTAACTCATATAATAATAATGAATAAAGGATGTGTAAAAGATACAATATGGTAGTAATAGCAAACTATAGCTAAGCATATAAATTTGTGGCAAAACAATTTCATGAGAAAAATATACATTTGCTTCAGGAATTTTTTTCATTCATTTATTCACATTCCAAATAATTTCATAAGGGTCTAATATGACACATTTTAAAATATTTCATATAACAATCTTTGTTGTGTGTTTAGGTTTGGTTGTTATTTGGACAGCTATCCGTGACATCTGATTGGCTGTCAGTTAAGTATTGTAACGAGCGCTAGAGATTTGGCAGTATCTCATTTTATGTCAATTTTCAATTATCGTCGCTTTGCAAATTAAAATATATAACAATTATGTTCTGACAATTTAATATGGATTACATATTAAAACCATATATAAATAACATATAGGAAAGTAATAAACATAATGCATGTTTAAATGAATTTTAAAAATTAAATATTTATATCCTTTTTACCAATTTAAAATTAATAGCTCTCTTCCCATACAATTTAACAGGATAAGACTAATAAACAGAGTCCTTGGACATATTGAATATTTTACAGAATATCTGGACAATATTGAATATTAAATATGAGCAAACAGGCAACTAAAATCTGAGGTAAATAGCATTTTAAACACTGACATAACTAATATAGCAATATAATGATAATCAAATTAAATAAAACAATGAAATGAATAGTAATAAACATTGCATATATTTTTAAATAGCACATTGAATAATAATAAGCATTGTAGATATTGTAAGTAACATGTAGATAAAGGAAAATATTCTTTTCTTTTTGAAATATAATTTGTAATTTTACAATGAATATTAATAAAGACAAAACATTTTTATCAGAATAATGCAAAGTAATATATAAAATGTTGAGGGCTATAAATAAATTTTTAACACAAGCACAAAAACAAAAATCTTTTTATAAATAATATACATTAAATAAAGCAGGTTCCAGGTACAATAGTAAATAATATTTATACTTTCTTGACAAAATATTTTCAAATAGCAAATAAGCATATCTAAGAAATATGATAGTCTTTATTGGTAAAACAAATTAAAGTGAGATATTGAGTTCAGTTCATATCATGCTTTATCTTTATAGACAGATAAAATATTTTATTAGCAAAATGGAGTCTATTTGAGCATAATAATTTTATTTCTTATATTAGAAAAAACAAATATTTTCCATTATAGCATTAGGTAACACAGACTTCATATAGAATAATTATGTATAAAAATTTTGTCTGTTCATAAAAAATTCTTGTATTAAGAAAATATAATATTTTATAATAAACAATTTATAATAACTAGAATATATTTTGAAAATTTAAATGGTGAAACAAATATTCCATCTATTTTTAAAATAACAGCATAATAATACTTTTTTGAGGGTCATTTTTAAAATATGTAAATATATAGTTAACTAATTTCTTTCAAGCAAGCAAGACATTCATATATTTATTATTTCCTAGCTAATTCACCATTTATAATATCCTACAAGTTAAGACAACAGCCCTGATTTAATAATCAATAATCAAATTAATGCTGGAATTAGAACATTTATAAAGAATAGCATAATTCAGCTTTTAAAGTAGTCTCTATAACTCTTTGTAGAATAAAGCATGACAATGTTTTTAAAATTAATGTAAAGTTATAAACACAAATATAAAAGTTTTGGTATTCAATAATAAAATTCTTTACTTTAAAATAAAACATAATAAAATAAGCAAATTAAAAATTAATTATAGTAGCAATGCAATAATACAGTTGGCATAAATTTACACTTGTATAGCATTGAGACATTATGCTTCCAGAATTTAACATGTTGATCAGAGCTTCTAGTGGTGTAGAAATAGAGATATTTGAAGCATGGTGGAAAAGTCTAAGTTATATGCCTGAATTGATAGCTATTTTAGCACTGCATGGTAACTTTACTAGCAAAATTATAAAGAATTGTCTGTAGAATGCTGATAAAAAATGACGAAGTAATGTTAAAGTGTGGCAGTTGAAATGTAAATATTGCAAGTCATGTGATAGATAATTAACTAGATGATTGACAATCAAATAATTAATTTATATGATCTAGTTTTAAAGACAGGTCAAATACTTAAGTTGCTATGTTAAAGATTCCAAAAATAATTTAAATTAAACTTTTGGAAAATTCCAGATTCTAAAATAAACTTTAATCAATTTGTATTGTGTAGACAATAGGCAAAAATAATAATTAAATGTTACTTCCTTGTGATAAAATTATTATTTAGAAATAAATTATTATACATTTGAAATTATTTAATAAAAATGAAAATTACTACAATGATAAACAATACATTATTTAAACACATTTTCTTTTTTTAACATTCCCAGAATATTAATATTTTAAAGCATTAGATATAAAAGTATTAAATTATCTTTGGATATTAACTTTTCTAATCAGGAAATTAAAATACAGTTATTATCCATGCACTCACACACAGAAATAAGATAACTCTAAAAACAACTAATCTAAAGTTATGAGCTAAATATTAGATTTATAAAAAATTGGAACATATTACTTAACTAATAATTAAAATTTAACATTTGTAAACTATTTTAAGTAAACAGTAAGATAATTATTTACAATACTGAAAATTAATAATGCATTTAAAAAAAAAAATAACTTAAGCATTTAAAACTCATTTTAGAGTTCATTTACTGGTAATTTAATAAAAGGTGAAATAGCTAAATTAAGAATAATTTTAACCCTTCCACTAGAACATGTTTAAGAACAAGTTGCATTTGAAAATAAATAATCATTTATGATTATACACTTACAATTATAAAAAAATAAGATTAATAAGCTTCAATTATTGATATTTACATATAAAATCCTGTTTTAAATAGTAATATTTTATAATAGTAATTATAATTTAGTTAAATAACTTACAAAATGACAGATTATCATTACTATAGTAATAGTATTTACTTAATAAAAATAAACCATGAAATTTTTTTAAATTTAAATATAGTATCACAAAAACTTAACATGAAGTTCTGCAATAAGTAATTATGGTTATAGTATATATATAGGGAGCATACCAATAGTTCAAACAAGCTCTTAATTGATAAGTGTGGTAAGAGAAAAATATTTAAAATCTCTGTCTAGAACATTCCCATTTCCAGACCAATTGGTTTTGAGCGTTTGGCTCACCTCAGTGAGGAGCTAGAATATTCCAACACTAAATGTAAAATATCAGCTCAAAAACCAGCACTTATTTAATTTGTAACATTTAAGTAGAAACTTTCTGAGGTGAGCCAAAAGCTCAAAAACAATTGGTCTAGGAATGTCTGAGATAGAAATTTTAAATATTTTTCGCTTACCGCACTTTTCATTTAAGAGCTTGTTTGAACTATTGGTATGCTCCTTATATCACATATTTGTAAATACAAGCCCATAAAAGCAATGTCACGATATATATATATGACTTGCTTTATCAATTATATGTTTGTAGTTAAATGATCATTAAAACTGTCATGCCATATTTTTGCTCTGAGCTGTGTTCAGTAAATAGTCATAGTGAACTTGGAAAATTAAATGGGGGTATACTTTCTTATGGATTCAGTCAATCTGAAACTTATATTATGATGTTCTCATAGGATATTTGTTGTTTTTTAAAAATAAAATTTGATTTTTGCAAAAGAGAGGAAAAGAATATATTCTTTGATTATTAATTGAATTAGTGTTCTTTTTAATAATAGTTAAGATATTTTGCTTTTAGTGTAGGCTAATAATGTTGATCATCAATATGTATCACACCAGCTTCCATATTGTATAAATTAGCACATTAATGTGTGGATATATATATATTGTTGGCCAGATTGTTTCATCTTCTAAATGATTTGACTGCATGATATGAGATTATGTGTATGTATATTACACAAAATTACAGAAATTGCCAACTTAAAATAGAGTCTGAGAGAATTCTACTTATTTATACTTAATGTGCTGTAAACTGTTGCAATAGATAGATAGATAGGTAGGTAGGTAGGTAGATGGATGGATGGATGGATGGATATTGTCTTGACAACAGGTTGAGATTGTTGATTATTATTGATATTGGGATTGTCTAAGTGTTGTCTGATATTAGTGATTCTATATGTATGTATTAAATAAATTCATCTTTCCAATAGCTGTTTTTTTTTTCTTTTATGTGTCAAAGCATTGGTCCGGAAGCGAACCCGCAAACCCGGGATAAGTGTTTGTAAGGCGGCTGTGATGACCATTCGACCACTAATGCTTGAGGAAGAGATTTTTTTTATTATCAAACATTCATTTAAAATTAATCAAATGATTTGGTGTTTGGGAAATCATAAAATATTTGATTATAATAGAATTGAGTGAAGATCTATGAACTTTTAACTCTTGGAGTTTGCCATTCTGTCACTGCACTAAATCAGAGGGCACTCATTCATAACCCGTAATTGTGGTTTTTAAAAAATATGCATGAATCTATATTACATTTTTTGCTGCCTAAAGATATATGAGTTAATAGGCAATGCCATTTATCATTAGTGATCTTTTGGTATTGTATGATAGTATTTTAATATATTTTATTCCTGTTTCTCAATTTCAGAACATGTGTTATAAACTTTAACTAGCCTTTACCTTATTAATATCTGTATATTTCTAGAACTTTTTTTTACTATTAACACACACTTTCCCATATTTTATATTTGAAGAAATGGAAAACTATGTTTCCAATTATTCAGTTGTTTTTTTTCCAGTGTATCCATCCATGTTTGATCTTCAAGATGTTGCTTATTAATTGTTAAAAAATAAATAAATACTGGAAATAGAGATAAGTAATCAAATAGGGGGCAGGTCGACATTTATGCAGAAACAACATTGACATATATATATATTTGTACTTTCATTAAATTTAAGTAATAATGTAATATTTTCTAACGTAGTAAAAAACAAAGATGAACAATAATTTAAATATTTATTGAAAAAATAACTGTTGTGAATAAGTGCTTGTTAAAGAATATAGACGGACACTGAAAATTTATATATTTATAAACACGTATATCAGTGTCCATTTAACTGCCACTTGATTTGTCTGCATTTAATTGAAAATCTGGTTTTTTAGAATTATCTGAGATTTTAAGGTGTTTTATATTATTTGTACCCCTCACTGTTATTATTTGTTAGGCTTTCTCTTAAAATGCAGAACCAGTAATTGATTTCATTGTAATTACTATATATGAAATAAAAGAAGACAGGTTCAAGAATTTTCTGTTAAGAGTTTCAATGAAAAGTTAAGCACTAGTAAAATGAATAGGAATTAGAACGGGGGAAAAAATTCCCAAGCCTGTTTTTTTTGCATTATTTAAGAGTTACTTGATGTGTGGGCTTCATTACCAATTTTAAATTTATTTGATTGATGATAGAGCTGGTAAAAAAGATTTAGAGTATCCATCAGTATTTTGTGTATATACATATCTATTTACACAGACTTGATATAATATATGCATTCATACTTGTTACATGTATTATATGCTCTCTATGTGCTACAAGATTTTTACTATATTGTGTCACAATTGTTTTTTAATAATGGTTGAGCAAATATTTTACTTTTAGCATTTTTTTTTTTTTTTTTTAACGCTCATTTTATCATTGAATTTTTATCTATTCTAGATTTTTATTTTTTATTAAAGGTAAAGATAAACCATGAGCTCACTCCCATAATGGAGGCACGCCTTTTCATCAACAGCAAAAATTGCATTATATTACACGTATCAACATACTTTATTTACATATTTTTACAGTCTGTGTAGTATTTCTTATCTAACAATCCAGATTAACCTGAAGATATTTATCCTGTATTATTTAATGATAACTAGATACCCATTTATTGAATGATATTAAAATGGCTAATTGAGCTGGGTATGGGCTATTTTTTTTTTAAAAAAAAATCTTAAGACTATTTGGGACTTCAAAAATCTAGTTAACTTTCATCCAGGTCAATGAGATTCTTATTTTACATGTTTAATTCATTGCTTGAATATCATTAGAAATAGCAATTTGATTTGAATCAATTCGTATTGTTTTTTTTTGTTGTTGTTTTTTTAATGTTATTATGATTCTTTATATTAGTATGATATTATTTTTCTTTAGTATTCTTGAATTTTTCTTTGGAAAGAATTTGATATAGACAAAATTAAATAAATAGATTGTAATGAGAGGTATGCAGACAAGGTAAGAATTGCAATTAGTTATATTTATATGTCTTTACATAATTATTATGATTTCTGTATCATATATGTTTTTGTGGGAATAGATCTCATTTACATTATAAGAATTATCTGAAATACATTCTAAAGAGGCACAATGTTGATTGTTTTTATTGGGAAGATATGACAAAATAGAATACATTAGTGAATTACATTTAATCATTGAAATATTTCATGAAGAAGAAAAAATATGTTGAAAAAAATAAGACAGCACTGCAAATATTGTCTATTTTTGGTAGCTATTGGTATGTATAATTATTTGTTTCCATAACATTCTTTTATATTAATATGTCATCAAATATCAACCAATTCTCAATGAATGGAATGGTAGGAGTTGTGGTGGAATATTTTGCATATCTATTGGATACCAAGATCTGACATACATTACATTCTATTTTTCCTTCATTATATTCTTTTCCACACTGGGTGCTTTTGCACTCATGTTGTCATCATTATAAAAATCAATAAATTTATATTCTGAATCAGAGCAATCAAAATTCATTCCAATTATGTCCTTATCAGTAATAAATATTAATGTTGTACTTGATATAAATGCTATTTTTACTAATAAAAATATTGTCTTGGTAATTTAACATTTGTAAAGCAGAAACTAAAATTTTTCATCATCTAAATTAGAAATCTTAATTATACATGTATCTCAAATATCTATATAATATTGAAAATTGCATAAAAATATGTAATATATAAACTCTAACATTTTTATATAACAGAAGAAAAAAACTATTATTACTCCCATCTAAACTATATAAGATGAAAATAAATATTACTTTCACTGTACTATAATAGAAATCCTAATGATATATATATATATAATATATTTATTAAAAATCTTTATGAAATATATATACATATGTAATATCCAGTGATATAAGTATAATAAAATGAAAATACACTAGAATAACTACAAAATGAAAAAATAATATCTTTGCTATACCCAGCTTATGGCTTCTTCTGCCATCTTGAGTAGTAATACAACATTAGTAGTTAAATCTCAATAAAGTCACACAACAGTAAAATATTGCTACTCTAGATAGCAGAGGAAACCGTAAGCTGGCTATAGTAAAGAAATTATTTTTTAAATTTTATATAGGCATTTTTAATTTTGTAGAATTATTTTAGTATATTTTATTTAATATATGTATGTATAAAGTATGCATGCAATTTATCTAAAATTATAGTTCTAAACTGTAACATTTTGTAAAATATTTCAATACATAAAAATGTAGAATGGAAAATGGAAAACCTAAATTGTTGAAACGATTCAAATATTTCAAAAATAATTTAGTTTTGAATGCAAATATATATATATCAAATAATATTGTAGAAGTAACAAACTAAAATATTATTTGTATAATATTATATATATAAAATCTGAATAAATAATAATTCAATACAAGTAATATAAAATTTTGCTAGTACAAATTTTTACACAAAATATTTCAGTAAAAACTTTTTTCATTATGAAAAAATAGTAACTTACTTTTATTATTTATTAAATGGAGGAATTTTTTTTTTTAATTTTCTAAAAACGTGATAAAAAAATAATAGATCAAATGATTTACATTTGATGTCAACCAAATCTCAACATGGTATGATGTCTCTGTCAAAGGTGTGAACAAATCTATGTTATAAAACCTGGAAACCTAAGATTTTTGGTGATTTTAGTGGTATTATTAAAAATTATGAGATGTTTAATATAATATTTTTTTTAATGTAGAAAAAGTGAGCACCTATAATAATATTAAAAAAAAAACATATTCATTCATCCTAACAATGAATTTTGGTAAATGAATATGAAGTGAAAATATACGTGCAGACTTTGGGAAATCTTATTGACTCATTTGAATCTGACCAAGGAAGAATTAATTTCTATTCATTTTAATAATTCTTGTCAAATATCAAATATGTAAAGATCAAATTATGCAGTACTATCCAATAGCCCAAATGATATACCAAAATAGTATGAAAGTATATCTAATTTATGGGAAGTCTGTCATTTTTAACAGTATATACATTGCAATGTCTATATTTTTTAATGCCTGTATAATCTATTCTGAAATGCAGGAATTAACTTTAGATTATCAATATGATTATGCCACATCAAATTGAATTAGATAAAAGAATTAAAAAAAATAAAGATCCACATTTACAAAGAAAATTATAGATATGTTTGAACATTATTAAAATTAAAACCTAGACTTAGATTTATATGATGAATTTTTTTGATTGAATAATGCAAATAAAAATATATGGCTTTCCATGAGTATACATATTGTGCAAATGAATAATACTGAGAAAATATAATCAGTATTATGTAATAAAAATAAAAATTAAAGAATTTAAACAATGTTACAAAGTTAGTGATTCAATTTTATTTACCTAACACAGAGATTGTATTCAATTTAAATAGAAGGGATTTACACCTAAGCATATGTGCTGTAATGTTGTTATAATAGCACAATGATGTTGTGTTGAGTACTGAGCATACTCTCAAACCAAAGCACAAGGTAGAGACTTTTGAAAAGATAAGAGCAGCCATTTTGTCTTTTGTACTTAAATTTAATTACATAGACCAATTAGTACTCAATAAGACTTTGTTGAGCTATTATAATAACATTTGCTTAGGGTGTAAATTTCTTCCATTTAAATGAAAAGTTATTGATTTTATATTTATTCATAAATTATGAATTTTAATAGATAAGTTTTAAGATAAATATTTTAGTACCAAATTTATACTATTCCTCTTAAAATCTTAATTAAAGTGATTTGTAAAAATTATTACTAAAAATTATTCTTACTGATTGTTACTTAAAAAAATGAAAATATCAAATATCTATTTTCAATCTTAAATCCATCATAACTGAAAAATATATAAGGAATGTTACTTCTTAAGAAAGCAAAATAAATCTTAATCTGTGTTAAAATTTGTTCTCAATTAATTATTAATAAACTGCATTGACGATATATAATTTTAATATGCAAATATTTATCATATCTACAAATATAGACCATTTGTACATATTTACATGCATACAAATATTTACTTATGGACAATAAATTTATATATTTATATGTATACTAAATTGAAGATTTTCACGGGCTACAGATATAAATGAAATGTAAATATAAATGATACATGCAAATTGCCTTCTATTTGGAAATTTTTTAAAAAAAATACTTATTAATCTAAATAATTTCTTATAATTGTTATATCTATTTTGTTACACATCAGTGTTTACAGCATCTGTATCTATTATTTTATATTTTTTTACCTAGTTGATGGTGAGTGTGACCTGATCAAAACGCTAGTTTTCAATTAATTATATACGGATGTACCTGGATAATATTTCATTTATATATATATTTAAAAATAATATAATAATTATAATTTCTGAAAAATGGTTTTAAAATAGTATACTATAAGCATACACATTTTGAATTTTGATTGTTTTTTATTATTATCATTACATATGGTATGGACAATATTTTTGTTATTTTTTGTGCCAATCAGTTTATTTTAAAAAATTTTAACGACATTTCAGAATATATGCTGCTAATTGTGTTATATATATATTTATTATGTCATCATTTTTGTATAGCAAACTTTTTTTTAATCCTGCCATTTTATGTACAAAAGGATTTTAAATGTCAGGTAGATAAATTCTTTTTCTCATTGATTTGTTTAAATTAGATTTTGTAGCTCAATTGTTTTTTTATTTTATCTTTAATCATGTTTTATTTAACTTTTCATAATCCATTTTAGGAGGTTTAATTGATTTAATTTATCCAGCAGAATATTTTGGATTTTTCTCTCTCACTAATCAATATATTTTGACTATATGGCTTTTAAAAATAGTTATAAATGCAAGACATGCATAGTAATCTATAAGTCAACCTTCATTCATTTTACAATATTATATTTTTATGTAATATCGTTATTATCAATAAATTTTAATATGCTATTATATTTTTTAGTGCAATTAGGTCTTTATTCTTTGAATTAGGAGATACTATTAAACATATAATAAACCATGATAATATTATTATATCTCTTGATATCACAGAATTATATAGATTGATTAATAGAAAAGAACATCATAGAGCAAACTCTGTCAATAGAATAGTTTAGGAAGTTTATAATAGACTCACTAAAATGAATTAATGATAAAGTTGTTGCTACTTACAAAAGTAAATATAAAATTCAAAAATTTCAAGTGATAATTGTGCAAAAATTTAACAAAAGTGACATTAAAATGTACTCATTTGTTTGTGATGTATTTTATGTGGCAAAGAAAAATCTATAAATAATCTGTTAGATAAAGAGTATAGAAAATAATATAATTAATTAAATAGAAAACCAGTTGGATTATAAAATGAATTAAGAAATTTCTTTTATAAAAAATGATAAATTATGTAATTTTAGTAAGGATAAAAATGACAATGTAAAATATGCACACATAGTTAGTATTGTATAATATAAAAATGCCTATTAGAAACATGCATGAGTAATTTAAAACTAAATTGATAAACATAAGTAGGAAAACTTTTAGCTTACATAATCAAAGTAGTTAAGTGGAGAATATCAGAATACCTATACCATCAAACATTACCAAAAACTAAAAAATTCAGCAAAGAGAAAAAAAAGAATTATTATGTACATATTAAGATTAACCATAGATTAAAAATATATATTGGGGAATATTGATGCATTAAAAAAAGAGATTCAATAACATAAATTTTATGATATAAATATTATGTAGAGAGAAATGATAAAGAATGAAAACAAAAGGTAGTTTTCAAAGTCAAGAAAGCTAGTATGCCTCATCAACTGTGAGCAAATGTAAAGATACGAAATGTATGAGGTATCTGTTAAATGTTTGTATTTCAGGAAAGAAGACAGCTCATTAATTCATGCTACATGTTGTGGTTGATAACAGTCGTATTTGCAATAATATATGTTCTTGTAATTTATTTGTACAATACTGTAATATATAAACATATATATATGTACTTTAATTAAACGAGAAGTCGATTGTAGAGCTTCTAGTGGATTCTGCGCGGTAATAATGTTTGGTTTCTATAGTTACGCTTCTGTTCTAAAAAGGTTAATAAGACAGCGGTCTTTTATTTAACAAACTGAAATTATGGTTACAGTTATAGAACCTACTAAAGAGAAATACTAAATTGGGAATCACTCCTGAAGTTCTTGCTACTATTTCTACGTAAGTGGACTGTATGAGAAAGAATAAGACTTCTAAGTTCAGTAAACTAATAACTATGTATAATGTGCTTTTTGCTAAACGCTGAATCATATATTTATATTCATTGCAAATTCTAATTAAAGGATGTGTTATCAACCTTAGTTATACGTGTATGCAGGCCTGTTTATGTCTATTGTATTAATAATTAAACTAATATTTTATTACTTTTACCTAGTTTTATATTTATTTCTTTATGCTACCACAGCTGAGTTAAAACTCCCTGTGGACACAGCAAATACTATATAATAATATCAAATAATGACTAAGTGTATTTTATATATAATATAAAAATAAAAATATAATAAATATATTTTATATGTATGCTTTAATTTGGCTTCATTTTTCACAAAGTTATCATGCCATTCATTGCAATTTATAAATAAATTATAGCTGGAACAGTTTGTAAATAAAAAATCCTACCAAAATGAATAATTTATTTATGTATAAATACAGAGGCAAAATTCTCCATCAATGGATACAAGAAAGGTTAGTGCATAAAATCCCTATCTAGTACCTATTGTCCAACATACACTAGTTTTAACAGCTGGTGTAAGCATAAGGAATGATGACATTTTATGTACAAATAATTAAGTACATAAATAGTTTATTTATTGTAACATGGATAATTATGTAATTATTCAGACCGAGATCATTTATAAATAATTAATTTTGATAGCTTACCTTGATTACTTTAAATGGGGTTTGATAAAAACAGTTAAATGAAAGTTTTGATCAATTAAAATATCAAATAAATAAATTAAAATGATTAAATGAAATAGATTCCATCAACTTAATTTTTTTATTTATTATTCAGCATGATTTGCACTATAATTTTATATATCTATAAATAATGGAGACTAAAATATAAAATAGCTTTCACTATTTGATTCTTTGATACATTGCTTACTTTTTTAGCTAATTTAAACAGGCAATAGAGTCCTACTTTAAATAATATATTTTACCATTGACTTTGCTTGTTTTCTGTTTCTCATACCATCGTCATCATATAATTTATTGTAGACTTTTAATTTAGAGCTACACCACAAACTTTAATGAGTCCTATATCATTAACATTTTATGAAAAAGTCTATATTTGGAAGTCAGTAACAGTTTCTTGACCATAGTTGGCATTAATTCTAAATTTATTTATTTTTTAATTATAATAGTATTTTTACTGTACATTTAGTAAAAATTTGATCTGAATACACTAAAAGTAAAAATAATTTTTTTGAGCAAATTAATCATTTCTCTTTTTTTATAGCAAAAGTGCTCAAATCAAGGTTAGGTAGAAGCATTTTATTAGAACTCAGGCAAATGTTTGGAAAAAAAAAAGTATGAAATATTGTTATCATTATTATATATGTTTAGGATTTATACCATCCTGATTTTTTGAATAATGGATTAGTTATATATATATATATGTAACTCTATAAATAAATATTTGAAAATACAGTAATTAAAAGTCTATAAAAATTATATGTATAACTATAACTTAGAACCGCTTTCACTATCTTGTAGCTTTGTCAACTATAACATTTAAAATGTCAATTTTCCCATAATTCAATGTCGACTTTCCCATAATTCTGTTATCTTAACTTTTGCTGCTTGCCGATTAATTAAATTTTGCTTGTATTTATATATTAACATCGCCTCTTTAATTTTTCTTTTATTATTATTTCTTTCAGTTTCCAATATTTTTACATTGTTATAATCAAAATCAAAACCATATATACATGATTTATTATGGTCATAAAAAACAGAAGCTGATAAATTATCACTATTTTTAATATTTTGTTTCGTATTTTGAACCCTTTTAAATAATAATACGTGCTCTTTTGTTCTTTTTTCCAATGTGCACCTCGATTCACCTATATATCCACTACCACACCTACATGTCCATTTGTAAATGATACAATTTTTATTCATCAATAAAGTTTTATAAAAATAATTGTTTATTAATTTATTTAATGTAGGTGGTACATAAAATGCAATATCGCATATTCCTTTATAAATTTTCTTAATGAAACTTGCCTGTTGATTATATATATATGGTATTGATATCCACAACTTTTTATCAGAAAAATTAACATTATTATTAATATTTTTATATTTAGAAGTAAAATTTTTAACAGTATAATATGCACAATCATAATTATATTCAACGTTTAACAACTCATTACAATAAATTTCAATATTTTTAGTTTTATCTGATGTATCATTTCTAAATAAAAACAAACGTTATCATTTCTAAATAAAAAGGACTTCAAAGCTGCCATTTTATGTGACATTGGTACTTTTGATTCATATGGAATATATCCTTTTTGCTATTGGTTTAAGAGTCATATAGTAATCCAGTTTAACCTTATTTCTAGTAATCTTGAGATCCCAAAATTGAACACTCATTGAATTTTCATCTGTTTTAATCCACATTAAACTCTTTATATTATTTAATTCATTAAACAAATCATTAGTTAGCATTTGGCTTTCCACAAACCAAAACATCATCAACATATCGACTGTATAAAATATCTTTCTGATAATGATCCTTTTTAAAAATATTTTATTCATATGTTGATATAACAAAATTACATATTTGGGCAACTGCAGGAAGACTCATCAGCCACCCATTATTCATTTTATAAAATTCGTGCTTAAAAATTGCATAAATGTTTTCATCAATAAAGCTTAATGTTTCAACAATAAACTTTATTATTTTAATGTTAAAATTTTTTATTTTTAATGCATTATTAATTAATTCAATAGAAGTCATTCTGTCAATTGATCCGTACATTTCACTGACATCCAAGGTACAAATTACATCATAATTATCAATAACAACATTATTAATATTACCAACGAAATCAAATGATGAACGTATTGTAAACAAACCAAAACCAAGAATTTCTTAATTAATTTACATGTTTCATAATAAAATGCACCCCCAAAATCAATCATTAATCGTAATGGTTCTTTTTATGCAACTTTATATTTGAAAATACCCTAGGACATACTGCAGCCGAGGGATAAATCATATAAGTAGAATTATCGATTACATTATTTTGGCGTTTTTAAAAATGTTATTAATAAATTGAACACGTAAACTTTCAATATTTACCTTATTAACCTTTATTAAATTAAGAATACTCATTTGAGTACTAACTTTATTTTCATAATCCGATTTTAGTAACAAGCAGATATAAATTTTCTAAATTTAGAAATTTGTTTGTTCCAATTATTATTTATTGCAAATTTAAAATTCTCTTCCGTTACTTTTTTAACTAAATCGTTTCCAACACTTGAATCACATTTAATTACTCATAATGAACTTTCAACAGCAGATCTCAATTTCAAATCACAATCTTATATATATAGGTTTAGGTATTAATTTCCTATAATATGGATTTATAGATTGAGACTCTCTTAATTTAATATTCTATTAAATTTGATTGAATGAAATTACTAATTACAAGATCTGTGACATTCTTCATAAATATAAACAGAAAACAAGGCTCTGCAATAAGATCTGTGACATTCTTCATAAATATAAACAGAAAACAAGGCTCTGCAATAAAGTATATTTAAAGTCAAAGGGTAATTTTATTAATTTCAAATATGTTTAAAATGATATAATGATCTCAGAATTTTTAATAATAATGTGACTGTGAATTGATGTGAGTGAATAAATACATTAATATGAAATAATTAAGGAAAAATCATCCAATTTTATTTATATCACTAATAAATAATATCAATAAAAAATGGTATTAATACTTTAAACAGTTGTGATCAACTTATAATATTCAATCACGAAGCGGTTACAAATAGTTTTATAAATAAATGTTACATTGAAGCTTTTATAAAATTCAAATAAATCTTTGGATAAGTATAACAGGCAAAAGGATATAATCTCAAACATTTAATTTACATACAACAATGAGATCTTTTAGTTTATTCTCATCAGTTAAAACATAAACAATATAATGCGCACTATCTGTCTAAACATTCATACATTTATGCATGGTACTGTATTGTAACGTTTATTTATATACGTTGCAAATATATTGGCATTTGGTAAAAGCTAAAAAAAAAAAGTAAATTTAGATTTTTTTTTGACTAATTTTTTTTTAAAAAAAAATAACGTACAATGAAAGTTAAATTATTTCATTTTTTTTTTATGTAATTAGAAATAAAAGTTAGAATTGGAGAGAACAAAAGACACAAATTACCAATCTAGATAAGAGAAAGTAAAAATATTTCAACTAATTAAAGATGGCAGAATTATGATGAAAAAAATAGAGACTTTGTAACATAAATTTTGTAAAGAATATATAAGATTATCAACGGATATTTTGACAAACAAAAGATATGCGCAGAAGTCGGAAAACTGGGCCTCTAGAGAGTATAAAAGGCAGAGATCAGTTTGAAGAACGTCTTGGTTTAGCTGATATTCTTTTGGTTGGTTTTGGATTAGAGAATCCAGACCACTCTACGATGAAAAAGTTATTCATATGAGAGTAGACTGGAGCTTTAGCTGACATCATTACCGATGGACACCAGAGAAGCTTACGCGACTAGCCTATGGAACCAGCACCAAGATCAACTAATAATCAAAGGCCGTGAGCTCAATTCAACCCCGAAAAACTATGCATAGTTATCTACTACTGAATTCCCAAAACTTACCAGTAAGTTATGCTTCATTATCCTGATTGTGACAAAAGTAACGTTTGCAAACAATTCTTAAAAATAAGCTTATAATAGGATCCCGATAGAGACTCTTATTTAACCAAGAACTTTGTAATTAATTATTCAGCAGTTATTTTTTTATTATTAATGTTTCACATCAAATTAAGTGTGTTCTCTCCAATTTATTTGATAAATAATTTATTTCAAACATTTTTTATCTATTAGAATAAAAATATTTCTAATACCAATTTTCATTTGTGCGTTATTGATAATAGTTATTATTATTTATTATTAAATCTATTAGTAGTTTAATAAGATTTAAAAATGTAATTTACCTTTGCCAATATGTTTGAATAAGCCCAGGAATAATAATCTTAAAAAAATAATTCTCATTACAGTATGATGTAATACCGATTAGTTTAAAAGCATTTTTTTTATTTGTGAGATGTTATATGATGATTTCAGCGAATTCTTAGGAATTCTGGCACCCAGATTAAATAAATTAAAAGCTGATTTCGTCAATAGCACAATTCTCAACAATTAATAGGCCGAGTTGATCAGGAAATATAGCTATGTTTTTAGAATAGAAATATAACTTTTTTCTTTTTTGACATAGCTTGATCAACTCACGCGCAGTTTATATTAGCGTGTAGAGGCCTAGCAAAACGAAAAACATTATAGTATGTACACATAAATACAGAAATAAAATGTTAGTAACATTGTTTTAACAGGCCAGTAAATCCATTATCTCTGAAAGCTCAAACAAAAAAAATATGCATGCTTAATAAATATATAATAAATGAAATTTTATTACTTTTGAGAAAGTTTCTTTCTAAAAGTTCTTGTAGAGTTTTTTATTCTAGTTCCTATAATCAGTGAAGCTCATCAAGCTTAATGGATTAATTTGCTCCAGGTAGTGATTTTTTCATACTAAAGCAGTTGTCTCCTGTGACTTGTAGGAGGATGCAATTTCACAAGAAAGTTTCATTTAGCTTCTCTAAGTTGTAAATACCTTCTTTCAAGGAATTTTGGTTTTGTTGTGATCAAGTGATCATCAGACTTATGGGCAGGAAATGGAATGATCAGGGCATTTGACCCCTTTTCTACTTCTGTTAGCAAGGCATTCTGTTATTCAAACACCAACTGCATGTTTCTATAGGAAATATGCCTGATGTTATCAGCTGTAAATTTAGATTGCAAGTAAATAAATTTTATTCTATATTCTTTTCTGCTATTCTCTTTTGTCTCATAATTTCACATAACATTGTTACAGGGATTCTAGAATACATTAATTAATGATTTTTTATATAATTTTGGGTATATTCATACACACATTTAAAATTAAGGGTGTAGAATTTTCAGAGATTAACAAAATATAAATCATTTAATATTTATAAAATAAATATAATATTTTGGTATTTGTTTTTTTTTTTAATAATCTTACCTAAATTCACATACATGGCTATTATCATTCAATCTTTATTAATTAAATTCTAAATTATAACAAGTTTTTCTTTTTCAAACACTTATTTGTAGTTTGAAATGTTTTTTTAAAAATAAACATTCCAACAAAAAAAAATTACAAATCATTTACTTATCATACAAACAAAATATAAATAATTAATTAACGAATTAGTTGCTTCTCATAATGCAAACATTTTTTTATATTTTAGACTGAAGAATAGGCATATTATATATATATTTAAAATAAATATCTCATCAAGTGATATATATATAGAGAGAGGATTATTTCTATAATAGCTTTTTTTTTTTAAAAAAAAGATAGATTAGTTTTTTTTTTTTTTTCATTTTACCTTTTTTTTGTATAGGGTGAAATTTTTATAATTATTAAAGTAAATGCATCATGTGGATTAATATTATTCACTCTATTGATGAACTCTATTTAACTGAAATGATTGTTGATCATTGTTCACATGGTTTGCCCCAGAGCTAATGCTGAAATTTGCCAATCTTAAAGTTAATAATGTTTTTTTTTAAAAGTCTTTCCATTTGTATACTTACTTATTTTTGGGAAACTGATTATTTATATATATTGCAATGAATGTTTTCATTGGTAAAAGATCATTTTATCTTCTATTCCCCAAAACATTTTATATATATATAAGATAATATGTATATTGCCATAAGAAACTTTGCAGATTTGTTTGTGAATAATAATGAGAAATGATATAATTTTTAAATTTTACTGAAAAAATATTAAACAGTTACTACAAAAATAATTTTAGCAAATAATACATTCTTATTGTATTTTGCTGAACATATATAATATCTTCTAACACAAGATTTTTTTTTTTTGCTATAGCATACATTATTTTACCCAAATGAAACATGCACAGGCATACACACAGTGATTAAAAATGTTATATATTAATTCACCACCATCATCATCATCATTAATATTCATTTATAATTGGAAAATACATACGTATCACATGCTGAGAATTTAATTGTTTTTTGATATATTGTGTTGCTATGTTATAACTTGTTATAGGGAAAACATTCCTTTTTGAAAGAACTCAACACATTTCCTAAATTGTTTTTCATTATTGTATTCTATCCTTAGTTATATCTGTCAAATGAAACAAATAGTTTTGCACTTTTTTAAAGTTTTTAATGTAAATGACATCTATTTATCCCACAAAATCCATATTCAAATTCTCTATAAAATATTATTTTAGGAAGTGTATTGCTTTTTTTATCCATTTCACATATCCATTCAAAAGAAAACATAAACATATAATGGTAGGTTTAACATTATTAAGTCCAGAATGTTCAAGAATATTTCGATTATTTTTGTAGTGATTTATCATAGTCATATTTTAACATATTTTAAAATATAAGCATGTATGAATGATATATTTTTATTGCCTAAATGCTATATTAACAGGTAGTATAATAGTCCTTTATACAATTAATTTAATTAAAGCAATTTAAATATTATGAAGCAATTATCCTATCTTTTAATTTGTTTATATGAATCCACAGTTTGCATTACAATATCTAATTTTGGCATTTCTCTCTAAAATCTACCAAAATAAATTATTATTTCATCATTTCTAATTGAACTGATGAATACTTTTTTCTTCATCAATTGCTGATAAAACATGAATTTTGCAAACATTATGTATTGATTTATATACTTTATAATTTACATTTAAAACATTAAGGATTGTCTGAGATTATATTTTGAATTGAAAAAAAAAACAGCATAATTCGCATCATGTTGATTTTTCAACCATACAAATAAATTAAAAATATAATAATCAAACCTATGTCACACATTGATGCCTGTTTCATGGAGATGTCTATTAATTGATATTAAAGGTTATTGTCATAAAAATTGAAAAGAAACTTGGAGGTAGAATATAGCCTTGGTGACAATCATTTTTTATTAGGAATTCCTCAGATTTATCACCATCAGTTATAACTTTCATATCATTGTGTATTATAAAATACTAATAAATTTTTATAAACAAAGATTTATTTTTAAACATTGCCACAATGTTATTTGATTAATTGAATCAAATATGTTTACTAAATAAATAAAGTAGTATATAAATCACTACCTTTGTTTCATTAATTTTTTTCATTTATCTGGCAACAAACATCATATGTATAGTATTTTAAAGCACATTTGCTGTAATGAATGGTTCTGATATTTCACATTATTTTTTTCCACATTATTTTTGAAGTTGAAGTTTAATGTTAATTTTTAAAATATATTTAAAATTATGCTTTATCAAGATAATATGAAATATATTCCATTTTGAAATAATTTTTATTAATTCACTCTTAAAGACTTCTATAATCTACAGGCTAACATGAAATCTTTTGTTATTGACAATTCTATTTATTAATCTTTCTTTTATTTTTATTTTCAAAGGCAATACTTTATTTGTTGAACTAATCTCATTTATGGAATTCATGTCTAGTACAAAAAAATGAAAAATCGGGGATTGAAAATACAAAAGAAAACTTAATTCATTTTAACAATACAACCAAAAAAAAAAAATTGAAAATAAAATGCAATACTTATTTCTTGATATAATACAAAACTCTTGTGAAAGATTAAACCCATAATGAATAAAATTCAGAAGCATTGCTGATACAGAAGTATAACTGTGTCAGAAAAAAAAAGAAGACAATATTTGGAATAAAATCTTTGAAGTAGGAAGATTGATCTTGCAAAGAAAGTTATTTTGAAAACATTTAAAGTTCGTTTTTCAAAATTAGAACATTGACAATAAAAATATAAAGAGTGAAAATATTGGAAATAATAGCAAATTGATGCTTTTGAATAGTGAAAATGCTTATAAAAGCTTGATTTAAATTATAGTTTAAAATTTTTGATGATTATAGTTAGATAAAATATTTCAGTATGCTCCCATTTAATAGATAATAAAAATAATAATTTGTAAAAGTTTTTTTTTTTTCTTTTTCATTTTAAAATTGTAAAATTTTTTAAACATATATGTATATATTTTAGGAGATACAAAATAATATAAATTTTCAACTTAAGAAGATATAATATACTTGGATGTAATTAACAAATGAACTTGTGAATTTGGAAAGATTAAGGGAATGTTAAATAAGGTAGCAAGTAAAACTAGAAATATATGAAAGTGGGCATATAATAAAGATGATTTATAAATGTATTTGTAGATATGCATGCTATGTGACAATGATTTATGTTTAGTATAAGGATGGTTTGTTCATTAATTTTATTTTATTTTCATAAATTATTTATTTTAAAATTAAAAAGCAGCATTTGTATTAAATTTTTAACCTAGTTGGATAGTATATATATATGGATGTGAGTGTTATTGTGGGTCATTTGTTATACAGAAAAAAGTTCACATTGTCCTGAAATTGTGCTAGACTGGGGTTAACTTAGTAAATGAAAAGAAATATTTAAAGAATTCTTGGAAAATCAGTCCTTTAATTGGGAGATAATGATGGCAGTATAGCAACATTCTTACCTGTAAAGCAAATGAACTGATTTGAGATATCCAATATTATTTTTATGATTAGTTCAGATGAATATATAAGAGTAATTACTGTAAGAGAAATATAATAAATTTAATTAGTATTACTTCATTGAGATAATACTTTGGATAAATAAACTATTTAAATTGATTATTTTAGGAGTGATTTAAACAATGATGCAATTTACTAACCCATCGTATCCTAGATGAATGGAACTTTTATCATTCTTGAACAGGAAAAATCACAGCTTGTTATGATTTTGTATTTGATACACAATGACATAACATCATATTGAGGAATTGTGACAGGTTCTTCATTATATCCGTATTGATTCATTTTCCCCATGTAGTACTATATATATATATATTTGTAATGAAGCTATCTGTGGTAATGGGTAACTTAAAACATATTGAAAGTTGCATGAAGTAAGTCATGAATAGTTTTCCTGAAATTATTCAGGCAGCACTTGAAGTCAAGGTAGATCGATTTCTTATCATGATTAATAAAAAAAAAAAATACAGAATACAATGAAGATATCAAGTTGTTATAAAAAAAGATTTATAGGATTTTATTCACTCATTAAATGAATAAGAGGCAGTAATTGACAAAAATGAACTAGTTAATGTGGCTGTTAACTGGAAAATAGCTCACAGTTTCCAATTTATAGACTAAATATAAATTTTGGAATATGATCCTAGACTAGTATATAGCATTAAAGTCACACATATGATCACCAAAAGATTACAATTCCTACAAGTTCATTTTGATTTGTTTAAAAAGTAATAGAAAACAACTTTCTTTAAGAAGATGTTGAAAATGGTAAAAAAGTTGATAAAGAAATATGCCAATCTAATCTGCTTGAAACATTATTCTAGGTTCTGCAGAAAGAAGGAGGCTTATTTTTTTTTTGCATTATTTAATAACTTATGTTTCTAAAATAGATGATTCTTTTGATAAATCAAAAATGTCATTAGGCTAATATTAAATGATCATTATTTTTCATCAGGAAAAGAATGGAAAAAAGATACACTAAGTTTTATTTATGTAGTTTTTTGAGGGAGTAATCAAGTGAACACATATACGTATGTAATTATCTGAATTTGAATATACTGTACTTAAGAACTATACAGTATAATAAAGATATATTCATATCCAACTATGCTCTCTTTTTATTTTTAATATTTGTTAATTTATTTTGTTAATGTTTTGATATGTGTATTTTTAAAACTGAATTATATTATAGATCTTCATATACAACAGTTTGAGATTGTTGATTGTTATTGATATTGGAATTGTCGATGTATTGACTGGTTTTTAATGATATATATATGTGTGTTAAAATGTATATATATAAAGGATTTTTTATCCATGCATTTTAGTATTTGCACGAATTATACTTGGGGGGATAATTCTGTATTTGCACAATAAGCCTAATTGATTGGAGTTACATTGATATGTTTTCTTTTACGCACGCGTGTGTGTGGGGTATATGAAGTAACTACGTGGGAATTTTTATAAAACAATTGGTTGGGGATAAAATAGCTTAATTTTAAATCTCTTTACATGGATATAAAATGGATTAATTAAGAGTAGGAATTAATTTGTAAATTTTTGTTTATTTAACTATGTAAAACAAAATATCCTGAAAGAGTAGGAGATGGGGTTAGGTAGAATATTATTAGATTATTTTTAATCTAGAAAAAATACTATTACAGAAAAGCAAAGTAATCAAGAATTTTTGTTTAGTGGTATAGTAAATCTATTTTATAATTTCTAAAATTGGTGGCTAACAAGCAATCATATCTCATTATTTACAGTTTGTATTTTGTAGTCAGTTTTTTTTCCCACTTTTGTATCCTAATTTTAATCAGTTGTGTACATATTTTAAAAAGCAGTAAAATATTGTTGATGCAAACAGTTTATAATTTGGAAATTTTTATAATCTGGATAGTTATGAGGTGACCCTTGTTGAAATGTTTATAGCTGCCAATATTTATTATTATAGTATGAAATAAGCAATTAATATTTTATCTTGAACACACACACACACATTACAAAAAACATCATAATAAATAAATTTATTTATACCCATATTTGAAAACAAAATGAAAGAAAATGTATTTATGTAATTATCTGTAAATTTAGAAAACTAATTGAGCCAAGTATCTATCATATTTACATTCACTTCAATTTTTTATTTTTTAAAAAAGTAATTTTCACTTCTGATATATTCTGTAATAAGTGAACATTTTTTAAAAGTGAGATTAAAACGGAGATATATATATACTTATGAAGTTTATTAGTTAAAATAAATTTTAATGAAAAAATAAGTATTAGCTAATGTATTTATGATTATTATTTAGGTTATATAAAATAATTATACTGAATGTATTTATATATTGGACTATTTCCATCAACTAATATTAAGTATTAAATGTCTTTAGAAAAATTCAATTTTATTTAAATCTTCCAATTACATTTAACTGTTAGTAATGCACAACATTTAAAAAGATATTATTCTCTTCTTCAGGTGTTTCTGGCCTGATCATTGGCAGTACTAGCATGGTAATCGAACCTGGACCCTTAGATTCTTGAATATTGAATTCTGAAGTAATGAATGCTCTAACCAACTATATTCTTTTGGAAGGATGGCTCAGTTGGATAGAGAATTACCTTAAAATTTAATATTCAAGAATCTAAGAGTCCTGGTTTGATTCCCATGCTAGGACTGTCACTAATAGGTCAGCAACACTTGTAGAAAAGAGGAGAATAATTCGTTTTGAAGTATTGTACTTATACTAACTAACCTATGTGCTATATTACTAACAGTTGAATGTAATTGAAATATTTAAATAAAGTTAAATTTTTCTGAAGACATTCAATATTTAATATTAGATGATGGAAATAGTCCAATATATAAATACAACTAAAATATTATCACATATGATCAGGAAAATAATGAATGTATATATTTACAATACATATTAAAATTCATAATTATCATTTATTATTATTTGGTTAAATTTCTGGCAATATATGATTAATCTTAGGAAATGTTTATTATGAGTCAGGAGTATAATCTTTAATCTAAAAAAATTAGGATCTAATGGTGATAGATAAATAGTTATTTCACCTGTTATAATTTATTCTCTAATTTATTTATTTTTCCTCCCACTAGTTTTTTTAAATTTAATGTTAACTATATTTATCAACAACTTTATCTTCCTTTAATATTAAGTTCATTGTTTTTTAACTAACATTCATATATATCTCCACTAAGTAAATATTTAATCAAACTGGAGTTAAATTATCTTTAACAAGGTGTTTCTTCTGTAAGTAAACCATATTTATTCTAGATAATTTTTCTTTCTTTACAATCTACAATTTCAAAATATTTATCTAGAAAGAACAAAAAAACTCATTTTGCTCTTTAGGATCTATAAACAAACATTAACTTTTCTTCATCTCACATCAAACAAGTGAATCTTTATCTGATTTAGTATCTATAATACTGGGGGGGGGAGAGATTTATTTAAGAATTGCTACTTGATATTGATATTATATATTAGATGAGACCAAATGATAACCACCCAAGTGCTGTAGTTATAGGATTTAATATAGTTTGGCAAAATCATTACAAAAAATATTCATCAATAAATTTTGAATATTCATTAATGGAAAACTTACTACATATTACCTCAAGATAGTATGGACCCTTAGAAAAAAATTTAGAGGCTCAGATAATTTTGTTTACTCTGTGGGTAGAAGAATTTATTATTGAAGACAAAATATTTTGCATGTATTAATTATATTGAAGGAATGGAGAAGGATTTGATAATTCAAAAATGTTATGATCATAGATACTGGATTTAAATATCAATTAATATCCAATTTGTAATACTATTTTTAACTTTAGTGCTAACATAATTTTGATCCTAATTTTAATAATTAATTCAGAATGCATTATATATATATGAAAGCCATTTATTAAAAGTATGAATAATTAGCAGACTCTAGTCAGAAATGTTAAATCCAACTTACTAGATTTCAGACTGTTAGGTTTTTACCAATAGGGGATTACACATATGTATCCAGAATCCACTTTTTTCTCCCTTTATATTATCCAAGCATCATACAATATATCACATGAACTTTCCAGCTTTTAACATCTCTGCATTGGAAAAATCATTTGCCAAAAGTTCAAAATTAATATCTAAATGCACTTAGCCTAATATTAAATCTGTGTAGTACAAACAAATCCAAACTTAAGATTGTTTCAATCTCAGATCATTAACTTGGATAATGAAAAAGTAGTAAAAGAAATTTCTGGATTTATGGTAGTGTTATATCAAAAATTGCAGTTTAATTTCTGGGTATTGTCTATTATCAGTGAGGAGCAATGACTTGCATTTATATATTCAGAAATTTCTTTTATTTATTTTTCTTTACCCAAGTTCATGACATGCGATTAAAATATCTTGAGATTTTGAATCCATGTTGTTTATACAACTATACAGACTTTATTTAGGCTGCAGCCCATTTATGTTAAATGTTGGCATTTTGAACTTTTAGCAAAGGATTCTTCTAATGCAGATCTTAAAAGTAAGCTGGAAAAGTCATGTGATACATTATTTGATACATTCTAGGTTTAATCTTAGGTTCTTTATGTATCAGATCATTAGCTTGGATGATATAAAAGGGGGAAAAGGTGAATGCTAGATACACAGGTACAAACTCAATTTACTAAAAGCTAAAGCTAGAAACTAGTCTAGGGAATTGGATTTTGTCCTACTGATTAGGGTCTACTGATCACTCTTACTGATGATAAATAAGTTTTCAGATATATGTAATACATTGGGAGTTAATATAACACGAGGTTCTTATTTAAATTAAATTTAGAATTAAAATTATTGGTTAGCATTAAAGTTAAAGGTTATGTTATGAAAGTTGGATATTAATCAGTATTTCAATAACTTTTGGATTTTTTCTTTCAGTTAGCCAACAAATATGTCATCTTACCTAACTAGCTATCCATTTATTAGTTAGTTACATATATCTAGCTATTAACAACGGTGATTGTTTGCCAAGCTTCTTAGGACAAATTATTTAGTTTCTTAATTCTGTATCTTAAATTTTAATGCTTTTCTTTTAAAAATCATTAAAATGCATTTTAAAACTATATACTGCCTATTTATTTAAAGGGGATTTGAACCCAGACTTTCAAACTCACTTCAGTCAACCAGTGCATCTTATACAACTGATACACATGACCACATGTGATAATGGTAAATGTTCTCCAATATATATATTTCATGATGAACCAACCCTCATCAGTTGGTCCAGATCATCATCTCCCATATATATAGTAAATATTTGGTTTATATTAAGATAGCAAAACTTTAAAGTTTAATGGATAGTCTTCAATCTTCTCCACTTTCCTACTGTTCAGCCATCCATATCATTGAAAATCTAATAATGGCATGTTCAAAATCTTTGTTTTGTCAATTTTTGTTGTCATACCCATGTTGACCAAAAGTCAGTCTGACCCCTCATATGTAGAACCTTAAGACCATATAATTGCACAGAAGAGGGATGGGTGGCAAACAGGCTGAATCTGTAATATTTAAATACAAGTATAAACTGTATACTTAAGCTACATGTAATTAAAGGAGATTTGAATCCAGACCTTCAAACTACCTTCAGTCATCCACTCCATCTTTTACAATTGATACATATGATTGCACACATGTGAAAAAGATAAAATGATCTCCAATATATGTATTTCATGCTGAACCAACACTCATCAGTTGGTCTGGATCATCTCCCACACATATTTATAATCAATGCTCGGTTTATATTATGATAGCAAAGCTTCAAACTTTAATGGATAGTCTTCAATCTGCTTCATTTTCCAAATATTCAGCTATACATATCATTGAAATTCTAATGATGGTATGTTAAAGCCTTTTGCCAATTCATATTGTCTTATGGTCAACATGAGCATGACAACAAGGGCTTTGAACAAGCCATCACTAGATTTTTAATGATATGAATGGCTGAAGAGATGGAAAATGGGGAAGATTGAAACCTATCCATTAAAGTTTGAAGCTTTGCTGTTTTAATATAAACCGAGCACTGATTATATATATATGGGATATGATGATTCAAACCAACTGATGTATGCTGGATGGTTCAGCATGAAATATTTATATTAGAGATCATTTATCATTTTCACATTTATGCAGTCATATGTATCAGTTGTATAAGATGGTGTGGATGATTGAAGACAGTTTGAAGGTCTGGATTTAAATCTCCTTTAATTACACCTAGCTTACGTATATATAAGGATACTTGTATTTAAATATTACCTATTTATTTGTAAGTGCAAATATTATGTCAACACAATAAATGAAGTTTAAAATAGAAAAATTGTAAAATGCATTTGCATATTTTATCTGATTATTAAAACATGTTAGAAAAACAAGAGCAAGCAGTTTGTGTATGTATGTTTCTAGAATATTTTCAAAATACTACTATCAACAACTCGATTATAATTTAACATCATTAAAAATCTAAAATGTGAAGAAAAAAAAGATTGGTGTTACTGATATCATACAATGGCCAATAAACTATTTTGTAAAGTCCAGATCATCGTCTCTCACATATATAATCAGTACTCGGTTTGTATTAAGATGGCAAATTTTCAAACTTTAATGGACAGGCTTGGTTAGATCTAAACTCCAAGTATATAAATTGTACTAGTATTCAATTAAATATTACAAATTGATATAACTGCCAGGAATTCATTTTCTCGGCTGTTGTCATATATTTTTTATTAATGTGCTGATGAATGCTTTAACAATTTGAATTTTTTTTCTTTTGCTTCCTGTTTTTTTCTTTTTATTGTATTTGTGTTTTAATGTTGTCTTATACAATTTGTTTTAGTGACTTAGTTAGCTATTTTGTACTGATGTTTTTATTTGGCTTTTTATTAAATGATTTAATTTAAAATTTTTATGTGAGTTATACATTATGATGTCATAGCATCGGTCGGGAGGCGAACCCACAACCGTCTGCAACCAACTACTTGCTTGCAAGGCTGCTGTGATGACCTCTCGGATAACAACGCTTGACGATATACATTATGAATTGATTGCTTTTATATCATTGAAGACAAATATGCTCATTAATAGTTTTAATAACTCACTGTGATTAATACAGACCTGTGATATGAAATTTAGTACATAATACTTTTTTATAATTTAAATATAACCCATTGAGATAATTTTGCTATTAGAAATTTCCATTTCTTTAGATTTTTTCCATTAAACCATCATGATTTAGGTTAATTAATTGAAAAAAATTTTTAAGTTTTTTTTAAACTAAAAAGTAAATCAAATATATTGACAGATTCTAATTTAATATTATTTGAAAATTTTGTATTTGGCTTTTGAGTGCTGTTAATAACCCTTAATGTTAAATTAAACTTAGATAATGACTGTTCAATCAATGTCCAAAACCATATCAGTTTGCCAACTATTATTTCTGCAAAAAATTTCTAAACTTTAAAAAAATGGGAAGCTTATATAGATAAAATATGCAGAAAATCTTTGAGAAGTTAATATGTAATGCATCAACCTATTCCTGCTACTTGTTACAGGAGTCCAAAATATTTTAAAATATTTTGTCATATACATTTTGAATATTTAGGCTCTTTATAAATCAAGTGAGATGATATGATAATCATTAACTGATGGAATATTGTACAATATCCACAGTTTTCCAAATTTCTGTATAATATTGTGAAAGACTGAAACCTTTGACAGATGCGCCTTAAAAATGCTTATATTTACATTTGTTACTATCATTTCATTAGATTTGAAAATTTCTTATAATAAATCGAAAGATCTCATGTTGTTTATTTATATATTTAATATTTAGTGAATTAAATGTGAAGGTGTTTTAAGCTTCATGCTCTTAGTTTGGAATGCTTGAGTCTGACATATTTATATATAAATTTAAGTAGAGAAGAAGGTGGATCCATCTTTTTCTCGTAAAATCTCTGCCTTGTGTTTTTGAATTGAGAGTTCCATGTGCAGTCATTATTACATTTGATTGGCTGTCACATAAGCATTTCTAAGGCTATCTGTCAAAGGTTTCAGCCTTTCACATTATTATTATATCATCTGCTTGTGCTTAATAAATTTAATATATTCAAATTTCTTTATATGGATTTGTTTAGTATTTTGCTCATCAAAGTGACTTGAGAAAATATTTAATGCTGATGTACTGATTTAAAGGCATAAGGAGTGGCAGCACAACTGATGGTGTGACATTTTAATTTACCAAGACAGTGCTTCTTTACACTTGTACATATGAAGATGGAAATTCTATAAGAACAGTTTTTTTTTTTTTGTCATTTAACCAAGATATTTAAATATAGGTGTAAACAACAATGGACTTAATAAACTTGTACTGAAAGTAAAACATCTTAAATGATTAAAGAAAACGAGAGAATTTTGTAGTTATATTTAACTAAAATATGAAATAGTGGCAATCCAAATTTTGGAGTGAATATATGAAGGATTGTTTATTATACAAATTTTATATTCAATTTTAGGATTAATCTAGAAAAATTACATTTACATTGAAGGAGATTTAATTTCTGATGTAACACTCTGGCTTTTCACAGAATGGCAATTAATTTAACAGTCATTATATTTCTATGAAAAGTCATTTTAAATATGCAGATAGATAAATAGAATTAACTTTTGAATATATATTTTCTGGATAGCTTGTCTATTGACTCCAGTGATTTTCTTAATAAAGGGCACTTTGGTAAAGTAAATAGCATAACAATTAATCATAGTATTTGCCATTATCATTGATTTTTATCTTTATATATATACTTTTTGTAATATGATCTAATGATGTAACATCATTAGTAAAGATTGTCAGATGCTATAATAACAATTTTTTTTTGTTAGAAATTAAATAGAAAAATCCTGAAAGCTTGACTTAAAACAATAGCAATTTTTTCCACACAATAGGGTCATATAGTGCAGTGGTCTTCAATTCTTGGTCCGCGGACTGGTGCCGGGCCCCAGAACTTTTCTGCCGGTCCTTGCTAAACTGGTAGGAAAGTTTGTAATAACAAAATAATAAGAGTTTAAACTTTATTTTTTCATCTCATTTTTACCCAATTAAAAAAAAAAAACTGAACGTAAACAAAATCTAATCAATCATACACTAATTAATTTGTTTTTCTAGTTATTATAGAGGTGGGGGGGGGGTAGAATTAAATTTTTTATTACCTTTCTAAAAAAATTTAAAAAAAAAGTTTTTTTATTATACAAACTCCATATATATATATATATATATAACTTTTATCTTGTATATTTAACTTTGTTCTTTTGATCAGTTACAACAATTATGTTCATCTAAGGCTAAGCAGTTTACATCTTTAAGAAAATTTATCTATAGACTTCTGCCGGTCCGCAAAACCTTATTCTTATTTTTGCCGTCCGTGAAACCTTATCCTTATTTTTAACGGTCTGTGAAACCTTGTCCTTATTTTTACCTGTCCGCAGGTGTGAAAAGGATGAAGACCACTGATATAGTGCAAACTCTAGTAATTAATAAATTCTAGAAGGTTCATGCATTATTATTCTTATCCAGTACCTCCCTATCCAATATCTGCAAACTGGCTTATTGCTTTCATCTGTGAGGATCATTGGATCTGAGAGCAGTGCATCTGGATTTTTGGATCTAATGCAAATTTCCAGCACCCATTTTTTTATTATTATTTTGGTTAACTATAAATCTATTAGCCTAAACTGAAAACACAATAATATTTCCAATATCTATATATTTTGGTGCCTTTGGTTTTTTTAATAACCATAGATATCATTATCCATTACATAGGATATGTATTAAACTATTAAAACATCACATGATCATTTTTTAATGCTTACACAAACTACTAAAATAGTTGCAAGTTTTTCCTCCCAGTATGGCAACTTAGTGCCGGATTTATTAAGTAATATGTACTAGAAGATTGTGCATTATAATCCCTATCCATTATTTTGAGATTAGTTTTCAACTTGTTATTCATCAGTGAAGAGCTGATGTGCTCCTCCAGCACTCATTTTTTATATTTTTGGTTAATTATAAACCTATTAGCCTAAACTGAAAATACAATAATGTTTTCAATCCAAACTAATTTATTAATTATAGTCATATAGATCTGAATCATGTTCAGTATCTATATATATATTTTCCATATTTTTGGTTTTCTAATAACCATAGTCATTATTATTTTTTGGCTAGGATTGGTATTAAACCATTAAAACATCATATAGTGCTTAACTTTCTAGCATCTGTTGCTTATTAGAGCCTGCATTAGATGGCATTATTATGTGGGGTAATGTTGCTACTATGATAACTTGTATAAGCATAAGAAAAGATGAACATATGATGTTTTAATGGCTTAAGTTTAACTTAATAAGACTCAATAATATTTTATGTTTGATTAGAAGGCGTTTAGAGAGTTAGAAATCTTTTTTTTTTTCAGTTTAATAATATCCTTGTGTATATATGATTAAAATTTTTCACAGTAATTGAAATATTATTTAAAATCATTCCATTTTCTAAAATGGTATTTTGTTTTGAATTTTAAAATATTATATACTTATATCTAATAAATTGTAATACATTATTTATAGCGCTATATAAAAATAAATGCTTATTTATATCTAATAATTAAAATATTTTCATTTTATTCTTACTTTTGTATGCTTTACTTAAAGATCTTTTTATTTTTATTTTATATGTACTTTTGCTGATTTCAAAATACAATTTGATGAATAATGCAGTTTGTAAGTATTACACATCATTTTATTATTGCATTTTTAAAAGTTATATGTAATTATGAGGAATTAAAGACAAATTATTCTTTATAATAATTATCTGATTTAAAACGATAAGATAATGAAACATTTTAGGTGCAAATTGAACTATTTGGTGAAGAAGTTTTTTTTTCTATTTAGACCAGTGATGAATGTTTACTTATAGCATCAGCTTTTTTTTTTTTTTTTGCATCTAATGTTGCTATCTTCTTATAGAATAATAATAAATAAAGAAGGAAAATAAATCTTCGATCATACGCTCTTCACGAATTTATATGCATTCACCTGTAAATAATAATAATAATTATTCATCTTTCCACCAATCCAAAATGAGTTAGGATTGTAGTTCATTAGAGTTTTCCACATTCAGAAAGTGTCAACCCTATTACCTCCATTACAAAGCACTTTTCAGTCTTAGAATGTGTCATAAACATTGCACCCCACAGATCGCTCCCCCATGATATGAATATCTCATTGATAATATGCCAATTTCAGGATATGAAATAAACCTCTGAAACCCAGGCAAATACACCTACAGTGACATATACAATTTACTACATATAAATTTGCCCCACTGGTTTCCCCTCCTTGGTTTTTGGCTTCAACAATAGAAAACTACTCCAAAATATTAAAAAATGATCCCTAGAACCAGAAGTTATTTTAATTTTCTCCTTAGACTCAATCTTTGTGCCCTACCCATTTCCCACTTCTATGATACCACAGATTATACAATACAATCAATTCTTTTTTCAATCTATGCCACTGTTAAGAAGGAATTCATCACCACATATTTCACATCTGCTCAGCCATGGCATGCACTTGGGAAATCCTACTAACCACATACAGGTAGAGCAGCCCCACTTAATATCATATTTTCTAACTTACACTGGACATGCCATCTGTGCAATTATATTTACTTTATATGTCTTCTGGTGTATGTAATGCACCTTTTGCTTTGGTAACAACACCAGATGACACTCTGCTATCTTTTCAAATAAACTTGGAACAACTCAAAGCTAAAGACATCAAACTCACTCACCTGGACATATATGTGGCCACATGTTTGCTATTGAGACATTGGTTCAATCTCTAATCTCCATAGACATCATCAGTTTAACCTCTAAATGCAATCACTCAATTTCATTTCTTAGTATATTACACTGTTCCACAAGATATGGTATTTATCACATGATCACCATTTCTTATTCTTGCTCACAGACAAAACTCTCCATGCAGTAGTGCCACTCAGTGCAAGCCAGAGTAATCAATGGATGCCAGAAGGCTTGTGCATAAAATACCTATCTAGTGCCTATTCATCCAGTATCTCTAGACTAGTTTCTAGCTTGTGGCTTTTGTCAGTGAGAAGCCTTGAATCTGAGAACACTTCACCTAGTCTGGGGATATTGGATGAGTAAGCATTAGATAGGAATTTTATGCACAAGTCTTCTGGCATCCATTGATTACTCTGACTTGCACTGAGTGACACTACTGTATGGAGAGTTTTGCCTGTTTTAGGATATGATATTCACAGTGCACAGCCGGATTCACTACTAACCGACTTTTCACTTTACAAATAAATGGGAAATAATGGCATTGGTCTCACCAGACCCCCTATCCTCAGCTACATAATACCAAAACACTGGCCACTTTACCTAGAAGAACTACAATTCCTTCAATTTCTCCATCATAAATTTGCTGGCTTGACTTGAAAGAAAAAAAAAGAGATAATACATATGTAACTCCTATTATCAGATATGCTTTTATAATTTTTTTTTTCTATACATTTAATACTTAAGCTTCTGTAAATTTAAGTTCATGTTATCATTATTTATTCCAATTTAGATTAATTATTTTATTGACTATTGTGATTAGTTCTGAATTTTTGGGGCAACTGATCTATTGGAGAATTTTGCAAAAAAATTTTACACAATTATATAACTTATCTATCCTTTGAATGATTCAATAGCTAAAGATAAAAGCTTTTGACAGGATATAGTAGTATTAGATAACATCATTTACCAGCCACATTTCAGAAATTTAAATATATATCCTAACTATTAGCTATATAAGTGGATACTAAAAATGTAAATCAGCCTATTATTTATAAGCAGATTCACTACCTGATATAGAATTGTGTTAAAATTTTTATTGATTGCATCAAACAAATATGCATTTCATTCCTTTTGGTCATTGAACATTAAGCTGCATTTTGCATCCATATTCTTTTACAATGTGGATTTATTATGCACATTAACTATTTTTTTGTTCTTGTTGACTGTTTTATGTGAGTTCTTCCAAAAATCAAAATCTTTCAATCAAGGTAAAACATAATCATTCTTTTAATTACATGATACAAAGGTGACATCAAAGTTAAGTTTTAAAAATGATATTAGAAGAATTTTGATGGAGATTATAAGAGTCAGTCGAAAATCATTTTAATGTAAGTTGATAAAATGCAAATTTGTTAAATGTGTTATGGGACAGCATAGACAAACAAGTGGGAAGTTTTTTTTTAAATTTAACATTTTGATATGTATGAAAGAGACATGTTTAGAAATAATGACTTTGATATTATTTCTCTATGTTACCATGACTTATTGAGATTATTACTGGTTTGAATAATGATTTTTGTGAATGGAAATACATTTTAGATTTAACATATATAATGAAATTGTTGGAGATTACTAAATGTAGACCACTGAAGAAGATTGATAAATACAGAGAATTAACTAAGGCAAGGCATGAGGTAAATCACTAGTATTTTTGACAACGCTATTAAGTTTGAGCTCACTGTTGAGAATTTTTTCTCAGAAGGCATACAAGAGGTAAGATCAATGAGAATGGCATTGTAAATTTTATTTTTGGAAAAGTCTTTAAATTCGGTCTATAACTCATTTTCCTCTTCTGTAATTATTCAGGACAATCTTCTTAACTTTGAAAATGTCTGCCACTTTCTTATTACTATGTTGTCAGATGACTAGAAGGAGTTCATCTCATTGGCTATAATAACATTTATTGCTTAGATGATTTATTTATTATTACATATTTTCACTTAGTGATTGTTTTTATTATACATATATGATATAGATCACAGTTCTGTTTAACCACACATTCTTGAAACATAAATAAAGGCAACTGAAAAAGAACAATTAATTACCAAAAGATGCATTTAATGCTGAACCAGCACTCATCAGCTATCCCGGGTCAAAATCATTTACACATGATTTTATTATCTTTTTAATATTTTTCAATGCCAAATTATTATTTAGAAGTATCAAAGTGGCTGCAGTAACAGCTTTGACAGCAATCATATCAGATAAATATATTTAATTTTCAAGCTATTTTATTTTATATTTTCAGGAATATGTTGTTGAGTGGAAGTTTTAAATATATGTAGTAAATATATTACACATAGAAAAAGAGTGTTAGAGTTATTTTATGTATGTTTAATTTTTAAAACACAAACACATATATGTTACTCTTTAACTGAAGTTTAAATTCATATCTGAGATTAGATCATTTTCAGTTTAATAATTGAATATTTATAACCATTAATATATTTGTTTAAATTAGTTAATTTCAAGATTATGAATGCAGACAGTTTGACATTCGTGGAACAAAATATAATATACTGTACTGATAATCTGGAGGGACTATCTGTAAATATAACTAATTGGTGTAACTTTCATAGAGTTATTTATAGAATAGATAAGGAAAGAGATGATTGAACCTAAAAATGGGTTATATTTTCAAATTACCTCCACAGTATTAATACTATGGATTCGAAATAGGCTTTACTATTTAGAACTACTTTATTTTAACAAAAAAGGCATGCATTTGAAGCCTTTCTCAAGGCATCATCTTTTTATTTGTGAAAAGAAAAAAATGCTGAATGAACTTATTTTAATTGCTACATTTTCACGATTCCCAATAACATTTGGCATTTACTCAGTGGTTAGTCATTCTCTCTAATTTAACCATTTTTATAAACACGGAGCTGATAAAGGTTAATGCGAACATTTGAAATGAAGTATGATATAAAATGGCCCTGCCAATTTCAATTTTTTAAACTAATAACCATTTATTTATAAAATTCACCTAACTCACCCATACAAAGTAAAAATAATTATGGTGCCAATTTAGTTTGCGCTCACAGCCAATTTGAAATCTAAAGACCATCCAAAAGCACTGCTGACACATTCAACCGCTAAATGACATAAATATTGAATAAAAGTACTTTAAATTCATATTTTGGAAATTATAAGCTGGTAAAAATAATATGCTTTATTTCATATGGATAAATAGTATAATCTTTTAGTATTTTGAAATTGTAAGCTTGGTTTGATCAGACTTTGCAACTTTTGGCAACTATCTTTCCGGTCCTTGCAAATTTTGGTGCTTTATGCTGTCATATTTCAAATATTTTATGAAGGTAATTTTAAAAAAAAATCTTTAATAAAATAAAGCATATTATTTTTACTAGGTTATAATTTCTAAAATATGTATGACAATTTGTTGCTATAGTTAATAAAGCTACCATTATTAGACATAACAATATTGATGAGCTTGGGATGCATAAGTTGTCTAATGATCATGATTCTATAATCAAGCTTATAGTTTGCGCTCATAGTATATCCCATTAATTAATTAAAAACTTCGTTATTATATTATCCCCAGATTGGCTAGTAGAGATGTAGTTTAATAATTGAGCTTTTCAAGGATATGCGATCACCATAAATGCAGTAATCATTACCATTTATCCGGCCTATACTCTTTAATTGCTTCAGTATAGTAATATGTTGAACTGCTTGGAAAGAAATCAATCATCTGCATCTCTGATTTTAATTCCAGCATATTTTAGATATAGTTAAATAGTTAATGTTTTCTAATATCTCCCTCTTCTTTAAATTCTATTATACTTTATGGTTAAACATGAATCAGTCCAGATAAATATATATATATATATATAACCAACATCTATTTGTTTCCCCATTTCATTTGGGGTATTATTACATGGGTCAATTACCATGGATATTGTTAACATTTATTTTTCTTTAATCTCTCTATTTAATTAATTTTTCATATCTATTTCCTTCTGTACTTACTAATTTTACATATATGTATACTGAGTATATAAGTTCATTGATGATAAAGATTCTTAATATTTACTCTTGATAAAACTGTTATTTCTATTTGTTTGTTTTTCATTTCAACAAAAATTTTATTAACAATAAATAGTGATTACATACTAATAAAGGATAGATAAATGAATAAATTGTACAATAATATGATTGTATAATGTTCTATTTGTCATCTGGCTAGATTTTTTTATGAGAGTACAATTGTTATACTCTTATGTGGTTAGGTATAGTGATGTGATTCTAAGAACTTGTTTAATGGAATAAGAATTTTTTATATAAACATGAAGATTTTCTTTTAGAATTTCCTATTCTATAATGCTGGGTAGGTGGGAGTTGATAATCAGGAAAAGGAAAGAGCAGTTAAAGACCAGGTGTCATCAAAGACTTTACTGGAGGCCAGGAGCTGGTCACGTTTCTTGATTTTTTTGAGCGTTTGATAAAACGATGGTATGATTTGTGGCAGGGGTAATTCCATGAGAGTTTTGCATCTCACTATCCATATGGAATAAAGGACAAAGGTAGAAAGCCTTATTATTGGAAAAAACCCATTATGAATGGTATTTTCAAGTGAGAAAATCATATCAGGTCTTATGTTGGAATTGATTATAATTATATCTTTCAGTGTTTTAAGTCTTGAGCACCAGTGTATAATATGGTCTATGGTTTCATCTTCATGAGCACACAGACCACATATAGGGTCAATGCTGGTAAAACCTCTTCGGTGATAAAGGAACCAATTCGTGGGAAGCGCATTAAGATTTATTTTAATGATGAAGTCAAGGAATTTGGGTTCCAGACTCCATCTTTTGAAGTGTGAAATGAGTCTTTGGTTGGTTACTTTTAGGCTGGTTTTAATGGGTTGTTGATTATAATTGATTATATTGTATGCTTCCCATAAGGTGATTTTTTGTTAAGGTTAAAGGGCAATATTGGGTTATAAAGTTGTAGGTGGTCTATTAGGGAGGCTATCCATGAACTGGCAGAGGGCGGAGGACGATCTGTCGGTGTAATTTTTTTAATAATGTTGGAGTATCCACAGGAGAGGATCAGATTATGTAGAGTGTTGTGGGTTTTCTGTAAAATGATTGCTTGTATTGAGTGGAATGACAGTCCATTGAACCTGCGTGGTCGTTGGATGCCTCGCAAGCTAATAGCAACTGTCCTTCCTCTCCAGAGAAGTTTGGTACATAATAGGTTGATTTTATTTTGAAACTGTTTAAACATTTTTATGAATGGAAGATAATATGAGATTTTTGGCATTATGATCATGTTGAGGAGGCCAACCTTTCCATATAATGAAAGGTATACTCTAGAGAGTGACGTGGTGATGGCTTCAGTTGAATGGAGGATTGCATCTTGAATCTCTCTTGCCATTGCAGTTGGTGTTTTGAAGATTGGGAAACCTAGGTATCTTTTGGGGTTTTGCAGAAAAGGGAGAGTTAATTTGTTTACCAGACATAATCTTCCAAAGGGAAGATTTGTTAAAGTTTATTTGTAGGCCAAGTTTCGCTGTATTTCTGTTTAAGATGTTCATGAGGTGGGGAAGGTATTTAATGGTGGGAAGAACAACAATGATGTCATCTATATATGCAAATACATTGAAGTTTTTATTGAGAGAGGGAAGGAAAATTCCAGGGAGGTTTTTTTCTATATTCATCAGAAGAGGGTTGATGTATGCTGTGAAGAAAAGGGCACTGAGTGGAGATCCTTGAGGGATCGACTTGTATGGCTTGAAGCCTGGTGTGATCTTGCCATCAAGAGAGAGAAAAATGTCTCTGTTGTTGAGCAGATTGCTGATCATCTGAACAATCCCGGCTGGAATATCACATTCCAACAGAATATCCAGGAGGATATTTATCTGGACTGAATCAAATGCTGCCGCAACATCCAGCTGGACAGCAATAGGTTTTGATTTACGATGTCCTCTGATGTAATTGAATAGTGCAGTTGCATTGGACATAGCATGCGAGGTTGATGATCCCTTTTTTCCTTATTGGTTTGACGAGATATGGCTAAGGATTTGAGTTTGGATTTGATCTTTAATGACTGACTCAATTATCTTGATAAGCAATGGGGTCATGGAAATTGGCCGGAAATTGTTAATGTCGTTTAGTGGTTTCGCTTTTTTAATAAAAGGCACGAGTGCCACTGGGTAAAGATCTGTTATGTTTCTGTTGCCAGAGGCTAGGTGATCAATCATTTTTTTAATAATTGGCGCAGTGAATTGACTGAGGTGTTTGAGAAGGAAATTTGGGATGCCATGAAGGCCAGGATGAATGCCGTCAGGGAGAGATGTTATCTTCTTTTTGATTTGGATTTCTGTGATGCCATGTTCGCCAGGGTCACCAGCATCCAACCAACTGTTTATAGGAGGAGCTCCATCTTTTTGCATTAATGGGCAGAATTGTTTGCTGATGTGCTGCATCATTGGAAAGCCAACGAGATTGGTTCCATTAGAATTAATGGATAAGGGAGTGATTTGTTTTCTATTGTACCCCAGTGCCCATTTAAGGTAGTCTCTCATCCAGCAGTGTTGTTGTGCTAAGAAACATTTGGCTCTTCTGATGGATATATATTCTGCAAGGGACTTTTGCTTGATTTTGTAGAGATTTTTAAGGAAGATGATTTTTTCTGTATTTGTGAAATTTTGCTGTAAAGCTTGAAGTTGTATATTAATGTCAGTTAGATCATTTAGAAGGCCCTTAGGTCCTTTGATTTTCCTGGCATGGTGATTTAATATGGATTGTAGTATTCCAATGAAGAAGGGAAAGGATGTTTATTTCCTGGAAAAGGATGTATGCCTCAGATACTATCGCTTCGGTCATATTTGATTGGGTGATCATGCGCATGCTTTTACCAGGTCCATCAATAGGTGCAGGGATTGAAATAGGTGTAAGTTGTAAGATTAGAGCCATATGATCAGAGAAAGCAACAGGGGCCTAGGCTGCATCAAGGTTGAAATGGAGGTCTGGGGTGTAGTAAACCAAATCAATCAGGGACTTTTTAGTTTTAGTATAGAAAGAGTAGGCTTCGGGAGGGAAGAAGCCCTCTCCACACATTAATCTGCGATTTATTAGATGCAAAAATCTCTTGTTGAAGTCATTGTATGTGGTGTTAAAGTCTCCCAGAAGAATAGTAGGGGAGACTCTGTTAGCGTTGATGGCATTTAGGATGTGGATTATTTTTAGATATTGAGAGGTGTCTTTGGCTGTATATATATAAGCTATAATGATCGGATAACCCCAATAGTCTATTTCTATGATAATAATATTGGCATCTAGGAATAGAATGCTAAAACTGTTTGGTGGTGTTGACTTGCTGAGAAGAATACCGTCTCCACCTGAAGCAGAATGGCCTATAGAAAATCTAGTAAATCCGAGAGTTGAGAGAAGAGATAGTATTTTATGATCGGTCTTATGGTGATATTTAGTTTCACCCATAAGAAGTATATGAGGGGAGCAGAGCGAGAGCCAGTTTTTAATAGCTAGAACTCTATCAATTGAGTTGATGCCGCGAATGTTAATGCCAGCAATTTTGCAGAACATGATAGATTAATCCAAACCGTCCTCAGCAAAGTGTACCAAGTCAATGTGGGACATCTCCATGTTAATGAGGTCTGATGTTGTTTGGCAATCAGATTCTTGTGATTGAATTTGTGGATGGATTGGTGATATAGTTGTTGGTTGAGGAAACGCATCCATGAAGTCTTCGGTGTCTGATGAAGTAGTGCAATCTGTCTGAGATTCGTCAGAAGGATTAATGGTATCAATGATTGTAGGATCCATGGTTTTCCTCTTTTTTTCCATGGATTTGCGAGGCTTTGTGCTTGATATATCTGAAATTTGTTTGTTAGAGGGTGGAGGTGAGTAATGTATCAGATGGGCGCTATCATCATCAGAGCTTGATTTATCTGAACGAATTGTTTTTCTTTTAATTTTCTTATTTGTATTTTGGGTATTTGTTGTGTCGGTTTTTTGAGGGTTTTGAAGTTTAATAGTGTTTTTTTCATTTTCCTGTTCTTTTGATAAAAGTGTTTTTTTATTGTTATAGGAATTTGTTTTAAATTTTAGACCTGAGTCATTTTCGGTTTGCTGTAACTGTTGGGAAACATTAACTATGCTGACTTTCGGGTTGAGTGTTTGACAAGTCTTTTCATCTGGATGGTTAATTATTGCAGGAGTTGAAGAATTGAGGACAGTTTGTGGATCACTTTGTTTAGGTTTACTGGACTTAACTGACCCAAATGAAGATGTATCAATGGTTTTAGACTGGGTGGGAGTTGTTATGGATGGATTGTTTTGAAATTTTTTGAGTGTATTTTTTTCATCGCCTGTATTTTCCTTGCTCTCGTCAGGTGGTTTGGTCATATTGCCTTCTTTTGTATCAAGAGTTTGGCCTAGTATTGTTTCTCGGGGATTAGTATAATATGTATTGTATGTATGATCTTTAGTCTTATCGGTTTGAGTGATTGGTTTAGGCGCAGTATATGTAATTGCTTGGATCTCTGATTCACTATTATTAGTGTAGAGGTTGTTTGTTCTTTCTTGAATATTTTCATTTTGAAAGATAGGTTTGGATGTTAAAGGGTTTGTTGGAGGATTTGTTTGAATCAGGTTGTCTGGGTTTGTGAGGTTGCTGATTGAATTAGGCCCATGTGGTGATTGTCTATTTAAGGATGTGAAAGCCGTGTTAGTCGGTCTACCAGGACATCTGTGAACTTTATTCTTTTTAATACCACAGTGTGTACATATTCTTGCTGCACAATCTTTAATGAGGTGTGTTCTTTGAAGGCAGAAGAAACATTGTGGATGTACTCCACTGAAAGTCATAACCATAGGAGAGCCTCTTGCAGTAATAATAGTGGGTATGTCAGTGGGTATAATGTTTTTCTTCAATGTAAGTGTGAAGATAACTGTATTGGACAGGATTTGATATTCGCAGTGAGGGTTTAATAGGTGTTTAAATTTGCTAACTGAACCATAATTAATAAGGATGTCTTGTAGTTCTTGTTCTTTCAAGTGGGCAAGGCAGTTTTGGATTCTTCCGGTTAGTGTAACAGGACGGTTCATATCTATGGAGCATAGTAGAAAATTTCCTAAAGATCTGTATTTATTTTTAAAGTTCATACGGTCCGCCCACGTTTTAAACTCAACGATAACATAGGCAGTCATTGGGATGATTAAGAATCATATGAATGCCTCTGCCTATATGAGTCATATGAATGCCTCTGCCTAATTGTTTTTGATTGATTAGACTGTATAGCTGTTCTAGAGGGAACTTATATAGAGCACATTGTTGATTCGTTATGGCTAAGATTAATGACTTATCGCTGTAGTAGTTAGCAAACGATTTATATAGGCTATTGGGAATCATTTTGTTGAACTCATTATTTATTTTTAGGAACATGTCGTCATTAAGATCGTTTATATTAAATGAGACATTTTCCAAAGTGTTTGATTCTTGTTCTATGTCTAGTTCTGAGATATTCAAATATAGTTCATTGAAATTGTCGGCTTTAATATTTTCGGAGATGCTCTCAGAATTTTTAGACCTTACGATATTTGCGTACGTAGAGGAATTTTTCAATATTGGTATTGAAGAAATTGGATTAGATTGTAAGTTGGCTGAAGTAGCAATGGATTGTTCTGTGCTATAATCTTTGTTTGTTCTGTAATGTGATTTATCGGTTTTAAAATTTATTTCTTCTTTTTGATTTTTAAATTTACTGTTGACAAACTGTAATGTGACAGCACTGGTTTTGTGCAAGTTATCGATTATATTATCACTTTCCATAATATATAATGATTAAAACCGACTTGCTTGAATAAGAAACGTAAAGGTAAGGGACAATCGTCCCTATCTTCCTGAAATTGAATCGCTAAGGGACGCTTTTTGTAAGACCAGTTGCAAAGATGGCTGCCAAAAGCGGAACTATTTGTTTGTTTTTAATGTAATTAATTTACTTTAATACTATAAGAACTAAAAAATTATTGTAAGAATTATTGTAAGAATTGAAGTGTATTTGCTGATAGTAATGAAAAATAGGTTTAATTAAGAATATATTTTAAAATGCAAGGGACTGCTTTCTCCTTCTCTATATATATATTGTAACGGTCAGAAAACGTGTGACTCGTAAACATAGTGCAGAATTCGACCACCATACAGAACAGTATCACCATCGAGTAGCGAAGCCACCCATGGTACTGAGTTCGAACATAGTTTATCGGTTCCACAATACAATCCATGAAACAACGCATCTGGTGCGACATTAGTAAATATTTCCTTAGGCACGGTGGTCAGGGAGATGCAAGAGATTCATTATTTTATTCTCGAGTTAGCCAATAATCAAACTAATATTAATTAAACATTCATATTTACATAATCAAGGAAATATTATATAGAATGGGTATCGAATAAATGAAACGTAACTGCAGGCATATATTTTAAAATTATTTATTAATACATTTTAATAAAATCATTTACTAACAATATTTAGGGATTCAAAGCTTCAGTAGCGGAATTTGCGACATGATTATATTTTAAAGAATATATTTATTTATTTAGACATTATTTTATATTGGGGATTTCAGTAGTGGTATTTCCGATACTGCAATGTTTACAAAAGGAATACATTTATTTGAAGGCGTAATCTAGCTACCTAAAATTCTCGAGTGAGTATTTCTAATGCATGCCTGGAGGGATTGATACCTTTGCAATGCAAGAGTCTAAAGTATGGGTTATAAGAGTAATGGCAGACATATATTTATTTAATTAAAATATTTATTTATAACTAAGGGCAAACATTTATTTGAGAGTGAATTATGATGATAATGCAGAGGCGGAGTGATATATAGACTAATAAAACGAAGTAAAGGAACACGTGGTACGCTTTAGAAAGGCGATATGGAATGGCAGTATATCGAAACTGCAATGCCGCGAATGGGTTTATAAGAATATCAGACTGGTCTCTGCCTCGGTCCGATGAAGTAAGGTGTCACATAAGCATAACCAGGGACAAGCGGTACGTGGCGCGATTTGCCGGCTGGCTGCATGACATTGTCAAATCCTACGGGAGCACCCATTATGCCTGCTTGTGTAGGATGACTGGGGTTAATTTCAACCCTGAAGAATCCGGAAATTTCATGGCGGAATGGGTCATCGCGTCTCTAAAATGTAACACATGTATACTGATAATTGATTATGATGAGATTTAAAATAGATTTCTAACTAGGCCCTACATTATCAACATTTAGTAAAGAACGTTGGTGACTCTCAAAGAAATGTAATTTTCTGGAATTATTCATTAGATTTAATAAATACAAAATATATATAAACTGGGAGTTATTACAACTAATATGCCAGCCATTTGCAAAGTAGTAGACTCCTGCATTACAATAAATGAAGCATTGAATGCGTGTCGATTTATATGAAAGTTAAGTTATTAAAGAAAGTAAATATTAATGAAAATTTGACACGCATTCATTGTTTTAAGCGATCATAGATTTAAACTTTGAAAATTGAAATAATTATGAGCATGCAATAATTAGATAATATAGATAAAATGTAGATTTTAAAAATACGCACCCAAGATAGAGGTAAGCTAGATTAGTAAAGAAATTTACACATTAAATTAATTATTCAATTTTAGTTATACAAATGGTAGTTTTACATTTTATAATTTAGATAAGTAGTATGAAGAAAAGCTATAGCATATTATTAGAGTACTCTAGAGTTTGAACACAGACAGGTACCTGTTTTATAAGAAGTTTTCTTATTCCATGAGTTTAGCAGCAAAAAGTTCACGAGTGGCAAGTCTTTCTTGTATTTAGATATTTCATTTAATTTTGCAACAGCAGCAGCTTTTTCATTTATTTCAGGCAGCAGATCTTCATGGTGAATTTATGACAGGCAATGGAAAGTTCAGCATCCAATGGGCCATCTCCCGATGGAGAATAATCTAGGTGCTTTACTTGGTCATACCTTGGCATGAACAAATTATTATATATATTTTGGAGACTCTCAGTGATCGAGAGCAAAGCTAAAGTGTAAGTGCTTGTCTCCAGCAAGTCTAAGATGGCATCTTTTCTTATCTTGATCTTTCACGTTTTTGTTAAGATATTTTTAGGTTCTATTTAATCTGCCCTGAGGATAATCAATGCATTTTGTTGGTTTTTAATTAAAGAAAGCTGCCGTTCTATTGTTTACATTTTACATTTACTAATTAATTTTGGGGAATTTTTCTTTAATTAATCTATTATCTATCACTGACCGATGCTTTTAAATTTCAAAAACAAAAAGGGAACATAAAGATTATTTTAACTTTTAATTAAATATTACATCAAATATTTTTAGAATTATTATTAAATGAAATTTAAACAAAGCAATAAACACGAACTTTATAATCCAAAATAAATGATTAAAATTATACAAAATTATATAACTAAAAGAAATCTAAATTATATTATTTTATCCTTATTTATTGCGTTTAATTTGAGATCGAAATGTGTGCGTGTTTATGCTGAATTCTACATACATTTATACATTTTTAAGATTGCTACACACACAATTCGATACCAAAAGTTTAAATTTGGGCGGGATAGATCGGTCAGTGAGAGACGACAGAAAAAGGTGAAACTTAAGATTCGAATACGAATCTTACTGTTTCAATATAATTTTCCAGTTGTTATATATACTGCATATTTATAATATTTTAAAAAATATTATGACGATTAAATATACTTGCATTATTATTATAATATTCAAAATAAAAAGAAAATCCTGATGCAATACTCCAGGATAATATTAAACCATGATGACTATGTTTATTTTCAAACTTATTTGAATATTTAATGAATTTATGAGTATATGAAGTTGGCCGCGTATTCAATTTGTACAACAAACAAAATAGAAAAAAATTACAATAATTATTATGGAATATCATTGTTATTTACTATAGGAAAAGTGCTTTTGAGGATTTTATTTAATAAATTGGATCTAGTTATAGATGTGTAATTATCAAGGACTTATTGTTATTTTAAAGATCAAATATTAATATAGGAATATTTTATGTTGCAAGAAAAATGTTATAAACAAAACTATAGTTTTATTTGTATTTATATATAGGACTATTTCCATCATTTAATATAAGTATTGAATGTCTAGCTTTATTTAAATATTTCAAATACATTCAACTGTTGGTATATTTTCCTCTTTTCTTCATGTGTTGCTGGCCGGGCAAGTGACAGTACTAGCATCAGAATCCAACATGGACCCTTAGATTCTTGAATATTGAATTTTAAGGTAATGTTTTAACCGAGCCATCCTGCCAAAGGTAACACTCTGTAGAAATTTCTTATACTTATCTATGAGATACTTCCTCATCACAAACCTTCAGGAAACTATGATGTATATTATATATCATTCTGTTCCTGTGACCCATTTAATCAAAATGATTTGTGACATTGTTTAAAATTAGCAGTTTGTTTATCAACAATTTGCATACTACTAAAACTTTTTTATAAATAAAATTTCTTATAAACTCACTGAATCCCTTTGATTGAGTGCCAAAAGCCCTGTAACTAGAACCAGTCTAAGGATCTCACACCCCCTAATCTGACACTATCATTGCATCGTATCATAGAGAGCATGCTCCTTTATGATAGTGTACAAAGGAACATTATTATGTGTGATGATCTGAGGAATTTGAAATGAAAAATGGTGTTAAACTTTTTTTTTTTTGTAACAGTATTATTTGATTTTATTAAGCAGGTGGCAATTATTTTGAATGAAAATGCCTTGCTTATTATAAAATCAAAAAATATATATATTTTAATATATCATTTTTTTTATACTTCTTTTATTATATATAGTCTCTTATAACTATAATTTCTTACAATTTTAATTATCTTGAAACCATTTTCGAAGCTGGGATTTTCAAAACTAGACTAAATTAGTTGTCACATCTACACACATATATTCTATTTATTTTGACAAATCCATAAATAAACTAGCTACATAGATAATATAAATTTATTCATGGAACAACCAAGTCTGGACATTTTTCTATGAAATTCACAAGCAAACAAACTCATTTTCTGGTCCTTTTTTATTTGGCAAATAGATTGGCATTGGTATAAGAAAGTGCCTTTAGTTGTAAGTTCATGATTCTTTGAGAATCTGTTTGGAATTATGTAATGTTTCCAGACTTGGTGTTCTGTGATATATGATAAATATATGAACTAACTCAAGGAAATATTAAAAAAGTACTAATAAAAGCAGAAATACACAATTACTTCTCTATAAAGCTGCTTTAATATTTCAACCAGAAGACTGGTTTTCATTAGAAAACACAGATGAAAAACAGTCTGCTGGTTGAAATATTAAAGTAGCTTTGTAGAAAAGTAATTATATATATATATTCAATTTTCAAAACCATGTAAATAAACAATAACTATTAGATTTGAATTACTAAGATGTATACTATTTTAAGAGTAATAAACATTTACAAATTAGACTTTTCATTATCATTTAATAAACTTTCAAATTGAAGTTTATAACTCTGAAATATGTTCTTTATCAATTGTTATAGGTGTTAAAATGTTACCTTTCTTTATGCTTGTTTCCAATTTTTCTATATATATGATTAAGTAGTGAATAGTAAGTACCAAATGCTTTATACATTTTCAACACACACGCGCGCGCATATATAAAGTAGATATGGTTATATTATGGGTGTACTATATATAATATTTATGTACACATCTGTGATACAAATTTTAAACTTACATAGTATATAAACATTAAGTTGTCAACAAAAATAATAATGTTTAGTAATTTAATTACACATACATATATAAAGTACAGGCATTAACATAAAAATTGAATCAAATTGTAAAAGTAAATATTTAGAAGAATACAAGGTAATTTTAATTTTAATATTTTTAAAAATAATATATAAAAATTAAACATATTTAACAAAAGTAAAGTTACTATTATTTTTTTTATTTTTCTATGATGAAAATTAATGATCATAAAATGTAAGAAATCAATATCTAAACGATTTTAAATTAGTCACGTAAAATTTAAGTATATGTTTGTTTATGCATAGAGCAGTAGATGTAATAGGATATAATAATTTCAATCCCATCATTTGATTGCAATGTGAATTCTAAAATTATTGTTATTTACTAATTTCTAATTTTGTTTGAATTTTTTTGTTGTTGTGAAATTAGGATTAATTTCATCTTAATAACAAATGATTTAGGATACAATATATGTATCTATCACTTCCATTGCTCAAGCTTTTTATGAACTTATATGTGATAAACCATTCAATTTTTTATTTAATGACAGTATACTGAAAGTTCTTTTGGTATACTTTTTTTTTTTGTAGTGCTACAATAACATATTTAATTTTACCGTTTTCAACTCATAGTAAAATGATAGCACTTTAAACTTTTTCAGACAAAATGTTAAGAAAGCAAGTAGTAATTATGTTATACAGAGATTAAAACCATCACATTTTTCAAATTATTGTTTAAGTTAAGTGCAGTGTCTTTACAGATTGAATTTGAAAATGATCAAATGTGTCATTTCTAAAAATTAAGCTATTAGCAATGTATATTTTAATTGGTTCACAAACAAAACGAGAAAGTGTAATTAATAGTATTATTTTGTTTAAAATTGAAATATTAAAAAAAAAAAAAAATCTATATAAATATAAATTCTGTTAAAAAAAAACAAAAACGAAAATAATAATGTGTCTATATGTTAAATTGTCGCCAAATTGCGCCGTTGATCTGGGATTCAAATCTTTATGAAAGTTGAATTTTTTTTTGTTAAGTAAAACTTTAATCAAGTTAGACGTTCGTTTATTAATTATAAAATGGGTATCTATTGGTAGCAAGAGTTAGAAAACCACAAAAATTTTCGCTATACCTCTTTAATTAGTTTGATGAATATTGTTTTTTTTACAGTACTTATGTGGAGAGGTTAGAAGATACCTTTGTTTTACAGTCGATTTTTTTAAAGAGTATTTTTTATCTATAATAAGTTGTTATAAATTTACCAAATAATAAATGAGGCCAATATATGAAATTTATTCTAAACCACATATAATAATATATTTTTGCACACTAGTTTATAACATTTTTGCGATCATTCTGATGATTATTGTATAAATATCTATCTACATACCATCACTTAAACCCATAAAACCTTGATTATGTAACATATGTCTTGGGAGTATGTGTTTTCATTTTTTAATGAAAAGATGATTTTAGATTCGGAATAAATTTATCCCGAAATCTGTCTCATGATATATAGATTAGTTTTTAGTTAAATTATCTAAAAAAAAAATATTGTTATGGAAGCTAAAATTTTAAGTAAAGTTTTTTTTTAAAAAAAATTGATCTTGTATTTAGTAGCAAAATACTATCAATTTTGAATTTACACAAGACCAAATATTATTAGCTTTATTTAGTCATTATGTATCTTTAAAGATTTATAGAAATAAAATTAAAATTTGTAACTGTAATAATTAACTGAAGTTTTTATGCATTTTAAAATTGAGAAATGATTTTTAAAACTTCTTGCGGTTGTTTGTGAAAACTAACTTGATTACTGCAGAGAAGAGAAGAAATAGACGAATCTCTGAAATATATATATATATATTTCTGTAGAATTTAATAGACACATTTCATAATGAATTTATATAATTTTAATTATTTTCTATTTTTCATTACTTTTTGTTTTGCTCTACGTTTTACAAGTTATTAATTTGTACTGGTAATTTGTCAGTCTGTCCAAGACCTCTCTTAAAGATTTCTTTTTTCCCCGAATTTTGCATGCTAGCATTTTGGTGACTACTCCCCTCCCCCTTCTTTTTTTTTTTTTTTAAAGTACATTTGAATAATAATGGCTGCGTTGCCAGGGGCATCCACGTTGCTGTCTCAAAACTTTACTTCATTGATATTCATAAGGTCAAATCCATTCTTTACTGAAAGGCTTCCACAGAATTCTTTGTAACTCTCCCCTTCCATTTGTATTTATTTGTCTTCTTTTCTTACGCTGTCCACAAGGTAAAAGGTTTTGTTTTGTCACTCTTTTTACTGCGAGTGATGGTATTTAATGTGTCACAATTTTATTTCTTCTTGGACATCTGTTTTTTTTTTTTTTTACTTCACCTAACTGGATTTTATACAAATTCAAAACATAATGATTCAAAGTGGGAAATTCTTACTGTTAATATACATTTTTTTCAACAAGTAAAAATTTGTTCATTGACAGGTTAAAGAGAGAGAAAGAAATTGAGAAAGAATAATACTAACATTTTGCTTTAAATTGTGTTAAATTGTCTCAAGTGTTGTTTTTTCTTCTGAGATTATTCGAGATTATTTATATATAAATCTTAGTAACACCAACAATCACATAAAAAATGCGTTGAAATACAATTAATGTTATTATGGTTAATATTTTATAGTTAACATTATTATTATTAGCTTATGAAAAAATAAATAAAGCTATTTTATTACAGAAATAAAAATTTTCTTTCAGGTGGTCAAGATAGGTATGTGTGTGTGCTTTGATTCCTTTTAGCTTCTATGTGAAGAGTGTTTCATCGAGGTGGCTTTACTTGTTTGACATATTTTCTAGAATGCAGTCTCCCCTTCCCTCATAAGAAAAGTTGAATAAATCATGGTTAATCTTGAGAAATATTCTAAAGGCATAAAAGGCAAATGTTGGTGGGATAACTTGTGACTAAAACTTACTCTGGTCACAGAATTTGGTCAATCTTGCCATCTTCTTTGCACTTCCAGGTGTGCTCGTAGTTTCCTAGGTGATAAGAGGCAGCCACGTGCAACATTATCAGACTTTTCTCTAAGTGACTAACAATTGCGATAATATGAACGTATTGTACTTCTTATTTGTCAGCTTTCATTATATTGTTTAAGTTGTAATCCGGGGCCTAGTTTTCTATCATCGGTCAATTTTTGAGTGGACATTGATTCTTTATAACAGTTTACACTTAGAATGAGGTCTTTTACATTTCCTTCGATCTGTTTGCACATCTGTGGCATACCTTCTTTTATTTTTAAAACTTACTGATATCCCCTCCCTCGTAGCGATATTTTTATTTCATAACATTTCATATAAAGTGATTATAATATATATATATATATGTATACATCTATCTACATATATATATAGATACAACATGTAATTGCATATGTACATAAATGCAAAGTAGAGATTGGATTTTTTTCTACACTATTTGAATGAAGTAATCAAGGTAAACTAATGATTTATTAAATGTCTACATCTCCGATATATATATTTAAATTATATAAAACCTTTATTAAAAAATGTGGCTTAATTTTTTTTTTATTGGTTTTGTGATGGACATTTCAGGTGCATGTGTGTGTATTTATAATGTTGCTTGAATTATTAGTAAATTCTAGAGTTCTTGAAAAATCTCTTATTCGATGTATATATTTAAATTATATAAAACCTTTATTAAAAAATGTGGCTTAATTTTTTTTTTATTGGTTTTGTGATGGACATTTCAGGTGCATGTGTGTGTATTTATAATGTTGCTTGAATTATTAGTAAATTCTAGAGTTCTTGAAAAATCTCTTATTCCTAAGTAAAATATATATGTTAGATCTAAAAATGATCAGAAAACTCTTAATTTGTAATTATAGACTCTGTTTTAGTAATTTTCACTGATAAAAGCAAACATCAGAAAACAGTCTGGATTTGGCATAGTATAGAACTATCCCATCTCGCATCCATTAATTAATTTAGTTTACAATTCATGGATCTAGAGTAAGGTGAACATAACTAATATTGAAAGAAAATTAAACAATCATATGATATTGTCTTTGGTATTTACTTAATATATATATATATATTGTCTATACTAAATTTAATACAATTAGAAGAGACTTGAACTCAAATGTTCAAATTCTTTACATCTATGCACTCTATCTTATACAACTGATACACATGACCACATACATGAGAAAAAGATAAATGATCTCGAGTGTATGTATTTTGTACTGAACCAGCATTCATCAATTAGTCCAAATCACTATCTTCCACACATAGATGCAATCAGTACTCAGTTAGTATTAACATAGCAAATCTTCAAACTCTAATGGACAAGCTTCAATCTTCTTCACTCTCCAGCTCTTCTGTCATTCATATCATTGACAGTCTAAATGATGAGTCACTCAAATTCCTTGTTGATGCCAATATTATTGTCATATCCTTGTTGACTTTAAGCCACTCTGACTCCACACATATAAGACCATAATATGTCCATTTAAATTATACAGAAAAGGGATGGGCAGAATACAGTCTGAATATGTAATATTCAAATATAAGTAGATGTGTGTGTGTGATGGTGTTCTGGACAAACTGATCAGTGCTGGTTCAGCACGAAATACATATATTGGAGATCATTTATCTTTTTCACATGTATGTAGTTATGTGTATCAGTTGTATAAGATGGAATGCATCACTATAGAGAGAGCTTTAAAGTCTGAGTTCAAGTCCCTTCCAATTATATTAAGTTTAGTATAGATAATATATTTATATTTCAGTGTTACATATGTAGCCTGTATTCTACTCATCCCTTTTCTGTGTATTTAAAGGGACATATTAAGGTCTTATATGTGAGGAGTCAGAGTGACTTTAAGTCAACATGGGTATGACAATAATATTGGCATCAACAAGGAATTTGAGTGATTCATCATCGGATTTTCAATGACGTGGATGGCAGAAGAGCTTGAAGGTGAAGTAGATTGAAGCTTGCCCATTAGAGTTTGAAGGTTTGCTATCTTAATGTAAACTGAACACTGATTGTATATGTGTGGGGGAGATAGTCATCTAGATTAACTGATGAGTGCTGGTTGGAGATCATTTATCTTTTTCACATGTATATGGTTGTGTTTATCAGTTATATAAGATGGAGTGCATATTTGTAAAGAGCTTGAAAGTCTAATAAGTTCCTTCTAAATATATATATATGTGTGTGTGTGTATGGGCTTTTCAATGATACAACTTCAATAGTAATGTCCATCTTGAAAATCATGTTGTGTATTTTTAAATATTTTATATAATTTATTGTTTAGTAAATTTATATATATATGTAAGAATGTTCATTAAACTAAAAGAATGTTGTTATCTGTGCAATTTTATATTTCAATATTCAATCAATGAAATAATATGAAATTTTGTGAAGAATGATGCAACTTGATGAATATTTTATGCCTTTTTCAGAAATAATTTTTATAATAAATGAATAAAAAACATGAAGTCATTTTCGGCTTTGAAGTTTAACTGCAAGCAGGTCTGTGCATTAGATAGTTCCATATTTTTATCTTACTGGTCGAATTAATGCTTGCTGGTTACCAGTACATATATATTATTTTTTTAGAAATTGACAAATTGAATCACGGGAACTTACCAATTTGATTATTGGCCATGAAGAATGTTAGTATTTTGTCACTTACAAAATTTATCTAAATAAATACATTTTATCAGTTTTTATTTTAACTTTTTTTCTTCTAAGTAAAGGAAGAGATTTTTTTTTCATCAAGATCAAATCTATGCTTTACTTTTTTGCAATGTATATATTTCAAAATTAATTCTAATACCTTTTATTATTGTAATGGAAACAAGTGTTTTAGAAATCAGACAAAATGGAAATCATTTCATAAAGATTTTTTTATTTACAATATGTTAAAAGTTCGTATTTGAGAATAAAAGAATTGTCTAAAAGTGGATGTTGTTTATAAATATATACATTATTTATTCTTTTAAAATTTTACCTTCTTATAGGAATATAGGATTTTTTTTCCAGTTAATTTTAAGATAGATAGGTTGGGTAGATAAAATGTAATTGTCTTATGTAGTAGTTTTTACCCAGGATTTATAAATCTATTTCTATGGGCACCATTCTCTCATTTTCAATCTCTCTTTGATTTCTTTGGTTAATATTGTACATATTTTTCATTATTAGCTGGTGAATACTTTATTTCATGTGAACTGACTTGTATATTTTAGTTTTAGTCAATAAATAGATAGATGCTTCTTGGAAGAAAGGAACTTTTCTGATGATTTTATTTAAGTGTGAAGAATTGCATTGAATTCAGCAGCACTTTTTTTTTGTTACAGTTTGATATAAAAAACTATGTCCATTTCTTTTATTTAAGGTATTCAGTGTTTATTATTTATTTATTATGTAAAAATATGCATGGTTTGTGTATATATATATGAAAAACAAAAAAGTTATAATCACGTAATTTGCTATCGCTTGTATTTATGATCAATAGATGGCGTTTTACCAAAACCACTGAACATAAATGTCAAAAGAGTCAAGAATTCACTATCTCTTTCGTTTGCTCCACCTTCAGATCAGCTGATTTCAAGCTAATTTGCTATCATCAGTGAAGGATAGGGCTAGAAACTAGATCTAAACACTGACTCCAAGCGTTTATGGAAAAAGTTCATATCAGTTAGCAAGCATGAATTTTTCAGACATGTAATGTCTTCAAACCCAGCCTAACAAGCCAGATAGCTACATGGGTCTGATATCAATTCAGTTTCACCACATAGTCAAAGCCTCTGCAATATATATCGCTGCAAAAACCTTTAAAGGTACATTTATGAAAAACAAAAACAAGTTATAATCACGTAACTTGCTATCGTTTGTATTTATGATCAATAGATGGCATTTTACCAAAACCACTGAACAAGCGTATATTTGTTTACATAAACATCAAAATAGTCAGAATTCACTATCTCTTTCGTTTGCTCCACCTTCAGATCAGCTGATTTCAAGCTAATTTGCTATCATCAGTTTCTAGCCCTATTCTTCACTGATGATAGCAAATTAGCTTGAAATCAGCTGATCTGAAGGTGGAGAAAATGAAAGAGATAGTGAATTCTGACTCTTTTGACGTTTATGTAAACAAATATATGCTTGTTCAGTGGTTTTGGTAAAACACCATCTATTGATCATATATATATATATATATAACAGAGATGATGAAGCACAACATAGTCCAGCGTTATCAAGATCACTTATTTTATCTCTTTCTTCTAATATAAACTTGAAAACAATTAATGGTGAAACTAAAGAAAATAAACATTTTGTTAATTCACATATTCTGAATGCCCAGCTATTTCATGCTCAATCTCATTCTTAATCTCATTACTATTTGAGATCTAACATTTTTTCTTTAAAAAGTTAGGCCTGATGATTGTGGATGCTATTTCATTGAAACATTGGGAAGTAAGCAAAAAATAACACACAGTTTAACCCCAAAACTACTTTGTATATATACTCAGATCTCTTTGTGTGGATTTTTTTAATGCTATTCATATTTCTTCTTAATATTTTTTTATGTGGTAAAGAAGTTCATATTTCACTTAAAATCGGTATTTCCCATTTTATATACATATTATATTTTACATACTTTAAATACCTGTTGGAAAAAGATTTGGCAATAAATTTAGATACTGTAGAAGATTTAGAAAAAGTTAATAAAACAGAAGTGAACCTGTTCGTTTCACAGCAAAAATGATTTGAGAGTCTTCAACTTTCTAAACAATTGGACAATCATTTCATTGTTAATGACACAAATTATGAATGGACTCTTAAATTCCAATGAGAGCTAAATAGTTGTATGTCTGGATATCACGAGCTTCATAAACAATTAGTAAAATCATTGTCTCAAAGCTTAATCACCGATTACATTGTCGACAGAAAACCATTAACTTTTAGATTGAAAATTTTTTTTATTGGTTAAGTGAATTAAAGTTTTAATCTTTTGATTTGTTCAATTACAGAATCAGCAGTAATTCGTCTTTTAATATTAGATTCGTTTGTAAAAAGCAAATAAATAATTTGCCAGATTATGAAAGTGAATGAAAGTTTTTTCAAAAATAAAATTCTATTTATAATTATAATAATATTCTATAGTGGAGAACCTAAAGAGAACATTTGTAACCTATTAGAAAATGCTGCGTACATTGTTGATTTCTTTCTCAATTAAAAGATGAATATATTTTTACTGCTGATTCTGTAATTGAACAAATCAAAAGAATTTTTACTAAAATCTTAACTATTTTTCTAAAATAATTATATTTTTAGCATATATTATCAAAATAATTTATAATATGTAAAAAAATATTTTAAAAAAAACCTCTAAAATATACATTTTCATTTTGAATATCAAACAAAGAACTTGGAGCTGTCAAAATTGTTGTCAAGTGTTCCCTTTGGTTCAAAATGAGAAACAACAAATCAGTGCCTTACAGTATGTTTTAAGCTTTAAAAAGACCACAAATTTCCTACGATAATGCAAAAATTGATGATTTTAGAGTGACTTGAAGCTATGAACAAAAATTTTCAGTTGATGCACCTTATTAAACACAGCATGAGACTGAAGTTGGTGCTAATTGTATTTCCTCTTGTGACGAATCTGATTTCTTATCAGTTCACGAATGTACCCACATATTATCAAATAGCCATAATGATTAGAATATATATGAAAAAATTAAAATAAATTACACATAAAAACATATTGTTTTGAATAAAATTAAATAGTTAATAAAAAAAAGTAAAAAAAGTTTGTCTTGTATCAATTTTTTTCAAATATTTGAAATTTTTTATTAATCATACTTTATTTCCTTTTTTTTTTTTAATGCAAGTTTTAAAGTAATTTTACCTTGTTGCTTTGTTTTTATGTGATTTTAGAAAATTTTGGTTATTTTATGGGTACCACCTTGAATACATATAATTTTTCATCACGACTTCAGTGTGAATTTTCTTTTTTACATTAAGTGTTATAATACTGAAACCATACAAATATTAAGTAAGTTTTTTTTTAAAAACTATTAAAGATATTATGTTTTCTACACATAGAAAAATCTAACAATTCATTTTCAGATTTAAGAATAAGATACAACAGAGAATTCAACATTGTTGATTAAAAATATTTGAAGATGTTGAGTCATTTATCATAATAAAAAGTCAAATGAGATCGAGAATTCTGCATTATGGTTGTTCATTAGCAATATTCAGATATTATTCTAAAAAACATAGAGAGTAAATGCAATTCATAAAATAGATTAATGTTCAAGCATTGATTTGTTTTTATACATATATTTTTGGAATTTTAAAATTTAATTGGTGTTGTTAATCATCGTGTGGAGTAGATTTATTAACAGTAACTTGATTTACTTTTAACATGATTTCATGGGTACTAATAAATGATCTAATAAATTCTGATCTTTCAGTGAATGTTAATTTACATTACTACATCATTCCATGTTTGAGATTTATCATTTATTACAGAAATATATATCAAAGCAAAGCATTATGTAACTATGCATTTTATAATTTAGCTTCTATATAAATAGCAACAATCCTTTTCTATTTTTATTCAATTTTAAAGCATTGATTATCTCATGCTTATACAGGAGGCTTTAAAATGTAGTGAGATAAATGGCTGTCTGCCATTATTATTGAGTTGGTGAATATATAATTACACAGTATTTATTGGAAAGTCATTCAAATGTGTCAAATATTTTTCCGATCAATTTGTATCTTCATTTTTCAATTGAGTTGAGCCATGGACTATGCTATTTAAATTTAGGAAATAGCTATGTCAAAATCTATAGTGAATAAATTTATAAGGATTAGCACATGCAAAAACAAAACAGTAATAATAAATAAAAATAGTTATAAAGCGATATGATAACTAGATTTGCAAGCATTTATTACATATAGAAAATAATTATCAAAATTAATTACAAAAAAAAAAAGATATATATATTGTATCTGCCCAGATTAGTGCTGTATGTCACAGTATTTAAAAAATAAAGAAGTTTGTTGATCTTGTTTAATTTCTTTTCACTTGATCTATGGATAATGGAGATCTTGACATAAATGTTAACTAGGTAACCATGACAACCTAATATTTTAAAATATTTTTTATTATTAATATCAACATCAAATTATAAATTGGTTGTATTCAATTTTAGCAAAAATATAAATAAGTGAATAGATAAATAAATATTGGAAAATAATTAAGTGAATCATAAAAAATCGAATAAAATCATTATTATTACTTATTATGTGTACATTTTGTTATTGCATTCACAATAGCAGTTTACTTATTACACAATTAAATATTTCATATTTAATTATATATTTGTTTATTAATTATTTGCTTATTGTAATATATTATTAAAGATATATGTTGAAAAAAAATATATTCATTAAAATGTATTGAAAATGTAATATGAATTCTTTATTTTTGATTAAAAATGAAAAATAATATTGAAATTGTAAAACAGTATTTTATATTTCCTGTATCCAATTTTTAAAGTCTTCATTTTATCTATTAATTGGAGGCAGATTTTATTAGACTGGAATGAGTGATCATTGAGTTATATTGCATGATGTCATCATAGATACGTTTTAAATAGAATTGAAACACTTTAACTCGAGTGTCTTATAACTTTTATCGTTGCTCAGAATAGATGCTTCATTTTCGTCTTTAAAAATTAACAATTTTATATTTTTAAAAGTGATTGATTTCTAAAATCATGAAAGAATAAAAAGTTCAATTGCCTGCCCATTCAATTGCAGCAGGTTGTTGATGAAATTCCAAGGGAAACGGCAAAAAATAAAAACCATCAAAATGCATTGCATTGCAAATCAGCTATAAAAAAATATTTCTGGTCAAAATCTAGGATTTCATCTATTTATTTGTGATGAATACCAACCCCATGATATGTATATGGACATCATATATGTGATAGGAAGCAATCAAAATTTTACTTTCATAACTTTAAAAAAAACTGCCAGCATTTATTACTCATTTGGATATAACTGAACTTTATCAATGAAAGAATTCTCTTTACATATTATTACCATTGAAAAAGGAAAATAAAGCCAGTGTAGTGTTGCATCACTCAAGTATCTGTTATTTTACAAAGTTGGATATGGTTGTATACTTGAAAGAAAAATATTGGAATTTTAAAAGCAAAAGTCATTGAATTCAAATCCTCAATTGTTATCATTCATGCTTGTCTTCTTTACTTAAAAATTGTTTCTATGCATTGGGATTAGAAACAAGGAAACAGAACTATAATGTACCAGTGTGTAAAAGGGAGAGACTTTTCACTTAGAAGTGCTATTTTTTTTACATTTTAAAAAAAAATATATATGTTTTGTTAATATTTTATTTTGAAAGATAGAATCAAATAATATATAGAAATTATTCTGTGATTAACCATTCATATAATAAAAGGTCAGAGGGATTCATTTTTGTTTTTATTATTTAAACACTTATCTGATGATATAGATCAATTTACGACCCCGATGCTATCAAGTGTTTAAATATTTTTTATTACGATCTAACTCGGGAATATTTATTTAGATGGATTTAAATAAAAATAGATTTTTGTATTGGTTTTATTATTTAGAAGTTACATTAGTGAATAAATAAATATCAATTTTTATTTGATCACATTTTTTTTTTTTATCGTATATTTTATTTAAAGTATAAGAAAAAAAGTCCAGAACCTTTCCTTCAGTTTATATATATATATATATATATAGTATTATTGTCATACAACACATCTTTGAGTTTCATACATATATTTATTTATTGTTTGTTATTGATTTTTGTAGAATGATTGATTTTCAAATTAATTAGATATATCCAAGAGAAATTGCATTTGTAGTTGTTCTTAACTGGTTAAAATTGTAATCCATTGCATATATCATTTGTTTTGTTCTTTTATTTATTTTTTTTACTACCATTATAAATTTTTAAATATAAATCAATAAATTTAGAGTTGATTAAAAATTCGGTGAATTTATCTAATTATTTATTAAGTGTGCAAGGTAATTTTTGATGCTTAAATTTTGATCCAAGATCAAACCAGGGTTGGATATATGTATATTTTATTTTTATATGATTGTTTTTATTAAGTCTGATTAGTTATAAATTTTATATTTGTCATTACATTGAAATATTTGTTTGCTTATCCAAGTCAATATTACTGTAGAAATAATTTCATTAGTTCATAATTGATTATTAAGAGCTTATCTTGTTAAGTTACAAAAATCTTAATAGATTTATTTCTGTCATTAGTCAGAATGATTTGTCTTAATTAACTCTAACTCTTACATACCTAAGCTGCCATCTTGAATGTAAAAAAAAATTACAACAAATATAATTTATAACATATCTTCTGTTTGAATACAGTAAAAATATACATTGTTTGTGTTATATCTTGATTTTAGTTTTATCTCTACAGGTATGAATGCCAATTTTCTCAAGAATTACTCTTAATTTGTTTTTAATAGCAATAATCCAATGGTTTCAACTTACGAGGAAATTTAATGGATATAAACAATTGTTCCAGCGATACGTATACATATAACTGCAAACAACTATTATTACTTTGCCTATCTATAATGCATATACATATAACTGAAAAGAGATTATTAATATTTTGCGTATATATAACACAGTCAGTTAGTCTCTTACTCGCAATGTTCAGGAGTATCTCCAAGGTTACTTTTCTCATTCAGGCTAATTCCCTTGCAGTCTTCTCACCTTGGCATACATAATTATTTCTAAGATCCTGGGTCTGCAAAGTAAGAAACTCTCTCTACCTCTGCTACTTGCAGTATGACTGATTTTCTATTCGAGACAACAAAACTGCCAAACCCCTCTAGATAAAAAAAAAAAAAGTGTTCTTTTTTTTTTTCCTTTGTTTTCTGGAGTAATTTCTTATTCATTTTATTTAATTATTCTTTTTGGAATTTGATTGTTGATTAATTATTGACAATCAGATTAATTGTGGGAAATCAAATTCCTGCGTAATCATATTTTCTTTAATTTTATTCCTTTATTGTTTTAGTAATTATTTTTGTTTCTAAATTATTTTTAGCCGGTCGGTCGTTTAGAGACACACGTTTAATTAGTGATTGATTAGTAATTATTCCAGTTTGAAAGAGCAAATATGAAAGAATATAATAAAGCTGATAAAATTGTCATTACCTCAAAAACAAAATTTAAAAAAAAAGATTTTTAACACTTTTAAACATGTTTATTTTTAATTCTAAATTTTGAATGTTATATGTTAAAATGACAATTTCATAGACAGCCTCATCACATTTGTCTTAAAATGCTGAAAAAAATTATAAATAATATGACTTATCTGAGGTAATTTTTCAGTGTAAAAATTACAAAAACAATGTGATTGGTGACTTCCATTGATCCTGTTTTTCCATATCAGGGTATCTTCTAGAAATGTTTGGTTGTCCTTCCATGCAGGCTATCTGTTAGAAATATGTTTGGTTTTTAGTGGGGGGAAAATAACAATAGAAACAGTTTACGAGATATAATGCAAAGATTACTTTAGTAAATTGTAATGTATTATTATATATTCATTATTATATTATTGAAAAAATGGGATGTGACCTAAAATGTGTTTTTTTTTTTCAAATAAAAAGTGTACTCAGAAAATAAATATCAAACAGTAAGAACAGTTTATGAGATATTATGCAAAGAGAACTTTAGTAAATTGTAATGTATAATTATATTATATTATTGAAAAAAGGGGGTGAGACCTAAAATATGTATTCTTTTCAAGTAAAAAGTGTACTCACGAAAAAAAAAGTCAAACAAAAATTTATCTAAGATAAAATGAATAAAAACTGTAACTAAATCAATAAACATCAAAATAAACACATTTATTATGAGCACTGATTATATATGTGTGTGGGAGATGATATATGATAGTAGATAGCTGAGGGTGCTTGAAAGTCTGTGTTCATGAGATTATTACAAAATTGTAACAAATGAGTACAATGCTACTGTAATCGTGCAATAAATGAATGATCTTATAAATAAAATCATGATATATCTTGCCTATTGCACTAACCATGTAGGTATATTATCCTCTGAGTGTGGATGTGCATTTTTTTATTGTCATTGAAAAGTAAATTGCCTAAAATTCTACAGCATACTTATTGCTTTTCTACACAAATTTCATTATATAAAAATATAAGTAATAAAAAATAAATAATAAAAATACTACTCCCTGGTGGGAAAATTCCTGGCTGGCACAACTCATAATCGTTATGATTCCAAGTTGAAATCTGGTCATGAAGAAACCCTAGATGCACTTCCCATGCTTGTCCTGTTTTTTTTTTTTTTATCAATGCAGTTTCTAGATCAGAATTATCTCTAAAATTAGCTTCTCCAAAGAGAAGACTTCGAAATACATACATCGGCAATCGGAGCAAGCCATGAGAGAATCCATACATTTTATGAATGCTAAATCTAAAAAAAAAATAATTAAAAATTGCATTTAAAAAAAAAAAAATCATAAAAAATGTAAATTTCATCGCAGAAAAAAAAAAAGTACATCATTTTAAATGTAACAAAATGGTGGATTGAATGTTCTGAGACCTGTAAATGTAAGATGAACCGATTCTGTGCAAGCCCAGTTTAAAATCTAAACTTCTGGAAAGGGGCGCTGTGGGGTGGATTGGCATTAAAGAGCTAAACTTTTTTGAAGAGGGGATCATAAATTTTATTAATTAGTATATCTTAATATTTATCTTTGGTTTGGACAACTACCAATAATCGTTTTCTATAGTTTAATTGTTATAAAATCCATTTTTATAAGTATTTGATTGGAGATTTAGGTAGATAAATAATATCAGTGATTGTAAGTCGGTAAATATCCAATAAAAACCTATATATGATGTGACTGGGTATTGAAAAATGCAAGATTATCTAATAGATTTATTGATAATGAGTTCTCATAGAGTGTTTCATTTTAACACATAACTTAAGCAATAATAATTAATAAACATAAAAATAAACTTAATCAATAATTGCATATTGATATAATGTAAAATATGAATTATTTTTTTAACATTTTATTAAATTAGATGTAAACATTACAAATATTATAGGTTTATAAAACATTTTCTAAATGTTATAGTAACTAGTTTATTTAGGTAGTGAATATCATTATATTTTAATGTAAATTTACATTACTATATGTAGTAGTTGATTAGTAAAAGTGTATAAGAACTTAGTGATTTGTTGATTTGAATTTCGTCTCATTCAATTATAAATTAAATAAATGTCTTAGTCATATATCATTGTTTAGGATAATGACATAGAATTTCACTGCTTATCATAGTGTATTTTGGGATTATGAATAGATTTGGTGATGTCTGAAGTGATGATCTTGTTTGCTTTCTTTTGTTTTAAATACTATCTGAATAAATTAGGTTTTAATAAAGATTGTCATTGGTATTTTGCTTTAGTGTAGTAGAATCTAAATAATTATGTATTGGAAATATTGCTATTACATAGTATGATCAGTGACTGAGATAAATTTACACAGGTTATAACAGAGTTATTATTTATTGTTGCATTGCTCTGTTGTAAATAATATTTAGAGCATAAGGGCATTTCTTCATCACCTTTTATTTCCATATTGTGTCAGTAGTAAGTGGTTGTCTAAAAATTTATAGGTTAATTTCTTTTATTTTGACTGAGCAAATGTAGAGAGGTAGTAAGGTAGAATATTCATTATTATTGTTATAAAATAGCTACCCAATGCTGGTCAATGATGGTCATGTACAGGTGATGATTGTTTACAAAATTCCAATTCAACTTTGGGGCTGTTATAAAATGGCACTCTTTATTTAGGCTAGATTTACATTATTATGAATGATGTCTCAATTCTGAAACATATTCCATTGCAAAATTCAATGATTGGGCTAAATTTAATTCAGATTATATTGATCATTTTCCAGTGTCATCATTTTTTATCATGTTACAAAATGGCACACCAACTTTGGCTCAATTAATTGATTAAAGAACCAAGTTTGAGTCTCATATACATGCTAAAATATATTATGTACATTAAGGGAGTTTTATTGCTGATTGTATTATATGATTAAGTAAGATATTTGGAATTTTATTGTTGTTCTTTATGGGTTTTGTTGGTGGCTGAAAGGTTGAATGGGTAGATATGTTCTATGAAAGAATAAACAAAATTTAAGTATTTTATAATTTGTTCTAAAAAAAAAAGAGAAGATATTATATTAGATATAAAACAATAAGTAAAAATGGAAAACAGTAATGAAATGCTTAGAAAATTGATAGAAAAATTTAACAGAGAACTAAGAGAAGATATTGAGTAGAGAAAATAAAGAACTAAAAGAAGATATAAGTAGAGAAAATAAAGAGCTAAGAGAAGTTGTGAATAATAAGCTTGGAGATATATATATATAATACATTTGGTGGTATGAGTAGAGATATGGATAATAAATTGAGAAATATAAGTAGAGGAAATAAAGAATTAAGAGAAGATATAAGTAATAAAATTGATTTATGTAAAAATGAATTGAATGCTACTAATTTGATGAATTTAAATATAATTTGGATGCTCAATTGAATAAATCTGATGATAAATGTGATAGCAGGATTAATGAATTGAAAGACCAGTTAGATAGATCACAAGAAAAGCTGGAAAGCAGATTTGAAAACTTGAATTGTGAAATTATAACTTATAAAGAACGGCATAAAGAGTTGTAAAGAAAGTATACAAAAATTGTGAAAACTCACAAAGATGACCAAGAAACTTCAAAATTAGAAATAAACAATACTAAATTAGAAATGAAAGATATACAAAGTCATATGAAAGTGGAATATAAACGGATATGTAGAAAACACAATAAGGATACTAATGAGATACAAAAGTTGCAAAAGATATATGATCTAGGTGCAGTGCTCTCAGATCCAAGCCTCCTCATTGACAAAGGCCACAAGCCAGAAACTAATCTGGGGATATTGGATGAGTAGGCACTAGATTGAGATTTTATGCACTAAGCCTTCTGGAATCCATTGATTACTCTGTTTGGCACAGGGTGGCACTACTGTATGGAGAGAGTTTTGCCATGTTTAATAACAATTATGTGCTAGTATAAGAGATGGTGGTCATGTGATGTTTAGTGGTTTAACACAAATCCTGTCTATTAATAGGATAGTGGTGGCTATGGTTGTTAAAGACCCAAAGACACCAAAATGTATGGGTGCTGAACTGAGTTCAGCTTAGATTGAAAATATTGTGTTTTCAATTTCATTCTCATAGTTTTGTAGTTAAGTAGAGATAAAAGGTGGCTGCTGGAGGGTTGCATTAGATCTAAGATCTAGGTGCAGTGCTCTCAGATCCAGGGCTCCTCACTGACGAAGGCCACAAGCCAGAAACTAGTCTGGGGATATTGGATGAGTAGGCACTAGATAGGGATTTTATGCACTAAGCCTTCTGGCATCCATTGATTACTCTGCTTGGCACAGGGTGGCACTACTGTATGCAGAGAATTTTGCCTTGTTTAATAACAATTATGTGCTAGTATAAGAGATGGTGATCATGTGATCATAAAATCCTATTGGAAGACCACTTAAATATATATATATATTTAATTCATTAAAATTTGTTTAAATACTACAAGTGTTCAGATGAAAAAATTTAAAATCTGCAATCTGAAAATGATTTTGGTCTATACTTTAAAATAAATTTCACAAAGATAATAATTATGCTTTGTTTTTAATTAAAACATGAGATTAATTAATATCATGTCTAACAGTTCAAACTGTTTTGTTTAAATGCTACATCTTGTTGATCAAACATTTTTTTGCTTTATTAAGTAGTCAAAGAAATCTGTTGATTAACATAAATATACTATTATTTAGTAAAGATAAAAAAATATCTGACAAAGTTTCAACAGATTTCTCTTATATAAGAAAGAATAGAGCTGCATTATGAAAAATTAAATCAACAGTCATATTTATTCATTTTCGTCTTTGAAAGACATGTTCTAAATTGCTGTTAGAAAAACATTCAATTTCAAGTTTTTCTTCCATTTTGAAAACAATTTGCGTTAAATCTTCATTACTTTGATAAGAAATACTTTATAATTCAGTTTCAAAATCAATTTATAATCCTTTCACAACTTCAATTTTATCCGTCATTGAAAATATATCATCATATGTACTACAAGCACTAGACAAACAAATAATTGCTTATTTCTGACAACATTTTGACTCAAAATATGAAAATTAATCTGCATTGTTTTGTGTAGCACTGATAAGGTATCACAAATTACTGGAAGTAATAGCAATTTATTCAAAATATGTTGCAAAATTGAGTTTGGTGAATTATCTATTGCGATAATACAGTTTAAATCTGCATTACAAGTTTCAACAAATAGATTTCCAAACGTGTATTTTCTTTTCTTATTGAAATATGTCTATAATTATTTTCTAATAACATTGAACATGTGCAGTGCATGTTATTATACCACTTTACCAAGAGACATAATTAGAATTACTAATAATAAAGTGTCACAAATAATATTCATTGTTATCATAAATATATCCTAAATTCATTATGTTGTAGAAGGAATACAAAAGTTGATAAAAGTAAAAATTAGCATTAAGTCTGTGAAATAACAGAGATAACAAAAATAGACTTGTATACAGTTAGACCATATAGTAATACTAGTAATGTAATAGATTTTTTTGTCTTTATTATCAAATATAAAATTGATGATATGGATGAACAAAACTTATAATTGAAAATTAAATACAGATATCCATTTGTAAATAAGTTTGGTGAAGTTAGATATCTCACTTGTATATATTTTTATTATGTTATTATTTATTTTCATTCCTTTTTTTAAATATTTTTATTAAAATATTTGTCTTTTATTTATTAAGTAGACAATCCAAAGATATAAATTAAAATTAGATAGTAGACACATAAAATCAAGCCATATGAAACCTAGATCTTTAATTATTTATTTTGTTGCATTTATTAAAGCTGTGACTGTATGGGTTTAGATATATATGAGATAACACATTGGGCAAGATTATGATGGTAAAGCAATTTAATTTTAAGAAAGAAGATATTAATAAATATTTATTTTTATACAGGACAGTATTTATTGTAATATATTTGGAAGTAAATCAATCTTCAAACATGCGCTGTTTTAATATTAATTGATACACACTTACCCATAAGCAAAGATTTTAAAGAACAAGTGAATGCACTTGTTTTTCAAGAATTTCTATATAGACGCCAATATTTGCTTACTGTGCATTATTCAGGGCTTGAGTCTATTATATGACTGATTTTTTTTTAACAATGTTCAAATTGTATTAATGTAATTCAAATATTACAAGAAAGAGAATTGTTCTCATTCTTAACCAGCTGCAATTAGCTTATAATAATTTAGAATCTAAATACATTGATAATTTATTGTAAATGTATACTGTTAGTTTGTGTTAATATTCATATATTATTTATATATAAATATAATAATCAGAAAATAATAAATTCTTACAATAGTTATATAAATATCATTTTTTTTATATACATAAAAAGCCTTTTTCAGCACATGATTTGGTGCCCTTTTCAAATGCTAATAATCTATTATGTTAATGAACTACAAACTTAAAACCACCTAGTGTTCAATAATGAAATTAAAACAACCAATACCAATATAAATCATTAAAATAAATCAAAACCTGCACATAAATCCAGTAATTACAAAATAATTGACTATATCATAACAAGATAATAAATAAAATAAATTACATGCATTTTTCTTTTTTTTACAATTATATATATATATGTCAATTTATATAATTTTCCATTCATTTTTAATTAACCAATTATTAACCAAATTTATAGAAGTCTTGTAAATATTCATACAATTATTTAAATTATTTTTAATATAATATGTTTCGTATATTTGTCTTCTTTTTGGATCTTTGATGTAATTTAAACATTTAATACTTTTTGTAGCATCTATTTTGTGCCCATATTTTAAGTAATGAATATGTAATGTAGATTTATCATCTCTTCTATTAATTGCATTATTATGTTTTTTGGCTCTTAGCTGTAATTGTTTGCCCGTATGCCCAAAGTAAATCATTTTATAAATTTGGCATAAATTACATGCAAAATTTGTAAAATGATTTACTTTGGACATACTGGCAAACAATTAGAGGCAAGAGCCAAAGAATATAATAATGCAATTAATAAAAGAGATGATAAATCTGCATTATATATCATTACTTAAAATATGGGCCTAGAATAGATGCTACAAAAAGTATTAAATGTTTAAATTATATCAAAGATCCAAAAAACCGACAAATATACGAAACATTATTTTAAAAATAATTTAAATAATTATATGAATATTTACAAGACTTCTATAAATTTGGTTAATAATTGGTTAATTAAAAATAAATGGGAAATGATATAAATTGACACATATATAATTGAAAAAGAAAAATGCATGTAATTTATTTTATTTATTATCTTGTTATGATATAGTCAATTATTTTGTAATTACTGGATTTATGTATAGGTTTTGATTTATTTTAATGATTTATATTGGTATTGGTTGTTTTAATTTCATTATTGAACAGTAGGTGGTTTTAAGTTTGTAGTTCATTAACATAATAGATTATTAGCATTTGAAAAGAGCACCAAATCAGGTGCTGAAAAAGGCTTTTTATGTATATAAAAAAATTTGATATTTATATAGCTGTTGTAAGAATTTATTATTTTATGGAAGAACAGCATAAAGATATTTATTCTTTTCCAATTTGATATATAAATATATCATATGGAGCATTTATATTGGGAAATAAACTCGTGACTCATCAGTTGATAGTTCAAACTGTGTTATAATTTGATCATGGCTGAGTGTTGTTATGTATGCCTTTCATAAAAGGATTGGTACTTTTCATATATTTATGCATCATAAGTTCATAAACATTTTTGGTAAACTGATACGACCATGCTTTTTAAGTATCAGGCTGCTTGCCCTGATATTTATCCTTTTATAAAATCTTTAGAAAATATGTGTGTGTGTGTTCACTTGATAGAATTTTTTAAAAAAAAAATCGTAATACTTCTAAACGAATATATTTTAATTTATTTAAACAATATCTTGTTTTTAAAAATTCGAGTATTATTATTACTGTAGAACATAGTTTTAGAATTATATTTTACATTTTAGATTTAGACGAAAGTTATTTAGATATAAAAGTTTTATGTTGCACATTTGGCTTGTGTCCTTGATTGATGATATGTTAATAAATATTTTTCTAACTTATAATTATGTACAATAATTTTTTTAAATAAATATTTGAAAAAAAAAAGTCATCTTATAAGTCTGAGGATTTTTAAGGAGTTAACATCATCAAGAACCAGTTTGGTTTTTTAAAATTTTTATCACACATAATTTTAGACTGATTATTATTAATTTCCTCCATTTTTTTTTTAACAATTACGTTAAAAATATAGTGTAATTAAACTCAAACAAGATAAAATTTAAAAATATATATTTATCTTCAATACTTTATTTATTTTGCAATTTTTTTGTCATTATTGTAAAATAAATTTCTTTTCATAATGTTTTTATAACGATTATATTTTTTTGCACATACACACATTAGTACGATAATCTATCATCAATTTTTTTTTCTTTATAATGTCTTTTTGGAAAAACACACTGGCAAAATTGAGTTTAACAATATTAATCTTGAATGACTTTTCAGATTACAAATAGACTTTGGATATTTTTCTTCCAGATAGATGGTCATAATCAATCCAGTATCTATTCATTATTGATCTGTAATATGCTTATTTTTGTGTAGAAGACATAAGTCACACACTAATCTGCATTAAACAATGTGCTTTAATATTCTGATTGCAAAAATATATATGAATTAAATGTGATATAGTCTTCACTATCTGTAGACATGTGTCATATATTTAAGTACTTTTGTGTGAGTGCATATGTTGTAACAAACTGCATACACGTCAATTTAGTGGTTTATATGAAAGTAGAAAAAACAAAATTAAGCTGCTATTCACGCACATATTTAACACATATTCATGTTAACACATTATGATAATCAAGTATCATGGAACTGACCATTTCTCAACTTCTAGAACAGATTTATTAAGTTTGGCAATTAACAGTATACATGTTTCTAGAGAGAAAGTGTGTGTGTATATAGTAGATAGTCATTTGTGCACGATATACAATATTACGTCATTTATTTTATAGTTCACAAAATTTCAAAAGCTTCAAAATAAATCAGAAACCCTTATTCCAATAATGAAAGATTATTACTTTTGTCTCTTCTTACTCTTAATAAATATTTAAAAATACACCCTAACCTCACTTAGCGATTGGCTACTTAGCGATATTTCACAATAGCGATCATCATCAATTTGTACCCACTACTTCGATTTACAATCGATTATTCACTATAGTGATCGGGATTTTTTTTTTTTAAATTTAGAATGTATAATTTAAAATATATATAATTAATGAATCTATAATACTATATATATATATTGTAACCGTCGGAATTGTCGAATGCTGTATTCCACTTCAATTGAAGAAAGAAAGGCCCAAAACGTTGGTGCCAATTTGTAACTGACTGAATTGATGGATGAAGGTGATGGTTAGGATGATCAATCTGATCTGATAAAAAATCTAAAAATCCAATATAAATTAATCTGGTCTAGCTCAATCGGGTCACCATTATATAATAAACCATCACAAAGCACAAATAATCTCTTTTAAAGTTTCATTTACCTAAGCTATATGTAAAATGAAGAGATAATGCGACCATCTGCTCCAGACATCAACAAATCCGTCACAATTACAATATAAATTGCATAGAGCAGTAAAACCAACTACTATTGCCCTAAACAATAATATAGGATTAGGCTAATTACTTGATTGGCAATCTAATCAAAACCAAATCCCATTAATAACTAACATAGATTCCAACACCTATATATTTTATTAGCCTGTTAATTATTATAGTAATTTAATTCTACTTTATTATTTAAAGATGTTGCTTTTATAAATCAATGGAAAAGCTTCTAAGTACCTGTAATAGCACTTTACAAAACATTTGTTTTGCAAACAGACATTATTTAAATAACAAAACAAAATAATGCTTGAACCCAAATATGCATATATCTATTTCAGCAAACGCTAAATAGAAAGATAAACATTTTGAAAAATTATACATTCACTTAAATGTATACACAAACTAATGGACGCCGCTGATCTACCCATAAACTACAAAATAATCTATAAATAACTCACAAACATCTTCCAACAAAATGATGCTTAATTCTGCTTCGCTTAGGTTTAAAATAGACTACTTCATTGGTTTAATATCAACACTCTATTAGCTCATTTCTAACTTTCAATGTCCCATCACATTATATAAAAGACATATAGAGCTTCTATTAGCTGTTTATTAACCTGTGAGCCTTAATACAACTTGTTTGAAAATTTTAAACAATTGAGTAAAATTGATTGATAACAATTAAAACATATGATTATATTTGATATTTATATAGATTGAAATAATATTCAATTGAATCGGTCAATGAAATTTATTCTATTCATGTTATAAGAGTCTAAGAAAATATTCAAGACGAATTATTCCAAACTAAACGATAAAGTATAACTTAGATCTTTGTGACGGAATCAGACAAACATGAAATGACTGACTTTGTACTATTGACTAAGATAAATGATAATATGTATGTATAATATTCGCATGCAAATATAAATATGAAAATTATATAGAAACAAATTAAATTTACTAGTAAGCTAAACATACCTTATCTTATATTCCAATTTGCTTACCAAGCTGAGCCTGAATTCCGCTACTTAAATAGCTACGCTGTCTTACGCAATCCAAATAAGACAAAATAATTAAACTAGTCTTGATATTCAAATTAACTTAATTTATTAGATTATAAGAAAGAAAATTGACAATATTCATGATAGAATACATCCGAAATAACTTTATAATTTTAGATGGGTTGATTAAATAAAATGATCATATTGCTATGTGTTTCTCTATATACGTGTTGCAATAACAATAACGACACAAACAAAAAAAAATCAATGAATAAATGACGGGAAAGGCCCCTAGATATTTTACTAAAATAAAGTTTACTTATAACCTATACCAAAATGTGAAATAGGAGGATATCAAAATCTATTTGTTTATCAAAATAATTACGGATAAATGAATATGAAATAGAGAACATTTTGAGCCTCTCCGATCATTTTCATCTAATAACTTATATTACTTTTAGACAATAAAAAAAATCATCATATTTTTACTACATAAAAAAAAATATATAACACACGTACATTTTATATAACAAAAAAAAATCATACCATATATTTATAAATCAGTTCGTTCACTGTTTACTGGTCTATCGATCGACCTCAATCATAGTGTATAGAAAAGTTTCTCCGTCAGAAATGGTAATCGTAAACCCTGCAATACTTTATTAAAAAGTTTCCTTTTCCATTTTTTTCCTTTTTTCTTTTTTTTTCCTTCCTCCTTTCTCTTCTCTCCTGAGGATGTGAGTGCACTTTGACTATTCCCATTATGAGGTGAAGTGATCCATTGGGTTCCTGTTCCGATGTTTATGCAAATCCTTTTTTTTCTCTTTTTTATTTTTTATTTTTACTTCATAGGTTTCTTCTTATTTTTTTTTTTTTACATTGTTGCCGCCTTCCGAGACTCCTTTCCACTGCCCGCTGAATGATTGAGCGGGCAGCAATTCCTTTATTTTTTCATGTTTTATAGTTTTACATCCAAAATATTAAAAAAACATCATTTTTTCTTTTTAAAGACACGGAAAATAAACTGTCCTTTATATTGCAAAATGATAAAGCTTGTGTGTCCTCTTATCTTTTGAAACGTCATTTTTATATGTTCTCTTTCTGACGTTGTCTTATCCTGGCGACCACACACGGTTATAGATAAGAAGATACGTGAAGATTAAATCCAAATTCGATTACAACAATTTTTTTTTTTTTATATATATACCTGGATCATCAATTTGAACACTCACAATATATATATATTGTACATATAAGTGTTGAATGTCTTTAGAAAAATTAAACTTTATATAAATATAATGTCTTAAAATATATATAATTAATGAATCTATAATACTGTACATATAAGTGTTGAATGTCTTTAGAAAAATTTAAACTTTATTTAAATTTAATGTACAGTACTTGGTACTTGGATTATTTAAATAAAGTTTAATTTTTCTAAAGACATTCAACACTTATATAAACATGGTACAGTATTATGTAAAAATAGTTATTCATTTTGTAACATCGTTAAAAATGTTGTTCTTGCCCAAGTGGGTTCAAATCAAAAGAAAAACTACATTTTAAAACGTCAGTGTTGAATTAGAAAAAAATATTAAAAAGAAAGACAGAGTGCATTTAAAATAAGTGTTAATGAATATTTTATTTAATATGTACTTTATTTGTAAGTTAATGTAACTTTTTAGCTTTAGGAACCCACCAATTTTTTCCCCATAGACCCACATTATATTCTGTATACGATATTCTTGCTTAACAATGAGTTTTGGAGAACGAATTGCCATTGCTAAGGGGGGGTAAAAGTGTAAGTTGTTTCATTTTTTTGCAGCAAATATTTTTTAATCCAGTAAAAATTTAGCAAGAAATCAAATTTCAGTCATTGCATATCTAATTAGTTGAAAAAATAAATTGTGATTGGTCAATTTGGTTTTTTTGGATGAGAGGAGGAGACAGATTTTTTTTTTTAGGTGGAAACATATCTAAGAATTGTCTAAAAAAATTGTAAATTTCAGAAATATAAAAGGTTTATTCATTAAACTTATCAAATCATTTTATTAATAGCTTTATATGATAATATGCTGTGATGAATATAAATATTTGGATCTAATGAAGAAAATTTATTATCATTGTTCTAAAAAGAAATGCCTTGAAAAATTATTCTAAGTTCTAAAATAAATTTATCTTTAAAAAAAACAAAATCATTAAAGGAATTACTCTTACAACAAAATGGATGATGATATTTTTAAATGCATAGTTAAAAAGTGAATTTAATTATAATCTTTGAAAGAAAAATAATGCAAACAAAGTATATGGATTAATCTAAAAATTTGTTGATACTTCATATTCAAAATAGATTATTCAAATTATTGATATATCTGTCTGCAATAAAAATAAAGGAATGTTACAAGCCATTAGAGTTTATATTTGATTTGCTAAGATTAACAGAATAATAATAGGAATAACAGAATAATAAAATATACAAACAAGCTTTTCAATTGTTTATTTGAATAATGCTTCAAGTTTCATACATAAATGAAGCTATAAAAATTAATTTGTTGGAAAAAATATTTTATTGGTATATGTATGCACTATGATTCTTGGAGTCCAATGAACAATTTAAGAAAACTGATTGATTAATGAATAATACTAAAGATAGTGATACATTTCAATATTGAAGAAAATTTTATTTTCATTAATATAAATTAGTTGTATAATTTGATTTGTAATTATTTATTGATAACACTCACACACATATATATTGTAACCTAATATTTATTATTGTAATTAATTAATATAGCCGAAAAACTAAAAAAATTATTGTTTTTTTTTTTAACTAGTTAAAGTAAATTCTCCATTATTATTGGCCAGATAGCAGATAATATGATCAAATGAAATTTAAAAGTCTTTATTAGTATTGCTTATTTAGAAAGTATTTAAAGATGTCTTGTGAGCAGATTTTATTGATTTATGCATATATAAAATACATGCCTCTATATTATTATTATTTTTAAAAATACAGTGGATTTTTTTGATGTACACACAGAAAACACATACATAAAACTGATAATATAAAGAATTATTTAACATAGGATATATTAAATTAAACATAATAATAGGATTTGAAACAGTTCTACAATAACTATATTACAATAATTACAATTGAGATTACATTTAGCAAACAGTCTACTTAATATATATATATATATATATATATATATATATATATATATATACTTGCATGAAATGTCTAAATGATAAAGATGTACCGGATGATTGGAAGAATGCAGTAATAATATTAATATTTAAAAAAGGTGATAAAGAAGATATTAGAAATTACAGACCTATCAGCCTTTTAGCAGTTTTATATAAAATTTTTACCAAGATAATTACTACTTGTCTACAGAGAACATTGGATTTCCACCAACCAAGAGAACAAGCCGGATTTAAAAGTGGTTTTAGTACTGTAGATCATATCCAGGTATTGAGAGAAGTTATAGAAAGGACAAATGAATATGAGTTGCCATTATGCTTAGGATTTGTAGATTATGAAAAGGCATTTGATTCTATAAACATTTCTTCAGTGATTAAAGCATTAGATCATCAAGGTATAGATCCAGGATATTGTCATATTTTAAAGAATATTTATAAAAATTCAACAGCAACAATTAGATTACATAATGACACTGGGAAAGTCAACATTGAGAAAGGTGTAAGACAAGGTGACTCCATATCTCCAAAACTTTTTACAGCAGTGCTGCATGAAGTATTTTGTGGATTAAAATGGGAAACTAAAGGAGGGAAAGTAAATGGTGATTATTTAAGTCATTTAGATTTCGCAGATGATGTAGTTGTTTTTGCAAATAATGCTTCAGATCTGCAGGAAATGTTGCAGGAATTATCAGATGAAAGTAATAAAGTAGGACTAAAGATAAATGTTAAAAAGTCTAAAGTAATGTTTAATTGATTTGCTCAAAATATGAAAATAAAGATTGATTATGATGAATTAGAAGAAGTTAACAGTTACAAATACCTTGGTCAGATTATTAATACAGATGGAAACATAATGGAGGAAATTAATCATAGAATTAAACTTGGTTGGAGTGCTTTTGGTAGAAATAACTTGATACTAAAAGGAAATATGCCTATGTGTTTGAAAAGGAAGGTTTTTAACAAATGTGTTTTACCAGTTCTTACTTATGGATCTGAGACTTGGACACTTAATAGAAGAGCAATTCAGAGACTTCAGACCACTCAAAGAAGTATGGAGAGATGTATGTTGGGAGTAACTAGAAGAGATCGTAAATGCAATGTATGGGTAAGAGAACAAACAGGTGTTACTGACCTCATTGAAAAAATTAAAAGTTGAAGTGGAGTTGGGCTGGACATATTGTTAGAAGAGATGATAATAGATGGACAATTGAAATTTTAAATTGGATTCCAAGAGATTGTAAAAGACCCAGAAAGAGACCACATGTGAGATGGATGGATGAAATAAGAAAGTGTGCAGGTGATGTGGAGAAGAGAAGCTAAAGATCGGAGAAGATGGATTAAACTTGGAGAGACCTTTATCCTGCAGTGGATTGATAATGGTTGATAATGATGACTTGCATGAAATTTCTACATGTTTAAAACTTAATTTAAAATTTATAAATGTAAAACTAATAAATTAAATTATTTTGTTTAATATTTTTAATATATGAATTTTTTCTACAATACAGGCTGTTTCATATCTGTACTGTTCTGTAGAAAAAAAATCATATATTAAAAATATAGTGCCGTAAGATCTGCCCATCCCTCATTTATGTATGTAAATGGATTATGTCCTGTACATGAGGTGTTAGAGTGACTTATGGTCAACATGGGTAGGTTGAGAAGGTTGGCACCAATGTGGGCTTTGAGCATTCCATCATCAGATTTCCAAAGAAGTGGACGGCTGATGAGTTGTGGAGTGGATTGAAACCTGTCCATTAAAGTATGAAGATTGGATATCTTAATATGAGCTGAATATTGATTGTATATATGTGTGGATATGATAATCTGGACCAACTGATGAGTGCTGGTTTAGCACAAAATAATGATATTGGTGATTGTTTATCTTTTCAACATGTGTGATCAAGTGTGTCAGTAGTATGAGATAGCAAGGATAGTTGAAGATCATGTGATAGTCTGAGTTCAAATCATCTATGTGTTCGATATTACAATTCAAATAAGTTATTTATTAAAATTGAATTTATTTAAATAAAATATCTGAGAACTTTAAAAAGACATTATAAATTATTTAGTTGTTAAAAATAAATGATTCAATTTTTTTTTTTTTTTTTAAAATTCAAATATATTATTATTATTATTTTTTCCATTTATCCAAAGTCTAGAAATTGCACACTCATAAAAAAAAACCCCAGACAATTTATGATTGGCTGCTATTTGGTATCATCCTAGCAATGGACAATTTTTTTCATGGAAAACCTTAAAAAACATAAAGAGTTGTGAGTAATGGTGATTAATTAAGATACTACCAGCTGACCAGAGGCTATAAATATGACTTTTTGACAAATTAAATCAGTTTTTGTAAAACTATAGCACATCCAACATTCGGTTAAATTAAACTTTAAAATAGCCATTTTTTATATCGTCTTCTACACAATGACTGAGTAGAAAAACTCACTCTGGTCATTTTATCTAGCTGGCAATCAACCTCAAACTAAAATGAATAAACAACCACAAGGATTTTCAATAAATACTATTTTAAAGAAAATCTAATTTATTGTCTTCAATTGTTAATGGAATTTTGGAAAATGGCTTGAGGGATGTTCATTATAACATCAAGTAAATTATTTGTTTTTTCTTTCAAAATAATTTTGAAATAATTTATTTGGAAATTATATGCATTATCTTGCTATGGATTAATAGGAGTTAAAACTGTAGAATATGAAGCTAAATAAACAAATTTGCAGCTTTGGAGAAAATGCTTATCTCTTTACGAAAATCAATAAAGTTAATTGGTCTCTAGGTTATTATTTATTTGCTACATCTTATAAGTTATTAAAACAGCTTGAACTATATATAAAAAAAATAATTTTAACCTAGAATAATAAAACTATATAGAAAAATAAATTAATTGTATTTAAGCCAAAAGATTAGTAATCTATTTTTAAAATACATAGTAAATGCAAACCATAAGTATATTAATCTATATGTGTTTCTCTAAAGGGTCCCCAACCCTATGCCCGGGGGCACCATGGCGCCCGCAGACCATTTTATGTGTGCCCGCCGCTATCCGAACACGATAAAAAATTATTTATCTGATACAAATAAATTTAATTTTTGAATTTTTTTATGAATTATTGTATTATATTGTAATCAAATTGTAGGGCATACTATACTTTTACAGCGTAAAAATATAAACGTCAATTATATGTTAAAATTTAATTTTTGAAATAAATATTTTTTTGTACATTATGTGTATTATTAACAATATCCAACTATAAATTTACATGTGATGTGATGTGATGAACTGTGGCTTCTCCGTAAACGAAGTCAAGAATATCTCAGCAATTATGTCCAGATAAAAAATAAATGGTGCCCGCCACCTAGCTGAAAAAATAAATGGTGCCCGCCACCTGGCCGGTATTATGGAATGTGCTCTTAAGTGCAAAAAGGTTGGGGACCCCTGCTCTAAAGGATTAAAGCACTCTCTTTACATAAAACTACAATTCAAAGTCATTCATATAATAATGGATTTGTGATTATGAATGCCATAATATGAAAATATGAAAATCATCAGAAATTAATCAACAGACGTTTTAAAATGAATTTATTTGTTAACTATACAATCCAGAATAGAATTACTAAATATGTTTTAAATATTAATTCTTATTAAGTACAATGTTTTATTCAATTTCTTTAAATTATTATCTTAAGTGTTATTAAGGATTTAGTATAAAACAAATTATCTTGTTCTTTTTATTTAATGTTAGTGCTTATATTAAAGTATTACCAGTAAATTATAAATATTGGAATACTCTGCAGAATGTAAATACTATCACAGAATAATTTTCAATTGTTTATGAAAATAGGATTACGTATTTGAGGAATCACTTCAGTGAACTTTGTTTATAACTGTTGAATTATTTAATTTATAATTATTATTAGTGTAATAAATAAATAATAAAATTATCAGGATAAAGTTGAGATATGAAGGTGCAGGTAGCAATTTTATATTAATATGAGTGATATTGGATATGAGTAATATATGTGGTTTACATTTTATATTGGAATCAGATTGCATTTAGTTAAATTAACTTATAAACCTTAGTAAACACATTGCATTTAGTTGACTTTATGTTTTATTAGCTTTTGAATTTAGCCTCAGATTAATAGGCCCGTGAATTGTATAATATGAAATGCTATATTTTGCAATAAAGCAATCTTATCAAGAAACTAAATTGTATTTGTTAGTAGAAGTATACTCCTAACTAATTATTTATACTTTAAATATAATGTAAGAAACATAACAAGTCATTCTAGTAAAAGATATGAATATTGTTATGAAAGAAGCACATATATTTTGTATAGCATTAGGAGTACTAAGTAAATAATTTTGCTTACTCCAAAAGATTTTAAAGAACTAGCCAGCTTTTATAGATTGAGGTTAATAATCCATTAATTATTATTACAAAGATAATCAAGGACATTATAAAACATTAAGTTTTGACTTAATACTATTCAACTCTCTCTAATAGAGTACTATATCTTTGCAACTCTAGAATTACACACGTAATCATAACCCAAGATTAGCTTATTCACAGAGAACAATATTTATTAAAATTGTTATAAAATTTTATTATTAAATTATATTTATTATTCACTTATAATTCTGGTATTTTGTTTATATACTTATTATTTATAATTAAGCAATTGTTATATTTAAATACAACTGTTTGTCATTAGTGAACTTTACATATTATTGAAATAAAAGATCAAATTTCTAAGTTATTAAATTACATATTCATTTATTAAATTTATATACACACTTTATTATTTCTATTGCTATCTGAAATACATATTAAAATTCCCCTTTATCTTCATTATACCTAGAATAACTTGATAAACTTTAAATTTATACATCTTTTAATTGGATAATTGAGATTGATTTAGTTAATAACCCTCAGAATTAATTAATTCAACATTATATTTAAGTTAGAATTGAAAGAGAGTTAACTTACTAACCTTATTTAAAAATGCATGTTAATTTGTATCAAAGTAGTTCATTACACAAGAGATATCATAACAGAATATATGCATTTAAGAATACAGTAAGATTATTATCATACAACTTTAAGAATAACTTGAGAAATTTATTGTTTTTAAATTTTAATGTATTATTACATTCTGTAATAGTTAATATTATTTATTTCATATGGAAAATATATGTGCATTCATTTAAATTTACTTTTCATAGATGCACAACCAATATTAAAAACACTCAACATAAAGCACACCCATTTCAAATGGTCGTCTTTTCCCCCTATCTGATTGTGACTTGAATTTTGGGTTACAGTATGTATATATAGAAGCATATTGTTTATGCAAAAATTACGTATTATAGTTTAAAGGTTTACAAAAGGCCTAGATATCAACTACAGTAGCATACATAGGCTACAAATAGTTTATTTATGAAAAAAAAAAAAAAAAGAATATAGTTATTATTCCCAAGTTATTGTTATTGTTGCTATAGAATTTTTTGATTGTTATGTGAATAATGTCATTATCTAAACGACTTGGAACATACTTAATTTATCATTTCTATTTTTGGTTTATTTGTCTTATAAATAATTAACTGTTAAAAGAATATTTTAAAAATAAATTTAAATCTAGTTTCCTAGTTTAAATTGCACTTGTATCATAAAAGTGCTTTCCAAATTATTCTCGTTCTTACAGCAAAACAATACTTAGTTTTAGATTCAGACTGAAGCTTACCCATATTCTTAGCTATATATTAACTAGGCAAGATCAGAGGAGCATCTTTTTATGCATTTTTACTTGCTGATACCTGAGCAAAAATAATTTGTATTAATGTTAATAAATATGTTATAAGTGAATGTTAATATCAGTAGACTGTTAAGACATTGTTTAGACACTTACGCTACTAAATATATTTCATTTTACTTAAGTGCTGGAAGATTTTAAATTTTATTTAAGGATAATGTATGTGATTTGTTCTTGGAGGAATCTCCAAGGAGCTCACTCTCCTACTCTTTTCTCTTAATTGCATTTAATCATAATCACATTCAGTAGTTGTATCACTCTAGTTATTGATTGGGACTTATACAATTAATTTACCATTTTAAATAAGTTTAGGCTCTAATTACTTTTACATTTAGATTGTCTTTTTGGATAAAATCGTGTACTTTAATGCCTGGCTTAAGAGTGATTATTATGAGTGCGTTTTTTCATCTAAATTGTATTAATAATGTGTGGATGGATCCATGACCTATGTGCTCAGGTAAGTTCTTTCTAGTGTCTATGTCACAATATTTAATTAATGATAATGGATAAAGATTATTTCATCTGCAATGTAATTGATGTAAGAGCTTAGTCCTATTCTGTTGTTATATATATATATATTCTGTTGCTATATATATTGTAATAGGCCCTATCCTATTTTAATGTATAAATTTTATTAAACTGTGCGAATACAACCGGTGATGGACATTTAGTCACCATCGAACGTTATATATGTAGCCAAAATATGGATACATACCAGAAGAAACAAATTCAATATAGTTTCATTTTTTTATTTAAATGCTAATGGTACAGTCAATACCAGTGACTGACATTATATGTAACCAAAATCCATATACATACCAGAAATAGAGATGAACTTAATATAATTTCATTTTCTTATTTAAATTGCCAAAGGGATAGTCAATATATGTAATGATTTTACTACTTATCGTATTATTCATGAATCGGAATGAATAGATGATCACCAAGCACTAATATAACAGCGGTTATCTATTTGTTGTATTTCCCCAACAAGGTTTACTTCCCTTAAAGTTTATTTAGTTTCCCTGGTGTATTTATGAGTATTGACTTATCGACCTCAAGCATCAATCTAGTGATTACAATGAAAATTACATTGGGTAACCTTCATAAATTGCTTCCTGTTTTTTTTTCTTTGGAGGGATTTGTCTGACCCCTGCTAACTCAGTATCTCGGGGAGGGTGGTGGTTGCACCATTGAAGAAAATGGACTTATCACAAGCATGGAAGTAGACTTTGTAATTAGACTCATTTTAATATGCACACTAATATTTCTGAAACGGATATTTATGCGATGCGATTATTAAAATCTAATTCTAATGTTTTACTTTACCTGTTAGTCCCACAATCCCAAATGGAAAAAAATATAAAATTGAACTAACACCCTCATGATTTCTGGTCATCTGGATTTAGCCTACATTTGCACATATATGTATTGTTTCAGTAAGTACTTATTAACTAGAACATAATTACCTCGGGAATATTATGAGAAAATATATACATATAATTCCTTTATTTAACAATGTTTAATAAGGCAACAATATAAATTAATACGATAATTATACATAGATTCTCTCCTTATATTAGGAGAGGTTGAATAAATAACAAATATTAAACAAAAAAAAATATACCTTTGTTTCTAGAAATGGATGAGGTTGATATATGTCAGTAAGTTTTATGTTTAGAACAATGGATATAGGCATTGTCCCAAATAGTTCATTCTTTCTGTGCAGTCTTTATTTGATGGGTGAAGAAAAGATTTTCTGTATGATTAAACCGAAGTCCTTGGGCACTGATTCATGGCATCTGGCAAGATTTCCACTGGTTTACATTCTCGATACTGGGTAGGAGTCCAACACATTTAACTTTACCCACTCTACTCATATCAATAATCTTAGACATGTTTATTTTCATTTGCCCACTTGGCAGTAACTTATTGACCACTTTTTTTTTTCTCCTTTTATTTTCTCCCGCATACCCAAATACTCCGAGTTTTTCTTGTGAACTTTATTTTCTTCACATTACATTAATTTTTTTCAATTACATAAAATATTTTGGGTCACAATCAATCGATTTTAAATATTGATAACATTTTAATTTCACTGAAATTCACACTACTTATCAATTAATTTTAAACAAAACGAATTTTGATGTTTATCTAGCTTGACCAAACTATTTTTATACATTGATATTTACTTTTCCTTGTTCGGTTACAAAATTTGAACAAAAGAATAGTCTTTTACTTTAAGTATGGAATTTCCAAGAATTTGTAAAAAGGAGAAAGATTAATAAATATATATATATACAGGGATCATATTTATCACCAAACTCTAAATTCATTACAGAGATGATGATGATGATGATGATAATAATGATAATAATAATAACAATAATAATAATAATAATTATTATTATTTATTCAGTTGATTTCAAAATTAAAATGTATATATTGTACCGGTCAAAACATGTTCATCCATCTAACATCAGCTGGAACTTACAAAATGTACTTCAAACCCAGTCAAACCCGAGATTTAAGTCAGGGACCAACCTGGATTTGAACCCATTCCCTAAGCCCAGATCAAACATTAATGAATAACATATAATGATGGCACATGAGAATTTATTCTAAATCTGGCCCCCTAGCAGAGTGGAGAAGACAATGAGACTCAATGTTAACTAAATTAAAATATGCATATACATAGTTGTACATGTGGAAGTGGAGAAACAGGAATTTGAACTATTCAAAACAAGTTAGACAATATAAAATAGTTTAATATAAAGAAATAATTATATACATTATGCCTTAATTATATACATTAATATGTGTGTGAATGAGCAAGCAATATACCAAATGATAATTACATATTGGAGTTCCACAAAGATTTCTCATATGCTCTTTTATTAACTATTTATATATACATTAACACACATCTTTGATGGATACGGTATTAAGATGCCAATCAATTTATTAAAAAGATTGCATAATATTGCTATTATTAACGTGGTGACTAACATCATTTGGAGGAACATTCTGAGATTCATTACATATATCATAAAATTATTTTCATGCCATTACTGTCATGAAAATAACTAAAACGTATTTGAAAATTACATTTAGTTATATGACAAAATATTAATGAAAATTCTTTTAATTATTACTAGTAAGAAGAATGCTTTATTTTCCCCCAAGGCATATACTCTTAAATAAAGAAATAACAAATTATGTTAGTGGGATTATATAATAGGACTAAAATAACATTTTAATTAACAAAACTAGTAATATTTGGCACTTATATATATATTTTGAGCAGAGCACAATTTTAATATTATTACAGCACTAAAATTAGGTCATAAGCAAAAGAAATAATAATATGAATAAGTGGTGGTACTGACAATGGTGGAGAAATCAAAGAGAAGGATTGTGCTTCTGGACGAAAAGCGAAATCTAAGACCCCCATTTTAGGGCAGTGCTTAGAGAAGTGTGATGAGGCATGGCGTGGCCCAGACTTTACTGGAATAACTGACATGAGAGGCCTTTTTATATGGAATAAGTCCTTGGAAGTTTAACTATACACAAGACAGGACATGAGAAGAAATCTATGGGTTCAATCTTGTTGCAACTTCCAAATTAGAAGCACATAATATATTTACAAAGATAAGCCAGATGTCAATAACACAGTACGGATAAATGTCACTAATGACATTGAATAAGATTTACTGCTTTAATAATAAATGATCCTAATTTGAATGCCATAATTTGTACAAATAATATGTGATGCCGCTGTAATATATATACATATACAAGATTTTACTTAATTAAAATAGTAAAATATACATTAAAATTTACCCCCTTCCTTTTCTGCTATTTAAAAATGATTCAATGTCACCTTCATGGATTTTACAACAACTGAGATTATTTAAGTATATGATATTTTAAGAATATGGAAAAATAAAATAAAACTAGCAGTTATAGAAAACAACTAATAGGTCATCTTTTCAGAATTGGATAATAACATTTGTAAAATAAATAAGGTTTCAAAGCGTTAATTAGCCTAAGTTCTGGATTTGCCCTGGGTAGAATTACTTTAGTCTACCTAGAGTTAAACAAATAACAAATTTTTATACTAAAACATAAACAAAAAACAATCTGGTGAGCGTATTCATTAATAATGCATTATGTTTTAAGGGGACGTTAATAACCTTAATTCATGGATGTTTACTTAAAAAGAAGAAAGAAAAGATTTTAGAAATTCAACTCATCAGATTGCTTGAGATTGGCATATTAATAATAACTAAAATAGACATATAAAATTAAGTAATAAATGCATATAAATAAATGACCGCACCAAAGTTAAAGAAAGCTAGAGTATATGAGATGGAATTAAATCAAAAATCATTTGAGAGCAATTTACATTTTACATATTAATTAAATAGAGATAAAATTAACAATACGTTAGGAGAAATCTTGATAGCTGCATTTGAGATTAGTTAGACTAGATTTACTTTTAGGTAACAGGATAAGATACTGATTTACCTTGCACATTTCTTAGAGCCCATTTTGAAAGTCAATTCATGCATGGTGGTTCAGGGATCCATGCTAGTTTTTAGGTAACAGCAAGCTTCTGATTGGCATTCCAAAGTTCTCCGGGTGGCTTTTACTTCGATCAAGGGCAGCAGGATGGTACAGCGGCAAAAGAAAAAAAACACAGGTGATGGGCTTTCTACTCAATCATTTTTAAATTTTAAACCAGCATGGCTTATCTTGACAACACAGTTCTCTCAATAGAAGTTAATCTCTGGTGGTCAAAATTAGCCCATTTTATACTCCGCTCAGATATTTGAGGAATGCATTTAATTTTTTATTTCTAGCTGATACTGTAATCTCCGATCTAACAAAATCTTGCATTTCTTTGTCAATTGTTTTTGAAGATAACATTCAAAAATATATTCAAATCTATTTTGAGATTGGAAATAGATTTGACAAAAATGTTAACAAGAGTAAAATCTATTAATCCCATTCCCCATTTTATTTTCAGTAAAACTTAGATTGAAAATTCTTTCCCAAGATTAAAACAATATTGTTTCCAACCCTTTAATTATTTTTAGACAATTAACGGTTGCATCTTCCATCTTGGATTTTATAAAAATATAGTTTAATAGAAAAATAATTTAAAAAGAAAAAGTTTTATAAATGACTATGATAAAAATGTTTATAAAATTAATATTTTGTTAATATGTTTGCTCCTATAATATATATATATATTTGAGCTGCATGTATGTACTTCAATAAAAAAGAATAATAAAAAAAATGTTATTGAAAAGTTAAGATTTTATAACTTTTAGGCACACATCTTAAATATATACATAAAATATATATACATGACTAAAGGAGCAGGATGGGATATAGGTTTGAACACAGGTTAGTAGATGAAACCATGAAGCTATCTTGGGTTAAGATTAACTGCTTCAATATATAACACAAATTATCCTTTTTAATTTTATTACCTCATATTTTTAATCACAAAACAATATATATATATATCTGTTGTCCATATGATGATTATGTATATACATATATGTGCAGGACCTAAGTGAAAGCTTTATGAGAGGTAGTTTTACTTTGTAGCAGGATTTAAATGTTCCTGTTACAATATATATATAAAGTTTACATTATAAAAAAGGTTTCAAAGTATTTAGTGAATTTGTAATAATATTTTTTCCCTTGGGATTAAATATGTAGTTATGGCTGAATTTAATTCTGTATCATTACAACCAATAGCCTGTCATTGTTATAACTCTAGTAATAAATTTATTTTAATATCTAACCTTTAGAAATATATAATAAACTTTCTGAGTTCTTTTTAAATCTTTATTGAAAGAAGGTTCATCTTATTTTTGATGTTTATCAGTACAGTAACTATATATATAAAGGCAGGGTTTATGGTATTAAATTTAATAGAAAGAATAATTTTTAATTTGATGTTGCATTCAATATCAGTAGTCATATGTTTAGGTAAATGAACTTCAAAATTGCTTTACAAAAAATAGTATGGATTGAATTCATATTTTTAAAGCCAATGTCTTAAATAACATACTATTTTCTTTACCATAATTTTGCTATCTCTTATACCCTTGAGTAATCCATAGATTCTAGGTGATATTGCTTATTAAATCCCTATTCTTTGCTGTTTTATTTATATCCCCAGAATAGTTTATGACTTATCTCACTGAAGAGTCTTAGATTGTGTCTTTTAAATATTAATAATTATTGAATCAGTTTGTCTAGTTTTATTTTTTTCATAGATTTAATTGTGTGTCTCATTTTTTCAATTGAAATACTTTGGCAAGTCAGAACATATTATAATTATGAGTAGCTTTGTTTTCTTGTTTTTTTATTTCTATATAATTCTTCAGGGAACTTTTCAATACTTTTTATAAAGTTGTCCCTCAATGGTAATAATTACATTTTTTTATTTAATTGTTGGAATATATTTTTTTCCAATACTAAGTTATTTTATACTTTTGAGATTTGTTTTATTTTATATCTTTTTTTCACACATTGCTAAGTCATAGTTGAAAATTTATGAGTGAATTGGATTTTTTTTTTTTGTATTAACTATCAGCATAATAGTTTTTAAAAGAGTGTTAGTTATTTTCTTGTTGATATTCAATTCTGAATTATCATTGAAGTTTGTGAATATTTAAAAAAAATTTCAAGTGCTAATTTTGTCATTGGATTATTTCAGAAAATAAAGGATATCAACTGTTAATTTTCTCATTCTCAGCAGTCTTCATCTTCTAGCTTTACAATAACATATATCTTATACCTTATTAGTTAATACTTTCTTCCTGTGTTGAATTTATTAATGAGAAAGTTACAATCTTGAATATATATTTTTTGTTAATCAAAATACAATTAAATTCTGCTGCATCTTCATTTGGATGATTTAATCCACTCCACATAATGTTCTTTTTTAAAAGAAGGAAAATATATATATATATTATGCAGGTTTTTTATTGTGTGTGTGTGGGTGCATGTGAAATTTTACACATCTATGTTTTTTTCCCATTTCTGTCTCCATAACTGTAATTGCTCAGAACATTTCTTTCACCTTTCATTTGTTTTCCAATTTTAATAATAAAAACTCCAACCACAATTTTAAAATATTGTTTAATGTGATTAAAAGTATTCTGCACATCCATATGAAAATCATTTATTACACCATCACAGTGAGAACTTGCTAGAATATAAACCTGAATTATCTGCATTTCTTCTATTAAAATGAGTAGCGATTGTTGCCACTTTGTCCAACATAACATCAATTTCCATAATGTTGTTTTTCCATTTATTGTTCATAATAAATTCCATTTGACTTGAGTTTCCAATATGTATATCTTTTAAATTAATTATTTCTTCACCTTTTTTTTAAAGATACTAGTTATTATATTTTATGCGATGTTTCTTCCCTTGAAAGTTATTTAGTTATAAGTAGCTAAATAAATGGTCATAAATTAAAGACAAGGATGAATGCTCAATAAGAAAGTCTTAATAAATACTCTTTAATTTTGATCACTAACTGTTTGTTGTCTTGACTAATGACTTTATTATAACCTTATGATAATGTTTGAAAGTTGGTAAATTTCTTTATATATATATATCAGGATAATTCTCATGAAAACTTGAATGAATTACGTAATGCAGTTCAGAAAATATTTTTTTAGGTATTTAAAATGATATTTAAAACAAGAACTTCAGATAAATTGTGTTATAAGTTAATTTATAAACAAATATATGCTACAAGATGAAAGCATAATCATAATAAAATCTTAAATATTAATGAACAACAAATTAGTGGAAAATATTAAAATAATTTTTAAATATATATTTCTTACATGATTTGAAAGAACTGAACTAAGTTTTTTAAAATTATGTACTTCATAAATTTTATTTTAAAATGAACAACTAAATTGCTCAAGCTATAATATTTTTCCATTATGTGAAAGTTGGATATTATAGAAGAAGAGTAAGAATATTATTGATGTTTTCAAATTATGAGGTTGCCATGGTTTTTTAAAATATCAATCAAAACATTCTACATCAATCTATATTTCACTATATATAATGTTATTTTTGTATGAAATAGTCATTATTTTGTATGAAATATTCATATTATCAGAATCAATTATTGTACAATAGTTTTCACAATGTATGCTTGCACATTTTTAAACTGTACAACAACATATTATTTATATTTTACACTTTAACTACTTATGTGGATTGGTAAATATGAACAAGTCGGTAGTTGTAAATTATGCACTGTACATCGTATGGTGGTGCTGTTTCTGTGCAAAAAATGTTTTAATATAACGTTTCCTGGCCGGGACAAAACAAAATACTTTTCTTTTTATTTAAAAAAAAAAGTACAGGACAAAACAAACAAATTTTCTTTTTATTTTACAATAAATTTACGTTACTTTTCTAATAGTAAATGAAACTTTTAAACAAAAAAAAAATAAAAAAAATTGATTAACAAACTAATCATACCCAATGAAATGAAATTGCATTTGACTAAATTTCAGCACGTAGCGCTGTTATGGGTAGGGGCAGGGAGATGGTTTTGATTTTCTGAAGGATCATCCAAAAGATGCATTTCTCTGATCAAACGAAGTTTATGTTTCCAAAACACCTCGACAAGTTTACATCATTCTTAGCATTCTACATTAAACGTCAAAAACAAAAAAAAAACACTTTTGCTTTTTATTTACAAATGTATGTTATTCAACAAAGATTACAATTTGTCTCGTAGCTGTTCTCGTGAAAACGTGCATATTTGTGTGAGTTTTGGAAAATGCTGTTTGGACATATGCTTTTGAAATTATTTTCACCTTCCAACATGTGTAGGGAAACACAGGGCCAGCCTTACAATTATTACTATGGAATAGTACATCAGGTAGGGTGTAACATCATTATTTCGAAGCAACATTAAAACAGTTATGGCCAGTTCTATTATATACACCCTCACATCGTACGGTAGTGATATGTGAAGTGTGCACTATTTGTATAGTATTACAAACATCAGCGGGCCATCTAGGCCTACTTAATGGCTAATATGAACAACTGTTCTATATGCCGTGACTTTGGCCGCATAAATGGCATATTTCTGTACTTATGCACAGAAACAGCGCCACCACACAATGTACAGTGCATAATTTACAACTACCAACAAATCAATATCCATCCGTCTTAAATATACATTTATGTACTTCTATACACACAAATTATAAAGTCATTTAATTGTAATTATTCATAACAGCCCTCTGTATCTGACAATATTTAAATTAAATAATCAGAAAACAATTAACCTTTTTTTCTAATATCTTAAGTACTCAGAAATTCAGAAGTATGTAAACAATAGATGGAAAGTTAAATGAGTCAAGATTTTAGTAGCTCATAGATATATTTACAAGGTAAGATTTTTTTTTTTTTAAATTTCAAATCTTCAAAACTAAGTATATAAGAAATGTAATCAGTGCTAATACTATAAGGAATATTAATCATATGAAATATAAAGTTATCTAACATTAATTATTTCATCAACATTACCTGCATCAAACAATGTCCAAATTAAACAGTCAGAAAAAAATTCATTATTTTCAATGATGCTAAGACATTAACTTGGCAGAATTTTATAATTATATAAAAAACAGATTTGAGTATGAACATGCCAAGATATTACTAGCTCATTATAAGAAAATATTCCATTTTATGTTTTATAAAATAAGTTAATTAATACATTTTTAAACTTTGAAACCCTCTAAATTAAAAAAAAACCACCTAAGTTATTACTAAATTAAATAGAAAAAGTATATATATTTTTATTCCAATGAATGCATTAAAAAACAACTAAAGAAATATTAAAAAAAAAAAAAAAATTCTTTAGCTTTTCTAGTATTCTTGATATTATATTATGAAAAATAAAAGATAAAACCATGAAAGCAGAAGAAAAAGGTGTTTCATTAATATTGTTTTTTGTATTCTTTAGTTTTTATATTGCTCTAGAAATTAAAAATGAATATAGCTTAGCTGCAATTTAATATCACCAGATGTCAATATTATAAAGAGTATTGAATCCAATATAAAATTAAAAGCTTAATTTTTTCAGTATTTTTTTGCTAAAATTGTTTGCAACTCTAAAAAATGTACAATAATCAAGAATACATGTATGCACAAAGATTTAACTAAGTTAGAAATTTGAAATTGAATGGGCATTGAGTACAAGATTTAAAACTGAGTTGCAAGATTTTATCCAAATAAATATACAAAATACAAAGTAAGTTAATCTTAACAAACAATAAGACAAAAGACAATCATACATCTTAAAAATATTAAAAGTAATTAGTGCATTACTTCAAATCTAAGATATCCTTGAATCTAAGATACAGTAGGATTTTAAGCCTGAAAAAATGGAAAACAATTTAATTTCCCAATCTAAGATGCACATATGTATTTAAATAGGAATCTTATATAAATATAAGAAACTCATCTAATTTATTATGAATCTTCTTCAGACATGCAATACTTTCTACATCTTCATTTTCAGAACTTGAATTCTCATCTTCACTATTCCATCTGATACATCATCTTCAGACCATTTAAATTAGAGCCAGATGTTATAATTTTTTTGCCAAGTTAATATATTTCTCTATTAAAATCTGAATCATTCTTCTAAAATAATTTATATAAAAAAAATTCTAAAACATTTGTTTTCACTGTGAAATTCAAAACAAAAATATTGGAATTGTCATTTTTGCCAAAATAATGTTAAAAGATTCTAAACCATTCATTTTCACTTTAAAAATCAAAATGATATTATCAGAACTCAAATTTTGATAAGTGCTCTTTTGTGTTGGGTACAACAATCAACCAAGCAGTGGCTTGGAAGGCAGGCTCTTATATAATTTGTTAGTTGTAAAACTATGTTAATGCTTTTTCAGTAAACTTTTCTTGATAAAATAATGATAAAATCAACAAAATAATGTTAAGGGATTGTAAAACATATTTTCACTTTAAAAATCAAAACAAAAACATCAGAATTGGAAAAATCAGTAAAATAACAGTCACAGATTTTAGAATATTTATTTTCACTTTAAAAATCAAAGGAAGCCTTCGGAACTGTCAAAATTTTGACAGGCACTCTCTTGTGTAGAGAACAATCAATCAGTGCCTTGGAAAATAGGCTCATCTCATTTTTATATTGATTTGTTAGTTGTTAAACTATTTTAAAGGTTATTTGGTAAAGTTTTTTGATAAAATTACAGTAAAATCTGCAAAATAACATTAAAAAATTTTAAACATTCATTTTCACTTTAAAAATCAAAGGAAAATATTGGAATTGTCAACATCAGCAAAGTAATGTTCAAAGATTCTAAAACATTCATTTTAAAAATCAAAAGGAAACTATTGGAGCTGACAAAATTTTGACAGACTCTTGTGTAAAGAACAATCAGCACCTTGGAAGGTAGCTTCTTATCTCATTATATTGATTTGTTATTTGTAAAAATATTCTAAAAGTTATTTGGTAAATTTTTTTCAATAAAATATTGGTAAAATTGATAAAATAATGTTAAAAGTAGCTGTTTGAGAATGTTAAAACGTTACAAAATTAGTCCAAAAATATTGATGAAAAAAGATTTAACATATTATTTTACACAGAAAACTATCACAATACTATGTGCATGTATAAAGCGAAGATCTATAGAAATAAGATGTTGAAAATTTTTCTCTTCAAATGTAAGATGCACCCCTCTTACTGGTCTAAATTTTGGAAAATGTGACTTAGATTCAAAGTAATATAGTATTTAATTTGATCTTTTTATATCATATAGCAGAGATATATTAACTTTTCAATAGTTGATAATTTTTGACAGCCTCTAGGGGCAGTTGGAAAAAAAATAACTTTTTATTTTACCAAATTTATCTTTATTTTTTAATATATTTTCAGAAATTTTGAACTATTTGTTAGAAATATATGTTTACAAATAAAAATTATTCTTAAAAATATTTTAATTTTTCAAATACAGAACGACAAGTTTTTAACAAAAATACATGATTTATGAAGGAAATTTTTTTTTAATTGTATGGTTACTATTTTCTCATAAAAATATTAATGTAAAAAAACAAGTTATTTCAACTTTGTTTTGTAATTCCCAAATATATTATTGTTCAGACTATTTACAATTAACAAAATTCATTCTAGATTAAATACTATATATATATTAAATGACAAAAAATAATTACAAATTCTGTTTTTATGTTAGAGATTTCTCTTGACTTGTCAAATATTTTTGAATAAAATCTGAATCTAATAACATTATTCTTATAAAAATAAATACACAAATATTTTGCAAATATAATCATAAATACGAAAATAATTTATGATAAATATGTTTTGTTTGAATTTTTAAGAAAATGAATACACTTGGAATCTCTTACAATTGACCATACATTATTGATTTTTCTTGACTTGTCTTCTAAAAATAAATATTTTCAATTACAATCTGAATATAATCACATTTTCCTTCTAAAATAATAAATATTACACAAACATTATGCAAAAATAATCAAATATGGAAACAAGCTATGAGCAATATATATTTTTGATATGTAACAAAATAAATAAATATGTTTGAAAGTTTTTACAAGTCTTTTGCGATAGAAAGAACAAGGAAATATCTATAAGTGACATTGTTGCTAGAGCTTCAATTCACTCTTAATAAATATCTGTTTACCCATTTAATTCTTTTATATGAAGTAATTCACTTGAAGAATTATCCACGTATTGAAACTTTTCACAATCTTCATTTTTAAAATATTTTTTTTATATCCTATATATTTTACTCTAAATGTTTCAATTCCAAAAAAATTCCATAGATGTCATGAAAAGTGAAAATTTGGCAACATAAAAGATGTTTAAGCTCTCTCTGCCTTGATTAGTATTTATTGTATTTCTGATGACACTAATTTTTATGGCATTATTTCAAGAAAATAGTTTGAATAACAAAAAAGTTTATTATTTGCAGTTTTATTAAAATTAATGATTATTTTCTTACAATAATTGTTCAATTATTATTAGGTCAAGAATATAAATTGTTTTTTATTTATTTTGAATACTTTAAATATAGAATGATATATTTTTGGACAATGTAAATTACCCAGATTTACAAGCTGTTTCCTAACATTAATTAGTGAAGTCTATGACCATCTATGTGAATATATTGCAGGATATTAAAAAAAAAATTAAATTTTTAAAGCATAATTTGATCGACTTATAAAATATTGATATTTATTCATTCACATTTTAAAAACAAATACAAAACAAAAAACATTTCATTTGATTTCTGAAAATGAAAATGTTCTTTCCAGTAGTGATAATGAATCACATTTATTGTTTTGATTACAATATATTTTTTTTATATTTTCAAAAGTCAAATGTGATTATTTAGAATTTACTTTATTTGCAAACAAAAATATCTTATCAGTGCAGTCATATTTATTATATTCTGATAAATAATAATTATTTAATCTTAAACCTAATGTTGGATATTTATGTCAGTGAAAACATTTAAAACTGCTACAGTTTGAATGGGTTAATACTAACATCTTGCATTTTTTTAAATAAGTAATACATCAGTAAATATTACTTTAGTGTCAGTTTTTTTATCAAATGTGGGCAAAACTGATTAATGAATGCTAAAGATAACCAGAAGAGAAAGAATTAAAGCCAAAACAAGATCTTCAATGGCAATGCAAAGTTGCATTCAGTGCTTGGAAATGATTAATACTTTCTCATTTCTTTAAAATTCTCATTTCTTCCATATTACATTCATTTTCAAAAACGTAAATGGTGGGGAATCGTCTTTGCAATAAACATTACTGAAAAATGAATATGCTCTATACATGTGTTAAATATGTTATCTTACAGATAATTTCGTCTTAAAAATTTTTTTCATAATAATATTGCTTACAGTTTTTGTTTTTTTGTATCAATTTTTTTATAGTAACTATTTTTTTCCCATATTAAACAAAGAAATCATATTGAATTCAAGCATGATCATTTGAAAAATGTAATAAAAAATACTTATTTTTTTATATATGATTCAATTCAATGTATACTTTATATGGAATCCAGTCATTTTGCTAAATTATGACTAATTAAGCATATCAACAGATTATTGAAGAAATTGACATATATATTTTAATGGATATTGCTGTTTGGTATAGCTTATGCAACACTTTCAAGAAGGCGTCACTAGATAAAAATCTGGACTTTATTTGTTTGAAATGTTCATGTAATATTCAAGACCAATGAAATATACCTTAGGAATAAAAGTTAAATTTACTAACACAAATGCATAATTCCACTTACCATACAGTGCCATTTTTCTTTTAATAACCCAGTGATTGTGGAGATCATAAATTCTTTTATGCTATAGAATGTGTAATATATTTTTTATATAAATGTACTACATTTGTTTTCCCTTTTCTTCATTTATTAAATTTTGATAAACGTAGAATCAACATCAATATATGTTTAATAAATTAATTTTTTTTTTTTAAAAAGTACATGCTAAAGTTAATATGATTAGCAATATCTAAAATTCATCTATTTGAAATCAATAAATATATACATGAATGAAAACTCTCATAAAGATAAATCAAACACAAATAATATTGATATTAATATTGAGATAACCATTGCAATGAATACTTAATGAATGTTGTCGGTGAAATTCACTGTAAACATGAAATAAATTGACTCATCAGAATACAAACTAATGTCAATAACATATTAAATATCATTTATACCCTACTTAAAATATTTAATCAATATATACACTACTTTTTTGTCAACATAAGCTGTACTTAAGATTACATAATTGATTTACCCATATCCTTGACAAAATACTTGATGAAAAGCATGTTAATAAACATAATAAGCATCATAGAAAGTCACATTTGGGATCAATATATCAGAAACTAAATATCTTTAACCATCAATATGTTAAACTTGTCAATGCATGCAATCTATAAACAATTTGTGCATATAAAGTCAAATAATTCCTAATCATTAAATATTCTTATGCAGATTAATTATATTAATAATTATCACTTTAGTTTGCAATGTTAAAATATTTAATATGTTTAATATAATAAAAGTAAACCAATATTCCATAACATTTATCTTAAATTACAAATCTATATAAATAACATTTAAAAATTTTCTTTCATCAATAAAAAAATGTATATAAAAAAAGTACACAACTTAGAAATATAGATATTTAAGAACTGATGATGATTATATCACAAATAAATAATTATTCTAGAATGTTTTTATAAAATAACAGAGAATTCATTTAAAATATTCAATAAAAGAAAAATCTAGATTTACAAATGTTTTTAATTTTCTTATTTATTTATTTATCTAAAGCAAGTCTTGTTTTTCATAGGTGATTTTATTAAGACATGTTAGGTAGATACAACAAATAATAGTGAACAATCTCGATACCGTTTTCAGGTCTGTAATAATTTTATAACACTGCAGTACTAATCTTGAAATTAACATTGATATGATTATATATGTTTCCAACAGTAAATGATCTTGAAAATCTTCAGATTTATAATTCTTTTAAGAGATTAGACAGATTGAAATTATCCTTTTGACTTATATCCATCCTTTGGAATAAAACAATGAAATCAGCCATGCATTGTCACTATTTTACCAAACATTTTTTCTTTTTAAAAATGTCACTGGGAAAGAAAAACCACATGATTCCAGCAGTCCTTATTTTTCAAGAAAGTTATCCACAACAATATTCCAACAAAATGATAGAATAGTTGTTATTTTATAATTAAAATATTTAAAAAATAATGAACATCAATTCTTTGTAAATCAATATTTTTACATTAATAAAATGACAATAAATCCTTTCTATCATTGAACTTATAACTAAATTGATTTTAATAAACAGGATATTTTTATAAATCTGTCAATAAATTAATTTTATTTGAATGAAAGATGCATAATGTATTTTAACACACACACACACACAAAATCTTTAAATCTATTCATTGACCTCTTTATTTAGATAAAATTCATTTACATATTCCTAAGGAATGTCATTTCATTATACATATATACATTTATTGCATGTGATTATATATATGCATTTGCATATAAATTGCCCAAATGCAGTTAGTAATAAACATGCTTGCAATTTATAATATATCAAGGTTATTGTTAAAACTTTAAAATAAATTAACCCTTTAACTGTCCAATTGTTCATTCGCTGCAGGTGGTATCACTCAAAGCTTTTAATTAGCCGATGCACAAAATAATGTATCAATTTTTCAAAAGTTATTGACCGTTTTTTTAAATATATTCACTTTAGTTTCGTTTTTAAAAAGTATATTAGTAATTTCTCACATTATAAAAATAAACGAAAGTTTGTTCAAAAATAAATTTTGATTTTTAATTTTAAAAATATTTGTTACGGTTGACATGAAAAGAAACGGCAATCATAATTTCACGTTATGATTTTTTTTTCCCGACTTTGCAATAAATAAATAATTCTTGCTAAAATCGTAACTATTTTTGTAAAATAATATTTATTTTTGACATATTATATGAAAATAATTTGTATTTTATTTGTATTTCATCAAAAAATATTTTTAAAATGCTCTAAAACATTCGTTTATCATTTTCAAAATAAAACAAAAGCGTTCGTAAATTTTTAATTTTTGGCAGCCATATAAAAATTTTAACAGCCAATAAGATTCAAGAAAAGATGATGAGAAGGCGGAGCTTTTCCATTTTCTTTTGTTTACAAAATTTCAACAGCCAATAAGATTCAAGAAAAGATGTGAAAAGGCAGTGCTTAGTTTTTGTTTGACATAAATCATCAATTAATTGATTTTTTACTTGTAAAATAATTCAATAGATGGCAGTATATTATAAAACTTTTTGCGTTCTAAAAAATGACGTTAAAACCGTAAACGTAGTCCAAAAACTAAGCAATTTACAGCGATGTCAAATTTACTCGATTAAAACGAATATGTATCAAAAATTGCCTCGATTAAGAACGAGTAAACAGTTAAAAGGTTAATACATATTTATTTTGTTAGGAAAGAAAGATTCTTCTAAATAGATGGCTTGTATTGCTTCTTACTCAGGCTTGGATTAAAATGAAATAAAATGTTCTGATTTAAAAATAATAATAATACTAATCAGTCATTCTAATCAAAAATTTAGTAGAATAAGTTTCAAATAAAAATATATTTTCCATTCTAAAACTTCCACGCGAAAATTAATAATTTATGAATAAATTTAAAATTAATAACTTTAGAAATGTTTATACGTTTTTTTATGATACTCATATTTTTTTAGCTTTATAAGTTTTGTGGTGTTTTTGCTTTATGGAACATATATTCTTTTTTACTATTATTATAAGTCTAATGTTATTATCATAATCACATTTTCAATCAAAAGCATAAAAGTCAATATAGCATTAGTGGAAGGCAGCTAAGTAAAACATTGATTAAACAACAAGAAAAATAATGTAGAAATTGAAATAAAATTACTTAAAAATATTATTATAGTTTTTAAGAACCCCCCAAATCTCTCTTAATTGTCTAGTTTTAATATATTTATATAATTTTTCAGAATACTTTTAAATATTTTCCATTTAATATACATTATAATTTGTCTTCTTCATTCCCACCTGTATTGTGTTACTACATCTTTCTCAGGTTTTATTTTTTGTCCTGGATTCAGCATCGTATAAAGAAATACATTTTTATTTTTCTTAGCTCCACCATTTCTCAAATTGTTATATACTATCTTATCTACTATTGACTCTTCAAGGTTCTATCATGTACATTCAATTATAGTCTTTTTCAAAGGCCTGCTTTGCAGAAATGAGTACAACATTTTTACTGTATGTGTTATGATGTACAAGGTGCATTTTTCTTTACATAGTAATACAAGAAGAGATGTTAATATTTTTAAAAACAAATTAGAGATAATAAAACAGATAAAAACATAACACTATCAGACATTTCTGCAGCTATTTGGTTACTTGTACAACCATGCCCTAATTTCTAGTGATATGTATATTTTGTTTCCTATTTTATTGTAAATGTTCCTAATTACAGTATAATTCATTGAATCTGAATACTGTTGAAAGTTCTCATTGTAGTATTCATTTGATTAGCTTCATATTTTTCCCACCTCCCTTCTAAACTGAAATATCTATAGTTTTATATTTCCTTGAATAAAGTTCCTTTTGAGAGAATATATAAACACTCATAAGAATAAAATAAAACTGAGAGACTATGTTGAGATGAATTTCCTAATGTTATTATATATATGAGAGTGCCTTAAAACTTTTTTTTTATTTACTTTTCTGATATTGTACATATTAACTACTTTATAAGTTATAATGCTGCTTACTGTTATGTATCCTATGCCCTGTTTTTATATCAAATAATTATTCTACAGTAAAATACCATATATTTATGTATCCCCCCCCCCCGTTATAATCAACGAATTTTGCTTTAAAGTTTAAATTACACATTTTTTTTCACAAATAGAAAGAACAAATTGGATGAATATATATATACGTGAAGTATGATTGTGTGTGTATACATATATATATATTTGTAATATGGTTATTTTTGTTGATACAGATATGCCTCTACATATATACATATGATGGATTTATATGTGGTTCTTTGTATGGCCTAAATATTACATGTCAGTTGAGGTAATTGCATTTATTGGCAGACTAGTGGACATCAAAGAAACTGATGTTTTCATTTGTAATGAAGCTGCTGACTAGCACCTTTTTTAGTAAAGTTATTGTTGTACACAGCAGGACACAACAACCTGACTGCCACTCATCAACAGCTGGTTTGGGCTGTGGCTAGTAGACCCACCTAAAACTTTTACAGTAACTCTCCTCCTTTCTAGCATTGGCTTTCAACACCGACTATTTTACCAAGCATATTTTAATTGAAGGGTTGGATGCTTTTTTCCTTTTTTTGACAAGTTATTTCTACTGATACTGCTTTAACTTTAAAAAGCCATACAAGAATAGTGATCTTTTGGGATTGGCACTAATTTGGTATGAAATGTTGAAGAAAATTAGTCAGGAATTCTTAGAACAAACATACACCTGTTCGTAGCATAAAAAAGTTTGTAGAACTTAATCAGAGGCTCAAAAGTCCAAATTAACAAAAATATAATAGGCATTTTACTGACAAGTCTGATCAGGGGTTTTATTTAATCTTATTTTCAAACCTTAAGAAATGACATTATGTATTTATTTATTACTTCATTTATAAGAATGGCAAATATATGCCAATGAAATATATCAATATTTTTTTTTTAATGTATTAATATTTATTAAAATATAAATAAATCATTTGTAAATATTGAGATTGGACATTAAAATCGAAGACAATGAATAAACAAACACTTCTATGTGTACGTGTGTAGATATTGATATACACAATATAATATATTTGTGCCTTCATTAATTTTTTTAAATATTTATGAGAAATGGAAGTTGTTGGTTTATATTAATGTTTATTATGCATAATAATATTTTATATTCAACTCTTAAAATCGCAAACCTGCTTTCTGACAGAATATGGTAAAACAGATTTATACTTATGTTGGGGCTCATATTTACTTGTCTTTCTGTCTTCACATTATTATTTTTTTAAAAAAAAGATCGATAGATAGCTAGATAGACATGTAATAAAGCATTCAGACTTATGCATGTTGTGTTAATAATGTATTCTGTTTTTCTGTATTAATTATAATTTTAATCACTATTTATAAGTAATGATAATTAAAATGTTGCATTATATGGGGGTTAGATTTTTTATTAGTTTTTTTTTTTTTTTTGACGACTCAAAAACAACGTACTCTTATTAGTAATATATAATGGTTGAGACACATTAGAATAATGCATATGAAGTTAATATATTCAAATTCACAGAGAATCCATTTTAATTATATGTAGTAAATGTAACGATACTAAATAATGAATATACGTGTCATCTTGAAATATTCCAAGAACATTAAAAGGTTTTTTTCATAATACTTAAGAATTAAACAACCAATACACCTATTTATAATACTTGACCAAACCAAAGATCACGAATTATTCCTGGATGCAAAGGGTCATAGATTTGATGCTCAGACTAATGGAAATGTTACACTATTTAAATAAATAACGATAAACAGTAATTCATTTACAGATTTGTAATAACATAATTTTCAGTTCAATTTCTAATTTCTTTCTCAGTCAAATATAGATTCATTAGCAAATATTTACAAATCATGTGCATCATGAAGCTATTGTTAGTTAGTACCCTTTAACTTATATTTTCTAATTTCAATTGAACTCCTCTTTATATATAATTAATATCTTATCTAATTAAATTTTAGTAAGAAATGTTATTTTTTAAATATTCTCATCTCTTAAGTATTTTTTAATTGATATTTCAATATTCATATATCATTGAATTATTTCTGATCAACTTTAAAATGTTAACTTTATAATCGTAACATATAATATAAAAATATAATTATAGGATCAAGCACTGCTTGATGTTAATAAATATTCCATGCTTTAAGGCATCAAAGATATAAATCTACCTGTTGCTGACTTTTATTAATATAACTCACTTAATGAATGAGTTTTTAATTTCCTGTTACGTTATATATTTAAAGTATATTAGTCTTGGTAAACATGTAAATAACTATATATATATCTTTAATTAATAACAATTCAAAGAGGTCATTTTTTGGGTTCTATCTCTCTTATTAAATCAAAACCACAAACCTAATTCAATGAGATAATCAGCTTTAAGTCTTACTCCTGATAGGCCAAATCATTACTTCTTAACTACTTATCTTTATAATAGTGTAAATATAGAATAAACCTCAATGTGAATAAAGACTAAATGATTCCATTTATATGATGAGTTCATACACATAAAAGTATAATTCAATGTGGTTTAAATCCTTGAAAAAGAACCATGACAATTTTGCTTAGATTTTGACGTTTTTGGTGTTGCAATAGTACTGTGATTGCTATATCTTCTGTATGTTGTTTTAAGGCTGTCTATAATACCATGAAAGATGTCAATAGAAATGAGAATTTCTGATTAGCAGACTTTTATCCCAATGCCAAATATTGGGAAAATTGTAATTATCAGTAATTTATTTGCAAATTAAAGATTATTTACACAATATTTTTGCAAAAGACTTATTTTAAAACCTAAAAATGACATCACAAAAGGTTTTCTTTGAAACTTTAAAAGGAGAACTCTTAAAAAGTCTATTAAAGTTATTGCAGAAACAATTTCTACTTGCCCCAAATGTGGAATCATTTTTGTCAAATGGTAAAATAATTATTTTTTTAAATGTTAATAAATAATGTTTTTAGTTTGAATTTTTTTTTTCTTTCTTTGAGGATAACTCATCTTTAGTTTTAATAACATAAAATTAAAATATCTAATATTTTGCTCTACTAATATTTTCACTAGGAAAATTTGTCCAATGAATATCTCATATTTTATTCTAATAACGTTTTGAATAGATAAATTTATCCAATGATAGTAAACTCCAATGTTGTAGATAAAAACTCCATTTATAAATTTATTTTCATATTTTTCAAGTGTCAATTATTAACTTTCAAAATGTAGATTACTTGAATGGTTACATTTGTAATAAATAATGTTAGGATTATCAATACATTATACAAAAAAAGATTTAATTGTAAAAATAGAATGTTCAAATATGGAGGAATATTTAATGAAAGACTTTACTAGGTCTCATTCATGATAGTTTGTAGGAGTTTTTAACTAAATGGGTTAATGGTAGGGTCGAATCTTCATACTAAACAATACCAGTCATATTTAAAATAATAATTAATTTGTCTGTTTACTTTAAAATTACAGTGATTATAGCACTGTTTTTTAATGATATTTTATTCTAGTTCCTGGACATTTCAATGTATCTCAAAATATATTTCACAGTAGTATACATACAGTGTATTTACTGCTATTGTGCTCTCTGGCTAATTTACCTAACTTTTAATATTATCTGACAATCTAAAATGTTATGAAATCCTTTTATTTATTACCAAATATTTTTTGGTTTTTTCTTGTTATTATTTATTTATATTTGAAAGGAGATACCTTCTAAATATATATATATGCATTTTAATCAATATTATTTTTTTAAAAAATTAAAATATTTAGAAAGAAATAAAACAATAATTTGCTTCTCCGATTATATTTCAATTAATGTACAATATGTATAACTCTCAATTATAAAGAACTTTTTTTTTTTTAAAAAAAAAGCCCTTTATATGTATCAAACATTTATTTTCAGGAACTCTTTTAGCAGCTTATTGTATGAAATTTTATAATTTAATGTTGTGGGTTCTTACGGAGTCATATACATACATTATATATATAATATAAATAAAATGTCCGTTAATTAGAACAAAATTATAATCATAATAAAAATAATAAATGTAAAGGTAATAAACTATTATAAACAGTCTTTCAATCTGCAGAAGTACTTTCAGTTAATTGCTTAAACCTGCCTCAACTGCCATTAATTTCAGTTGAGGCAGGTTTAAGATATTAACCGAAAGTACTTCAGTGGCTTGAAAGACTGTTTACAATAGTTTATTACCATTATATTTATTATGATATATATATTAAAAACAAAGCTATAATGTTACATATAAGCTATTCTTGATGTGATTGAATTTTTCTTCCTCTGGTTTACATGTTTGTCCAATGAAATTGCTGGGTAATTACTTTTTGATTGATCATTATATTTTTTTCAGTTGCATTGCACTATATTGATACATGTATATTTTATTTAAAGTGTAGATAGATATATGTGTACAGATTTAGAAAAATTAATGTTACTAGAAAGAAACAGGAAGAAATAATGATATGCAGAAAAGAAAATTAGTTTATTGCAAGAAGAAACAGGCTAATTTGTGTATTAATCAAAGTCTTACTTCATGCAAATTGGCACAGCTGAAGAGTGTCTGTAGAAAAATAAAAATCAAAGCATTAGTAAAAAAGAAGTGCAGTAAAATAGTGTCCTAAGTACTGAATTTAAGTTTTGTTTTGTGGTTAATTGTCTTATTCTGAAAATTAGTAAAGAAGAGCCCTAGTCAAGAATCCAATTCAACTATCTAAGAATTGTGTGTGAGCAATAGTGTTCTTACAAAATTACAGACTTAAAGAGCCATTTATATGTATTAAATCTTTACAAACATATGACTGGTAAGTGATTTAAGTGATCTTATTATCAACTAGAAAATAGCCAGTTGAATCTTTTACTAAATATTATTAAATAGAAAGGATTTTCACGCATTGTACTAACTTATATAAGCTCAATGATGCTGGATTGAGTATATTCAGAGTAAAATCAATTCTTGAGTTTACTTTTATGTTGTTTTATTTTAATAAACAATTAAAATTATCGAGCTTCCAATTGGACTGGTTGGTTCTGAATGTATTATGGGATGCAGTTGACAAAATCATTGGGGATAAATATTAAGTGGAACAGTTTGACACGAGGATTTAATTTGTGTGATATGATTCAGTGGTGCAGTTGAAATGACAATACATAACAACATGACAATGACATTTGATATAAATAATCTGGGTTAATGCCAAATATATGTTAATCATGTGGAGAAGTGTATGCTTATGAATGGAATAACAGGTGATGAATTTAAAGTTGCAACATTATTATGAATGTCAGGCAAGAATGTATTAAATGTGGAAAATTGTTAGAGCAATCTGAAGCTGCCTGAAGTAATACCCTATGAGGAGTTATTAATAACATTAAATACATATTTCAAATCTATAACATTGCTTGCATCTTCATTTTCTTGGAAGATGCAGTCACAAAATGAAATTATATGTGAATACAACTTTACGAACTTTAACGGAGAATTGAAAATTCAAGACATTTATCAATGAAATGTTGCCGAACCAGCTACTATGAGGGATAAGAGATGTAAAGCTTTGAGAGATATTATTAAGCAAGAAGGAACTAACATACAAAGTTGCCATTAACTGGACATTGTCGCATGAAGTCATGGTAGACCATATAAAAACTTCTAAAAATGCAACAGAGTATAATACTTTGGAAAGAAATGTAAATGTGGCAAAACAATTTTCTAATAATTATCTGAAAATCCATATGTACTTAAAGTAATAATTAAGACATACTTTCTAATTCTACAAGATCTACAAAAATCAAACATGGCTCAGTAAAGTCAATTTTTATTTAAAGTTCCAAAACACTTTCTTTAGATAGAGTTGTTGATTGGTCTATTATAATACAAATCTTGTATTTGTTTTCTATTATTTTAGAAAATGTTTCTAATTTTATTTCTTTGGAAATATGTTCCACTATTATTATTGCAATAAATCTTGAACATAATTATTAAATCAATACCATTTTTTAATTTGCAATTCTATTAAATCAGCAAAATTCTATTAAATCAAGCAAATCTGATATTGGACAGTTAGTTATTTTTTGCCAAATTATAAATAATGTTAAAATTTTTTGATGTTATTAAAACATCTTTTTCAGTTAATTTATCAATAATTTTTGGCAATATTGATTTGTTACATTCATTATCAAGTTTTATGATTTTATTATGCAAAATTGATTCATTATTAATACCTAATTTTTTATGTAAAGACACAGATGTTGCATTTTATGATGCTCCATTTGGTTTTTCAACCATTATTTTGATAAATGGAAATGTTTATCACCTTCAACTCTCAAATTCTTATATTTCAAACAGGCAGAACATTTTAATTTACTATTTTTAATTTCTAGCCAAATATACAGAGTTTTGGAATAATTTTATTGTTAGCAATTGGGCAACATAATTTCTTCAATTTCATCTACATGTGACTCTTGTAAATATGAATATTAGTATCATCAGATTGTAATAATACTGATACATCAGCAGTATTTTCATTGATATTTTCTTCTGTGAAAGTGTTTGTATCACAATCCAGTTTTTTTTTTTTTATCTTTTCTAAAATATGATAACAAATTCAATTGTTTTTTCATGTCAGTTAAAAATAATTAATAATATACATTATGAAAATTAAGTCATAAAAATATATTATTGAAAATTAAACTACATATTTATTCTTACACAAGATGTTATTTAAATGTTTAATACATTTTTATACATCAAGTTTTTTTTATAAAAAACATTCAACAGCAAATATATGAGATGTTGTCCACAAATTATTTCACATTATAAAATATACAATTTTAAAATATTGAAAAATAGAATAATGTAACTGTAGTAATAATGACAAGTTAATACAGTCTATATTAAGTTTATTTCCTTTTATGTTCATTAAAAGCAATAATATTTAATAGGGTAATTAGATTTGTATACTTTGCATATCTCTTTGTTCTCAATTGTTCTCATATTTTTCAAGCTCGAAATTTTATTTAACCAAAATTTTTATAGCTTAATGTTATTTCACAATTTGATGTTTTAATTTATTTGACCTATAAATAAAATATATGACACTATTAAAAGGATGGGTGAAAACTCACTACCCTAATACTTTTACAACATTTGTTATTTCTAAAAACTCTAAACCCATTGTTTGTGATGTGTAACTTAATTCTTTCTTCTTAACCACCTATTCTATTTACAAACCCACATGTTGTTACCTAAATCGATTTAACAAAACTTTTGTAAATTTGTATTTTGCAGATAATGGAAGTTGGAAGTATGTTTTTTGTATCAGTAGATGAACACAATTATGGTTATAATGGAACACAATCACATTAAAAATGTAGAACAATTATTAAAAGTAGACTATAATTTAAAATTATTTTTATAAATAAATACAAATAATTTTATTGAATATATATTTTTTATAAAAATATACATTTTTATAAATGGGTAGTCAAATTTTTAACAATGGCTTCACAAATTTTTGAAAGATTCACATGAGCCCACTGTTAGCTCACCACTGGTAGTAGGGATCAAACATGATATTGCTCCCTTATGTACAAAATAAGCTATCTTTATGTGTTGACTCCTGGGCTGACCAAACAAGTTGGTTCGCCATTTTTATTTGATGAATCTGGTTTGACCAAAAAAAAGTTGATTCATTTATGGATAATATATCTGAACTTATAACTATTGTATTATAGTAATGAACTACAGTGCACTTGCATATTAAAAAGAGACTTAGTTTGATTATCGTCGTTGTTTTAAGAGTTTATCGCATTTATAAATAATTAGTATATCCTATTAAATTTGGTACATTAAACTGGTAGCTCCATCTGCAGTTTCTTTTCTTTAATTAAATTCGACTGCCCGGTATGTCGCATGATCATCTTATGATCAACTTCGCTAAGAGAGGATTTTCACTTTAATTTCTCGAATTACATTTTGGCTACTCAAAGTAAGACATCTTTTTCCCATTGCAATATGTTTATTTATTTAATATAACATTCTGGACAAATAATTATTTTTATAGTGGATATTTGACCATTATATATATGTGTTTATTTATTCGCACGAATGATTTGTTTGTATGTTTTCAGATTTGTTTAGTTAGTTAAATTACGTTATTATTGTTATTTTATAATAAACTTTTAAAAAAAATTTTTTTTTCGTAATAAACAATATTTGATTACCATGGATGTACTCATACTTTTGTACGTATAGGTTTAATTATTGGGAAATGTCTTTAGAAAATAAAAGTTATTTTTTAATTAGTTATTGATTCTAATTGCACTGATATGGAATGAGTGATTCAGCCATGTTTATATTATTATTAGGTCTGTATTTTGTCCTATTTTAATAAACTATTATTATATTGTATTATGAATTTTAATTAATTTGAAGGAGCTAAGTATAAAAATCTATCTTTAAATCATGATTAAAAGAAATATTTTAATGATAGGTATTACATTTCACTAAACATTTTTAGAGGGGGACGTAATAATTTTTAAACTTAGCGGATAAAAATATTTATTATATTTTCTAAGTGTTTCATATTGTGCTGAAATTATTTTTATCAAACTGAGAAAGATAGTTTCATCGTACTTTCTCCCCTTTTCTCCTCTCGGTTTTCTACTTTTATTATATTGTGGGTGAAACTAGACTGTAAAACAATTGCATGATAACGAAGATGAGTAAGTATCAGGATTAGCCTTTTCAACTCCTCTTTCCCATGATTGTCTGTATTAGTCAATGACGACCATTTAGCATCAGGAGGTGAACCAGAGCTCCCTTGCCTTTTTCTAATAACAAGTTTGAGTGAGAAGAGAGACTCAGCTAGCTTTTTTATATTCATATAATTCATATTATTAGGAGACAAATGGAGTGTGAGATATAGACAATATTCCTAGTAAATGTGATGGCACATTTAAGAATATGACAGCTTGCTGCCAAGCTCTTGCTGCTTCATGATAACCAAATGATTTGATCATATTAACTTCTCCAAAGGTGGCAGCTGGCTGAGATGGGTGTTGAGAGTGATGGTTTGGAAGATGAAAAGAGGAAAGTAAAAGAGGAGTAAATTGGGAAATTATAATAATGACAGCTTGTGTTTTAACTCAATTATTGTTTATAATGAAGGATTTTAATGAAATTCTGGTTTACTGTTTTATTTTTAAAATGCATATGGATATTTTTCAATAATTTTATTATTTTTAATTTTGGTGAGTTATTTATTATCTAAATTAATAGAGATTAAATAAAATATTGCATTTGATGTTTATTATCATGCTAAAAAATATAAGCCAATAATATAAATTCTATATATATATATACATTCTAACTATAGTGATATATCTATAAAAACAATATATTACATACATTACTGTATTATCGCAGTTGCTACAAGTCTATCATCTTTAGCTCAAATTGTTATAATTAAGAGCTGCGACCAATGCATTTATAAAGTAATTAATAATTATAATACATTAAAGTTTTTATTGATATATTACCTGTTTAAAATTTATTATTTCTAAATTTGTGATTTATTATTTTAATGTTATATGCATTTATATTATATATGTAATCATGCTCGGGTGATATTTAATAAGAATGTTTTGACTTTTGTTTGATTCTCATGTTGTTAATGCTGATTATGTATTTTGAGATATGTGTATGAAACAATTTTAATCTAATTATTTACTTCTAAGGTTTTTATATAAATGTTGAGATCAATATTTTTTTTTTCATAGTACCAAATATTGAAAATGTCCCTATTGTTATTTTTATGTAGTTATTGAACCTGCCTTCAGGAAAGTTGAATAATCTAACATGCTTCTTTATTTGCCTTGTTTCACTTCCATGACGATATTTTAAAAAGTACAATCAAATGAATTTTTAGAGGATGGATTCACTCAATATCTTTTTTTCTCATGCCAAAACCATAGATTGCACAATTTTTTTTTGCCTTCTACATTATTTTTTCTTTTTTAAAACTTTGTTATGGATTTTCTGACCTTTGTTCCTAATTACAAATATAATTAGTTTGTGAGAAAAATTAGAGCTGTTGATATTGTATATATAATAATTTTTACAATCATACTTTCTACATTAAAAAATTGCCACATGAATTGAATAATTAAAATATTAGTATTTATACCTATGATTAGTTGCTTTACTATTTTGTGTCCAGAATATGAATTGGAATTCACTGGACATATTTTTGACTTACCTAGGGAATATAGCATATTTTAATATGCCTGATATCATAAAATGTACATTGATTTTTTTTTTAATGGATATTTCTTACAATTGGTATTGACATCTTATTACTTGTATTTTTATTTTGTAATCCAATATATACTTTAACAATAGTTTAAAATCAAATTTTTACTTGATGAGGTTTATCATACCATAACCGATAATATGTTATAAAGTGTAAGTAATAGTTTGATTTCATTAACAGATTTATTTTATTTTGTTTTTAAGCTTTGTGTTTGAAAGATTGAAGTCTAAAAGAATTTATTTTATTGTCTTTCTTAAACTAAAGGAAGTTCATATAGTAGTATTTCTAACAAATAAGAAACATTGGGAAAATTACTTTCATTATCGATTTGAGAGCTTGAAAATAACTTGATGTTATTTATCAAAGTTGTCTTTTATTTTCACATGAAGTTCCCATAACCAAATAACATTGTTTTTGTTTAAATGTATGCTCATGATCCTCACTGTTGAGAAATTTAAACGTAGGACAAGATGGCTAAAATGTTATATATGCCTTAACAACTGGTGGCTTAATGGTTAGCATAGCTGCCTTCAAAGCAGCAGGCCCGGGTTCACTTCCCGGTCAACACTTTGACATAAAAAATATAAAAAAAATTCTAGTGAAAAGTCTTCAGATTGTCATAGTGGAATAATATTTTGTGAAAGTGTTGTATGGCCATCTGTAGTTTCTAAACACTTTGTGCTATTAAATTTAATATAATCTTAATTTATTATTGAATTATACATTAAGTATCCATAATTTTATTAAACTATTGGTTCCATTATATTGGATAATTTACAAGAATCGCAGACAACTCAGCTGACGTTTGAGATAATTACAGTAAAATTGTGACAGAAAACCTATTCTGAATAAAATTTCTTATTTTTAAATTTGAAAGATGAGAGAAAAATTAGAATTTCCATTATTTTATTGCTTAAAAATGGAATATCATTATTGGATTAGATCATAAGATTAAAATAATTAAATGATATATTGCTTGGAAGTTCATAGAAAGTTTCAGCATTAGAAGAGATGGGATTAGTTGTGATCTGTGATCTGCCACTATTACTGTAACAATATTTGGGGAAAATTAATGGAGTCATTTAATACTCTGGAATTTATAAAAAGTTTGAGCACCTGAAATGACAGCTAGATTGCAAAACATGAATCTGGAACTTCAGAGACTACTACTCATCCATTGCACCAAATTATGTGAGGTATTAAAATGCTACCATTATATTTAACAAATGTTAAATGAAACTTTATTTTAAAATATCTTGTCTTTTTTTTTTAGTGAAGACAATTATGTTGTTGTTATAACTCCATTCTTTATAAATAGTTTGAGACATTAATTTCCTGTTAGTATATTATTTCTTCATCAGTTTTTTATTCTATGCTGACACAGATTGGTTTTTGGCACACAATGTTATTTAAAATAAAATCTGCAATGACTTAAACATTGCTGAAATAAGAATATTTTACATTTTTAAATTACTGTGAAATATTTAAAGTCAAATATTAAAAAGGTCTCTTAAGTACAAATATTTAATTTTTCTTCTGATTTTGACAAAAATCTAACTTTTTGATATAAAAATGTTAGTATTTTTTTTAATAATGTACTTTAGATATGTTATTTCAATTTTTTTATTTTTTTGTTTTAAAGATTAATGTTAATCTAAAAAAATAAAAGTGTATAATACTTATTGTCTTGTTTTTAATCAATCACCATGGAAACATAATTAATTTTCCTGTTTTTAAATTATTTCATATGACTATAAATAGTGGTTTCAAATTAACTGATTATTATTAGGTTGAAGATAACACAGGAAAAAGGCAATTGTTAGCCTTTATATTGGTTGAGTTTGAACTTACAAAAGTAAAGGAACACTTTTCTGTGATTTATAGCCCAATATGTTGGAAGTCAACTATTTACATGGCTATAGTCCATCAAATTATGGAAATTGAATAACGTTGGGGACTGCCAACATTTATGCTGTTATATGCATTATTGAGGCATTACAATAAAAAGCAGCCTACTAATCTTGAGACTGCAATATTATAGTTTATTTATGTGCCTCTTCGTATATGCATGGAAACAGTGATGAAATAATCAACTATTTGGGTCAACTTTTTAAAAGTTTGCAAGAAAGAATAAAAAGTTAAAAAAAAAATTGTCAGGATTTTGAAAGATTAATAATGTCTCTTTATTTTAAGAAGTTTTGTTTAGAATTTAAAAGGAATAATTTAATTTGTGTAAGACAAAGATAATTTCAAATTATTAACTGAAATATTTTATTTTTATATTAGTACAAATATGTATTGTCTGCACATTTTATATATAAATATTTAAGATGTATTTGCATTTAAAAAATAGAATACTATTTATTAGCTTATTAATGATTAGAACATACTATATTATTGTGTACATGTGTGCTTATATGAGGGATCTCATAATAACCAGAATCATTCTCTGGTTTGTGTACCTGTTGTAATATATGTTTATGTTGTTACATACTTCTTTTAGGAACTCTTCTGTATCAATCTACCAAATGACATCATCATGTGAAATTGTGGTACCGCATAGCACTTTTTTTTGTATATTTGTTGATTTTTATAATGACTGAAAAAGTTTGAAGAATGTGAAATTCTGTTTTCATTTACAGAAAACAGCAGATAAAACAGTTGTAATATTTGAAACAGATTACAAGCTGTTCTCATAAAAACAAGTTTATAAGTGGTTTAATTGAAATGTTAAATTCTCCATATCCCTAAAAAGCATGGCAAGTGAAATTCAAAGTCAAAACACTGTTACTGTTTGTTTTTTTTTTTTTTTATAGCACAAATGACATTTTTCTCTCAGATTTAGTTTATAATGGTCAGGCATTTTTATCTACAAGTTCTGAAACATTTATGTCACGCAGTAAAATGGAAACATCTCATTTTGTGACAAAGCGAAGAGTGCAAGCTCCATCCTGACAAAGTGTCACATCTCAAATCTTTAGTGTGAGACACTTGTAAATCAAATTGAGCATAATCTAGCTTATTTATCAGCCATATTTACTTGATCTTACTTTGTCAATTTTTTTTTAATATCTTAAATCAAAAAATGCATCACTTTGCAAGTGTTTCCAAACTTCTTCAAAAAGTGAAAAATAGGATTAAAGCAATGCATTGCATTAAATGGATTATATATTTTTAAAGTGAATCAATTTGCAACACCTAAAAGTACATATACAATTATTTATTACAAAATTCCAGTTATTTTTGGCTTCCATCTTGCACATGTGTGTTACATTAAGTACTTATTTATATATCTCTTTAAATTTCATATTTTGATATTTCACTCTGTTGAAATATTTTTAGATATATATTTATAAATAGTCAAAATCAAAATGATTTATTTAATAATCATTATTTAAGTTATTCCGGTGAAGTTACTTAATACTAGAATAGTTTATGTTTTATATATGTGTATTTTCTTTTGTTCATAGTCACAAGGGTTCTTGCAATCTTAAAGCTAGTTCAAACTAATAACACATATAATGTATATATGGTTGTTTGGATATCTATAATAATTTTCTTAGAATTATTTAGTTTGTGCTTTAGTATTGAAGATCACCTTTAAAGTTCACTCATTTTGCAGATTTTATAACTAGTTTAGTTATGGCCAGTACACTCATGATATGATATGACCTTGAGTATTGATGATGATCAGCATTGATATAATTTTCCCAGCATTTTTTTTTGATATGTTTATTGTTGGAATTATTTCAGTAATTCAGTGTGTACATGCAGATGAAATAGTGATTGATTTTATAATATTATGCCCTAAGTTTGGTATTGGTTAGATGTGATTAGCCTAAGATTTTATAATGTATCTTTCAAATCCTGTCACAAAGGATATCTGATGATTATCTTACTGCTATTTCTTGAACTTTTCATGATTATAGCTCTTGTCACTAGATTTTAGTTCTTATTTCTTATTAGCTTCTAATGCTGATTTTTTTTGCTCAATTTACGTTCAGTAAAACAATATTTTTGATGATGATGTTTATTCCATCCATCATCCTGCTATTTTTACTTTCATTATCATTACAATACATATTAAATATAAACATCCAAAAAATATTGAATATTTATATACACAGAGTATATTTATTACAATGTTCTGTTTATTCTATTTATAAACTTTTCAGAATTTGAACTGATTTACTTGTTATAGAGAAAGATGATGGCTAAAGCAGGTGAGAATGGAAAATAAGAAGCAGTGATATATCTTTTTAATATATCTTTTATTTTTTCTAATATCAATAATCAGGTAATTATTTTCTCTTTGAATAAGCACTGAAGGGCAATTGAAAATCATACTTTAATATCTTTTGTTAGAAACCACAATTGAAGATTCAAACTTGGAATAAAAGGATCAAGCTATGATCTTATCATATTATTTCACCCTTATTTATTATTAGACACCCATTTATTTAACACATCTATTATCATTGAAATATTAACTATAAATCATGAATAATAACAACTCTTTGCATACTTGTTTTCTCTGGTTTATGTCATACTCTGTATTCATGATTAATCCATGAATTTATCATAATCAATCATTCTTTTTTTTTATTTTATTATCCTGATAAGTCATTGATGTAAGGTTTAATTTATTTCTATAGAATTTCACTTTTTTTTCACATCATTAAAATCTCTTGAGAAAATTATTATTATTTCAATAACACTTTTATTAATCACTATTATAATAAAAATTAAATTTATTTACAGTAAATAAATTTTATTTCGTTTTTATTTGCTTTATTGCTATACTGTCAGAACTAATTTTTGTTTTTACTTATTCTTAATTTATCATTTAATTCAAATTTTATCATTAGTTTGAAAATATATTAGCAGTTTATGTTTATTTCTATAGTAAAATTGTCAAATAATTGGTCTGATTAATTACAATAAGAATCACAATATAGATTTTTTTTATAACATTGCATTTTATACTACCTTTCACCTAAGATATCAACCATTCCTCCTTATCATTTTAAGTGATGTAGTATTAATTGATCTATTTTGTATAAGTAATACGCCATCAGTATTTCATATTAATTGATTAAATTTGTAATATTTACAACACACTATTCGATTCACAAGATTGAAGAGAGAGTGTGAGAGAGTTTACATCTTTTAATTTTACCTTAGTTTCAGCATTACATTTTCTTTCATTGGGTATATTTAAAACTATATTATAAGCATCTTTAAATGAGACTGAAAGGGTAATGTTCTTGCTGCAACCCATCCTATGGCAATTTCATATATTCTAGATCATTTATAAAGTTGAATGTTATATAGGGTATATGAGTACAGACTTTCACACAACCTACCATTCTCCACTCTATCTCGTAACACTCATACACATGAACACATATATGCCGAAAAGATAAATAATCACCAATATATGTATTTTATGCTAAACCAGCAATCATCAGTTGGTCCAGATTACCATCTCTACACATATATTCTATAAGTGCTCAGATATATATTAAGATAGCCAATCTTCATACTTTAATGGACATGCTTCAATCTACTCCACACTCCAACTCTTCAACCATCCATCCAATTGAAAATCTGTCCATTAAAGTATGAAGATTGGCTATTTTAATATATATTTGAGCACTTATAGCATATATGTGTAGAGATGGTAATCTGGACTAACTGATGATTGCTGGTTTAGCATGAAATACATATAGTGGTGATTATTTATCTTTTCGGCATATATGTGTTCAAGTGTATCAGTGTTTTGAGATAGAGTGGAGAGTGGTGGGTCGTGTGAAAGTCTGTGTTCATATACCCTATATATTACATATATAGTCACAGGTATATAATAAACCTGTGTTTCAGTTATTAGAGTTAAATGTTATATATTTTTTAAACTCATAGTGTTATTTATCCAAACTCCATCTTTGGTTAATAAAATACAGTCTTAAAATAAACTGTCTGAACTTTATTTGATGGAGGTTTCATCTCATTTATACCACTGACAAATAGTTTGGCAAACTTTCTTCTCTTTGAAATAATCATATCAAAATAAAATGTGGAATATTTATACTTTATTGATGACATGGATCATATATTTTCAAATACTCTAGATTATCTTTTAGTTATTTTTGATAAATCTTAAAAATATCTTCTTCCATGGGATAAAATATAAATTTATACTTATATTATTTTCTGTCATTCCTGTGCTTTGGTTATTAAAATTACACATCACAACATTTATTCATTTAATATCAATAAACATCTTTGCATTGACATATATAAAAATTATATAACAATTCAAATTACAATTTTAATTATAAACATATAGATAAAATTATGTGTGGTGTTGAAAAAATTAAATATATATATATCTTATTTTTTCCATTCTGCCTTTTTTTGGAAATTATTTGATATTTACCTACTAAGCAACTAAAAAATATTTTTTATTTTGTTAATATCCATATATTATAATATTGTACATTTTTACTTTATAATACAATATACAATGTTGTGATTATATTATAATTTTTTCATTTAAATTCAAAATGGATTAGTAAGTTTCTATTAATAAACAAAATGATTGTGAAATTACAACCCTAGTACAGTTATCACAGGGAATAATACTCTGAGAAACTTTATTTTTTAAAATAAAGATTCAAATTTCTCTTTTGTTAATTCAGTTATTAGTACTTTTTTGAAATAATAGAAATATCATTTTAAAGGAAGTATTAACATGAAAAGTATTTTTAATGATTGACAACTTGCATATTAAGTAATGCTTTTAACTGCATCCTGTATAGGGTCATGTCTTCATACAACCAACATGTCCTGATGGATTTGTTATCACTTAGGTTTTCTTCACTATTTTGTGTTTAATTATAATGATAGTTTGTTTGTTCACTTTGTTTTTACAATGAAAATTGGAATTAAAATTATTCCTTTAAAAAATATGAATATGTCAATATCATACAGGTAACAAATATGCAAATTTCCAAATTCATAGGAGCTGCAAATACCACTGGTTGATTGTATGATAATAGAAATTGACTAAATTACTGATTAGTAGATTTTTTCCCTCAGGCTTTTGAAAATATGCTTTTTTCTTGTGGTATTTTGAAAAGAAAAATTGTAATTTTCAATAATTTATTTGCATATTTAAATTTAATATTTTTTAAATACAAGTTTAATTTATAATAATCAGAAAATAATAATAATTATTTACAACAGCTCTATAATCAAATAATTGTATACATAAAAAGCTTTTTTCAGCACCAAAGCAGGTGCTGAAAAAAGCTTTTTATGTATAAAATTATTATTTGATTATAGAACTGCTGTACAGAATAATTATTATTTTCTGATTATTATTTTGTGGAAGAGCAGCATAAGGATTTTTATTTCTTTCCAATTTTGAAGTTTAATTTATATACTTGAAGTTTAGATATAATTTGGGAATATTGGCATGAACAAGGAATTTGGATGTTCCATCATCAGATTTTCAATGGTATGGATGTCTGAAGAGTTGGAGGATAGAATATATTGAAGCCTGGGCATTAAAGTTTGAAGATTTTCTATCTTAATATAAATTGAGCACTGATGATATTTATATATGTGGGAAATGATGATCCGGACCAACTGATGAGTACTAGTCCATTACAAAATATGTATATTGGAGATCATTTATCTTTTTCATATATGTGTGCTCATGTATATCAGTTGTATAAGATAGAGTGGATAGCTGAAGAGAGCTTGAAAGTTTGTGTTTAAATACCCTATATTATATTTATACTTGCAATATATTTATAAAATATTTATTTTAAATGAAGAGAAAATATGTGAATACAATTATATTTTATTTGAAAATATTTGTTTTTAAGAAGACTTTTCTTTAAAACCATAGTTATAGTAAAACAGAAGTTGTGATTGAAAATAAATACCTTCATAAACACTACTGCAGATTTTTTTCTGTGAAATTTTAAAATTTTGAAACATAATTTCATTGGTTTATGTTATCACCTCTAAAATTCATTTCCATTTTAAAAATAAAATTTAAATAAATATTTTGCTCAATAATTTTTATAATTTAGGCAATGATTATAATCAAATATGAAAAAGGTCATTGTTATCATTACATATTTACTTTAGTACCTATTTTTTCTATTTGCAAAGTTCAAATATTATCTTTTAGAATGTTTTTATTGTAATCTTATATTTGTAATTTATAATGTAAAGATTATCAAAATATGATATAGAATAAATTTAATTGTAAAAATAATGTTGGTCTACATAACTAAAACTGTCACTAGTTTTTTTAAAAAAAAGAATGAGATCAGTTCATTAATAAATGAGTCAAATGATTTGGCAGCAGGTAACTTGAAAATTATTTTCAAATTATATTTAATAGCTATTCTTCATTTTACATAATTAAATTATGTTACTAAATTTTGAAATGTTAATTAGTATCTGTTTAAAACATGTTTAAAATAAATATAATTTTACAAATTATTAATTTTTATATAAAATGCAGTGAAAGATATATATATTTGTACTTCAGTATTGCAATATTAATATCAGATAAAGATATCTTTTTTTAAAAAAAAAGTTTGGAGAATATTTATTCATTGTAGATAATAAAATTTTATTGCATTTTTTTTTTTTTATAATTTTTTGGGAATACAATAATAACTTATATTGTAACATAAAATATATTATCTGGGTTCTGCATTCACAAATTAACTTTTGAAATTTTGAAGATTTTTCACTTGGTAAAAGAAATTGAAGTATCTTATTAAAAATTTAACACCTATTACAGGCTTAATATTTCCTGAAGGGATTCAGTATAATAGATTATTAAACTTTGGATATGTTAGTAAAAAAACACAATTTAGAAGTACAAAAGTGAATAAGAATAAATTATAGATTATTGAAAATATAATGTTAGTTTTCTTTTTTAATTTTACTAATTATATATTCCCATAACTTACTTTGGTCTATTTTAACTCTTCAACTAGTGAGAGCATTTTTATTGTTCTCTATGGTGGCAATGTTTGCAATTATTCTATATTTAATTTTAGTATTAAAAGTTAATTCTGTATTAGAATTTAATAAATTTAACATAATTTGTTAGAAATATAAGATTACAAATGAAAAATATCCTAAAGTATTATATTTGAGCTTTGCAAATATAGGAAAAAACAATAATAAAGTGAAATATATAAGGAAAACAATGAGCTTTTGTTCTGATCGGTCAGTGTAAAGGAAAGCCAGTGGGGGGGGGGATTAATAAAATCTTGGTTGGTTAAGCTTTATTTTTAAAATACAAACAAATTAATGTGATAATGCCATCATAACTATCCATTTCAGTTGCAAAATTTAAAGTTGCATTTATAATTTTTAATATATTATGAAAACAGTAAAGATTATCATATTAAAAAGTATTTAATGTTGTCAATCTTATTGTAGTAATTTTCTGTTTATTTTTACAATTGAATTTGTTAATACATATTTTTAATATTAAAACATTTGAATGAAATCAAAGTGTAATCATGTATACTTTTGCTTTTAAATAATTATTGTACAGATATTTTATAAAAATAGTCATAAATATTTCCAAAAAAAACTAGGGAAAAACCATTTTTTTAATTCCTGCATTAGGTAAAGTCTTGAAATAATTTCACAAATGATCATAGCTAATGAACAAATAATATAGTAATCATCAATGTGATAGCCAGGATTCAATTACATTGAAGTTCCTGATGACTAGAGAATCCTGATTTCTTCAGATTTTTTTAAAACTAATAAATCAATAATTTCATTTTATTTTCTACCAACAAATCAAAATAAAAACTACAAAATAGTGCTAGAGCTAGTTGCATGAAAAAGTGAAGGAAACCAGAAGGACCTTTAACACTTTTCTTAAAGGTCTCCAAATGAAATACTTTTATTTATTAAGAGAAGAGTTATATTTAAAACCAAAATACAGGTTAATTTATAATATTTCCATGTAATGTATGTTGGATAAGCACATGCAAAATTGAAAGCACTCGTGTAACATTTATTTTATAATAGGAATCATGATTTTTAATTATGATGATAGTTTTAAAATAGGAAATTTCATGAGTCAAATTTATTACTAAGACTACTTTTGATATTTTTATTTATTTCGTTATATTCATTTACAACCAGCTATTTCATAACCTTATTTGCATACTTATATCTTACAGTACTTGTTAAAGTTCTCTATTCTCCTGTTAAAGTTCTTTTAAACTTTTGAAAATAATTGTTTATATGTGTTTTTCACTCATTTTGGAGCATAAATTTGACAAATAGCTTATATACTATTTTAAAATATATTTCTTCAGAAATAAAATAAAAATATTTTTAAAAAATAATGAATATTTTTAAAACGTTTCTGATTAAAAAATTGGATAAGTATTTTTATATTATTACACATAAAAAAATGTATATATGAAATATATGTAATAAAATATAGGTAAATTTACAAGTGATGTTACTTGAATGCACTCAGTTTTGGTGATGTTGTTTTAAATAAATATATTAAACATTAATACTGATTACTTTAAGCTATACATTTTTTAAGGAAAATGTAAACTTTAAATCTAATTAAAGATTAATATATTAATTATTAAATCACAATATCAATATATTATCACCTAACTCTTCTCTTTTTTTCCTACTTAATCTTTAGATTTGATGGCATCTATTATTGGATTTTTGAAAATCATGGTTTAGTATACATATTTTATGATAATTTCACTTTGCATTATGCAAAAATCAAGTAGTGTGTGTTATCAGAAGAATAATGTAATAAGGAATGTAATAAAGCTAAAAAAATATACTCATTACACATTTAGTTAAAAAAAATAAGATTTTAACACTTTTAAAAATAATTACTTTTATGTTTTTTTCATAAATTCTAAATTTTAATAGATAAATTTTAAAAATGCATTAAGTTTATCTCCAAGACATTATAGATTCATAAAATTTATTAAATTTGCAAATTGTAATGTGTTTATTACTTCTTTATTTATTTTTTATTTGGTTATGATATAACTGAAGTAATATATGTATTTTGTTTTTTTCACACCCTTAATTTTGTTTTTGTATTCATGCCCTAAATCAGCAATAATATAAACACTAATAACTCGATGTAGTGGATATATAGCTGCAAATTCCAGTTATACAATAATTATAGATTATTTCTATATGCCATATAAAAATACTTATCTTTTCTTTCATATCTTTATGTCCAGCCAACTTCTTTTTTCATAAATTATCTCATATTATACTATCCAACATCCTCCTTGATCATTTATATTATCAGCATTGTCAAAAATTATTTCAACAAGATCTAATACTCCTTTTTTTTTTTTGACTGAGGAATTTTCACAATAATACTAAATATTAGATTACTTTTGTAGAATTTTTTTATAACTGCCTTTTTTTAATGAAAGATATACTTGTGCTAATTGTTATTCACTCTTTTAACTTAGATTTCTTGCAGGTCTAAATCAGTTTTTTTAAAAAAAACATCTACAAAATAACAACCAAACATATGAAATCCTGAAACTTTTTTGTTAATGTTGCATCATTAAGCAGGGGCAATTCAAATCAATCCATTTTTAACATCATACAATAATATTGGACAATAAATACATTTACTAATGGATAGAATATTGAAATATAAAAGCTATTTTTTTAAACTATTTTGCTAACAAAAAATGCTGTTTTCATTACAACATGTATAGGCAGAAAAGAATGATAGAAATTGGGCATTAGAATAAAAACTATTACCTAATTTTTTTCTAGTTCTCCTTCTGTTAGACAATGACCTATTGAGGTTACATATGATGAATAAAATTCTTGAACAAGTTTTAATAAACTACTGAAATATCTAGAATTTATTACAGTTTATTTTTTCTTGCTTAGACACTATCAGAAAGTCAAAATTATATTTCTCTCTCTGATGTAACAAGAATGAACTAATAACTCTAAACATCCTGATTTTTTGATTATACATTTGTATTAAAATATTTAATATCAATATTTATTCTACACATCACTTTATGTACATTTTTTTTTATAATTAATAGAAGGTCCATTTCTGGTTTATTCTCTATAGTAATAGTTGATTTTTAATTATTATTTTTTTAGAAAAAAAAACAACAACTGATCCTTCTTTCAGTATTAGCATTCAAAATTCTTGAAAAATACTAATAAAGCTGAAAATAAAAAATTTAAACCTGTATCTATTCACTGTTGTCTTCATTTCAATATACAAAAAAATAAAAAAAATAAAAAAAGATGTCTTAAATTCACACGTGAAAACAGACTTCTCAGAATCATATTGAACACCATAAGTCTTATACTCCTCACACACATTAATTTCAGGTGGAATTGATTCTCTATTTCTTCCATTTGAATTAAAAAATGCTAGATTCTTTTTCTTCCCTTTATTTGTCTTTTATTTAAGTAGGGAGACACATCTTTTTAAATGAATACACGCCTCTTCCACGCACACTTTTTTCTGCTAAAATAGTTGATAAAAAAATTCTCTCTCCATTGGATGTATCACTTAAATCTATAGCTTACATGAATAATCTAGTAATTATTTTTGAATCAAGAAAAAATTAAAAATACTTTATTCTGTTCATGAAATTTTGAAATCTCTGCAGGACTAAACTATGTAAACCTGAGAAATCTGGATTTGTGGTCTGTATACAAAGGACACCCAGGAATATCAAAATTTCCTGATCAACAAACGTTTTAAAAATTTCTGCTGTGTCATTCTCCTTTTATATAAAACAATTGAATTTTGTCCACTTATTGCTAATGCAAAAAATCTACGGTTTTAAATCATACTTATTATTTATATAAAAAAAGTGATATCATGCAGTATGTTTGTTCAAAATAAAACTGTGTGTTGTATGCTTATAGTTAATTTTTCAAAAGCATTCAAACTAAAGATTAGTAGACTTTGTACAAAATTACTGTGAGAAAAGTAATAATAGCAATCTCAATTCCCAACCTATGAAACCAAGTAGGTTCAATAGATTTCATGAAAGTATTATTTTGTGCTTTGAAGTTTTTATTTATGACCATAGTGTTATTTTTTACTGCTACATTTACATTTTCCCAATCATGAGTATACAAAGCTGTGCCCACTTTCAAATGTAATGAAGACCCCCAGTACATTCCTACAGTGTGAAATTCATGCATTAAAATTTGATGTTTGTTTTTTCACTCTTTAGTTATCAAAATATATTAAAAGCATTGTAATAAATTTATTCTTAAAATAGTAAACTGTTTTTTTTTTTTTTAATATAATTGTTTTGATTCTTTTTAAACACAAACTATTTTTCAATCAATAATTATTATATTAACCTTTATGGTAAGTCTTAAAAATATTTAAAGTTGAATATGCTTTAAATTTCGACCATTTTTGAAATGATTTATTTTCTTTATATATATAAAGCTGTCTTAATATTCACAATTTCCTTCCTGAATTAAGTTTTCTATATATTATTTACCTTCTATTACAATTATTGTCATTGAATGCATTTTTTTTTGTGTGTGTGATCTTAATAAATTTTTTATATAGAATTCATTAGTTGAAGCAATTCTAAAATAATATCTCATATGATTACTAAAAATTATACCAATCCTAAGATACATTTTTACAATATACTTTAATTTTTTTTTAAAGTCTCAAAAGCTTCTGGAAATACAAGTTTGAAGTAATATAGCATTAACGATAAAATGTTCTATTTAAACTTTGTTATATCGTTTTACAGGATTCTGAAGTGTATATGTTTTTTTAAAAATTATTCTGTAAATAGTTTGTTAACTAAAAGGGTACACGAATTTTATTTTTACGATTTTAATATATAAATATAGGGGATTTGAACTCAGACGTTCAAGTACCCGTCAACTATCCACATTATCTCATATCACTGATACACTGATAGTTGACGGGTACTTGGAAGTCTGAGTTCAAATCCCCTATATTTACAATTAGGTTCCAGGTATGTGAAGAGTGCCTGTATTTCAAAGATTTTAATATATTTAGTTTTCAGACATTATTGTTTCCATACAGTTTTTAATCACGACCTCATTACTTTTTTTTTCTAATATATATCTATCCTACTGTTATCTTTTCATTGAAATTGGATGGTTTTAACAAATCTTTTCTACATCAGCTTTATATAAATTCTGGCATTTGACTTTATATTAGATTTCTTTTTAACTTTAACGCATAGCTATTTTTAACTTAAAGAGAAAGAATAAAGAACTCATAAAAGTTTATCTCTACTTCCTAGATTCCCCCTTCCTCCTTGTCAGATCATTTTTGAATATGTTACATTAAGATTTTTCTTAAAGAATCAGAAAAGCTTTACTTCTGGTATTTATTTTTCTTATATAATGGCTCACAATTGAGTTTAATAACAAATGTAGCTACAATCTTTAATTTGGAATATATATTAAGACATGAGGCACCAAAGGATTTGAAATAGTCAAACATGCTTTGCCTAATAAAAACTAAATTGATCAGACATCTTTTAACTCTTTATTTTCTCTTTAATTAATAATTTACATAAGTTTGTAAAATTTGTTCTTCATTTCAAAATGAAGAACAAATTTTACAAACTTTTGTAGTTAAAATTGACAAATATTTTTACTTTTGCTCTGAATGGGCCAAAATAGAAAGATAACATTATTTTTTGTTATTAGTGTTGTTTTTTAGGTAAAAGGCATTACAAAGTTTATATCTTTGCCTATGTAGTGAAAAGGCCAAAACAGAACTTTTTTGTTGTTGTATAATTCTTGTTTTTTTTTGTACAAATCTTTCTATATAGATAAAAGATAATACAGTATTTAATAGTTTACTGCATGGCGAAAGCTTTTCATGCATACTTATATAAAGGAATAGAGGAATAGCAATGGAAAAGACTATATTCGCCAAGTTGATCAAACACTAGCTAGCGATAATTAAATATTTTTCTTTCTTAATAAGAATTAATAACTAGTAAGTAATTGAGTAATAATATCATAGGCTATGTCTGGCTCATTAAATGAAAGAAAAATCCTAAGTTTGCTTGCATTAATTATGTATGTGTGGGTATGTGTGTTTGAAGAAGGTACTATAATAATTAAAAAATCATATACTTTAATCAAAGCTCTTATCCATAACTGTTTTCATTTTAATTCTATCTTTTCATAAGAATTTTGACACATATACTCTCACAGATATATATATGGCCCATAAGAGTAAGTTTATTTTGAATTTTTGAAGTTATAGATTTTTTTTAAAAAATAAGGGCAAACGTATGTTGTTGTTGTGTGTTTTTTTTTGATAATTTATATGTATTACGTGTGTCATGCTGTTTATATTTTGAAAATTTTTAATTAAACAATATATACAAAATGCAATGACTGCATACTGTTCAACGTGATTGTTGAAAATGAATAGAAATCAGTCCCTATCTTTTACCTGAAAGTTTGTGATGATGGTATATTATTAGATGTGATATGTTAGACTATTTTCCCATTATCTATGAGTGAATGTAAACTTTTCAAATACAAACAACTTGTTAGGAATAATACACAATTAGACAACACAGGTTAGTAGTTATACAACATTTCGAGTATTATTCTCCACACTTCTTCATGTGGTGCTGACCTGATATGCACAGTGACAGTATTCATATAGAAGTTGAACTCGCACCTTTAAATTCTTGAATCAAATTTAAGGCAAAGACAACAGATAGTAGAAATTTTATATATCTATATATGAGAGTTGGTTCAAATCCTAAGTCCTTCAAATTTTTTTTTATATCAATTTTTCCTAAGAGAAAATTAATTAGAGGCTTCCATACATTGCGTATTGCCACACTGGGTTGACTTATAGGATTTTTTACCATTGTCATATGAGCAGCTTTCTTGAATTTTCTTCTCTGCGTTTTTCATCTTTATCCAATATTTTTGTGTTTTCCCAATTAAACATATAGTCATTAGTACATACATGGTCTGCTATGCTAGACACATCTGTTTTTTCTCTTTTAAGCATTACCTTGTGTTCTTTCAATTGCTGTTCAACAGGGCGATAGGTCTCACCAATATATTTCCTTCCACAGTCACATGGTATTTCATAGATGCAGTTTTTGTTCTTCAGCATTTCCAATTTAGGCTTAGTAGAAGTAGGAATTCACCAAAGTGTTGTATGGCTTTGGAAAGCTGTTCTAATGTTATATTGACTGCAGATTTTCTTTAATTTGACTGCCATTCTTGGTATATATGGATACACTACAGTATCAATAATTGTTTTTTTCTTTTTGTCTCTTTGTGTTGTCTATTAAAGGTTTTCTTAATGATCACTGATAGATAATCAGACTTCATAAGCGTTTGTTCTATATGAATCTTTTCTTTTCAAATCACTGGTTTCTGAACAAACCTCTTTTGCTCTCTTACATAGTGATAGTACAATTCCATGTTTAGTGCTTCTGGTATGATTGTATATATATGCCAAGTACTCGCCAGTGTGTGTTGGTTTCCTATAAACTGTTGTTTTTACTTTGCCCTGAGGGAGTTTCATCACAAGAACATCCAGGAATGCCAATTTTTGTTCTCATTCTGATTCCATTGTGAATTTAATTGAAGGATATATGTTGTTAATATACATGCAGAATGACTGTAATTGCACATAACCATGCATCCATACCACAAATGTATTATCAACATAATGAAGCCACACTTTAGGCAGACATGAAGTAGTATTTATGGCTGTGCTTTCAAATTCTTCCATGTAAATGTTGCTCAGCAAAGGTGACAGAGATGATCCCATGGCCACTGAGGAGGTAACTCAAATTTTGCCTCTGGAAGAAGCAGTGGAGTTATGCTGGAGAGTTAAAAGGACATTGGAAAGACATCAAGTGAATAAGCAGAAATCGAACATTTCATGTGATGAGAGGAAAGCTATTAAATCTCAAAAAGGATACATCTATAATCATTCTTCCTGCTGACAAAAGTAACATGACAGTTGTGATGGATAAAACTGATTATGATAACAAAATAGGAGGTCTTTTCACAGCAGGCCAATACAAAAAGTAGCAAAAAATCCAATTTTGAAGACAGGTAAAACTACAAGCATTACTCCGGAAGCATCACAAGTATTTCAGTGATTCCAAGAAATGGAAATTAACTTCATACTTCAGCAAGATTCATCATCTGTATGGACTACCTAAAATCCATAAAGACAAAGTTCCATTAAGGTCTAATATTAGTTCTACAAATTCACCATGTCAAAATTTGTCAAGATTCTTCTCAAAGTTCTTACTCCATTGAAATACAGGACACAGTCTTTCATCAGGAATTCTAAGCACTTTGTCAAGAATATGAAAATGGAAAGAACTGACATATTGGTAAGCTGTGATGTGGAAAGGCTGTTTATAAATGTACCACATGATGAGTCATTGTATATTGTATAAAAAAGGTTATATGATGATAATAGTTTACAAACAAGAACAACTCCACCTATTGATAATATAATGGAATTATTAACATTTTGCATAACAACAATATACTTTCAATATAACTCAGAATTCTTCCAACAAAATCAAGCGATGGCCACAGGATCACTGCTGTCACCTTTGCTGAGCAACATTTACATGGAAGAACTTGAAACCACAGTCATAAATACTACTTCATGTTCGCCTAAAGTGAGGCTTCATTATGTTGATGATACACTTGTGGTATGGCTGCATGGTGAGGTACAATTATAGTCATTCTGGATACAGATTAACAACAAATCTCCTTCAATTAAATTTACAATGGAATCAGAATGAGAACAAAAATTGGCATTCCTGGATGTTCTTGTGATGAGACTCCCTCATGGCAAAGTAAATACAACAGTTTATAGAAAACCAACAGTCACTGGCAAGTACTTGCAATATACATCCAATCATACCAGAAGCACTAAACATGGAATTGTACTGTCATTACGGAATAGAGCAAAGGTTTGTTCAGAAACCAGTGATTTGGAAAAAGAAATGATTCACATAGAACAAGTACTTATGAAGAAGAATGGTTATCCATCAGCGGTCATCACGAAAACCTTTAACAGACAACATAAAGAGGCACAAAAAGAAAAAAAATATTAGTGCTGTAGTGTATCCATTCATACCAAGAATGGCAGACAGATTAAAGAAAATCTGCAGTCAGTATAACATTAGAACAACTTTCCAAAGCCATACAACACTTCGAGGAATTCTTACTTACTTCTAGTAAGCCTAAACTGGAAATGCTGAAGAACAAAAACTGTATCTATAAAATACCATGTGAATGGGCAAGGAGATATATTGGTGAGACCTGTCACCCTGTTGAACAGTGATTGAAAGAACCCAAGGTAATGGTTAAAAGAGCAAAGGCAGATGTGTCTACCATAGGAGACCATGTATGTACTAAGGACTATATGTTTAATTGGGAAAACACAAAAATATTGGATAAAGACGGAAAAAAACGCTTAGAAGAAAATTCAAGGAAGCTGCTCAATGTATGGAAGTCTCTAATTAATCTTGAAATTGAAAGGCTTGGGGGGGGGAATTTGAGGGATTCAGGAGGATTTCAACCAACTCTCATATATAAATATATAAAATTTCTACTATATGTTGCCTGTGAGAGCATTTGCCTTAAATTCAATATTCAAGAATCTAAAGGGTGTGAGTTCAACTTCTATGTGAATACTATTGCTGTGCATATCAGGCCAGCGACACCTGAAGAAGAGTGGAGAATAATATTACTTGAAACATTGTATTTGAAAAGTTTAAATTAAGTTTAAAATTTTTTCTATGTGAATACTATTGCTGTGCATATCAGGCCAGCAACACCTGAAGAAGAGTGGAGAATAATATTACTTGAAACATTGTATTTGAAAAGTTTAAATTAAGTTTAAAATTTTTTGTACATTCAACATTCATCCATAGATGATGGAAATGGTCCAACATATCACATCCAGTCCCTATCTTGGCTGAGAGAGATGTGATGAATAAGTATTACGTTGTTAGAAGTAGAGATTCAGTTGCATGATACCTCTAGTCATCTGAAGTGTGAAGATTGTTCACAAAATGTGTGCATAGTGAGAGATTGCATGATTGTCATTTGGGGAAATTACCAAGGGAGAGAAACTGATAATAAAAAAAATCTACAATGCAGTGATTGTTCATTTTCCCACAAGGTATTATAAGTGCATAAAAACTGGTCTTTATCTTGTATGAAATTGGTCTAATGAAAGCTATCAAGCTGTTAACATAGATATGAAGATTCAGATATTTAATAACTATTGGTCATCCGAAGAGCCAATGTTAATTGTGAAGTACATGAATAGTGAAAGAAGGTGGGCTGAGTTCTGGATGTGCATTATGTCAGAATTGAGATCAATGGCACAATTATTATTGTTTACCCTTCTACATGGTATTATAATTAGATAGAACCATTCCATGTTGTGTGTGATAGGAGTGTGATCAAAGATATCAAGCTATCAATATAGGCATTGACATTTATTTCATATCTCTAGTTCACCTGAAGAGCAAGAACAAATGTGGTTTGGAAAATTCCTGTTAGATGGCAAGAATGTCCTGTATTTCTGTGCTAATCAATGATTGTTATATGGTGAATTTGAGAGAATTATTGATTTTAAAAAAGTGAAATTACACACACACACATATATATATATATATAAATAATGCTAATATTTCACAGGTACTCACTTTTGATCATGTTTTACATAATACATACAGGCTTGGTTCTCCATTAGTTATATAATATATCTAGGTTAAACTATAATCTAGCAGCTGTTAAAGTTTAATAATAAATTCAAGAGTTTACTTACTCTGAATAACAATGACATTAGTAGAATAGGATTAATAGATTGACTGGAAATTTTCCAGTTGAACACAAGAGCAGTCTTGATTATATAACAGTTCATATCTCAGAAGATAAATAATAGATACATATATCTTTACAACTGTAGTTCTGGAAGCATCTTATTGCTCACACACATCTCTTGAATTAATTAATGTAATTAGATTTTGTGTGGAACATTCATTTCAGCTGCTGATACTGGTTTACTTTGCAAAATTAGCTTTCACTATATACTTTGAGTCTCTTATTTTCTTTTACTCCAAAAGAAGTGTTCTCTCTTTTTGTTCTTTGTCTATTAGAAGTTCTGGAGGTATTTTAATAGATTTGCTAATTTGCATAATGTTAGACTTAAATTTTCTTTTTCTGCATATCATTATTATTTCTGGAGAGTTCTAACACTGCCTATATTGACCAGCCTGTTCACATGCATACAACTTTGTTAATATATATATATATAACCAGTCAGTATCCAACAAATGCAATGACTGTTCACCTTTCTATAGGGTACTAAAAATAGTCTGTACCTGATGTGAGAGTGGTATAATGAAAGATATTGAACTGTCAACTAGGCTATGGAGATTTACATAGTAGATATATTGATTGCTAATGAAGAGCAAAGCTGAAATCAGAGAATTGCTGCTAAGTTACAAAACACTATTATAAGTGTATATCTACAATATATTAACTGTTCACTCTTTCACAAAGTGTCAGAAATGGATAGAAATTAGTTGCTGCATGAAAGCAAAGTGATGAAAAATTACATGGTGTGTAATTTCAGGTGATTGATAATTGTAACTGATCTGCTGAGTAAATCTTGTTTGCCAAATGCATGATAATGTAGTAGGGAGTTCTGAGATTTTGTGCTGGTAAACAGTTGCGATATGATCGGTTCAAAATGAGAGAAATATTCATAAAAAACCCAAAAATTGAAAATTTTGTTTTATAAGCAAAAGTTATTGATATATATATTTTTTTTAAAAATATAAGAATAAAAAGCTTTTTTGTTTTTTTTGATACCTTACATATATTTAACATGCCAATTATTTTTGAATTTTTTAAAACAATATTATTTTATTAAAGAAGAATGCTTAGTCTTAACTGTACTATTTGTGCTCAGACAGAAAATCAATTTTAAAAATCAGTTGACTAAAAACTTGATTTGAATAAGTTTTTAAATTAAAAGTCAAGCTTTATAGAGGCCTGCAAGTCTGCGTTAGTAACGATAAGCAATCTATCAGTCTTTGTAGTACAAACATGTGATTTCAGCCAAATTTAAAATGTCAAAGACTGGTGCCGGATTGCATAACTTTTTCATTTATTGATTGAATTATCTGCACTATGTAATGAATTTATCATTTAATGGAGTCAAATTTTTGTTTTCATCTTTAGTTAAATAATAAAGGTGTCACGTTTTATTTTTTATCTGGAGATTCACAAATACTTACTACTTAAAAAAAAAAAAAACAACAATTATTGAGTATTAACAATGGTTCACAAATGATCATTTTTTAAAAAGTATTTTAAATAACCGGTCTCCCGAAGATCCTATGGTATAATTATAACAGGAAGATTACACGTACAGGCTTATATGGATAAGTCACAAGTCCATATTTCAAGTAGTTAAGTTTTAATTTTTGGGATTTTTTTTACATGACATTTTCTGTCTCTTGCCATCTGGTCTTGAAATCAATATGGATAATTCTACTGGTTCTGGTAAAATACAAGACACTGTTGTTTGAAAACTCACATTTTTTTGAGGTCTTCACTATCTTTGGCTGACCTTTACAATAAATGGTTTTTTTTTAGCCATATCCATCTCGGTATGACATTTTTAAAGAATAATTAAAGCCACTAATACCATTGATACTTATATAAATGATACTTGTTACAAAGACAAAACTATTCAACTGTATAAATAATGATGTTCCCAGGTATTGGAAAATATTAATCATATAATATAAAGAGTGATTACTAACTAAGTCGGCAATATAATATGTAAATTTTCACGTGAAAATTTCAAAAATATATCTGTATATAAAAATAAATCTAATTATTTACTTGTAATTTAAAAATTTGAAATTTATTTTCATATTTTACCTTGATAAGATCTGTGGCTTCCCAAGGACTCATGGGAGGGGGGGGGCTGTTTAAGAAATTCAGCTTTGAATCATGTTGTGAAAAGTTTTTATTGTAATTAAATACTGCATCGTAATTTTTGGCATTGCCCTATTAGACTATCAAACGCTCAAAATAGTTTTGAAAGTATTTTAAATAATAATGTATTATATACTTTTTATATAATATAAACTAATCTTTTACTTCTGGCGTTAATAATTTTAATAGAAGATAACTATTTAAATCAGTAATTGGCCTTATCATTTGTAATAATTGTGTTTGTTTTTTCTAAAAGAATAGGGAAGATCAGCTGACTTTACTTTGCGATAAGAAAAAATAGTTTATTCATTACCTATCAATAAAGCATTCCCTCTGATTTCTGCTATCTAAATTTGTTTTCTCTTCTTATCAATATAAAATTAAACCTTTAACATTTTTATGATCCATGCTAAGTTCTTTAACAAGCAATTGTTTTTGTCAAACAGTTGTAATTTATTTATAAAAGTATTTATCTTGTAAAGTAAATGAGAGGAGAAAAAATTCTGATTTAGAAAAGACTATTATATATATATAAAATTCTCAAACGGCAACTTTATTTAAGTGGCCTTTATAATTATAGAAACCTGTGAAAAAATAACCATGTTTAAATTTTATTTTAGGGCTTAGATTATAGTATTTCAAATGCTAGTGTTTTTTTTTTTATATTAATGAATTTTTATTATGATTAAGCTTCATTAAAGATATTGGTAAATGTATTTCCTGGTTAACATCTTTACAGGTTCCTTTATGATATTTTGGTAATCGTGAACCCATCAAAAATGTTCATATGTTAAATAAATGAATAAATTAGATGAAATACTAAATGTCAAAAAAGTTAAATGAAATTTTCTTCAAAGATTACTGTATTGTTGTTTATTAATATTTTAAAAATATTATCATTAATTTGTTCTTATTCATATTTAATACGTTAATAAATAACTATGCAATAATAATTTATGATAATTAAATTAAGTAAATATATATTTAAAATAATGTCCATGAAGTTGAACTGTATTAAATTTTCTCTAAAATTTTTAATTTTAAGCAATATTAAGTTATTGTTGTTGTTTTTTTATCTTAATACAAACAAAAAAAAAGTTAATTTTATTTATTAATTGTGAGATTAAGTATAGACAAGTAATTATTGATTTAATTTGTTGGTTTTTTTTTTTAATTTATCTTTGGAAATTTGCTTTTGTAAACAGAATGTTTTATACTCTAAAAACAATTGTTCATTATTAAGTTATCTCCATGTTGATGAACAATTGATCATTATTAAGTTATCTCTATGTTGATGAAATTCTTAATTAAATTGTTTGCAAAATTCTATGAAATATGTCTTAATATTTATCCAAGCAGAAAACAGCATTCATCTTACTTTGTTTATTTTTTCTAGTTTTATAAACAAATCTTTTTAAAGTAAATTTTACATCAGATGACATTCTGAATTGAAAATTGACTGTTTATAATTTTAACTATTGACATTAACAATTCTCAAGTTATAAATTCAGGATTCTGTTTTTACTTTCAAATGCCTTTATTTGTGCCTCAAGACAATTCAAGAGGCATAAGTTTGGATATTACAATGCAATCAACAAGAATTGTTACAAACAAATAGAGGGAGTGTCGGTGCGTGTCAAGCGCATCCGCACCCATACAATTGATTCCGTGCATATGATTTTTAAACATTCAAGTATAAACGTATGGATAGGTGAGCGGGTTTTTATGGTTCCAGATGTGCAGTGACACAAAATTTACCTGCACCTCCAGACTCACACACATAAACCCAACTCCTTATGCTTAAATTATTGTTCACAAAATTGTCCAATTATACATGTCCATTTCTCCATTAGTTATTCAAAAATTTTGTTATATCAACTGCAATGTTAAACTTTCAGAACACTTCTATTCGTGCCTCATGACTATTTGGGAGGCATAAGCTTGAAAGAAACAAGGCAACCACTTCAGTTGCAGTGGGAATATTGTCCTTGGATTGTCCAATTGTACAAGTCTATTTCACCATTTAAGCATTCCCAGTTCTGTTATAAATGTCTTTATATATATATATATATATATATGCTTACTTCTTGGTTTGCATGGCATACCACTTGTAGGGCGGTCACTTTCTCTTCTGTGTATTCCTAAACTTCTATTAATTTGTTCAGCCTTAGCGACCTTCATTTCCTAGGATTTATCATCCTGATATTTTATGGTCCTTTGGGCTCTTATAATTTCTAGTCACTAATATATCGATTTATTTTGTATATAAGGTATGCACTACACTAGGCAAGGCATGGCCCTAGTTTAACCTGGTTCCAAGTCTGTTCAGTTAGCCATGGCTGGCATGTCTTTTTGTCATGGTCCTTGGCATCATTTAGCAATTTGAAGTATAATAACTCAATATTGTAATCAATTCCTTTTTTTCAAAAGTTACTCTATTTCGTGCCGACCAGATGACAAAGTTAACGTAAGTTGCCAATCTAATATTGCCAAAGGAGCCTTTTTTAAAAACTTTCACCATATCCACCCAGGCCCAGTCTTTATCTGTGGTCTTTTGCAGTGTTAAGTAACATAGTTTATTCTAGATATCACATTCCTGAAGAATGTGGGAAATTGTTTCATCGGTTTTCTTGCACAGTGGACATACCGGATCCATTTTATACCTCTGCTTGTGGTGGAGGAATGCAGCAGTTGGTAGTTTTGCCTCAAGGTTAACTTTAATTATAAAATCTACTAGTTTTGCCTCCAGCTTACAGAACTTTGTTAACCTCGCAAGCTGCTTGATCTCTAGCTGGAATCTAGTCTCAGTGATGGGCCTACTGACCTTAATTAGAGCGTGAGTGTCCCAATAGGAAAGCTTGCCATTGAAAAGGGAATTGGACATTGTTACATTTTTAGTCACAAGTGTGACCTGTTGCTGTAACCAAATGTTACCCTTTCTTGGGGGGGGGGCGGTCAGTGGGTTCAACCTCATTTATTGGTAGGGGGCTCTCCATGTTTGGATTATCCTGAAAAAGTTTGGTTAAAATATTGTGGGCTTTCTGGATTAGGAAGGTGTTGATTGAATGGAGTCCGAGCCCATTTTGTGATTTAGGCTTTTGAAGGGAGTTGAGGCCAATTACTGCTGTCCTCACCCCCCAGCAAAGCCTCCTACACTGAGTCTCCACCTTTTTTATAAAGGTTTTAGTAGGGGAAAAAACGGCCAGAAAATAAGTGATTTTGGGTAGCACAGCTGTGTTTAATAGTGTGACCTTCCCCAACAAGGAAAGTGGGACCTTGGTTAAGGATGTCACTGTGTTCTTAACCTTTGTGAGGATATTTTCCTCCAGCTCCCTTCTCATGACGCTAGGAGGGGAGGCCAGGTTAAAGCCAAGAAACTTTGGGGGGGGGGATGTTCGGAATCTCCCCTGGATCTGTTTTCCGGTTTTGATCGATCACATGGCCGATTTTGCTTCATTATCTTTTAGACCTGATTCAGAACCAAATTGGTCCAAGAGTTCCTCCAGCCTACCAACCTCATCCTGTGATGAGAGAAACATGGTCACATCATCCATGTAGGATATGTGGTAGACTCTCTCTCTCAGCAAAGGAATGGGAATTTCCTTAAGGGATGCATTAATGTGTAACAGCAATGGGTTAAGGTAAGCCGTGAAGAGGAGTGCACTCAGTGGTGAGCCCTGTGGTTTTGAAACACGGCTGAAATCCTGGAGCCACTCGACCATCCAGTGAGAGAAAGATTTCTTTATTCTGTAGAAGATTTTCAATCATTTGGAGATATGCGTGGGGCACTTGGAGTTTCTCAAGTACACTGAGTAACATGTTGATCCACACACAGTCAAAAGCACCAGCAAAGTCGAGTTGGACCACAACTGGCCGGACCATTTTATTCCTGCATACATGATCCACTATGAGGTGAAACTGACTGATGGCTTCTGCAGTCGAGCTCCCCTTCTTTGCAAACTGGAAGGCTGACAGTTTATCAATAATGATCTTCTGTATGTCATCTTTGATGACGTTTTCAATTGTTTTTATCAGTAGTGGGATCATGGAAATGGGTCACAAATTCCCCAGCTCACATGGCCCCTGGGATTTTTTGAGGAGGGGGACCATTGCGACAGGGTAAATTCCACTAATTTTCCAACTGCCATCAGCTAGTATATCCACCATCTTCTTAACAATCGGTATTGTGAACGAACTCGGGTGCAGCAGAAGGAATTTTGGGATTCCATGCAGCCCTGGATGTGTGTCATCAGGAAAAGCTCTAAGTGTTGCCAGGATTTGGACCTCATTTTGTGTAGTGGTGTATTTGCCATAGAGAATGTTCTCCTAATTTTGTTAACACCATCAGGATTAAATTTCTTAATGTAATGCTGTCTGACCCTGAGCAGCATGGATGCACCAACATATTTGTTGCCATCTACCTCAATTGACCCTTGTGCCCTGGATTTGCTGTTTGCTCCAAGGGCCCATTTAAGATAACCCTGGGTCCACCAATGTTGGTGTTCAATGAATTGCCGAGCTCTTTTAATTGAGAGGTATTTGGCAACTTCCCTCTTTTATAAGCCTGTATTTAATTTTGAGTTCAATTATTTGGGGAATATTATCAGCCTCATATGGCATATGTTGTAATTTATATGCAATATGGTCCAGTTCACTAATTAAGCATACTGGACCCCTGGATTTCTGAGTGGAGATATTGATGCTATCACCAAGGGATTTAGTGAAGAATCTCCAGCCCTTTTATTGCAGGCAGGGACAACAACTTAATTCTATTGAAGGCAATGTATGCCTCAGATGCTAATTTAGTAGTTATGTTTGATTTAGTTAGCATGCAAGTGGTTCTTTCTAGGGGGCATGAGGTTGATCATCGTTAAGTACCAATATTTTCACAAGCACAGCATGATGATCGGAGAAGGCCATGGGGCATAACTTTGCCTCCATTCCTGGGATCAAAGTTGGGGATACATATATCAGGTCAATCAATGAATGGGTCGACAGTATAAAAGGAAAAATCACCATGGAAAAACCGTTTACCACTCACAAGGGGCTGGCTAAGGTGGCCTGCATATTTGGCCTGAAATTGGTCATATTTATGATTGTAATCACCAATTATCAAGGTTGGGAAAGGGCTGGTTCTCAAGGTACTATTGATTGAGTTTAGCAGTTTCAGGGTCCTTTGAAAGATACAAATTTACTATGTTAAATGAGCGGCCTTTATCTTGTACTACTGCAATTAGACAATTTAAATTGATCATCAAAATTTTAGAGAAGGAGATGGATGATTTTTTATTATGATTATAGCTACTCCGCCTGATGAGGTATTAGAAAAGGAGTAGTGTAGGTAACCCATAGTCTGTAATAGATCAATGATTTTGTTATCAGACCAAAGGTATAATTTAGTTTCACATAAGCATAGTATGTCTGGGTTGTGCTGTTTGAACCAATGTATCAGGGCATGTGCCCTGTTAGTAGTGTCCAAGCCCTTTATGTTTAGTGATGCAATATACATTATTGACGACCTAATACCCACTTGATGACGAATTTGACTAATCTCCAAGTGTGTTCCCTGGGTCAAGCTCCCCCTTTACTGTGACCTCAGTAATAGAGCCACCCTCTGATCCCATGAGAGTAGAAGATGTTTCAATCTTTAGTTCTGGGTGGACATTTTCCAATGGAGTGATTTGTAAAGGGGAATCTTTCAGGTTGAGGGGTATCGGGCCATTCAGATAGTCTACCTGTGTTGGTGAACTAGTTCGCATCTTCTTTCCCTTAGGTGGGCATTCCTGGTCTACTGCTTCTCTACGAGATCCCCTACAAATTCTGATTCATCACAGGCTGTAGAAGGGGCAGATGATGGGTTTAAGTCTCTAAGATCTTTTTCCCTTCCTGCGATTGGGTCGGGTTGTGGATGGTGTTACAAGTTTATATTCTCTGACTCTTGCTTGAAGTTATTCTCAAGCTGTGTATTCTCAGAATTTTTAGACATGAGTGTGTCATTGTCTTGGGTTGCTGTCTATTCTGTTTCTTGCATTCCAGACATACTATGATGATTCTGTTGCTTTGACTTTACTAATTGAAAGACCCCTGAATTCGATATATTATTGCTCAGTATATTATTTTTTTGCAAATTGGAATGAGTCATCTGGGGTCCTTCTCTGTTACATCTGTGGAATTTCTTGCATATAGATCCACAATGTATGGATTTTCGATCAGGGCAGTCTCTCATTAGATGTCCCCTCTGGGAACAGTGGAAACACTGTGGGGAAACCCCCTCTCAGAATAATCAGTAGTGAGGCCTCCCGGTACTCCACCAACCCAGGCACAGCCAATGGGGACACACCTTTGGCAAGTAAAATTCTGAATTCTGCAATGTTAGTCAAAACTTCAGCTCCAACATTCTGAAGTTGTCTGTAACCAAAAGACATAATTTTTCCATATGGAGCGAGGATTTGTTGAAGCTCTGATTGTTGAAATTCAACACCACAGTTTTTAACCATTCCACTGATACACATTGATCTATCCAAGTCCATGGTCAGCAAATACCGGCCTGCTAATGTTTTATGCCTGTTTTTGAAGGCTTCCTTGGAAAAGGGGTTGGTGAATTGTATGGCCACATAGCGGTCATTTGGGTGAAATAAAACTATATTTGGAGGACCATATCCCCTTTTCCTTAAAGAGATCAAACAATGATTGAGTGGGGAATTTAAAAAATGATATGTTTATGATCTGTCATGGAGAAAATTAGTGTATTATTATTTCTGAAAAGTTGAAAAGACCTCATCAACAAGGCAGGCATTGACTGATTAAAGCAGTCATTGATGACCACATGGGATGTTGGAGTATCTTCTGTAATTGGAGTCACTCCTGCTTCTTGATCTGTGCTTTGGTCTTCATTTTCATGATCATTATCCATGATTACTAGTGACTTAGCAAGTGTATTTAGCTCATATTTGTTATTATTATAATGTTGAGAGTTGAGGTTTGTAGGACTTGTGGGTTCTGTGTTTGCTGCTGTCATTTGAGCATATGATAAGGGGGATATGCAGCTTCTATTCTGAGTGTTATAGTCCTTGTTATATGTATCATTCTTACTTACTACATTTGAATTGTTTCCTAAAGCCGGAAAATCAAAATTGTACTTGCTACTGTGATTGTTGATTCGGTTCATCTTTCTGTCTTCATTTGGTGCCTTGTTTGATGCTGATCTCATATTTTTAATGTTATCACTAGAGTTGGAGAAGTCAAAACTATATGAGTTTGCTTTAGGGCTGAGGACAGATTTAGGGTTGGTGGTGTTTTTATTTGTCCTGTTCTGAAGATTATGGTAGTCATAGATATTTTCTTGAGACTGCATCTCTGGGTTTTCAACTTTGTCTACCCACAATGAGCATTGCAGGGGGTTTACTTTGGTTTTATTCTCTTCTATATGATTGGGAGGGGGAAGATTGTTAGAGTTTAAGTATAGATTCACCCTAATTTTGGGTTTTTAGGCATTTCAAGCAGTTTCTTTGTTTTGGATCATCTTTTGGGATAATAGTTGTATCTGATATATTACAGTGAGTTGATAAATTTGCATTAAGGTTATTGTGATCCTTATTTGATCTTGAAACATTTTTACCTGTGGAAAAACTCATTGTTGTGGTCTTAGAATTGTTCCTCAGTGGATCCTGTGAGCGTAAAAAAGGGTTAGCATTTTTATTTGGCCTTTGTTTCTTTGATTTTGGGTTCAATTTTTAGTTCATTACGATCTTTTGCTGATGGTGCTGCTATTCCGCCGGTTTTTGGCCCATATCTTCCTTCATATTTATCCAAAAAAAATTGGTTCTTGGGTCATTTTATAGATCTCACTAAATTGCATATTGTTCGATTTAAAAATTGCAATCGTCTCAGTGTTTTCCTGCAAACCGCAACTTCCGTTTCAACACCAAATTGTTGTAATAACGGAAGTGTGTTAGTTTTTGCTTTGTAACTTTTTTGTTCTAGGGCTTCCATACTGGTTTTTTTCACAATAATGTTCCTTTTAGAACCATTTATTGAATTATTATCATTTAAAGTCCCGGGATCTACTTTATTAATACTTTTTTTTTTGCTTGAAGTCGACTTCTGTGACTTTTCTATTTCCGTTATTTTTACTGACATGACGATTAAAATATAAGTTACTAGGGTTTTCTAAATTCATTTTTGGAGAATAACTGGGATTATCAGGAAGTCTATTCTTGTTTATTTTAGCTTTTTCACTTTTGCTCTCAATGGTTGCTTTTTTCTTATAACCAACTGAATCTTCTAAATTATCTGCTTTGGCTATAGCCTTATTGAAGGCAGCCATTTCTATGCTCACACGCAATCGTTAAACTTAATTTTCCTCACTGAAAAATTAGCTTTTTAAAAAAAAAGGTTTATAGAACAATAACGATAGTGCCTTTTTTTATTTTATCTCTTTCTTTTAGGCATAAATTAGACTGTCTCAATTGGAGCCTCTGAAAGGAGATCCTTTCAGCTTGTCAGCACGATTCTGTTTTGAATGTAGATCATGCAAGGCTACTTTACTAGGTTTATAGAACAATAACGAGAGTGCCTTTTTTTATTTTATCTCTTTCTTTTAGGCATAAATTAGACTGTCTCAATTGGAGCCCTGAAAGGAGATCCTTTCAGCTTGTCAACACGATTCTGTTTTGAATGTAGATCATGCAAGGCTACTTTACTAGAACATTTTTTTTTTTTTTGTGGTCAGGTGCAATGCTACATCTTTGTTCACAAAACCTCAAACATTTTAAAATTTTGAAGTGAAACATGAAAATATACAAAGAATTATCTTGTTTTTAAATTTAAAATACTATATAAATTTTACGAAGAGTTACTGTTACAGTTTGAACTAAAAAATACATAACATGATTAATGTATCTTTTTAAAAACTTACCCTCTTTTGAACACCTGACATTGATTGTCTCCCTTCAGATCTCTCACAAAAACTAAATTACAACTCTGGCAATATTCTCCATAAACTAAATGCCTAATCATACCTCCAAATTTCTTTTCTCAAAAATTTTAAATTGAAATATTCAAAGTCATTAAAATGATAATATTTTGGAATAATCAATAAAAGATCATTAGAATGATTTTGTTCTGAAGCAAACCTGGATTTTTTTGTTATAGCAATGTCTAAGTTATAATTCACCATGACACCAAAGCCATCTCTTCGCTAACCAGCCTTCTAACTCTACCAGATTAGATTCACAAAAAAAATGTAAAATCTATATCTCTCAATGAAGAAAGCACATTTTTTTCTAAAAAACATATACTAATTTACATGTGAGACCTATAACAATCTCACTCATGGTAAGGGATTACATACATACATTGGATTCTTGACCACTTCCCCTTCCCCCTTTACAGTTAGAGTATGAGGAGCACCTTAAATTGATGACACAATTTACATAGGCGATAACTTGCTCGCTCCTATTCAATCACTATAAAAACATTTCAAAGCAAATTTTGCCATCTTTTCTTAGTTCTCAGAAAGGCATAGACATAATTACAATAGATGATTGAAAGCAAAAATATCTTCCATCCTGGACTCATGCCATTAAGGCATTTGTGTATTCCCACTTAATTCATTTTACAGCCAAATACTTTGCTAATATGGCCAATTGCTTATCTAAACAAGTATGTAGTATACAGTGTATTTATTCAATATCTTTGTACTTTTTTTCAAAATTATATGAATATGTTTGCCATCAGAAATCTTAGATCCATACCCATTTGGAATCAGGTCAAAGGCAGAAATGAGTCACTGCTACTAATCCTCTTATTATCTAAACCTATTTGCAAATAAATTTATGAACCAGACTGCATTCTTATTTAAAACTGTAATTGACTCCATTAAGAAAAAGAATAATTCAGTAGTAATCCATTGGACATATGATATCTATAGATTGTTTTATTAATGTATTAATCAATACAAAGTTACACAATCCTCTATATAGTAAGAAATTTTCTATTAAATCATGAACTTCACTTCAAGCTAAACAGAATATTTTCCTGACTTCATCCATCATTGCTTGTCACTATAAGGTTTTCCTCTCCGGGTTTTCCTATTTGATATTTATATCATTCTTTTTTCAAAGAGATCAAAAACTAACTACAGCTAGAACACCATCATCACAAACCTTCAGAAAAATAATATATATATATATACAGTCTCTTACTACAAACATTTCAAGGATTGGTTGTGTGGATATGTTTCTGTCTTCCTCTAAACAAATCTTGACTTTTTTGGGGATTCTTTTATGATTTACCCAAATACCAACTTAAATTAACATTGACAAATCACGTGCTTGTTATCTATAATATATATATTGTGAAAAATTGAAAGAAAACTCCAAAAGTAACTCATTGTCATTACTCATTTATGCAAAGGCATATACAAAAAATACTTATTGATAAAACTGAATACCCTATTAAATCACTTTCTATATTCTGTCTCTCTTTTTATATTCTAAAACATTTTTTTTTAATATATGTATAATGACATAAATCACATAATTATCTTTTATTATTATTAAATGATTTCAACTGAGTTATCTACTCTTTCCTTAGAACTTCTTGGAGCGAGCATAAATCTATGTAATCAAAATACCACACAGCTTTAAATACCTAATTGGGTGCTCTTTATAAATATAAAAACTGTAACTTTCACTTAACCTATGTAGTGTTATAGAAATTCAATGACTGGCATGTAAATATATGTATGCTAATAGATATAGTGTATGTTACATATTTCACATTTTCAAATCAAATGTATCATGTAATTTTTTTTATCTAATTCTGATTTGAGGCTAGTGCTTTCTAAGAGCTTGGCATCATAGTTGATAAATGTTCCTGAAAATAGACTGAAGCTTACACTGGCATAGTTTATAGTTCAGAAATTGATATTATATCATTTAAAATTGTATTTCTTAATGAATTTTCTAGAGCCACAGTTCAGTAATCTATGTAATTTTAGTCCAAACTAAATTGATTTCAGTGAAATATTATTTGAATGTAATATATTCTTAAATGTTCATATATCATTTTAATGATAAAATATAAACTGAAGTGGAGTTGGGCTGGCCATATTGCTAGAAGAGATGATAATAGATGGACTGTTGAAATTTTAAACTGGATTCCAGGAGATTGTAAAAGATTTGGAAAGTGAGCACATGTGAGACGGATGGATGAAATAAGGATCTGAGCATGGAGTGATGTTGAGAAGAGAGGCTTGAGATTAGACAAGATGGATTGAACTTGGAGAAACCTTTATCCTACAGTGTATCGATAGTGATTGAAAATGATGATGAACTATACATAACAGATAAAAAAAAAACTTTTAGATATAAATAAATAAAACAATAACATAAAATGTCAGAAACATTTTCTAATGTCATATTGCTATTCCTTTAGATGTGAAAAATTATTATTTTTATAAAAATAATTAAACTTTTTTCTACAATATTTTGAATGGTTGGCATAGTCCATAAACGAAGAAATTATGACTTTATGTTAAAAGTTTGCATTCAAATGAAACATAAAATTTAGACTCTTCTAACATCAAATTGTTATTTCTTTTAAATGTTAAAAAAGTAAAGAAAATCCTATGGTCAATTTTATATCCAAATACCATTCTACATTAATACTTTATTATTAATTGCAAATAAAAAAGTACAACATGACAATAACTTCTATTATCATATTGATAAATTACTACATCAGTAAAAATTACAGGCACACACACACACAAAAGAGTTGCACAGAGGCAGTGTGAACTTTTTTCAACCAAGTTCAAATATTATAGCAAAAAAGTCATATAACATTTTGCAGCAAAATGAAGAAAGAAAAATTTACTGCAAATTTTCTTTTCTTTTTTTGCTATAAAGCTCTTATTATTACAATCCATAGAATTTATAATTCATTTTTTATTGAAGAATAGCTAATAAAGTACAGTATTTGTGACATGTTATTGGTCATAGATTATTTTAAATAAATTTTAATTCAAAATCTTTTCTTAGTTGAAGTTACCATTACTGCTTGTGTTAATATAATTTAAAATGATATTATAAGCTTGGTTAAGTTTCAGAATGATTTTTTAAAATTCGTATTTCAATGCATCGATGTTAGAAAAATTTTCTGGAATATTAACGGAAGAATTTTGATTTTTTCAACCATAGTTCCACCATCTAAATCTTCATTCAGAGGAATATATAGAACCTGATGACATTTGAAAAAATATTTTTTGTTAAAATTCAAAATGTGTTTTATATTTAAAAACCTCAAAATATTTTTTATAAAGCATCAATTAATTTTCCAATGATACTAATACAGTATTTGTTATTTCATAAATAATTTATATGTAAATTGTCTTCATTAATAACTTTGCCAACTTATTCCTTTTTTTTTTCATGTGTCAAAGCATCAGCCAGGTAGTGAACCCGCCAACCCGGGACAACCACTTGTAAAGCAGCCGTCGCTGACCTCTCGACCACCAATGCATTATGGTCCCAAAATATAAAGTCTTGTAATTTAATATTATGTCTAATTCTTTTGCACTTTATTTTTGCACTAATGATGATATTTTTTTGCCTCATTAATTTCTGTAGATTTCAACAAATCACATTGTTTTTTTTTTTTTAAAAATGCTTAGAGCTACATTTATATGCATTTTTTTTATTTGTAAAATTTTAAACTACATTTATATGCATTTTTTTTTTTTTTTTGTAAAATTTTATTTAAAACGTTGACTTTTGATAAAATTTAAATAAAATAATGAAAGCTTCTAAAAATCCAATTCCCTTAAATTTTTATTGTATTGCAGAATTTCAATTTTCAATCTATGGTCTATCAGACATGTAATTGGAAATTTCATTTAAAGTCTTTTTATAGTGAGGAATTTGAAAATGTCTTTCCCATCCTGTTGCAAATAAAAGTTCAGGAATAATATTTTTAATATCTTTTTCTAAGACATTCCAGCTTGATGTTGTTGAAATGTGAAGTATAATTTTTGTAAACAACATATACTAAAAAAAAGGGGTTGTATTGTAATTTTGTTGTATCACCTGATAGGAAATTTCAAAGATGACTTCTGCATGATACATAAAAAGCTTCTTCAGTTTCATGGAATATATTAATTGTACTTTTTAATATAATATTTTATTCTTATTGACACTATTATCATAACCTTACCTATGGTACTAAGATTATTTTAACTTAAATTGCTCAAAATAATTTTGGTTGTTTTGTATATATTTTTTTTTGTTATATTATGAACTTCTTCAAATTTAATATTTTTTAATTTCAATATCAATTATCCATATTAAATTTCATAAAGATAACAATGAAAAGTTGTTATTGATAACTCTTATCTGGGATATAGTTCACTAAAATGGAATAACATTTAGCTTGTTTGATCACATCTTTAATGATGGTTTGCACTTAATTTTTTATTGCATACTAACTCATTTTAAATTGAATGGTATAAAAATCTTTACTTTTTTTAATTATTTATTTAAATGATCATTTAAAACTGAATTAAATTTTACTTTTATTTTGGAAGAAATGTGATAAGCCAAATTATATTAGGCTAAATACAACAAATCCTTTCTATTTGTCATTGATAAACATGTTAAACATGTACTTTCTTATTTCAAATGTTTTTTTTGTTTTTTTTTTAGTTGTTTATCAAGTAGATTGTTGTTTCAGAAATTACGCTGCATTCAAAGTCATTTAATTAAAGCTTGTAAATGTGTTGGTAATTTATTTTATTTACTGTATAAAATCAGAATTCTGTGAAAATCTATCTACATCCCAGGAAACATTAATTGTAGAAAATAAATAACAAAGACATAATACCCTTTAGATTTAGAACAAATTAACTATTGGCATACTTTCTTATATCCATTCAGTAATGTTCTGATGAAATATTTTGTAGAAGAACTTTTTTGTTTCTATTTTTAGGGAAGTTAATTTATTTTATACAGGACCACTTTCAACTGTTAAACCTTTTTCATTTTGCTCTTTCAATTGACCATACACCAGGATCTTCAATGTCAAAGTTCTGGTCTACTTTTTAATTTTATAATCATTTTTAGAACTGTAAAGTTCTGTTTCTTTTCTATTATCTGTGTATTTAATTTCTTTTTTAGGATGGTTTTTGCAATTGCTCATAGAAATTTTTATTGTTTATCTGTTATGATCAACTTTATCTGTTTAAATCTTCTGAAGAAATCTTATATAAAGATATATGCCTCTCTATTTCATTTTCTTATGTTGTCGTTCTGGGATTTTAGTTCATTTATTTCATAATACTATTTGCTTATTGCTTAATAAAATTATCTTGCTTCATTTCCTTTTTCAATTTTTGAGATCCATTTAAATATTTTTGTTATGATCTCTATCTCTGACAGCCATAATGAAGATCTTAATATATATATATGTTTATAAACTAAAATGTATAAATGAAATAAATTAATTAAATGATATTTTTATAACAACAGTAATCATTTTAAATTTTATTAAAATATACTTTTGTACCAAACATTTTTTTAGTTATAGGTACTTTAAAAATGGAAAACAATTTTATAATTAAATACTTACAAAATAATTTTGCAAAACAACATTTTCAAAAATTCAAGGAAATAAATTAGAAAGTTTGATAGTAGATAATAAAGTTCATTATTAACCATGTATCAGCAAATTTTTTATTACTTATAAATCACTTTCATTTTAGTGTTTTCATCTCCTGAAATTTTACAAAACAAACAAAAAAATCCACAAATATAAAAACTAACTAAAACATTTGCTATGCAAACTCATGTTTCAATGAATTCAGTTAATTTATCTCTCTCCAGTCGTGATAGTACTGTATATTGATTCTAATGATATAAAATTATATGCATGAATCTGTTTTTTTTTTTTAAATAATTGAATCCAAGTTTAAGCTAAAGATATTGTATAAAAGGTCAGAGTAAAAGATAATAAGCGTTGCATATATAATGAAATTATATGCTTGAAATTCATGATGTAGCATGTGTTTTGTTGTTGTTGTTTTTTTGAAAAGGGGAGGCGAAAGTATTCAGTATTGACATCGTAAAATCTAGAACTTTGTAATCTTCTATTTTTTAATTGGTAATTTGGAATCCAAGATATTGACTATGTATTAACCAAAATATTCTAATCTAATGAATGTGAGACATATGCATATATATATATATACTTGTCTTATTTTATAAATCAAAGTGATCTATGGATACTGTACGAAATAGTATTTAATATTAGTTACTTTTTTGAGTTTATCAATTATGAAGTAATAATTAAAATAAAATTTAATAAATCAATAAATCAATTAAAATAAAATTTAAAAAATGTCATTTTACATCTTTTTTTTAAATTTTTCATTAGAAAATCTAACATGTAAATATTAACAGGCATTTTCTTTTTTCTTTCAGTGTTATATATGTAACATAATTACACACACAAGTCTAATGCACTTATAATATTATTAATCATAAAATAAACATAAAACATCATTTGTAGATTTAAAAAAATAAACTAAAGACATGAGATAGAGAAAAAAAGAAACTGATATGTCCGTTCACTTATCTATTTTTCTTTTACTTTTTTATTTTGACTTCGATGTCCCTCAGGACTGATGCATCAAGATTAGCCATTATATCCTATGGGATTAGGGATTGGTTTGTTGACCTTATCAGCAGCTTTCAAAAATTTTATCAAGTTCTAAAATGGAGCACAGAGGTCAGGATTATTCCAGGTTTCACAGCCAACATCTAGATAATAATGCCTTTCAATTAGAAGGGACAATTTATATCTTGGTACTGCATAAAAAAGTCTACTGATTTGGCTGGACTACTAATGACTCAGAATGCCCTTAACTTATTTTTCTATTAATCAAACAACTGGGAAAAAAATATTAACACAAACAAAACAAAAAAAATAATTCACAATTTGCTTTATATCCGTTCTCAATATTTAGTCGCAATTGTTTTAAATGTCTGTGCGGATATATATATATGTATGCATTATATACCTAAAAATATTTGGATATACTCAGCAGTAGATCGGGATCTCAGTAGTTCAAACAAGGTAAATCTTACCATTTCTTCCTGACAATTGGTCACGGAAAGCTGTTTTTTTGTCTTAAGCAGTCACGACCTATTTTTTTTAGAACCCTTCTTTTTTGGTAACCATTGAAGAATTATTATTATTTTTTTTAAGTGTCATAGCATCGGCCGGGACGCGAACCCGCAACCCGGGCAACTGCCTGCAAGTGCAAAGCAGTCGCGCTGACCTCTCGACCACCAATGAAGAATTATTTTAAGACCAATTATTTTCATTTTTGCAATGATTGTAGCCCAGATTTTCATTTACACACCTTTTCAATTTTTGAATAAACTAATTGTAATTTAACTGCATCAAGTAAAGTTATGGATGCTACTTAATTTCATTTCATATTCATTATTTTTTGTTTGTAATAAAATAACACTGATAGAAAAATAATGTACTTCCACTTTTTCCTTACTGCTTCTAAAACATTTCTCCCTCTATAAAACATTAATAGAATATTGATGGATGATATATAATAAATAAGTTAATAGGTTCATAATTTTTTAACGTCTTTCTATTACATTATATGCATTATCAGAACAGTATTTGCTTTTACAAGAATACTTTGCATTGAAAAATACTTTGAGATTAAATACTTAATATTACTTGTATTTTCTTCATTTAAGCAGCATTTTTGTGATTGTGCATAGCTTAATTGTAATAATAATGATAATATAACAAAGGAATGTCTTAGTTATTTCCTAATGTTAATGTGGAAACAGATATTAGAAATACTGTGCACAGATGAAACAAAATTGATAAACACACACTCCTAATGTGGCCATTGGTATAGAAATGTAACTGATGGCTCAAGTGACTGAACAAGAAAGATAGAAAAGATTATCTGAAATATTATCTAACTTTTGATGAACCAATATCCCATAAGACATCAGGAAGCAATCTTGATTGGGTAATATTTATTTTGTATTCACACTTATCTTTATATGTGGTCATTTTACACCCTGTGAAGCTTATCCATAGCTTGAGAACATCTCCTGACATACTTATGTTCTTAAACAGGCAAATCTCTCCATACAGTAGTTCCATTGATTACACTGGTTGGCACAGGGTGGCACTATTGTATAGAGAGTTTTGTCTGTTTAATAACATATCTGTTTAATAACAGATGTGTTAGCATAAGAGATGGTGATCATTTGATGTTTAGTGGTTTAACACTTATGTTCTTACAATATTTACATCATTTTTGAATTTAAACTCTAAAACACACAAAATAATGGGTTTTTTCAACCTCGATCTAGAAATTAATTAAATCAAGCTGGATCCTTTCACACTCACTTTTATTTCAAATTAAATATAAAAAGCCAAATGTCATTGAAGAAACAATTATTTTGTGTGCTTTTAGTCTAAAGTAAATAAGTAAAAGCATTTATTATGAAATATTTTTTTATCTTATTTTTCAATATTTAGCATTAAAGTTGACAGTAAAATATGTATTAACCCACTGACACTGCTTCAACATTTCATCATTTTCTTCTCACATTCAGCATAGAATTTAAGATTAAACCATTATTACTTATCAGAAAATAATAAATTTGACTTCATTTGATAGATATTTTTGTTTACTACTGAAATGAATTTTAAATATTCACATTTTTTTTCTATAAATATTAAAAAAATGATATTGTAATCCAAACAAAAAACTCATCATCATTTGTAGAAATATTTTCATATTACAAAATCAACGAAATCTGAGTGCATATTTATTGTTTCTCTTATATCTAATGGAATATGCTTTAAAAATTTTAAAATTTTCAATATTTATTACAAAATTATAGTATTTTTATACTTGTTATTATAATTAGATTGCTTATGTAGAAAGCTAAGCTTCTAAATAGCTTTAGGGCATATTTGCATTGTCCGCAAATATAACATTCTATTTTTGAAAATAAATTATTTTCATTCAAAGTAAATTACTAATAATTTATATTTTTGATTTCTAATAAATATTGTATAAATTATTGTATAAAAAATATCTAAAATTGTAATAAATTGGCAGATAAAACTTGTTTTTCATTATTCAAACTATTTCCATTAAATAATGGCATAAAAATGGTGACATCAAAAACTATCAGAATACAATAGAGGCACCAGGGTGGAGCAAAATTCTATTATCTTGAGGAATTTTTTGATTTCTTGCCATCTATGAAATTTTTTCAAACTGAAATTTTATATTATATATATATATATGAAAATATCCATATTACAGTTCAAAGCTTGTGGAAATTCTCACTAGGGATAAATTAATGAAAAAATGAAGCAGTGTGTTCAGAAATGTGGATTGGTTAAATAATCAAGATTTATTTTTACTTCAATTTTAAAAGATCAGGTTAAGATACTTTTTTAATCAAGTTTTTAAAATATATATATACACCACTCTACATTACTTCAAACTTATTGAAGTGATATTAATATCTTTGAAAATTAATATCAAAATATTTAAAATTTCATCTGATATCTCCAGTGGATTTAAGAAATTAAGAAACCTATCTTAAATATTTTAGTGCCATTACATAGCCAATGATTTATAACAAATGTAGTACTAAATTTAAATTAATTCTAATAAGTATCATCATCATCAACCATTAACAATCCACTGCAGGATCCAGGTCTCTCCAAGTTCAATCCATCTTCTCTGATATTTAGCTTCTTTTCTCCACATCATTCCTGCATATTTTCTTATTTCATCCATCCATCTCACATGTGGACTCTTTCTGGATCTTTTACTATCTCTTGGAATTCCATTTGAGATTTCAGTTGCCCATCTATTATCATTTCTTCTAGAAATATGTCCAGCTCAACTCCAGTCTTTTAATTTTTTTCAATGAGGTCAGTAACATCTGTTTGTTCTCTTACCCATATATTGCGTTTTCGATTTCTTCTTGTTACTCCCAACATGCATCTGTCCATACTTCTTTGAGTGGGCTGAAGTCTTTGCATTGTTCTTCTATTAAGTGTTCAAGTCTTAGATCCCTAAGTAAGAACTGGTAAAACACATTTATTAAAAACCTTCCTTTTCATACACAGGCATATTTCCTTTTAGTATCAAGTTATTTCTACCAAAAGCACTTCAACTAAGTTTAATTCTATGATTAATTTCATCCATTATGTTTCCATGTGTAGTAATAATCTGACCAAGGTATTTGTAGCTGTTAACTTTTTCTAACTCATCATAATCAATCTTTATTTTCATATTTTGAGAAAATCCATTAAACATTACTATAGTCTTTTTAACATTTATCGTTAGTCCTACTCCAACATTTCCTGCAGCTCTAAAGCATTATTTGCAAAAACAACTACATCATCTACAAAATCTAAATGTCTTAAATAATCTCCATTTACTTTCACTCATTTAGCTTCCCATTTTAGTCCTCAAGATGTGTTTTGCAGCACTGCTGTAAAAAGTTTTGGAGATATGGAGCCACCCTGTCTTACACCCTTCTCAATGTGGACTTTCCTAGTATCATGTAATCTAACTGTTGCTGTTGCATTTTTATAAATATTTTTCAAAACATGACAATATCCTCAATCTATATCTTAATGATCCAATGCTTTAATCACTGAAGAAATGTTTAAAGAATCAAACGTCTTTTCATAATCTACAAATCCAAAGTATAATGGCAACTCATATTCATTTGTTTTTTCTATAACTTCTCTCACTACCTGGATATGATCTACTGTACTAAAATTATTTTTAAATCCAGCTTGTTATATATTAAAGCTTGATTTTAAAATTTTATCAAAATAAACCTTGATACAAGTAATGATTTTAATTTAACTGAAACAAACATACAGAGATTTTGGCTTAAATGAAAGTGTTTAAACAAGTAACTATTTTAATAAAAAATGAAATGTTTTTCAAATTAATATATATATGTCCAAGCAGAAAAACATTGCATTAGGATTATGATTTTTTAACAATAGATGCAATAAAAACAAGCTCAAAAAACATGAATTTGTATAATGTTGATTTTAGAATTAAAAAAAGAACATGAAAAATACAATCAAATAATTTATTTATAAATAATAGCTTTATTGTATCTTTAGTATTTTATTGATCAGGAGTTTAAAATATTTGAATAATTAATTATTATAGGAAAATAATATCAATATTAATAAATAGCATTCATGTCATGAGCCAATAGCATGAATTGCACAAAAGAGACTTAATGCAAAAATGGTATATGAAAAGCCACTCAGAAAATATTTGTGTTAATTAATTTTGATATGTATATGGATCTTTGTTTGCTTATTGTAACACTGTCCATAAAGTTTTTGTATTTTTTCTTTACTGAAACAAAAACAACAAAAATTAAATCCATCTTATTCTAAGTTTGCATAAACTTCATCTTCTAAAGAAATGAGATAAATATGATTATGATTGACATAGAATTTTGTTAATATGTATGTATTATATACAAAGAAACTTAGCAATATTGAAATTTTGCAATACCGTTATTGAGCTAACATGTTCTGCATAGTTTGTTGTAGTTGTACAGTGCAGACTTAGAACTTGAGGTCTGTGGATTGTGACAAGACTTATCATCTCTGACACTCAAACTTCTTGTGAATTTTCAAGCAATAATGCTCTTTTATACTATTACTACTATCACCACCATCATTATTAATTTTATTAATACTAATATTATTATTATCATTATTAATATTATTATTGCTGTTATTGTTGTGTTGAGATATATCATACCATAATTCCTGATTTTATTTACCATATATTATTGTGAAAAAGGGTTATGCTGAGCATGCTTTGTAAAGTATTTTTATCTTCCTCATCTTTGTAGAGTACTGTATTATATTTTCTGAAACTTGTTTATTTAACCATCTAATAAACAAAAGTTATGATATATTTTCCAGTTTGTACATGGAATTTTGTGACATCTTGTTAGTGGACTTATGTTATCAACATCTATTTATCTTGCTACCAACCTGGGATTTCAAATCCAGGTCTAATGAATTATGTAAATTTTTGTAAGTCTCAATAAACTTTGTTCTTTATTTTAATTAATTGGTCATTGCCTACAGTCTTGCTATTCAATATTAGTCAATAACTATATGTCTAGTTATTACCAGATCAGTATGTTTCAAGTTTTTTCTTTAGTATTCTCCTTTGAACAATTATTATATCCTTCCTGATAGAAAAATGTTTGTAATTAATATAGTTTCTGATATTTTATATTTACTTATTGTATCTGAAAATAAATAACCTAGTAATAGGATTAAAAAATAATAGAATTAATTTAAACATAAACAATGCCAAAGAAAAGAAATATAAAATCCACAACAAATCATTAATTGAATATTGCTCCCAGGACTGATTGAGATATCCATTTAAATATATATATTGATCCAATTATTGTAGGACTTTAATGTTTGTGAAACAAAGGAGAGTGAAAGAATGACTTAGCCAACACATATAAAAGTAATGTCTATGACTAAGATTATTTTTGAGGTTATATAATAAAGTAAACATCATTGTCATTCATTATCATGACCAATTTATTTCATTACTTTTTGAGTTTTTTAAAATAATGCTAACACTCGATTTCAATAAAGAATCTGAAAGTAAACTATATCAAACATATGAATTATAAGTTTAGGTTTTCAAAATATGTCATATTTTTAGAAATTTTGGTAAATATTTAGTTACTGTGTGATTTTTATTAATTGGTTTGTTTGTTTGTTTTTTTAGAGAGAGATTCTGGATATCTAATATCATTTTTTCTCTAAAAATGCTCTTGTTTAAAAAAAGAATTAGCTCGATTATAGACAAAAAACTGTCTTAATTTTTTAAAAATCATTATTGTCACAAAGTAAAACTTCCCCATTATTGTAATTTAGTGGATTAATTCATGAAAAATATAAAAGGTAACATATAAATTTGGCAATAATATCAGCCCGATAGAGATATAATACGTTTTCCCACCAGCAACATAGGCAAAGTGAATTAGTCATATTTTTTGTGTAACTTACAACCTTATTCCTAATTAATTAAATATCCATATATTGATCAATAAGTTAATAGATAGCTAGGATACCTGTGTCCCACTTCGTGAAAGTAAAACTCTTTAAGTATATATTTCTTATAAAATACAATTATTCTATGGAATCATTAATATCTGATTACTGGAGTCCAAAGTTTGATTATATAATTGACTCTGCATTTTGTCAAAACTTTTTAGTTTATTCATACTGATACCAATATCCAATATTTTTTAACGATAGAATATGCACATTATCAGTGCAGATGTATGTATGACGTACTTTAGTTTATCAAGGAACAAAAGTTTGGAAAAAATAAATGAACATATATATATTATACCGGTTAACGTTTACTCCGTTAATATGAGCATGCGCATAAACCGAACATGAGGAGAAATATGGTGACATGCCGGAGTAAGAAGAAATTCAAAACTTTACTGTAACAGTGCTACAGACACAGAAGATATTTATGGAAAGATTGACTCTTACATACCTTTGGGGAATGACTCTAAATCAACCCCTCGCGCCACTCCCAGAAGGAAATTTAACTCCTCCTGAAAGGATATGCAAGTTCAAATGATATTAGGGCATGTGTGCCGATAAATAATTATTCATAAAAAAATAATAAATAAGTATCCTCATGAAAATAAAGATTTAGGTTCCGATAAGAAGGTATCCCATTCTCTAGCTCAGCGTACTCTTATATTCAGTTAAAAGAATTGGGGATCGGAAAACTCGCATAATTAACTAATATGGGGTTAGAGAAAGTAAATGATGAAAAAAAAAAGAAATATATGGCAGTAGTCACTTTTAAATTATAATATCTTTTATTAACCCAATATCCCCTATCATTTATAACATAAATATAAAACTAAAGTTCCCAATTGAATAAATATATAATGAAAATCATATAATACATAAATCATTTTATAAAACAAATTACACCTGGGTCTGTTTTTACGCAGACTTATTTAACAAGATTTTGAAGTTAAGCGATTTTGAAATTCACCGGAAGTCGAAGTCCGAGAATGCGCTATTACTTTAAATAATAAATTTCGTGCACTTACGTTATATTGAAAGTAATAGCACATTATTGGAATTCGACTTTCATCTTAGTAATTTTAATATTTTCAGTGCTTTATAATAGTAAGATTTTATGCAATAATGAAATTAAAATCATGATTTCCACATTTTATGTATACACACATTAAATTTTACAAGATTATAATGTAAATTTGTTCAAACATTGTGCGTGTTAATTTTGCATTTTAAATCACATTCTGTTTTTGCTTTTTAAAAAAAAACATAATCAATTATTAATCATTTAGTGTCCACAAGTTTATATTTAAAAGATGAGTAATAGCAGTGAAACAAAATTTGATTTTTAAACGGAATTGAAAATTAAAGACAAAAGTAAGAATTTAATTTTTAGTTGTTAGTTTTAATTAAATTTTTCCCAGCAGTGGTGAATAAATGTCTTTTTATTATGGTAAGTCTAAGTTCATAAACAATTAATAAAATCATCGTCTCAATGATTAATTACGTTGTCACCAGAAATTCATTGACTCAACATGAGTGTGAAGTTAGCCCTAGTTGTATTTCCTCAGTTTGCAAACGAATGTGTTTTTCAGCAAATATCGATAATAATTAAAATGTGTATAAAAAATGTAAATTATGCATAAAAATATATTATTTTGAATAGAATTAAATATTATAGTTTAAAAAAAGTTTGTCTTGTATCAATTTTTTTCAAATTTGAAATTTTTTATTTGTCATATTTTATTTCCTTATTTTTTTTTTTTGTGCGAATTTTAAAGTAATTTTACGTTGGTACTTTGCTTTTACATGAATTTTGAAAAATCACAGACCGCATCCCCCCCTTTTCAATGTAAGTTACGTCTATTTTTGTGCGATTTTGTTTGCGTGTGTTTTCTGAGGAACCTATCTATCACGTAAAATGAGACCCAGGTGTATAAGCATATGGAAATACTTGTCGAGATAATGGTTAGATTAAATAAAGGAAATTTCTTTTTTTTTAAAAAAAAAATAATAAAGTATATTAAATAAAGAATATGGGAGAGATAGTGCTCTGTGGATATAAACTCACACGTGTGTAAAGCAAATAAAGAAAAATTAGTGTTACATACAAGATATATTGGTTGGTGTACTTACATAAACATATTTATGAAGTGTGCATTAACTGGTTATAAAATAAACACACACATACAAAAAAATAATAGTATGCCCGACAAAGTTTGTAGGCTTCGTTCTTCTATGGGTTTTGAGTGGGCGGTCTATCTGTTCATCAACTGCAACAAGATCTGGACTTGAGGGTGCTATAAGTTCATAGAATTAGTCATCATCACTTTGGTGTTTGGGATCTCGGCTGTTACATTCTGTAAGGACGGTAGGAGTGGAGCTGGACGGACGCACTGACATAGGTTTCTACTCCATAATCATTTCATAGGCAGGCAAATGTTCGATTGACATCTTTAAGTTGAAGAGACGGATATTAAATAGGATATTAAACACTATAGATCATCCTGGATTAATGTCCGTTGATTTAGGATGACAGAATGAGTATTATTTCTTTTTATTTGATTAAATCTTACGGCTTATATTCTATCAGAATCAGCATGATAAAACAGTTGCATGACTTCACGTGGTTTCTAGAATAGCATTAGCTTCCCAAAATTCGAAATAGGCTCCCAATAAGATTTGCCTTTGCAACAGCAAGACGAAAGTGAACTGCTTTCTTTGAAAAAAAAGCAAAGGTGAACTGCTCTCTTTGAAAAGCAAAAGTCAACTGCCTTCGTAGAAAAGCTACGGTAAACTGCCTTCTTAGAAAAACTAAGGTAAACTGCTCTCTCACAACTTCAGAACAAATATCCCACCTCAATTTAAAAATTAATTAGCTCTTATTAATTGGTTTTAGTTTTACTAATTGGTTTGGCCGATTCGTAAAACATTCCAATGTAATCGCCCAGGTGATCTCTAAAAATTTCATTTCCAATTAGTTTTATTTATATCCATTCAGATCACAATTAAGAAATGATAACATCTTTTTACTTTTGATTAATTAATTATATTATCAGAATCGAAGTTTTTTTTGTTTTAACAAAAAAAAAATGTTTTACATAACTTGAACATTCCTCTCTCCACGCATTATCGCAAGTTTAATTAAACTCTTTTGTCCAGTTAAAATTATTTTAGAGTGGACAGGAAGCCAGAATGCCTTTAGGCTTTTTCTAAATTAAGACAATGGCCCCCCTCCCTTGCTCAAATGCAACTGAAGAGAAAAATATCCATTAAAACTCCGATTCTGAAATTATTTTTAAATATTTTTAATTAACAGTGTGTTAAATTCTCTCTTTTACATTGATCGTCAGCACTCATAAAAAAAATAATTAATACATACTGACAAATTGTAAATACACGTGTTAGCATTTCTTTTTAACAAACAAAACAAAAATCTTCAAAATTATAATTACATTTTGGAGTTTGTTTTTCCTTAAAAAAAAATAATAAAAAATAAACAAAAATCAAATTTACAAATGCATATTTCTAAGCCTTTAAATATCGGCTTTAAACATATGTGTGTGTGAGTTTATATTATCACCACAGTTCTATCAAGTACATGCAACTTAATATAAATCCTATTTGTTTTATTCATTATAATTACTGATATAGGTTTTGGAATGTTTATTTGCAAATTCATTCCCTATACTCCAGTAAACTATTAAAGTAGATAATAAATAAGCATTTTCTTTAAAAAAAAAAAAAACCGTTTAAGCACAAATTGTAAATTTTTTTTCTCCTAACAAAGGGTTTGATTTGGGATTTTTATAATTCACTGACCATTTAAAGTAAGTTAATATTTTTTTTTATGTGAAAAAAAATATCTTGCATGATGTTTTAGGAGAACAAAAATAAATTGATATATGTGTTTTTTTGTTGTTGTTTTTTGTAGTCATATAGATAAAATCACATTTAATTTGTTAAATCATTACAGATATTATTGTTAATAAAGTTAGTTTTAACTAATGCAGTTATAATGCGTCCATGTTATTAAATTATTATGCAGGAGAATAAAAAAAGCAACAACTTTTTTTTTTTTTTTAATTCTGTGGCAATAAAATGTATAGTATTATTTTCTGTTGTATAATAATAACATGAAAGGCTAAACCTTTGACAGAAGTGCCTTAAAAATGCTTATGTGACAGCCAATCAGATATAATAATGATTGTGCACATGGAATTCTCAATTCAAGAACACAAGCCAGAATTATGAGAAAAAGATGGGACCCACCTTCTCTACTTAAATTTATATATAAATAAGTCAGACTCTAGCATTCCGAACAAAGAGCGTGAAGCTTAAACCACTTTCACGCTTAATTCACCAAATATTAAATATAAATAAACAATGCGAAATCCTCCAATTTACCATGAAGCAATTTTCAAATTTAATGAAATGATAGTAACAAATGTAAATATATTAAATTTATTAATCGCTTGCAGATAATATAATAACATGAAAGGCTAAAACCTTCGACAGAAGTGTCTTAAAAATGCTTCGGAATGCTTGAGTCTGGCTTATTTATATATAAATTTAAGTAGCAAAGAAGGTGGGTTCCATTTTTTTCTCATAGTTCTGGCTTGTGTTCTTGAATTGAGAGTTCCACATGCAGTCATTATTACATCTGACTGGCTGTCACATAAGCATTTTTAAGGCTCTTCTTTTGAAGGTTTTAGACTTTCATGTTATTATTATATTATCTGCTAGCACCTAATAAATTTAATATATTTACATTTGTTATTATCATTTCATTACATTTGAGAATTGCTTCATGGTAAATTGGGGGATTTCACATTGTTTATTTATATTTAATGTTTGGTGAATTAAGTGTGAAGGTGTTTTAAGCTTCACACTCTTTGTTTGGAATGCTTGAGTTTGGCTTATTTATATATAAATTTAAGTAGAAAAGAAGGTTGGTTCCATCTTTTTCTTGTAGTTCTGGCTTGTGTTCTTGAATTGAGAGTTCCATGTGCAGTCATTATTACATCTCATTGACTGTCACATAAGTATTTTAAAGCACTCCTGTTGAAGGTTTTAGCCTTTCACATTATTATTATTGCGCTGAATGGACTGATTAACTCTAGAAATAATGACTAGAGGGGGTGGAGAGTGAAGAAGCATTGATGAAAAGGGTAAAATAGAAAAGAAAACGTTTTTCTAGTTTTTTCCCAATTAGTACACTGCACGACAAGTTGACAAGTTAAGGCTGTAAGCCTAAAAGGAGAACAAATAAAGGAGTTAACAAACTGTATAAAACTGTTGTAATCTAAGGACTTCTAAATTATAATGAACTGTATCAATCCTAGATAATAGAAAGGGATTACATTAGTTTTAGTGCCACGGTAAAAAATCAAACTGATGTATCATCGGACAACTGATAATACAATTGTAATGTTAATAATCCATGGTTTTTTGTATCTTAATTTCATGTTCGAAATGTTTTTTCTTTACTATAATAATAAAATAACTAAGTTATAAACCTCTATGAGTCCAACTTTATTTATGCAATTTCAGCTGAGTTTTAACTCCCTGAAAACACTGCAGATGGTGCATTCAGATGAGATAATGGAGGTCGTCATTTTGTAAACAAAAGAGAAGATAAAAACAATTTCGAGTAGCTCATATTAAACATGGCTTTTCCTTCACAAAATATCTGAGAATTTGAGATCAGAAATCCAGCTGGACGGATATATGTGGAACAATTGGAACGATACATGAGGCTGAATAAAATCAATGACGATGAAACTAAAGTCTCAGTATTATTACTCTTTGCCAGAACAGATGTATTGGAAATTGTCAAACAATTAGCAGACAATAAAAACCCAGAACAGTTATCATACACAGTATTAGTGAAAAAACTTACTGCATATTTTCAGCCTGCAGTTACCAAAAGAGTTGCATTCCTGCAGTTTACAATGCAAAAACAGCATTCACATGAAACCTACTCCAAGTATAATATTGCTTTGCAAACCTTGGCATGAGACTGTTTATTTCCTGATCTTCATGACATAGTATCTTAGATCAATTTCTCTACGGCATGATCGACCATAATTTGAGAAAATTATTGCTCAGCAAAATAGACATTTATTACAACACTGCAATTACTAAATGCATTGCTCATAAGATGATGGTAACATGATGGAATTCCAAGCTGGAACTAGGATTGCAAATATTCCTGTAAGCATATGTAAAATGGAAACAGTAGAAACATCATCACAAACTCCGAGAGGGGATTTATATTTGTTTTTGTTGTGGCATAAAGGGACACGTAAAAAGTGTTTGCAAGTTCAAAAACCAAAAGTGCCATATTTGTGGCATAAAAGGCCACATGGCAAGCATTTGCAGAAAGGATAATAATCAACAATGGTCACATGTAAAATTAAAACCATTTACAAAAGGTCAAAAATTAAAAGAGTAAAAATTAAGATAAGTGAACAGATTATACTAGATTTAATAATCGTGGAAACTAAAGTCACAATGGAGATAGACAGTGGAGCAGGACAACCCATTATGTCTCTAATGGACTGGAACAAAATAAATTCTACACACAAGTCAAAATTAAATCTAGATAAAACAAATGTAATTGTCATAGATGTGAATAGTAATAACATACCAATCTGTGGAAAGATTTCTGTTCCAGTAAAATTAAATAACAAAAATGAAACTCTACCTTTGTATATAGTCAGAGAACATCAAACCCTTACTAGGCCAAAATTGGTTTTGCCCATTGGGCATATCCATCCAGGTTATCAAAACAGTAAAACTGGAAAATATAGTGCGTAAGCAGTTTCTGAAAATCTTCGAGGAAAACTTGTCTGTTCTAGGGATAAGTCCAGTAAATATTGAACCAACTGAAGATGCACAACCAGTGATGTGTAAACCCTGGAAGGTTCCTTTTGCACTCAGAACCAAGAGAGTTTAGCAAGTCTTGTAAAGGATGGCATGTTATCACCCATAAAAGATTCGGATTGGGCCACTCCAATTGTGATAGTAGCAAAACCTGATGGAAGTTTACAGATCTGCAGAAATTATATAGTTACAGTAAACTGTTATTTAAATAAAAGTGCATATCTTGTTTCAAATGTCTCAGAAATACTGGCATCACTTCAGAAAGCTGCTATTTTTGCAAAAAATTGACTTGAAGTCTGCTTTCCACCAGATTCCAGTCACGATAAAACAGCCAAAGTCCCTTGAGTACATGTGTTGAACTTTTCCAATGCAACAAATTGCCATTCGGAATTATGACAGCTCCCAATATCTTACAATCCAAGATTGATCAAATAATGCATAATGTGAAAGGGTGTAATCCCCTATCTGGATGACTTGTTAATTTATGCTTAGTCAAAGACAGAATTGGAAGAATGTGTACTTATCGTACATGCTAGACTGGAATAGGTAGGAATTAAAATTAAAGTCACCAAAAGCATTTGGTCTATGAGGGATTTAAAGTTTTTTGAGACATATTATTAACCAAAATGATAAACGCCCAAATTCGGAAAAAGTCAGACATAAAAAATGCCTCCACACCAAAAAATGTAAAGAACTTGCAGGCTTTCTTGGGATTACTTTGTTTCTTTGAAATTTTCTTGAAGGGAAAATCACACAAATTAAAATCCCTGTATATACTACTACACATAGGGCAATGCTGGAAATGGCAGGACGAACAACAGATCGCATTCCAGATAAAAAAAAATTTATTTTCTTCAGAAAACCTATTAGTACACTATCAGAGTGATCAAGAAATTATAGTCGTCTCCAGATGCTTCTGAGAATGGCATTGGAGCTGTAATCTCACCAAATAAATGGTCATGAATGTCCAATTGCATACACCTCCCACACATTGTCGTCAGCTGAAATCAACTATAGTCGATTGGACAAAGAAGCGCTCACTATTGTTTTTGCAATAAAAAAGTTTCACCAGTATATCTATGGCTGGAAGTTCACCATATGCACCATATGTACGGACCCCATTGTCCATTATTAGGCATATTGGGAAAAAAATTCCTTGAATATAGCAGCCAAAGAATGTTATGATGGATAAACATTTTTGCAGCCTATGACTACAACTTAATGTATAAACCGGAAAAACAAATACCACATGCTGATGCTCTATCACGCCTACCATTAAATGATAGGCCACATGAATTTGTGGAGGTAAATCTACTAGAAGTAGTCAAATTGAATGATAACTTGAATAGTACCAAGGTAGCAAAATGACACTTAGAGACCCTGGCTGTCACCATCTGAAAATGTGAATCAAAAAAGGATGGCCTAACTGCTGCTCAAAAATTCTACATACAGCTATTTGGAATGCTCGTCAGTATCTGTCAATCTGTAGTGATTGCATCACTAGAGCAGATCGAGTGTTTATACCTATGGAGGGATGCTCACAGGTATTAAAATTTCTTCATGCTGGACACCCTGGGATAGTAATGATGAAGGCCCTATCTCGATCATATGTGTGGTAGCCACATATTGACCAAGAGATTGAAAGAATGGTAAAGCAATGTCATAATTGCCAAAGTGTGGCCAACTTGCCAAATAAGACATTTAATTCTTGGTCTGAGCCTAGTAAACCCTGGGAACGTGTTCACATTGACCACGCGGGCCCTAGAAATCACCACATAGTTTTAACAGTTGTGGACTGTTACAGCAATTGGATTGAATACCATTTAGTCAAATCAATTGATACCAATTCTACCATAAAGACTCTCCAAGAATATTTTGTCACACATGGATATCCGGATATGCTGGTATCAGATAATGGGACAGGTTTCACATCTACAAATTTTGGAAATTATTTGTCTGAAAGAGGGATTCAACATGTCCTGACACTTGCCTCAAATGGATTGGCCAAAAAGGCAGTTCAAAGTTTTAAAAAATGGGTTGAAGAAAACAAGCTATACAAAAATGGATGAAGCATTAACGGAGATCATGTTTTTCCAACATTTTCTGCCTCAATTAAATAATAGGAAATCATTTACTGACCTATTATTCAGCAGGACTTGCCGAACATATATGTCAAAGATTATGCCTCAGGAAGAAAGTACTGAAATGGGTCCAGAGATCTACCCAGATACTCATAAACATTTCCCAAAGTTTAGAAGGGATGATGAAATATGGGTATGAGACATTATAAAGAAGTGGACACCCAGAATTGTTATAAATCCAGTGTCTGGAATTATTTATAATATAAGATTGGAAAAAGGTCTTTCTGTACGGAGACATGTAAACCACATAAAGAGAAGATCAGCAGTTATACCATTAGATGATAACAAGACTTATTGAAACTGCTTGCCAGTGGGAATCTTTAACAATGGAGGACAGGGAAATGCTACCACGAATTCCACAGGAAAAGAATCTTCTTGTTGAACAGAAACATTAAGTATGATACAAGGAAGAACGGACTCCACTAGTTCTGCACACAAGCAAACAGAGCAGAAAAATGAGAGACCTCCTGTTCTCAGAAACTCACAAGAATGCAGATTTCCAATCAGATTAAAAGACTATGTTTTAGAGTGAGAGGATGTGCGCTGAATGGACTGATTAACTCTAGAAATAATGACTTTAGGGGGTGGTGATCGCAAAAGCACTGATGAAAAGAGTGAAATAGAAAAAGAACATTTTTCTCTTGTTTTTTTTTCTCACGATTAGTATGCTCCCCGACGAGTGGACATGTTAAGACTGTAAGCCTAAAAGTAGAACAAATAAAGGAGTTAACAACCTGTACAAAACAGTTGTAATCCAAGGACTGCTAAAATATAATGAACTGTATCAATACGAGATAATAGAAAGGGATTATGTTAGTTTTAGTTCCACGGTAATTAATCAAACTGATGTATCACCAGATAACTGATAACACAGTTGTAATGTTAATAATCCATGGTTTTTTGTATCTTAATTTTATATTATAAATGTTTTTTGTTTACTATAATAATAAAATAACTAAGTTATAAACCTCTATGAGTCCAACCTTATTTATGCAATTTCAGCTCAGTTTTAACTCCCAGAAAACACTACAATTTTATTATCTGCTAGCACTTAATAAATTTAATATATTTACATTTGTCACTATTATTTCATTAGATTTGAAAATTGCTTCGTGGTAAATCAGAGGTTTTTGTGTTGTTTATTTATATTTAATGTTTGGTGAATTAAGTGTGAAGGGGTTTTAAGCTTTATGCTCTTTGTTTGGAATGCTTGAGTCTGGCTTATTTATATATAAATTTAAGTAGAGAAGAAGGTGGGTCCCATCTTTTTCTTGTAGTTTTGGCTTGTGTTCTTGAACTGATTGGCTGTTACATAAGCATTTTTAAGATGCTTTTGTCGAAGGTTTTAGTCTTTTGCATTATTATTATATTATCTGCTAGCGCTTAATAAATTTAATATATTACTGTTTTATAATATACCTGTGGTAAATCTTAAACCTATGCTAAATGTTTAAAGATGAGATTGTTTACAATAATGTCAAGAAGTCTGATCAAAATTATATTTGCATGTATAATGGATATTAAAATTATTCATTGTAGATTATTTATGTCATATTTTTGAGCCCAAATATTATTCACAATCTATACAATTTTGGCTTATATCAAACCTCATTTTATTAGAACGGTATTCAGAGCAGAGTAAGGGAAAGCTCTATCAATATGCATTTACATACTCACATGCTTAATCAAACATAAATTATCCCAAATATAATAAATTTGAAAAAAAAATATTGACCTTTTTAATTATCAATGTTAAAATTGTAAAAAAAAAAAAGATGTGAAAAGGTTTTTTAAAACTATATCAAACATTTATAATCCATTAATATATTCAATAATACTTTGCAATTGAAGTTAAGTGCATATTGCAATTTCATTAATTTTTCATGCTTTTGTTCTTGCAAATGTTTGAATTAATATATCAATGTTAAGATTACTTTATTGTTCAGTTGATATTGCCAGACTAGTCAATCTTTCTTGAGCCATGGTCAATTGAGTGTATGTTTTTATTAATTTCAATTTTGAAAGACTTCTTTTTGAACTGGCTACTGTTACTCGAATATTTGCAATTGATAAGATAAGATAAATAATTTCGGAACACTATTTTCTAATTTATGTTCAGCATATTTAGGAGAGAAGACCAATTTCAGATCGGTAATTGCCCCATTGCTCTGTCGCTCCTAAACAATCATCTAGTGCACTTAATAGTAAAACCGGCTCTGACTATATATATTTGTGACTACTGTTTTGTTTCTACCTTTTGTCCTAGGCCATTCACTGACAACACCCAAGAGATACTATGTAAATGGAATATTTTGATTTACAAGTACCAAATTCGAATAATGAATATTAGTATTGTCTAAATTAGCTAATAACAACAATAAGGGAAATTATTTGAAATTGATGACAATTAAGGATATTAAATTCTGCGTTATTTTTTTAATTAACAACATTTATTTGTATAATTCTTGTACAAACGAGAGGAGTGTGCGCAAATCACCTCTAACTAAGACTATTTAAGTCTGAATATCACTATTTTTATAAATATTACTTCATGTCTCTGTCTCAATAAAAGTAGTTAATTTGTGGAAAAATTAATGAAGAATTTAAAATAATAAGAAAATTAGATTTTATAAAACAAACCTTAATATATTATCAGCTATTCTGATTAATATACTTTACTTTTTTTTTTTTGTTAAATTCGTTATTCTTAATTAAAGTTATTTTCTATAATAAATCAGAAACAGCACTCATTAAAGTACATTAAAATATACAGTCATATTTCAAATTGGTACTTTGGTATTAGTCCTACAATGATGTGATACTCTAAGTTTGCAATGTTTAAAATAATGTTTCCAAGTAATATGCAGACAAAGTTAATCGATAAAATTTGTCTTCAGATACCACGGAGGTGTTATTTTATCACAAACTTAGAATAATACTTCACTGGATGTAATATGTCATAGCATGTGTAATATGAAAAAAATTATGGCGAAAAAGCAAAAAGGCTTTCAAAAATTAAACAAACAGGTAAGTATGAGTTTACATTTATTGGCTGACACTGTATGTCACTGAAAATATCCTTTCACTGAAAACATGCTTTTCCTTCTCTGCATACTGTGGCCTTTGCCTACCATAAATCACATGTTTAATCTAAAAAAGAGAGAGAAAAGGCAAACTTTAACTTTACGGTAGCATGAAGTGTAACTTTAAGGTAATATTTTAAAAATTATTTTCAACAGAAAAACAAATATTTTTGTAAAAAAAAATAATGTAAGATTTTAAAACATTAAGCAATAGTAAATAAAAATAAATATAACAATATTTAACTAGAAATGTATTTTTAAATTTAAAAAAAAAAAAACACACAAAAAAAAATACTTACAGTGACGAGAGTCACATGGCAGACTGAACTGTGTAATGTGTTTTAGAATGGAAAGGATTTTCTTTATATATTCACCTCCACATGAATTCAATCAAATACGAATCCATATGTTAACATGCTGTTCCTCTGTGTTTTTATTTTGCCATTTGATAAAACCCCATAGCTTTTTAATATTTATGTGTGCACATCAATTGAGGGGTCAATGAAGTTATATGTTGAATAACTGAAAAGTGTTCATAACTGGCATTTCACAATTCCTGTTTTGTATGCTTTTCAGCTTCTTTGTAAATTATAGATCTCTCTTCCACATTTTCTTTGATTGTAGCATAAGAGTGATCACAGTGCTATCTTTAATTTTAATTATAAAATATTCTTCCATCTTCCTATAAATTCCACAAATATTAATTGTTCTAGAATTACTCTGCTGACCTGGCTGATCTGTTTTTATGTTTTATAAAGTGGCTTTCAACATTCTCAACAATCTTCGATTTCCCATTTCTCAGTGAATAACAACCTCCATGTACACACTTTGTATAGATAATTGTTCCAATCAACTATGTTTTTGGCAGCCATTTCCAGTTGGTTGCCACACCATTCGTCAGATGTCAATTGTCACAACCATATATGAAGCATAGCACAGTTGCAAACTTAATTCTTGAGCCCCCAAACTATGTTCTCTTATGAATGACTACTTTTTTGAGGTAATTTGTAGAGTAACACCACCATTGTTTGTCAGAAATATGGATATACATTTTCATATCATGGTCATTGTTACACAATTTTTTTGGTGGCAAAAGTCATATTCCTGGAAGAAATTGATTGCTTCCTCTTTTGAAGCAGGTAATTTCCACATTTTTATACTCACTTTTTAAAAATGACTGAAATTACAAAAATTTTAAGATCACAAATGAAAAAATTTTTAAAATCGCAGAAAAAAATCTCAGTGTAATAATCACAGTGATAGCATAGACAATGTGATAGCCCAAAAGACAGTGATAACACAAAAACCTGGAGACGGCTTGTTTTTAAATCTCACAGGTTACCATCTAAATATCTTAATCATTGACATGGATTACTCATGACATCATTATACTTTGAATAAATATTACCAGATAAAAACATCATCAGTGTAATACATCATATCAGGACTATTATCAAAGTAACTTCAAATTTAATGTGTTTTATATTTAATCATAAAACCAATAAATATTTTGACAGATAAATTTGTCTAAAAGTTTGAATATATGTAGCATTTTACTTATAATTATGTGTTAAGCTATTTCCATCATAGTTAAACATTTTTAAAAATTCAGTTTTTTTTTTTATGAAATCTTCAAATAAATTCAACTGTTAGTAATAAGACATGTTATTACATAACAATGTTTCTGTCACTTCTTCAGATTGCTGGGACTTGTGGCAGAACTAGCGTAGGAATTAAACCAATAAACTTTCAATTCATGAGTATTAAATTTAAAATGATACTGTAACTGAATATGTTACTTTTTTCAAAGGAAACAGGCAAAAGATTATTTTTTGTATATTTATCTATGAGTGTCCTTCTGACTTTATATATATATATAAAATACATATTTTGCGGGTTCATCCGTGTTAAAAACTTTTAATATTAATACACTGACGTTTCGACTTGGTCACGCAAGTCATCCACAGAGTTATAAAAGGTAGAAAGATGGTTGTAGAGGCGCTACAATAACTGATTTGAATAAAATGTTAAAATTCCACCAATAGCAAAAATGTTAAATTTAGGCATGTTTTTTAAAAAAATCTTTCCAAATAGGAGGAAGTTTGCATATATCATCTCGCTTATTGATACCAATCTGGCCTTTTAAGTATCTCGATGGCTTCTCTAATTTTAATCTCTACCAGTGCAAAATTAGAGAAGCCATTGGCCAGATTGTATCAATAAGCGAGATGATACATGCAAGCTTCCTCCTATTTGGAAAGATTTTTTTAAAAAACATTCCTAAATTTAACATTTTTTCTATTGGTGGAATTTTAACGTTTTATTCAAATCAGTGATTGTAGCGTCTCTACAACCGTCTTTTTACCTTTTATAACTCTGTGAATTACTTGTGTGACCAAGTCGAAACGTCAGTATATTAATATTAAAAGTTTTTAACACGGATGAACCTGCAAAATATCTATTTTATATATTTAACCCGTGCAAATCTTCGTTTTAACATATATATATATATAAGGGTAAAGTTAATGAGTGGTTCCAAATATTATCTATTATCACACTAAATTGACTTATGGGCTTATTTTCTATTGCCATATGAGCTGTTTCTTTTAATTTTTTTTTCAACACAATATTTTTCATTTTCTAATCAAATTTATTGGAAGCTATATAGTCAATGACCACCCAGTGAAAAATGATCAAAAGAACACATATTAGTGATTATAAATGAAGTTATATTCCAATGCATATATTAAAATGAAAAAAGTCATTGGACAGAGCAAAAAAATAAAAATAAGAAAATTAAATTCATTTTTCGTATGATAATGTCTACCTATAAGTCGATTTAGTGTGAGAATACATAATGTTTAAAAGCCATTTATTAATATTGCTCTTACATAAAATTGTGGGTGAAATCAGGAAGGAACACATGGATAAGTGTTGCCTTTGACAGAATAGCTCAGTTGGTTAGCGCATAATCTTAAATTCATTATTCATAAATCTAAGGCTATCACTTTGATTCTCATGTTAGTGTTGTCATTAGTCAAAACTAGCAACATCTGAAGAAGAGAACAGAATACTAGTAGAAAAACTGTGTTCTTACTAGCAGATATATGTATTTGAAAAATTTAAATACTATTTGAGTTTTTCTATTAAAAAAAAAAATTAAAACTCTATGATGAAAGTAGTTCCAATTCATGACAGGTATTAATTATATCCATCTAAGAATATTTATCTATAGTAATACTTAATTTTCCAGATATTACTTTAATCATAAAGATGATATATTTTATTCAAGATCTGATTCAGATAAACTCATACTTATATAGCTTGTTTATTAGAATTTGGTTTCTCTGTATAAATATTATTCTGTATTTTTGTAAAAGCTAGATTTTTTTTTTTTTTTCAAATTCAGTTTTTCTAAATAAATCTTATACATTTTTGTAGACTCTATGATTGCAACTTTCTGATGCCTTGGTCCTGCCTGTAAAAGCTCATGAAATAAATAAAAATGATTGTGAAAACAATTCAGCTTTTAAAGATACTATCACTGTTGCAAAAACATGGTAACAAAATAAATCCTTCAATGTTATAATGTGCTGCGACATCAGTTAATCCCAAGCTCACAGACATCCTCATTTCAGCTGAAGCAAACATTATCTATTGTCATTTCATTTCACAATCTGTAATGAGTTAAAAATATATACACATTTCTAGTTCGACTTATATATGTTATTTTTAATTTATGTGTCTCATGAAAATTAAATAAAGCACTGCTCACACACACAAAACTAAGTTAAGAAAAAATTCAATCCCATATATCAATTGAAATTTTGGTCCAGAATACACCAATTGCCCAATAAATGAATATATATATATATATTATACTGATGCGATATGTATTAACAATAAGAAACATCACTTTTATATTTAAATTTACATAAAAATTAAAATATAATGTTTTTTTTTTATTATTATTTTTAAACGTTGAGAAAAAATGGCTTAATTTCATCTTTTAAATTTTTCTTTGAAAACCGTATTAATTTTCAAATGAATTATGATTTGCTTTAACTATTGAAATTATGATTATTTATTAATCATATATTTAAAACTGCATATCTTTTACTTTAGCCATAACTGTTAAATTCTTTTGTTATATTCATATCATTTACTATACTTTCTTTAATTTTTAAAATTATGGAACAAAATTAATTATTTGAAAATAATTTTTTACTTGCAAGCAATATTTTAAGAAAAAAAACCTGCTTGCAATAGGTTTTGCATAACTTGGATTGTGGTAATTGGTCCAGTTTTTCTAATTCTATTAATATAATGTTATTAATAAAATACCCTCTAAACATCAGGGATAGTCTTTTAATAAATACAATTCTGCACAAAGTCAAATATTTTATTATTATTACTCAGTTTTTTAAAGTGTACTATGTTTATTTAATAAAAATTGTGAAAGTCAAGCATTGGTGGTCGAGAGGTGCTTTATAAGCACTTGTCCCAGGTTAGCGGGTTCGCTTCCCGGCTGATGCTATGACACATGAGAAAAAAAAATTGTGAAAGATATTATCTTCTAGCTGGTAATTTTTTTTATACTGAAAACAACTTAATTATGAGCTTAACTGGTTTATATTTAACTACTGCCTTTTTGTAACAACCTAAAATAATTATACCGGTTCACTTTTAGTCATTTTGATATAGGTGAAAAAGAAATAGCTAGCTTGTTGCCCACCCCCATTAGCACTGATTTTTTAATACATGCCCTGAACACATAATTTATTTTATTTCATTTTTTGCTTTTAATTACTCTCACACAAAGCAATTACTAAATTAGTGTCGTGATTAAATAATTTTTGAAAATGCATTCTTTCAAGGAATATTTTTTTTAACACTATTAATAGAAATATTTTCATGTATTCTTATTTAAAATTAGTTTCCAACCAGTAACCACCTAAACATTCACAGTAAATATAGCAACCAATATCTCTAACTGCTGTCAAGGCAACCTTCACACCTTTTAATAGCAAGAATGGAAATCCTGTGAAGGATTTCTTATTTAAAAATATATCTGTATTAAACACCTCATGAATGCAATAATAGTACCTGTGCCTGTCTTGGCTATGGTCTGGATTTAATTCAGGCTGGGAAATTTTCAATTTTTCCCCCCATTAAGTTTAAGATGTTTTTTTTTTTTTTTTTTCACATCAACTCATTGCCAATTTGACTAAAACAAGAATGGAAATTTGTTCAAACTCTCATCAATCAGCAATTCACAAGCTTAGTGAGCTTTTTCTTTCACCAAAAGGATTGTTGGAAAGATCTTTGACCCACAGTGAATTGTCTTTATGTTATATCAATATAGAATCCAATTATTATTCTCATAGTCTAAATTAATTAACTATTTTTATTGGGCATTTTAGTTGCAGCAATATATTGGAATTTATACTGCCTCTCAACATTTAAGTCAATCTTTTTACTGAACAAGCTGCTAAAGTTTATAAATTGGCTTATATTCTCAAAACAATAACAATCCAAGCTAAAAAATTGCTGAAGATTTTTTTTCTTATCACTATCTATATGTTACATGCAAAACACTGCAAAATACATTCTCTAAATCTTCTGCTGAAATGGTAAGAATAGCACTACCACCAGCACATTGTGAATTCAGAAATATGAAGATGAAATTCTTGTTTTGTTTTCAATTGATTCACGTAAAATATTTCCCAATAAATCTGTATTGCATCTTTATTCTAGAGTCATTATGCTACCTTGAAACCATTCTAACCATTGTCATAAAAGTGAAAAAAAAGTTGAAGCCAGTACTCATCCTTGTTTAAGACTTGCTTTTATTTTTAATGTCTCAGCTTCTCTTCTTGTAGTAGTAGTAGTAGTATCGCATTTAATTCCATCATTAGAAGATCTGTTATGCAAATTTTGGTTAACAACCAATTCATTATTAAACACTGCAGCAGATTTATTTGATTGAGCCAAATATATCAGCCAAATCAATAAAAATAATATATATGTCACTTCATTGTTTCTGACAACATAATTATGTCTATAGTATTTATTTGTTCTCTAAAGTGGCATTGAGCCTTTGATAAATGCTCATTTATAACTGGAAACATTCTATTTAACAAAATTCTTGAAAGAACTTTTTATGTAATGGATTACAATATTCCACAGAAAATATCTCAATCTTGTTCATTCTCTTTATGTTTTAAAACTATAACAATAGAAGCATTCTTTTGAGTAGGCAAGACAATTTCATGATTTCATATTTTTCTAAACAAATTGTCCAACAATTCTGAAGCTAATATTTTACTTTTATATTTAAAAAATTTTCAATATCACATTATGAGATGAAGTCTTTTATTTTCAAAATTTACAAAGAACTGTTTTAAGTCCACTAAATTGGATACCTACATTCAAATGTGAATGAATAGACAAAATAGATATACCATTAAGAGTCATCATTTCAATTCTTATGTCTTTCAAAAGATGATTAAAATACTTAGTCCGTCTTTTGAAAGTATTGTTGTCATAAAAAAAAAGTGCAATTGACAGATTTAATAGGATTATGATACCATTTTTAGATTCCTATATTACTCTCCATGAATTAAATGAAGATCTAGTGACTACAATCAATGAATGTTTGTATCTTCTCTTCAGTTTTAATCCATCAATCATTTTAAGCCTTTACATTAGCAGTTGAACTTCTGTCTTTAAACATGTATATTGACTTTGAGGCATCACATTCAATTTATTATTAAAGAATACTTCTTAATAGAATTTCATGCTTTAATAATATAATCCAGAAAGCTCAAATTATCAGTTTAAATAGCTAGCTATTGAAATTTACCAAAATTAAGCATGTTTATAAAGATTGAACTTCAAGGTTTTGCATGTGGAAGATCTAGTCAGTATACTTTCAATTTTCTGGACATGATACTATAAAGTCTACTATAGCAAAATCACATTTTTATTGGATTGGACACCTGAAACAATAGAGAAATGCCAGACTTCCAAAGTAATTTTTTTAATTGTGAACTTCAGCATGGGTTTCATGATAGCAAAGATTTCATTTTTCACTATAAAAAAAAGAAAGAACAATAGAAGACTTCTGAAAAAAAAAAGATAAACATGAGCACAGTTTTGAAAATAAGGAAAATTCCATTTACAATATAAAAGTTATTTAAAGTATGTCTAAAGTTGCAAAATATTAGTTGTTCTTATTGAGAAAATAGGATTGAGAATATAATATAATGGAGAATGACAATTGCATAAGATATTGAAATCTTTTCAAAACTAAAATTGGGAATAGAATAACTTAAAATCTCAAATAAATAATAAATGGATCAATGTGTTTTAAATATGGTTATGTCTATATTTCATAGATTAGTTTGTATAATAATCATAATCTTTTTTTCTCTCTTGGAGTTTGAATGTGCATACTCATTTATAAGTTGCTGCCGCTAATGTCTGTTTTTTTAAAAAAAGATTGTTTTATCTATTACATATAAATTATTTCTTTTATCAGGTCGGTTTTTATTTTTTGTTATTGTGTGTTTTTCTTATATATGAAAATCAAATACATTTTTAAAATCTTATACTTTGTATATACTGGAAATTGGAACTATGATATCCTTTACATTTTATTCCGAGTCTTTCTCATGCACATTTTATTAATAAGCACTGATTCCTGTAGAACACATTATTTTAGAGAATTGCCAATGAACTGTACTTTTTCAATATGCACACACACACACACATATATATATATGTAAAATCAAAATTACCTCAAATCCAAAACTCAATGAGACTAGCTAAGAAAATAAAATCTATACAATGGTTTCACTACTACAAGCAGACTTCTCAAGTGTAAAGGACTACAAAATAGCAACATATTTATACTAAACATTAACCACAATTCCATTTAATTGCCATCCACCCTTAATATTGAAATAACTTTTAAATAAGTTAATTGCTTCAGAATAATAAAATTTTAATGATAAAGATTCTTTAATTCTGCTTTCTATTTCATTTTTCTCAAAGAAGACAACATTAGCTTCATCAAAATTAATAGTGTGTCCTGTATCTTTTTCATGGACATACAAAGCAAAGCTAAGATATTTATTTCTAACACTACTTTTATGTACCTTTATTCTTTCATTTAAGCTCAAACTACTCTGACCTATATATACCTTTTTACAAAAACAAGGGATAATATACACTACTCCAGGAATAGTCTTTCTTTCAAAAATTTCCTTTGTATTATTCAAAGTAATACCATTTTCTAAATAAATTGTCTTGGCTAATCTGGTTGAGTTTTGGATTTGGGGTAATTTTGATTAATGTTTTTAATATATATATATATGACATGGATGCTTTTTATGAGTATTATATGCATCTAGAAATTAAGATTATTATATAAACAATGTTATAACAAATAATGTTATTAATAATAAATAGATAGCACATTTACCTATATATATATATATTTAGTATGTGTTTATTCAGTCACATTTACTCAAAAAATAAACTTTTTATTATAGTACCTTTATTTTTTAAAAAATAAAAGGAATTTTGAATATTTAAATTTAAATGCACTCAGGATATCTTTTTATTCAATAATCTCATCAGATGGCTACAATCTTTAGTTATTTTGATGTTTTTAAATTCACATTGGCTTCTAAATCTCTGGTTACCCCTACTTGCCATTATCCATTTTTAAATTCTTGATAAAATTCTTTAAGCTTTCTGCCATTATTAAATCACTAGTTTTTATTTTATTGCTTGATAAAAGTATGTTACAATTTTTTTCCAATTTTGTAAAACTTTTCGATTTATACTTACATGAAATATTGAAACATTTCAAATTTGGAAAGAATAAAAAAACAAAATGTGCTTTTATGCAACATGAATAAAACATTATTTATAAATGTGATTGCATTCTATGTTTTGAAACAAAAAAAGGGAATTGTCATATTGTAAAATTTGTTAAATTTATGAATTTTAATAATTTTCATTTTTGTTTATTTGCATTTTTTTTGTCTTTTACATTTGTTTTGGGATAGTTTATGATATTGATATAATATGTATGTATCATGGCTTCATTATATACCCATGCTTATTTATCAAAAATGTCGTAATTTAATTAAAATTAAATAAACTGTTTTCTAATTGATAAATGTTTGTTTTTAGTGGATTGATCAATCTAAAAAGTACCAACCAGTTTTCCTTTTTTTTTTGTTTGCCATTAATTATACATATATATTTTATGTATGAGTACAGAAATATCTATAACCACAAAACATAATATCATTTTTTTTACTTTTGTTCTGCTATTTCATGTAGGCTTGAGCAATTCGTAGAAACCCAGATAATAATGCTTAATAAATCCATATCTATTTCTTCCCTATTATATTCCCAGATTAGATTTTAGCTTTTAGCTGTTATCAGTAAAAAGTTTTGTATGTGAATATAATTCATCTAGTTTCTCCCAGAAGGCATCATTTCTTTTTTACTATTATGCAACAGCTTGAAATTTAAAAACATCTTAATATTTTGAATTCAAGCCATTTTGATCATTTAATTATGTAGATCTAACTCCAGTTCAGTGTCTGTATATTTTGTTGTAACAACTTTTTGGATGTGATACTAAAAAATACACTATTATAAATCATATCTTCATTGGATTGAATATGTGAGACAATTGGATAAAACAATGCTTTTTAAAAAAATATTAACAATCCTTGCTGGTGAATATATTTGACTGCAGTTATTAAAAATCTGACCATGACAATATATAGAGATAATGAAACAGTGTTAGATTTATGTCACTATGCAAAAACAAATCATCTTAGGTTTGAAACATTAAGGTATTAATGAATTTCAAACTGATAATTGATAGTAAATAGGAATAAATGATGGTTGCAGGAGGAAAAAAAACATTATATCCAAGAATGAAGGTGCACTAGACCCAGATCCAAAACTTCTCACTGATGAAAAGTATAATCTAGAAACTATTCTGGGAATATATATATATAGGATAGCAGTGGGATAGGCATTTATTATGCAGTACTATATATATATAAATCTTTAAAGTTTGCATAGGATAGTAGAACTGAACAAGGAAAAGTTGATTTTCTACTTAATATCTATATTTTCAAGAGCAAATACAAATAAATTAAAAACTTTTTTTTAAAAAAAAAATAAAACAATTTAGGCATACATATTATTATCTGTTAATTATCAATATTAACAACTTTTAACTTGTAAGTGCTTAATCAGGAAGTAAAAATGTAAATTTGTTTTTAAATAGGCCATTGCACAGAAGAGAACTGAGAAATAAAATAGCGTTAATCATCAGACCATGGATAGATAGTCTTAATGATTTTCCGTTCAATTTCTAGATACTACTCATTCACTGATCAGTGATGAATGGCTAGTTATATTGTTTATGTACAGGTTACATGAAAAAAAAAAATCCTAGGCTTGTTTGGCATTAGAAAATATTTTAAAATTTAATTCAGGATGGATTGACCAGATCACATGGGTATGACAGGAAGATGTGCATATTTTATAACTCTAAAAACATTGTAAACTACAGTCAATATATATGATAAATAAATTATGGTAAGCTTGAAGGTTTAAAAGTCATTAAATAATAAATTGTACAAATTTTTTTAATTACTACTATATAATGAATTATCACCTGCTTGATAATGATTTCATGATAGTTACCAATAATTATGTGATAATAATTGAAAACACGTTGGAATTTATTATTTCTACAAATTAAAGCATATTGCAATTCATTTATTTATTATACACACACAAACATGCATTATTAGTTTAAATGAATAGTTTTGTAAAACATTCATTTTGTAACAAAATCTACAGATAAAGTTGATCATTTATATGTGTATATGTTTTTTTTATCTATGTATACCAATATATTTCATCATTACTTTTTAATTATTAATCTCTTGTATAAAATTATTGTTCTATAATTCAATTTTTTATTTTTTTATTCACAAGCATTTATATCCCCAATAATAATCATTGATTCTTTAATTTATTTTTCGGATCTGAAGTTTAGGTTCATTTTGTTAGATGTAGTCAAGTATTTTCTAGTCTACCTATAATTTGGCTTTTGACATTTATTTATTCTCATTTGTAAATGCATGTCAATTTTTTAAACACAAATGTAATATACATATATACTGTATATACTTTTTCCGTTATCTTTTTAGCTTTTCACGATTTCAGTTTTTATGTAAATTTAACTTTCATTTGTTTAATCCAAGCCAGTCACTTAAATTTGGGAAGAATGAAGATGAGGAAATATTACTGCAATTTAAATGAGACTCAATTTGTTGGCTTCTGTGTCACTTTGGTCTGTCATCAATTAGTTGGCCTCCAATCAATCGGATTACATTTGCTGTTTAATTGGCCTACCAACCTCTCCTTGTCAATTAGGAAATGAAATCTTTAAATGCTTTAACAATTTAGATAATACACTCGCTATCTTGTGGAATGTAATTTTTAAAAAAAAGTCACTGTAGAGAAAATTGCGTTCAATATTGTCATTCATTCTTTTTATTTTATCAGCAGTTTTATAAAACTGAATTTCAAATGATTAAGCTCTAAAGTTGCTGCATGAATATTTTTGTTGTTAAAGAAATGCTGATATGATATAGTATAGTCACATATTCTAATATATATTAAAATTAATTTTATTATTTATGTTAAAATGCATTTGATAAAATAATTTTCTATAGTTTAATTTAATATATTTTACGAAATGAATATAAACAGAGATTTTTTTTTTTACAAATATTATACTATTTATATTTCAACTTTTTAAATAAAAGGTTTTTTTTTTTTAATTAGTTAATTACTGAGATTCTGCGTATATTTTTTTCAATTTTTTTTTTTTTTACACCAATAGAAAGATAATACAGATATATTGGAAAATATTTGTTTTTAAAAAACAAACAAACAAATATAATATATATTGAAATAAGTTATATAAATCATTGATTTTCTGTTGAACTATTGTTTTATACATTTTCAGATTAACTAAATTAAAACTCGCATGACATTGTATAAGCATATGAATAGGAAAGCCTTATTTATTTATTGCATCTGAAAGTGTACAATAGTATAATTCATTATACTTGCTGAATACAAATTTAAAAATAATAAAGTATGAAATTTTTAGTAAATTATAAAAATAAAATTTACTTATTACTTTTTTTATTATAATGCCTGATTTAATGTGCATAAATATTACTTATTTTATCATTGAACTGCTTATAAAAATTTGTGATTTTGATTTATTATCTACAAAATAACAAGAAAGAAGCAAAACAAAAGTGGAAATAAATTTTAATATTTTAAAATACATTTTTTTAAATTTTCATGTTCTATTTATATAAATGGCACAAACGATATAAATTTTAATAATTACATGTTTTTGTTTTTTTTTTTAAAAAAAAGGTATTTTAGTGCAAAAAATGAAGTAAATAAAAAATTAATTAATAATGCCCCCCCTCCCTTTTTTTTTTTTAATTATATAGTCATCATACAAATACAAATTTTTATTATAGTTATATAGAACATATTGTAAATATATATTCAATAATTATGAAAATTAATAGTTATTGCTATTTTACCTTTGTGTTTAATAATTTTAAATTTTTCAGCATCTGTTGCACGTGTTCAACGTATATGTTTATTATTATACTTATATTTTAAAGTGATAAATATGCACAAACATAGTGATGTTTAAATTTGTTTAATAATTATTAGTTAGCATACATAATGCTCTTTTATTTTGAATAGGCTGTTTTATTAAGATATGCTGCACTTTTCATATAAAACACAAACAGAAGTTTTCTATAAATATCTGATTTATTAAAAAAAGAAAAAAAAAATCTTTAAAATGTATAAATTATATGGAATTAACAATTGTGACCATTTGATTTTGATATTTTTTTTGCTTAATTAAATATATGCATGATCTAATTCTTTATCATAGTTCTCCGAAAAAAATATTTATTTTACCACTTTTTGTTATTATCTTTTCAATTTTTCTTATTCATTCATTTACATTTTTTCTTCTGTCGTTTGCTAATTGTTTTGTAATTTATCATTTCTATATCAATTATCCAAGTTTTCAAATATTTAAAAATATTAATCTGTTTTATAATTTATTAATTGCTTATTACCAATGTTTTCATATTACTATATTTTTACTGCCCTAATTTGCATTTAATTTATTTTCTCAGCATACATTTTTCCTAAAATCATTTAATCTTTTATAACATTTTTTTTAAAATCATGCTCAATGTGTGCAAGTATTATCATAATATCTGAGCTGTCTAAAACCTGGCTTGTGGATCATATATGACCCCATGTAGAGGTTTTGATTTTTTTTGGCTGAAAAAATAAAATAAATATTTGAATTGAATCCTTATTAGATATTTTAATTCTACTACTAATAGATAATCTTATTGTATATATTATCTTGTCTTTATACCCACATATTTTTCACATATAAGATGTGTCAGGGAAGCAGTTTTGCACTATTTTTTTTCCAATGCAAACACTCTGATCATTCATGCATTGTATTTATTATTTTAGATGCAGCTTTCAGATGAATGAAGATTGGATAACCCTGATAATATCACATCTGATAGTGTGAATAATTCTCTTTCTCTGCTAACTTTAATATTATTAAACACAATGATCATTTTTGACTTCACCTAAATATGCATTATAGACAGCAGAAGATATATAACCTCCCTGATTTACTCCCTGTTTTATGTTTACTTCATTGTAAAAATACATTTTAATTTATATAAAATTTTCTAATAAACATTTTTTTTTCTTTTAATCTAAACCATTTTTTTAAAGGTAATTCTTTATTTTAAATTCTTTTCAAAATCGTAGTCTTCCTTTTTTTCTGCACATATTTTTTATGAATAGTTTTTTGAACAATCAAATGAATATTTTGGCCTTTTGTATGTTTCAAATTTATGTTTTTCATTTATTTTTTTAATTCATTGGAAACTGTTTTCTTATGACATCAAAAGCATCTTTACTGCATGAAAGATTAAAGTATTTGTAAAACCATTACAATTTCTTGCCTTAAGATATTTTTCCACCAGAAAACTGGTAAGAAATCTAACTGGGCTATTTTCTCAATCATAGAATGTATTGCAAATATCAACTAAATTTTTCAAACTATTGTCTTGCTTTATTTTAATGATTGCTTTCTTCAATATTGTATGACTTGTTTCATCTTATGGATGAGCAAAAGTTTATATGTTATATAGATTTTTGATCTGTTTGTTGTTGGGCAATTATTTTTTTGCAAATTTTTACTACAATTGCATTACATTATCATTAGAACTGATACCTTATTTATTAGGGTTATCATTACTGTATTCTATAGAATAAAAAGAATAATTATTGATTATTAACTATATATTTTTTTAAATTAAACTATATTTAAATTAAGTAATGGATAGGATCCAATGATAATTTTTTGCACATATTATTTATATGTTTATGCATAGCAACTACTGTATGGCAAGGTGATCTCTGATTTATTTTGTTTCATTTTTTTTTTTTGAGAAATTGAATTCCTGACTATTATAAAATGTAAATTTATATTCACAATTTTTTTTTTATAATTAACTTTTATTAAATCTTCAATATGTAAATTAATATTTAGTTAATTATATACTTTCTATTTACATATTTAATAATTTTGAAAAAAAGAATCATTTGAAGATCTCAATTCATAATTATTGATATGTTAAAAGCAGAGTGACTACAAACCATCAAACATCACATGATCAGCATTCTTTATGCTTACACAAGCTGGTTTTCACAGAGGCAAAACTCTTTATACAATAGCGCCACTCAGTGCAAGCCAGAGTAATCAATGGATACCAGAAGGCTTGTGCATAAAATCCCCATCTAGTGCCTACTTATCCAATATCCCCAAACTAGTTTCTAGCTTGTGGCTTTCTTCAGTGAGGAGCTTTGGATCTGAGAGCACTGCACCTAGATCTTAGCAGCCCTTCTACTACCACCTATGTACTTTTTTTTAACTAACTATAAAGCTTTCAGTCCAAAATCAAATCACAATAATGTTTTCAATCTAAGCTCATTAGCTTGTATACTTGTATAGATCTGAACTCAATTCATCACCATACTTCTTGGTGTCTTTGGTTTTTTAATACAAGTTAGAAACTAGTCTGGGAATATTGAATGATTAGGCACTAGATAGGGATTTTGTGTACAAACCTTCCTGCATCCATTGATTACTCTAGCTTGCACTAAGTGGCACTACTATATGGAGAGTTTTGCCTCTGAAAAACAATTAATATAATCTTCAATTTTAATTACTATTTTATTTTTCTTAGTAATCAAGTTTAAGAACATCAAGGACTTAGATATATTTACATTTGCAAGTGTTATTTAAGATCTCATATTACAGAAAGATAAACGTTAAAATTTAAGACTTTTATAATGCACTAAGTATGTTTTTGGCAGACCCCTGCCTGAATTATGGTGCTGTATTAATTTAGCAGTTGAAAATTATGTCTATACATGGACCTAATTTTACAAAATGGAGAGTGAATGACTTATGGGGTTTCCACTAATGGAATAATTTGCAGTATCATGCTCTCGAAATTTGAGAATATTATTTTTGTCTAATGAAATTTCCATGAGATATGTTGATCATGTTTTTATATGCACATCTGAAATACAAATAAACGATTTATGCCTGGATTTTTAAAATACATCGTCTCTATAGTAGACCATAGAAATGGAAGATAAAAATCATAGGATTAATTTTCTGGACCTTTACATCTAAAAAAAAAAATCAGGAGCTCGATTTTAAAATGAATTTAAAATTCATTCAAGTAAGATGAGCTATTCACTCAAACTAAAAGTCCTTTTAGAACATAAACTACAGGTTTCAAATGTTTCTTGTACAGAAACATGAATTTATGCAAATATGAAGTTGATAGGAAAAACAATATTGATGCTTATATCAATGATCTCACAAGTCTCAGATATAATTTGAATATGTTATAAAAACAATTGGCAAATTTTACACTAATTTAAATAAAATAAAATTGCATATAATGTGCCAAAAGCATGGATAAGTTTTCCATATGTCCCTAGAATTGCAAAAAAAAAAACAACAACTATGAAATATATGGTGGATACTTATACAATTAGCTTTAGGTCACCTCCATCACTGAAGAACTTATTAAATAATTCAAAAAATAAAATTCTAGCTGAGCATGCTCCTCAAGTTGTTTACAAAATTACATGCAGTGTCCTGTCTTGTAGTTGTGTGCATTACAGTGAATCTCAGATAAATAGATTTACGAGAATCACCCACCATACATACTTATACAACAAAACAAAATAATGAATATAAATTGATTTTCCTCTATCACAAGATCGCTACAGGTCATAATTTCAGTTACACTAATGTATGGAAGATTTGTGCTGAAAGAAATGACAGATAAAGAAAATATAAGGAGGCTTGGGAAATTGCAAAGGATCTAAATGCAATCAACAAAAAGGATTCATGTGCTCCATTGTTGAAAAAATTGAACATTTAAATGCGACATTTATATAATAAATTACATCCACATATAGACATAATTTTCAACTGATAAATTAATACAGCACTATGGTCTGACAGAGGCCTGCTAAAATATGCTTAGTGCATTATAAAAGTCTTGAATTTGGCTAGATTAAAAGGCAAACCTGACTAAATCTTTCGCATGGAGGCTATCCTCGGGAAACAGTATCCGCTCTCTTTAGCTAAGCCTCAGAAATTTCTGGGTTACACTTTAATCTTTCTCCATCAGCTAGAAGAAAAGTCATACAAAACTCAATTAACACAACTGCCACAAAGATTATCAATTCCCTTGCAAGGGTATACATGTCACTCTATGCGAAGGTATCTTCGTTAAACATGTTGATGTTTCCCAGGATAGCATATTTCATACCATTAGTGAAATTTATTGGCAAATTTGTTTGTGGTGTCAATTCCCTTTGTTCTCAACTTATCTGGAAGGGCAAAATGGTTGCAATTAGCCTCAACAAAATTCAAAGACCATCTAAATTAAATGGGTTGGGGCTACATTCACTTCAAGTGCTTTGGCTCCAGCACTCATATAATCTATTACACACATTTTCCCACTATTCATGCCTCAGTTTGAAATAAGTCCTACTCATACTCCTCTATCTTATCAAATCTCTTGGTTTTTGGAATTAATAGAAGATATAATAAAAATTACTGCACCACCTACTGGATCAAAACCTTCAAAAATATGCTATTGGAATGCATATCATCTAATTCATGATCTCAATGCACCCAATAGGACAGTCTTCAGCATGGTGATGGCTTGAGCCGAAGTACTTTGATTTCCTTATCAAGGTTAACCTTAATGCTCTTCCCACCACTTTCTTTCTGGTGGTAAATAGGAGTTTTTCATCTTTAGACCCTATTTGCTCATTATGCCATCAGGGAGAGGACGACATCGAACATATTTTCTATCAATATACTGCATTGCGGCAATGTAGACACCTAATTTACTCTTTGTTCAGAAAAAAATGCCCGTTCATTACAACTTTAACGCATGCAATTAATGCAGGCATATTTGCAGTAGTTAGGTGTGCCACTTTTTAGCTTATTCTATGTGGCTTATTAGGTGTTCGCTTCTCTTTGTTACCAATTGCATTGACCCTTGGAAAACTCATAAATAAATTGAAGACAATGAGGGACAAGGACATGAGGTTGGCACCTGAAATAACCTACAAGTCGACGTGGGAATTAATAGACTTTGATAGATCTTCTGATTCTTAAGAAACTTGAACCTAATTGAAAATTTTCAATTAGCATTGATATCTATATATTTTTTCTTGTTTGTTTTAATTTTTTATATATGAGCATATTAGTTCATAAATTGTATACCTCATGATAAAACCTGGTATAAATAAACCTGTTTTGATAATAAAAAAAAGTCTTGAATTTCAGCTTTTACCTTTTTATAATACTCCATTACAATGAGTTTATAAGAATTACATTAATTAACGAAAAAAGAATAAAATATTTAGAATTAAGATCTTAATAAGAAATTTAAATATACATGATATGCCTTTTCTATATAAAAATGGGATATGTAATCAAAAATGACTTTATTATTTTTTCCACAATGTTATTAATACAAGAACATAGGAAATACCACACAAAGAATTTATTATAGGCCAGTTGTTTTTTATGTCATAATATTATTTTTGGAATATTGTGATTAAAATCTGATAAATTCAGCCTAGATTATCACTAATGCTGTTGTTTTACTCGGTTTTTATTGCTTTGAAGGAGAAGGTTGCTGATAACATCAGTAGGAAAAAACTCTATAGATTTGTATATCTTTATTACATGCTTTATTTCAATTTAGAGTTAAATGATGATTTAGGAATAGAGGTTCAAAATGCATTTTTTTTTTTTAAATCATTGAAAATATTGTAAGAATGCAATTCACCAAAATCAGACATAATTCTGAGAGAGTGGTCTCTTAGGCAATTCAAGATATATATATACAAAAAATATTAATAATTAAATACCAATAAAATTACTTGTATGTAAAACTGCTATCTTATATATTTTGACCAGAGGACTGGTTTTTATCATAAAGAAATACAGTAAAATGGCAGTGTTCAAAAAATTACAAGTCATATTTGACAAAAAAACAAAAACACCTTATTTATTAAAAGATTTTACACAGGAAATTTAACTAACCAATGACAAATTTATGTTAGTGTACATTTTTTAAAAAAATGCATTATTTTCTAATCATATTACGCAAAGACATTCAAACTTAATTTTAAAATGTATACAATATATATATGACTATATATATGTAAATAAATGTGTGTATATATACAAAAATTATTCTGTACTCTTATTAAAATTTGAATAAAAGCTAAATGAAATACTTACATATATTCATTAAATATTATATATAGTATAAATTCAAAATAAATATATATTAATAATAATTAAATGTTAATTTTAAAGCTATATGTGTATATCAGTAGTCACACACAGACATATATAAATGTAAATATACAAAGATAATAAAAGAATACATTAGTAAACTAGGTATTTTAAAGATGTGACAGTGTTTATGTTGAAGTTCATTCTATGAAAATATGAGGTCTTGAATTTAAAATGAAATAATCCTTTTGTTTTTATTCTGTTGTGAAAGACAAATCATTATAACAGAGAAACTTAGTATATTCTCCATATATTAGCATCATATTCATGATTTTTTATATTATGACAATTCACCATCAAATAACATTTTTTTCAAAAAAACTATTTATTTGAAAGTTATAAGCTTTCAAATTGTTTATATATATAATAAAACTATTAAATATTAATGATAAATATTAATAGTTATAAATCATAAAACTTCAAAAGTACTTTAAATTACTTTCATATCTATTCTCATGTGTGAAAAATTGTAATTTGCCAAGATAAATGTTATCATTTATCCCAATCTTAATGAATTTTAATATTTGCACTTGTTTATTAATTAAGGAGTTGTTAAAGTGAAGCAAAATCATTAATTAAAAAGCAAGGTGAAAATATTAAAATTATTTAATCTTATGATATCACGTGTATCATATGATGATATTTAATTCCAGAAAATTTAAAATATTTAGCAACTGAAAAGTACTTTTGTTTTTTTATAATTATACTATCAGTATTTACCACTAATACTTGATAGTTTTATTTATTATACATATATGAACATATTTATTTATTTATACTTAAAAGTTTGATTATTAGCTTTAAGGTAAAATATTTGACTACCACAAACCTGTGTTTCGTTCTTTTTCCTCCCACTTTTTCTTTTTGATCTTGCTAAAAGTGTGTTTGTTATATTACTTTTTTTTTACTTCAGTAAACCAAGTTAAATCAGGACTGGGAGGATCCAAGCACCTTGCACAAAGTATTCATATTTTATAATTGTCTGCAGCTGGTAGGCTTGATAACTTTTCTTGTTTGTAATTTGTTTTTGACATGATAGCATATTCTGGTTTGTTTTATTGAGTTTTCTCCTCCCATTTGTCTTCATCTCAGAATATTTTTAAATTTTATTCATTTTAATAAAAAATAACTTTGATTGTATGTGTATATGTATGTCTTTTTAAAAACTATATGTGTGTACATACAATTGTAAACCTATTACTTTAAATATATTAAACATTATCATGTTCATTCATAGAACACAGGCATTTAATCGTATTGCATTCAAATATTATAATTAGCTCCATAATCACTACTGGACACTTCAATATTTGAAATTAATTTGGACCTGAAGAAACCCTACACTTTCATTAGACTAGTTGAGAAATTCATTTTTAAAGAAATGGTTTATCATGGGGTTTTCTCCAAGTATTGCCTCACTTGGAATTTTCCCATGAGCCAAATGAGATTTTTTTCTTATAAACTTCTTTATTTTATACATTCATTCAATGGATTAAACCTAAAATTAGCATTATTATTGCTTCTATGTGATATATTTAGATGATAATCATATATTTATATCAAATATACACCTGGGTCTCATTTTATGTGGTAGATAGGTTCCACAGAAAACCCGCATTAAAAAAATCGCATAAAAATAGACTTGACTTACCTTGAAAAATAGGGGATAGGTGCTTTAATTTTTAGAATTCACATAAAAGCAAAGCAACAAGGAAGAATTACTTTAAAATTCGCATTAAAAAAATAAGCAATTAAAGTATGACTAATAAAAAATTTCAAATATTTGAAAAAAAATTAATACAAGACAAACTTTTTTTTACTTTTTTTATTACTACAGTATTTAATTTTACATTTTTCATACATATTTTAATCATTACCACTAGCGTTTGTTTGTAAACTGGTAAGAAATCAGACTCGATGTGATGTATTGTAGCTTCTCCTTAAATGAAGTCAAGAATCTCTCGGCAATTATGCCCAGAGAAACCTGTTAGCCACTTTATTTTTATTCGTGATGTGATGTACAACTAACACCACTTTTTGTCTTATGCTGTGTTAATGGTTTTCTGTTTCTATATTAAAAAAATGAAATCACAATCAAAACAAAATATTATACATTAACATTAGAAAGATTATTTTCAGTTTATAAAATCTTCATTTTTTATTTTAAAAATCTAAAAGATTATTTATTTCTGTTATATATAACAAAATACGTTTTAAAAGTTTAAATTTTTTGAATATTTATTGTGATATTTTTATATGTAAGTATAAATCTGTTATTGTTATTATTTACTCATTTGTATAAATATATTGGTTATTTACATAGAAACTAAAATTCTAAATACAGCTTCAGGCCATATTCACGTTATCTGCTAATATAACGTTATATTTTTGAAAAAAAAAAAAAAAAAAGTATTTCGAGTGAAAATACGTTATTAATAATTTACATTTCTTGATATCTAATAAATATAATGAAATATAAAAGATATTAAGAAGAAACATGAATCACATAACTTCAAAATCGCATTAAAATAATCCGCATAAAATGAGACCCAGGTGTATATATAAAAACAATCTATTAGTTATTGTTATAAAATAAATTAAAAGTTTCATTGTATGTTAGTTGTCAATCATAATTTGTTCTATTACAAAGATTTATATTAAATGCTTTTATATTAACTTTCCCTGTCTGTGATCCTGTTAGTGTGTCCACATTTTTGAATTTTTAACAATAAAAAAAAATGTTTCCCTTTAGAATTCAAACTCATATTCTTACATTTTCCAGGGAAAATCCTTACTAACTGAGCCAATGGAAATATTACATTCGTAGAGTAAAATTTTGTTAATATTTTCATTATCTCATATTTACTTAATTTAAAACAATTATTTTCTACTAAAATATGAATTATTCTTTTGAAATAATTAATATTTCATAAATATTTTGTGAAAAAATAATAAATGTATAAAAAAAGAACAGTGAATTAATTAAAAAGTCAATACATAAATATTTTTTATAGTAGACAATCACCTGATATTTAAATGTATAATTCGTTAGAGGGCATATTTTTTATTTTCACATCTTATTATTAAATTATAATTTTTGTCAGATTTTTTTTTGTAGTTTTAACAATTTTTTAAAATAATATGTATATATAACTAAAAAGTAAAAGAAATAATATGTAAATTTTTTTAAAATAATGCTTTTATATAAATAGCTGACTAAAAAGTACAAAATAACAAAATAATCCACTTCTTGGTTAATTTTGCCATTCTTGGAAAATATCAGAGATCTTAAGAATCTAGACTTGTTATAAAACAATTGGAAATTACAGGAATATTGATATTTCATAAAAGCATTTGAGGCTCAAATAAATAAATCACAAAAATAAAAAATGTCTCAAATACTTTTATGAAATGACAATATTTTTGTAATTTCCAGTTGTTTTAAGTCTAGATTCTTAAGATCTCTGATATTTTTCCAGAATGGCAAATTAACCAAAAGGTGGGTTACTTTGTTGATTACTTAGTTTTTTTTTTGTATTTTTAGTATATGTATATTTACATATTATTTTAATTTTAGATACACTCTATTGATTACTGCTTAAATTAGCCATAAATATTGTGTCCCCTCCCTTTTTGATTAAATTAGAAAAGATAAACATTTATTTATTTAATTCAGCCAAAAATATACATTATTTAGTGTTACAAATATAGTATAAATGGATTCTTTCTGTCTTTTCACAAAGACTTTATCTTGTGTTTGGAAGGTGGGTATATTCATTTATGTAGTTAAATCTACAAAGTGCATGTGCAACAGCTTATTGGCTTACTAATATTAGAGTTTATAAAAACATTGTGCTATATAAAATAAATGCTTGTTTATAAATATTTTTATGTTATAATAATAAAATAATTGCTTTAAATATTTTTATTTTTAATAGACAGGGTACGAGCACAGACTTTCACATGACCCATCATTCTCCACACTATCTCATAACACTGATACAGCCGAACACATATATATCTGAGCACTTGTAGCATATACGTGTTGAGATGGTAATCTGGACCAACTGATGATTGCTGGTTTAGCATGAAATACGTATATTGGTGATTAACAGAGCAAAACTCTCCATACAGTATTGCCACCTGTGCTAAACAGAGTAATCAATGGATGCCAGAAGGCTTGTGCATAAAATCCCTATCTAATGCCTACTCATCCAATATCCCCAGACTAGTTTCTGGCTTGTGGCCTTCATCAGTGAGGAGCTTTGGATCTGAGAGCACTGCATCTGGATCTTTCCTGGGGATATTGGATGAGTAGGCATTAGATAGGGATTTTATGCACAAGCCTTCTGGCATCCATTGATTACTCTTTAGCACAGGTGGCAATACTGTATGGAGAGTTTTGCTCTGTTTATCAACAATTAATGTGCTAGTATAGGAAATGTGATCATGTGATGCATATTGGTGATTATTTATCTTTTCGACATATATGTGTTCGGGTGTATCAGTGTTATGAGATAGTGTGGAGAGTAATGGGTCATGTGAAAGTCTGTGCTCATACCCTGTCTATTACATATATAGACACAGGTATATATAAGCCTGTGTATTTCATTTTTATTTTTAGTTTTTTTTTCCTATATATATCTTTTATTTGCACATATGGAAAAATTTATATTATTTTTTTTTATTTCTGAAAATATATAACAAATAAATATGGTAAAAATTAAATGTTTTTTAAAACAAATATATTTATAATCTTCCAGCAACAAGTAAATTGTTAGAAAATAATGTCTTTAAAATCCAAATTGATTTTTTTTTTTCTAAATAAGTATTTGATAAAATTAATGTTGAAAATTTTTTTTAACCCAAGACACAAAAATCATATGCATTTCATTGTAATTACCTTGGTAATGATTTTGTATAGATCTAATTGAAAACTGATAAGTGTGTAATTGTTAATATTTCGTTATCACCTTTCTTATATGTCAGTCTTATTATTGCATTTATCAAATTATCTGATATATCTTTATCATTTTATCAATAATTTTTCTCTTTTTTCACTTATTTTTTGCAAGATATCAATAATAATTACACAAGTTTTTGGAGTTTTTCTCTTCATCATAGATTTAATTCCATGTCTCAACCTTTTATTTAAAATACTTGGCATTTCAAAAGATATAGTGTTTGTAGTAGTTAATTTGTTTTCTTGTTATTTATTATATTTTTTGCAGAACTTACACACACATTTCCTGATATGATTTTTTTTTTTTTTTGGAATATTTATATCTTTTTATCAGTGAAATAACTTTTCTTCCAATACCAGGGTCTTGCTTTATAATTTTGAATTTTTATTCTCCTATAGCTTTTTTCAGAACATAGTTATATATTGTGTTTTTCTGAAGGTTTGTGATGATGGTGTTCTAGCTGTATTTTTATATTGGACTATTTCCATCATCTAATATGTGTGTTGAATGTCTTTAGAAAAGTTTAATTTTAGTTAAAATATTCCAAATGCATTCAACTGTTAGTAATATCACAGCAAACAGGTTAGTCCAACTGTTAGTAATATCACAACAAACAAATGTATTTTAATACCACAGCAAACAGGTTAGTATATGCACTAACTGTTAGTAATATCACAGCAAACAGGTTAGTATGTGCACAACATTTTGAGGGGTATTTTTCTCCCCTCTTCTTCAGGTGTTGCTGGCCTGACCAGTGACAGTACTAGCATGGGATTCGAACCTGGGTCCTTAGATTCTTGATTATTGAATTCGAAGGTAACCCTCTAACCAACTGAGCCATCCTGCCAAAGGCAACAGTATGTAGTAATTTCATATACTTATCTATGAGGTTCCTCCTGATTTCTCTACTTTTTCCTCAGAGCAAAGTTGATTAGTGGTTTCCATACATTATGTATAGTCGCACTAGGTTGGCTTATGGAATTTTTTGCCATTGTCATGTGAGCAGCTTCTTTAAATTTTCTTCTTTGTACCTTTTCTTTATCCAATATTTTTGTATTTTCCCAATCAAACGTATGTTCATTGGTCCATTCATGGTCTGCTACCTTAGACACATGTTTTCTCTCTTCTAATCATCAGTTTATGTTCTTGCAAGCGCTTTTGAATGGGACGGCTGGTCTCACCAATATATGTTCTTCCACATTCACATGGTATTTCATAGATGCAGTTTTTTTCTTTGCAGCATTTCAAGTTTAGGCTTTATAGATGTTAGAATTCCTTGTAGTGTGATATGGCTCTGGAAAGCTGTTCTGATATTATACTGATTGCAGATTTTCCTTAATTTGTCTGCTATTTTTGGAATGTATGGATACACTACAGTACCAATAATTGTATTTTCTCTTGATGGTTCTTTTTGTTCTCTATTTAATGTTTTCTTAATAACAGGTGATCGATAAACATTTTTCTTAAGAGTTTGTTCTATATAGATCTTTTCTTTTTCCAAATCACCAGTTTCTGAACAAACTTCTTTTGCTCTGTTCAACAGTGATAGTATAACTCCATGTTTTGTGTTTCTGGTGTGATTAGATGTTGAAGCAGTCGGATCTGAGTTCGATCCTAGCTTCATGTTATTTACCCTAATACTAACCTTAAATTTCCGATGCAATGGGGCTTTATACGTTCAATCCACGCTAATTTCCATAATGAATAACTTATTTCAAATGCGTAGTAAAATTAATTAGTTTAGTTTAAAATTGATCAATTCTCTAAATAAATTCATGATAAAACATTCATGAATTTATATATATTAAATTGCGTGGATTGTGCGTATATATATTTGTAAATATTAAATATATATAATTGTTCGAAAGTTTCATTGCGTCGGGAATTTACTTTTAAATAATTTGTTAAAGTTTTGTGATTAAAAGCTACATTCTTTTGATAAGCTCTCAAATTCTCAAAAACAACAGTAAAGTTTTATTAATTGGAAAAAGATAAGGATTCATTTTCTAATTAAAATCATTTCAGATTTTAAGAATTCATTTTCTAATTAGAAAGTGAATTCAAGTTAATTAGTTTGAAAGCCTTATCGAAGGAATGTATCTGAAAACAAATAATTATAAAAAAACACATTGATAATAAAATGAGCGCTAGCCTTAAGGCATCTGGACAATATATATAGCCCTGAAAAGTCAGGAGGAAAAAAGATCTAGCTTTGTTGTAGAGTAGTGCAGTGAACTCTGTGCGTATAAAAATTGTATTTCATCATGATAGAGGGCTAGAACATCAGGAATCTGGCTATGGTTCCTAAAGTCCCAAGAAATCTTCAATGGAGCTGCTGAACCTTTTTCCGGACCGATCATTCTGCTAAAATTATGAAAGCTACTAAAATACTGTTCCAGTAGTCAACCAATGATGCCTACGTTTTCAACAACTTGGAGATGTAACTTAAGGACCAGCAGAAGGGGTAATATATTTCTATAATGAACGTTAAACTTTCTGGCCAGTTCGAACTTTATTTTACATGCCTCCTATTTAAGAGCTCTTTATTCTTTAATGTAACAATTTTTATAAAACCTTTTATTCATGCTACTGTAAATCTATCTCGTAATTCTTTAAATATCTAGTCTTTAAACTTTTTCTTTTCTTACTTGGCGGTTCATTTAATATATATTTGTGTGCTTTATTAATATCGTATTTAAAATTATATGCCAATAATCTTTCGACTCGATGAGCTCCTTGGTTCCATTTGCCTCACGCAAATAATATAATATAAATTTTAAATAGCTATTCTCGCCCATTAGAACTAAATTTATAAGTTCTATTAATCATCGAGTCAAAAGAAAATATTATACGTTTACTATTTTTATAATTAGCTAATAATAAATTATTAGCTCCGTTTTTCACCTATGTCCCCAGCTTTTAAGTTACAAGTGTTTATATACTCACGTAATGTTAAAATGTTATTTCTTGCTTCACTAATATTGATTTATTTATCCATATATATATATATATTTAAAATGTTTTTGCAAAAGGGTTGATAAAGGGTTAAATATATTTTAATTCAACTTTGTTATCTTGTATTAAGATTCAGGAAGACCACGTTATTAGGGCATAATTAATATAGTTTATAAATGTTTTAAAATAGTTCGATAAAAGCTCGTTTGACTTTAATTAATTGGTAAAGTCATCACGTAGAGCATTCTACATGGATTTTATTTTTCAACGATGACTATCAAGTCATCATCATCAAATGTTGCTGACATAGGGCCATCTTCCGCTCCGTTAGGCTTGTCGGTGATCATATTCTCTTATTTAAATTTCTCGAGGAAGAAAGTACTTCCTTTCCGATTCATTAGTCAAAGGGCGTAAGACTTGCCAAATGCAAGCCACCATAGGACTTCGATCATCGACTAGCGATCATCTTTCAATTTTACTCTCTGCCTTGTATTTCATCAGTACCGTTGCATCTTTGTTCCGGTAAAACCCGCTCCGTGCTCATAATTCGTGATGAAGTGATTTAAATTAAAGTCGAACCAATTCTCAAATATATTTAGTTTAAATCAGTTTTCAAATCAAGATTAAAGTTATGCCTTAAAATACATTTTGCTCTTCATTAATAGATTTCCGAATGTGAAAATAAATCTCACATTCCACCGTAATAAAATTAGAACAATCATTTCCGTTCTTAATGAATACCTTTATCTGCCTTTATATTTCTCGTTGGGGGCATAGACATAGAATCCCATGTTGTGTAATACTTGTTGGCATATGATAAGGACCGCCACTCTTATTATATTTATAAATTCTTTTAAAGACTAGAGGTAACTAATGCAATCTATATTTTATTGAACAAAACAAATTATTATTATTATTAAATATTTTCTAACATACTTGGTTTCTCAGTTCATCATTCTTTTATAATTATTTAAATGTTAATACTCGCTGTCTGTGTTGGCAACCCGAACATACATATGATTCGATTTAAAAGTAGTCAAAGTTAATTGATATTCGTGTCAGTAAAAGGGTCTCTAGTCCTCACCAACCGTTGAACTAGTTTTTGGCGCATAGCACTGTGCCGTCGATTTCTGCTATCTGAGCTGTTGAGTTGGGTTTGAATTCAGTTTTGGTTCAGCTGAGTTGGAATCCGATTTGACTTGCGGTGGTGGTGGGTTTCGACCGGAACAATGTATAGGCTAGGTATTTTCCTGTATGTGTAGGATTTTGGTTAACTGTAGTTTTGATTTTGCCATGAGGGAGTCTTGTCACAAGAACATCTAAGAATGCCAATTTTTGTTCTTGTTCTGGTTCTATTGTGAATTTAATTGAAAGGGGATATGTTGTTGATGTGTGTCCAGAAAGTTTGTAGCAATGCTTCACCATGTGGCCATAAAACAAATGTATCATCCACATAGCGAAGCCAAACTTTAGGTGGATAAGGAGTAGTTTTTTATGGCTGTGGTTTCAAGTTCTTCCATGTAAATATGGCTAATCAAAGGAGACAATGGTGTGCCCATAGTCTTGATTTTGTTGGAAAAATTCTGTGTTATATTGAAAGTAGGTTGTTTTTATACAGAATGTTAATAGTTCCATTATGCTATCAATAAGAAGAGCTGTTCTGGTTTGTAAACTTTTATCATTTAATCTTTTCCTTACAATAGACAATGCTTCTTCACATGGTACATTTGTGAATAAACTTTCCACATCAAAGCTTACCAGTAAGTCAGTTCTTTCAATTTTCATGTTCTTGATTAATTCTACAAAGTGTCTAGAATCCCTGACAAATGATTGGGTCTTGTATGCCAAAGGACTTAGAAAAAACTGCATCTATGAAATAGTATGTGAATGTGGAAGAACATATATTGGTGAGACTAGCCGTCCCATTCAAAAGTGCTTGCAAGAACATAAACTGATGATTAGAAGAGAGATAACAGATGTGTCTAAGGTAGCAGACCATGTATGGACCAATGAACATATGTTCAATTGGGAAAATACAAAAATATTGGATAAAGAAGAAAAGGTACAAAGAAAAAAATTTAAAGAAGCTGCTAACTTAACAATGGCAAAAATTTCCATAAGCCAACCTAGTGTGACTATACATTGTACCGGTCGAAAATTGCATATCGATCCAACATGACCCAGAATCCAGGTAAAGTACATTGAGTCCGACCATGTACAATATATATATAAGTCAGGTACATCATAGATTCTGCCCTATTTACCTATATCCCCAGGTCAAAGATCTAATCAATAGCCTTTCTCGACGATACGATCAAATTCCTTTACTTTCACCGTGCCAGCAGCTGAGTCATAAAGCATGAGATTCATTTTTAATTATATATTTTAGTGAGAACTTGGGTGATTGATTGATTGATACATTTAAAATCAAAAAAATAGTTTAAAATAAAAGTAAATAAAAATGATTCGAGGAACACTGGAAGTTTTAGTTATATATATATTTAAAAATCATTAAGCATGTTACATTAATATTTAACTCAAGCTCTTAAAAGAAAACAAAAATACAATCTTTAAACTAACTTTTATAATTGTACAAGTTCATGATGACTTTATATTAGCAGTTAACATTTCATTTGTTTAGTTTATATACTTTTACTTTTGTCTACATTTATTGCAAAAAAAAGATTTTTAAAAATTAAATGATCACGGATTTTAAAATTATCCGTGCACATTTAGTACAGGCTTATAAGATAGCGGCAGGTATAAACATCTGCCTAACAGACATATATAAGAATGAATATTTTATTTCTTCTTTACACAAGATTTAAACAAAACATTTTCTATTGAAGCGGACATTAAATAAACGATTATATATAATAAGACTAATTTGACGTCTTACTCCACTAACATATAAAAAAAATTGATTTTATTTCTCTTTATAAAAATAATAATTTAGCTTTCAAATAACTAATGTTTTATGACATTAGTAGACCTTGCTGGAATAGGTTATAACCAACTTTACAGTGATTAAAACTGTAAGACATTATAACAAAAAAAAATAGATCAGTTAATTATCAAGCAAGCAAGCCACTTTAGTTGGACTTACAACTAAAATCACACCTACAAGAACTATAACTTGAATTAACCAAAATCAAACAATTTTAACTAATTACGAAAATAAACAAACGAGTTGATTATTCAGGTCGAAGATCCTTAAGTAGAATCATTTCCCTATGGCTTATGTATTAGATAGGCAAAAGAAAAGCAGAACAATGTCAGGTTAATAAATATAGGAATGCAAAGGAGAGAAAAAACGTAGGTAAGAATATACGAGCCGGATTATGGACACTCGCATGCCTATTCCAATGAAGAATAAAAAGGGAAATCGATACGTCCGCATTTCGCGTCCATATACCGATAGGAGACAGGATTTATGGAGAGTCAAACATGCCCGCTTTTACGGGTACCACGCCGGCTAACCCACTCTATCTCAACCACACTATCTGATTCACAGAAGTATGCAAAACCGGAAGTTAACTCTGAATCACCAAATCAATGACGATTTTAGGCATGATAATTAACTGACACTATCCAGTGGTGCTGTTACAAGGTCAAAAATCTATAGCATATTTTATTCTGTTTTAAGTTTAAAGAGATCTAAAATTATAGAATCCCATCCTGGGAAATCTATCATAAAACTATTTAAAAAAATTATGGTAGATTTATTTAGAAATATATATATTCGACATAACTTTACTCACGAAAATAAAATAGCTCAACTTATTTTATTTTAAAATTAAATTGTTCTTCGCTAAAACTCCCCCTAATAAACATAATTTGCTCTCTTAGCAAATTACTCTCTTTAAGTCCCTGTGAGTGAAGCTTGTCGAAATAAAAAAAAAATCAAAGCATGAATCCTCATGCTAAAAATTAATATAAAAACAAATAAATAAATTCATATTCAATTAATCAAAATATTAAAATTATGGTGAGCTTGAGTTATGAAAAACATTATAATTTAAAAGAAAAAGGGTTAAAGAATCAACTAAAAGATTTAAAAAAAACCCGATAACTTTAAACATTTTTTTTTTTAGCTTTAAGAAATTATATTTACATTCTAATGATAGTAGCTTCTAACATCTTGACGAAAGTATAAATTTTAATCTCTCCGGCATTTTACCTTGGAGTTCCCCGGGGTGAGTTCTGTGGGCGAACGTTGGTGGCAGATGGCTTCTTTGAAGGCAGGTTTGGAAAGCAGCATAATGGAAGATTTCGGGTCTCAGGAAGGGATGGGCAGTGATCTACCCTTTTTACTACTCGCTCATCATGGTGTGGAGACTTCTCAAACTCTTTCTTTCTGTTTCTGTTTGTCTATCTCCATCTAAAAACGGACCACTATTTATACCTTTCTAATGGTATACGATTTCTCTGCTGCCTCAGGTGATTTGCCTTTAGAAAACAATAGGAATTATGCTTTTGTTCTAATTTCAGAAAGTTAGTACCTCGATAAGGATCAATAGATTTCAATATAATTTTATGTTAGCTTTTTACTTTGAGATAACAATGTAGAATCTCTACTAATTAATGAATAGAAATTCCAAAGTAAATGGATTTTTGGTAATTTATCAATGCTTTAATTTAACATTTAGTTTCAACTTCTTATCGAGGTACAAATCTTTCCAAAAGGCCATCTTGGATTTTTAAACTAAAAAAAATGACATTTTAAACATACATATATATATAATTTACTATTTGAATCTTTTTCCTTTTAATAATATAAATGGAATAACTTAATGTGTTAGTACAATTATATATATGATTAACACTATCCAAAATAATTTTTAGGATTTATTCAGGATAGTTAAAAAAATGTTAAAAAATGTTTTTTTAGAATAATAAAAAGAAAGCAAACATTAGTAAAATAAATGATTAGGTGGGTCAGACTGTGAAACGGCAAATCTGAATCAGATTTACCACTTCAACATAATGTATGGAAACCACTAATCAACTTTGTTCTGAGGAAAAAGTGAAGAAATCAGGAGGAACCTCATAGATAAGTATATGAAATTACTATATACTGTTGCCTTTGGCATGATGGCCCAGTTGGTTAGAGCGTTACCTTAAAATTCAATAATCAAGAATCTAAGGACCCAGGTTCGAATCCCATGGTAGTACTGTCACTGGTTATGCCAGCAACACCTGAAGAAGAGGGGAGAAAAATACCCCTTGAAACATTGTTTGCTGTGATATTACTAACAGTTAGTGCATATACTAACCTGTTTGCTGTGATATTACTAACAGTTGAATGCATTTGGAATATTTAACTAAAATTAAACTTTTCTAAAGACATTCAACACACATATTAGATGATGGAAATAGTCCGATACAAAAATATAGATAGTTATATATTTTTATATTTTTATTAACATTTTTTCTTACATTTTTCAGAATTCCAGATATTTAATTTTTTTTTTAATGGATCAGTTCAAATTTGTTTTCATATTTTTTTGCATACATTGTTTTATTTCATTTGAAAATGTATTTGTAAATTGCTGTTGTTCTTTTTTTCTGTACCAACTATTTTTGTTGTTTCTTATATATCTCTATTAAGTTTGATGCATCTTTGTCAATATTGTTTTTTTTTTTAAAATAGTTTTTATCTCTCTAGTTTTGTATTAACATGTATATCTTACATCTTATCAATTGAGTTATAACTTCCTGTGTTGAATCTATTAAGAATATTGCAATCCTGAAATATATATTTTCTAGGACTCAAAATATAGTCCATTTCTGTTGTACCTTCATTTGGATTACTTCTGTGTGTACTTCCATTTAACTTTTTTTTTTTCAAAGACAGATTTCATTATATACAATTTTTATAATTCATAAAATTCCACAAGCCTATCACTGCAGTCAAAATTTTCCACAGTACCTTTAATTTTTCTATCATTTTCTAAATTTAGCATTAATGTCTCCTATACCAATTTTAAAATGTTAGTTTTTTGTGATCAAAACTATTTTGTATATATATATAAAAATCATTTACTTCATCAAAATGGGGTCTTGTTGAGTATTTGACAATTTGCTAATGTGCTCTAGGTTAATGTGAAATTTTCTCTTTTGTAAATAACTCCAAATAATAATGGAATTTCTAAATGAAAATACTACATTGAATGACAATTTTTTCAATTTGGAATATTTTTGATTTTTTTTTTCAAAATTTTTTCTTCTAAATGTCTTATAATAATTTGAAGCTTACATAATTAATGTAATAAGTTGGGGGGGGGGGCTATTATCATTTTTTTTTTGTCTTTTTTAAAGTACAAATTTCATCAAACATTATATTCACAACTTGATTTCTATTTGAAGTTTCATGTTAACTGGATAATCTGTAATATTGGAACAGAAAACTATTTTTCTTTCCTTCTCTTGCAAGTTTTTTTAAGTGAGAGCAGACATATATTTAAATGTTAGAGCTAATTTATTTTAAAAATCCTATATAAAATCATTGAATTCCTTCTGTAGAAGACATGTACTTTTTTCCAGAAGCAAAGAAAACTGAGCCATGATTTATTCCGTATGGTTATATGATTTACAACTTGAGATAGTTTTTAGAAGATAGTATTTGCTATTATGTAATTCATTGAAAATAATGAATGGAGTTTTTAGTTTTTTATGATTTTTTAAATAGCACTTCATTATATTTTTTCTTGGGAATGTAACTAAGCTATTAAAGTAACATATTTATTAATATATTATATAATTGTTCAGAAATATCAGATTTAATCATTGCAACATACAGAAGGATTACTTTCAAATGTTATTTGTTAGTATTTAGACATAAAACACTTGCATGTAAAATTATCATTTAGATCAGTGCCTTTTTAATGAGCAATAAAATAATTTGTAGATTCTGATATCATAGATACATTTTCATTATTCTGAGAAATTCAAACTTATTATTTAATACCTTTAAATGAGCCAACATGATATCACAACTAGTCTGGAGATATTGGATAAGTAGGCACTAGATGGGGATTTTATGCACAAATCTTCTGGCATCCATTGATTACTCTGGCTTGCACTGAGTGGCAATACGTATAGATAGTTTTGCCTGTTTTAATAATAGTTATAAGCAAGCATAGGAAATGGTGATCATGTGATAATATCACAAAGATAGGCTACAATTTTAGTATTGCATATAATAACAAAAAAAAAAAATGAATTGTTAAAAAATTAGTTAAAATCTCAAAACTATGTGTCACATATATTAAATATATATTCTTATATATATATGACATATAAAACAAAACTTTTTATTTCCAGTATTTTAAAAAATGACATATAAAATGCAGTGATAATATCAAATTATTTTTAGGTATGACAAATAAAATAAGAAAATAAAACCACATTTTTAATGTACAATCTATAATATTTTTTTATGAAGGAATTAAATTAATTTTGAACTATTTATGCAATCTTGACAGAGGAAAATATGATTTTATGTTAAAAGTTTATTTTCAATAATAAATGAAGTATAAAATGTTGGTCAGTGCAAAATTATTTTTTAGATATATAAAAAATTGTCTGGTCAGTTTTCTATGTGTAAATCATTTTATATAAAGATGTTAAACTAATCGTTAACTTCTGCAAAATTTTGTCCAGAGTTAAAAAAAAATTATTCTAAAATAAAATGTTATTTTCACTACCAAAATGAAAGATAAAATGCAGAAATGCTCTAATATTAAATATTTATTCCTTTAGACATAAAAAAAATATAGGAAACCATGTGATCAATTTTCCATCTTTAAAACATTTTTATAAAGAAATTAAAGACATTTTTTAATGTCTATAAAATTTTGAGTTCTCTGCACAGCCTAGAAATAAATAAATAACAGTTTTATACTAAAATTTTATTATCAGTAATAAATAAAGATAAAACATGGTGTTAACTTTTAATGTAAAATTGGGAAAAAAAAACCCAGGTTGCTAGAATTTTACATCTGTAGCAAATTTTTTTAAAGAATTTAAGCAGAGTGAAAATTCAATTTTTTATACAAAAATTTTTAAAAGCAAAAAAAAAAAAAAAAAGCAATATTATAGATGAAAAAATATTTTTCAAAAGAAATATCAACAGTTTTCATTTTTGATCATGACTATATAACTAATTGGCTATATATATATATATATGATCTCAAAATATATTTCCTTCTTATAAAAAAGTTTAATTATTAAAATTTCATGTCAGTTTATTTATTATTTATTTTCAGTGTTATACAAATGTTTGAATAACGATGATAAATATTTATTTTCAAAATGTAAATAGTAAAATAATTTTCACAAAGCAGTCTATTTTTTTGTAAAAGAGCCTAGAAAGAAGTTAAATTTTTATTATGAGTTTTTGCTACTTAGCACAATTTCAAATAGATGTAAGTAATGGGTCTAAATATTTTTTTTACTTAATTATTTTTTTAAACAATATAGATATTTACTCTTATTTTAATTTTAAATTTTTAAATATTTCTCTTCTTACTCTTATTTTACAATATCCAAAAACATTGCAGCTTTTACTACAATAATATAATTCTTGTGGTTTATCAATGTAAAACTTATTCATAATCAAGGAGATGTAAGTTATGACTACTTTTATTAATTATACTTTTTATTCATTGTTTTTAAGAAGATTAACTTGTATGTTTCATTTAAGATTGTATATTGTGTTCAACTTATAAACATTTTTTTAATTTTATGATATAATTATAGATGTGTGTATATATGACATTGTTCATTTTCAAATATTTTGTGAATGAAAACTCAACTTTGAAGTGAGATTTTCAGTTTAATGTGAGTTTTTCTTTATTTAACAAGAATGGTGTCTTGAACTTTTAGCTGTTTCTCTTGTGCCATATAAATTAACTGTACCTAGAATTAACTCGTATAAATTTCACCAATTTTTACCAACGTCATTGATAAAAAAAATTAATATATTTTCTAAAAATATTTATGGTTTTGTAAGAATCAATACTTGACCACTTTTATTCTTAAGTTTTTCATTGTTTTGATATCGTTGAGCTTTATAAATATTATGGTGCTGTATTCATGGCAAGAGACTATAATTTACTTTATTTTGAAAATTATTATGATGTTTTTTAATTGAACTCTTTCTTTATTTGCACCTAGCTTCAATACCTTTTTAATGAAGAGAAAATAATACTAATGAATAACAAAATCTAATTGAAATGAGAAATAAAGAAAAAAAAAAGTAACCTTTTTAAATCTCTATAAATTAGTGGCTTTAGTGAACAAATGACAATTACTTAAAAATTTATTAAATAAGAAAAAAAGAATAAATAACATTTTTCTTGAGCTCACACAAAATGTTTTTCATTTATGCCTTTAATTTTCACTATGTGTATTGTTAAATGGAGGTTGCATTGACAACAGTTTGAGATTTGTGATTGTTATTGGTATTGGAATTGTCTAAGTATTGATTGGTTTTTAGTGATATATATGATATTTTGAAAAAATATATAGATTATGGTGGCCACACATGATTTGTCAAATATATTTTTATTAGCATACATTTTTATCAATATCATATGCTATTCTGAAACAAGATGTATAGATTTTTAAGACCATGATGTTTATCAATGATATTTTCATAGCTTAATATTTTATTCTGCTCTCCAAAAAAGCATGTTTCCATGTTGTGATATTTCTTTAGGCTTTATTCATTGTATTATTGACTATAGCTGAATATTTTAATCCAGTTAAAGTAACCAAAACATATAACACTTTTTCTGTTATTGCGTCTTTTAAAAAATATTTTATGCATATGATACATGTGTGTGTACAAATTTGCATTCTTTTGTCTAGTATCATAATGATGGTCCAAGTTCATGGACTGCACTTCTAGCTGTATCACATCTGGTAGTGAAACTTTTTATAAATTCCAAATAATAAACTATTCAATTATTTTTTGCTCTCCAATGGTTTAATGCTTATCCTGATAGAATATACTTTTCAACTCTTGTTCTATGGATCAAAGTTCCATCTCTCTAGTGTTGTGCTGAACTTTTTATGAATATCTGAGTAATAAATCTTTTACCTGTTTATTTGAGGTAAAATATGATTTACTGCAGTGGCAGTGTGGAACTCCAGAGTTTAAATTCCATAGATCATGTTTCCAACTCTGTCATTTTTGATCTCAAGCTTCTTATGACGTTCTGAGCAATAAGTCTTTGGATTATTTTTTATCTTCCATGGTTTAATGCAGTGTTAATTAAAGTAGCAGATTCTGAAGCTCAATATCCATTGGTACACATCTATTGTGTAATAAGAAATGTGGACTTAATTATTGAAGTATTGAATAGCTTCACACTCTCAGATCGAACCGCTTCAGCTTTACCTATTTAAATAGAAAGTAGGTTGAAGTAAAGAAGGGTTCACCTCTTTTCTTCCAAAGAGTAAGCTTGTGATTTAAGACCTGTAGCGGTCCCTACTATTGCATTTTATACGCATGTGGTTGAGGCTACAGCCTTAATGAATATTAGAATTCCTTAGCAATAAACCTTTTATTTTTTAATTTATTTAACAATGAACAATTTTGAAATATGTATATTTTAAAATGTTTTTTTGGTGAGTTAAACAAAGCAAAAACAAATAAAAGAATTTATAAAAAAAAATTAAATAAATATATAAGATTAAAATTGAACACTATAACTTCACCAGTTTTTATTGTTTCACTCAAAATTATATGATCTACAAAATTGATCGCATCTTGTAATATTTTTAAAGATAGTATACATTTCACTTTAAAATAAAGCAAAATAGAGCCCTCCCAGAAATGTAATAATATTATGGATATATATATTTTTTAATACGATGTAATAATACACCACCTTTTTTAATTAATTAGGACATTGTTTCGCATAAAAAGTTTAACAAAATACTTTATTAAAATCTTTGAAGAATTTAACAGTATATATTGATATACTTTTTATTATATTGACAAATTACAACAAGGAATAACAATCACAAATTCAAGCGTTCATTTATATTGTTGATTGTAACAACTTTGTATTTATATCAGTCTATATCTATTCTCAATTATTTTTTATATTTAAGTAAATTTCTATCATATCATTTTAAACATTCACATTGGAATAAGAAGTTAGAATTATACTTCTATTAGCATAAGTTTAGTATATATATGATCTTGTAATTAAATATTAATAAATACAGTAATATAAATATATAAAAAGTACAACTTTAACAACTTTTTTTCATCTAGGAGCACTTTCGACTAGCTTCTTAGTCTTTGTCTGGATAGAGATTTTAAATACTTTTTCATACCACACTTATCTATTAAGAATTTGTTTGAGCTATTGGTACGGTCTCTGTATTACATATATATATAATAAATAACCAATAATGCAATTAATTAAATTTTTAAAATATATAGTAATTAAGTTTAATTTAAAAGACTTCCTAAAATCTATATAATTTATATGTATTTTATTATTAGTTTATGTGTAATCGTTTTATTAATATTATATTTTTGTTTATTTAAAATTACACTTTAATAAAGATATTTAATTTTATTGTAATACTTAATTAAATGTATGATATATTACTTTTGATAATACAAACTATTTTTTTTATTTTATCAACAATAGATTTGTACTAATTAAAATGTAAAATAGTATTTTAAACCAGGAGCTCAGTGTTGGAAGATGATTGATCTTCCACTCAGCCATCTGTGAAAATTAAGTTATATTCAATTGTATTTTTTTCGATGTTCAGTAATTCTGTCATCTTCTGATGAATTCATTTGAGACTTATTTTACTCTGTAGCACTAAAAGACTTCTAAACTAACTACAATTTTTCGGCTACTTGAAAAAAATCACTCTGTTCTGGTCAAGAAATTTTCTACTGAGTTTGAAACTCCTTTTTAATGCTTTTGCTATATATTTTATATACTTATATACAATGTCTACTTCGTCTGTGTGGGTGGGTGTTAGTACATATTATTATAAAAGAAATTTTATTTAAGAAAGCATTAAATGAAATATATAGCATTTAAATACCAAATATAAGTAAGAGTGGTAAAGTATTTTGTATTAAAAGTAATTTTAAACATAATCTTAAGGAAAAAAGTATACTTTCATTTAAATCATGATTCTTTTTGTTGTTTCAATAAAAAAACATTTTTGTTAAATTCATAATTTAAGGTTGATATATTTTGATTTTATATGCACATTCTGCTCTCTTTTGTTTAAATAAAATCAATTTTGTTAAATTTAGAATTTAAGATTGATTCATTATGACTTTGTCAACATAGTCAATGGAAATAGTTGATTTCTAGAATAGATAATGATAATTCTATAATTATATGCTTACCAAGTTAAAATGTAAACATACAAAGTTGCTCATTTTGGGGCATTATAATTGTATTGCTTTCATGTTGGCTTTTCTTTGTTATTTTGTGTTTATCTATAACATATGTTTATTAGTTTTTTTTTTTTTTTTGCATCGAAATCAGAACTAAAATTATTATATATAAAAAAAATGTGAAGATGTTACTATTCCCCAGACTCACACAAATATTATCCAAAATTTTTGACATAAAAGAAAGCTGCCAATGCCTGATTGGTTGTATCATAATATAAAAAAATCAGCAGTATCACAGATTGGCAGATTATTTGGCCTGAGGTAATTTTGAATATGCCTTTTTTGGTATTTCAGAAAGAAAAATTATAATTTTCAGTAGTTTATTTAATAGCTTAAGGTTATTTTATTTAAAATTCACACAAATATATGTTTTTTTAAATTAGATTATATTTGAAAATGTTTGTTTTTAATAAGACAGGCTGTAAAAATATTGTTACCATAACTTGGAAACTGTTTCACTGGTTAACAAGAATTTCTTTCATAAAAGCGGGTGAAGAAATTTTTTGTGAAATTTTAGTAACAATAAGTGTAATTTTGAATTTTAAGACATTTTGTTCTTTTAAAAATGTTTCGACTAAAATTCATTTCCATTTTGCAAATGGAATTCAAATAAATATTTCATTTAGTAATTTTAGTGACAGTCAAGATTATATTTCAATACAAAAAGAGCATATTATGATCAAAATTAGCACTAGGGTCTTTCAAATTAGAATGGGAAGAATTGGATCTTAGATGAATTAAATTAGAAACTTTTGAACAATTCACATTATCTTCATTGGAATTTTATATTATATGACATTTGAACTATTGAATAGAGAAATATTGACACAAATATTTAATGGAGAAATTTTCAGAAATTGTTTTATCAGAGTATAAATAGTGTCCCTATTTTTATTAGAACAAAAATCTTGAATGTATTTTTCAGATTTGCTGCAATGTTTGTGAATTTCCTGATTCATAGGTAGCCTTTCTCTGTTTTGACTTGAAGAATGGGTGGCAGGCATCATGAGGATAGTTTTAACATGCATAAATCTCTTTTTAAAATCATTGATATAAAATTCTTTCAAAACCATTAATGATTACTTAGTTCTGCTATAAATAGATTTCCAAAGCATACAGTTATCACAAATTATTACTGGCGTGAAAAGGGACATCATCGTAAGACTGCTATCATCATAATAATACAGTATATTAAGTATTTTTGCATTCATCAGTATAAATATGTGTGAACAAGTATAGTGTCTCTTATATAAGGAAAAAAAGACTTGACAAGTTATGCAGTTTTGGAGATGAATAAAGTGGATAATTAGATGATAAATAATTAGATAATTTTTTGATCTTTGAAATTGTTTAAGAAATATTAAGGTAATGAAAAGAAATGCCCCTTATTATATCAATGAATATTATTTAAATACAATTTATGTGGAGAATGAAAAAATATAACATATTAATAAATTCTTTTATTAACACTTTAAATACAATGTGAGATATGATGTCATATCAATCTTGTATGGATTTAATAATATAATAGGAATAACTTCAGTGGTGGAATGAAAAGTTGAATATGTGCATTTGGAAAGGAGAAAATATTGATTGCAATTAAATCAGTAACATTTGAATTCAGTATAAAGTTCTTGAGAGATACATCTGATTTGTTTAAGGTCAAAAAAGATTAAGTACTGCTAAGAGTCATATATATTAATGATCAAGATTGTTGTTCTACTATGATTAGTAGTTTATTTTTTATTGACTTTCTGTATATGGCTAACATATCTTGTATTCTGCACTATAGTAAAATGCAGATATGTCAATAATTGAAAATATTTTATCATTATGAATAGCTGCTTATTTCATGGGATTTTTTCCATATAGTTAATGTACTCCATATTATAAGAATTTGTAATTTGTTTGTTTGGGTTTTTTTTTTGAAGTGTTATTTTGTAAATTCATGGGTGAAGTATTAATTATAATGTTAGTGTGTAGAAAGGGTCTTATATGAGTCCTTTAGTTAATGTTGTTTATTATTATGACCATATGTCTCTTGGTGAGTTTGCAATTAGCACTTTGTTTTGTATTCTAATCATACCATAGTATCATATTAACAGTATATGAATATTATTTATTCATATGATTAATTTAATGTAAAGAACTCTTAAATAGAAGTTATTTTCAAAAGATTTAATCATGCTTCTGATTAAAGATTCAAAAGGATTTCTCATGCATAAATATATATGTAATACAGGGACTATACCAATAGATTAAACAAGCTCTTAATTGATAAATGCAGTAAGAGAAAATATTTAAAATCTCTATCTGGAACATTCCCATCCCCAGACCAATTGGTTTCTGCTTTTGGCTCACCTATGTAATGTATGGAGTGTACCAGCTCATAAAAGCAATGTCAAGCTATATATCACTTGCTTTATTGATTACTATAATTTTATCTTTAATGTCTTGGCAATTCTAAGGCAATTAATATAAGGTAGATCTGAATTTGTTTCAGTCCCATATAGCTATTTAAATTAGATAGTTGGATTTAAAGATATTTTCATGTCCAAAAATTTCAGTGTTTCTACTTGAATGTTACGTATAAAATAAGTGCTGGGCTTTGAGTTGATATTTTAGATCTAGTGTCTGAATTTTCTAGCTCCTCACTGAGGTGATCCAAAAGCTCAAAACCAATTGGTCTGGGAATGAGAATGTTCCAGATAGAGATTTTAAATATTTTCTCTTACTGCACTTATCAATTAAGATCTTGTTTGAGCTATTGCTACACTCCCTATATTACATATTTGTAAATACAAGCCATAAAAGCAATGTCATGCTATATATGACTTGTTTTATTGATTATTATATATATAGGAAGCTTAGCAACAGCTCAAACAACCTTTTATTTAATAAGTGCGGTAAAAGAAAGTATTTTAAAATCTTTAATCTAGAATATTCCTATTCCCAGTCCAATTGGTTTCGAGTTTATGGCTCACTTCAATGAGAGATTTTAAATATATACTCTTACTGTGCTTATTAAATAAGAGCTTGTATGAGCAATTGGTACGCTTCTTATATTACATATTTGTAAGTACAAGCTTTATATACAAACCAGTGCAAATATGAAAAGAGTTCTCAGATTAGATCATAAGAATAATCCCAAGGTCACAGATAATTACATTTAATTCATATAATGGTAGATAATAATTTTTTTTACAAAATAAATTAATTTTATTATTTTTAAAGTCATATTAAGTTTATCTTTTATTGTCTTTTGAAATAGTTCCTATTAGTTGAGTCAATGAGGAAGAAAGATTAATAAAGTCAATTATTATTACATTCCTTATAATAAGTAATAAATCACAGTTTTTAGTAGTCTTTTTATATAATATAGGAATTCTGTTTAACCAAAGGCCTAAGTTTAAACTCAATCTGAATCATTTGTGCAGTCTCTATTATTTGATACATTTTGGGGAGTGACAAGAAGTTATAGGTAGGATCATTTTGTGGAATAAGTATGTCTGTGATGTATAGCCGGAGAGTAGCAATTGATTTTTAGTTGGATAATTAACTTGTAATCTATTGATTTACATTAGCATGAGAATGCACTAAAATCTGCATTTCTGGCTGATTATTTTTATATTTACGTCTTTAATTGTTTGATATTTTATAGAGCATTATTAACATTGTTATTATAAATTATTATTATGATTATAATCAATTATGAAATTAATATTCTATAGGGTAGGGATAGAAAACCTCTGGCCCTGGACCAATTCCCACCTTCAAAAGCTTTCAATATGGTCTCTAGACATTTTCATAAAGTATATAAAATGACTGTATAAAACTTTTATTAGATTATGGCCCTCATTTAAAAAGGGCAAGTTGGAATTGGTCTGCCAACTGAAAAGATTACACCCTCCCCAATAACCATTGGGGATAAATTAATTAAATATTTGTTTGAAGGTTTGTGATTATAGTATATTAGATGTGATCATATGTTGAACTATGTCCAAGATTTATCAGTAAATAGTGAATGTATAGAAAATTTTAATCTTTTCAAATACAAGCAACTTGTTAGTAATAACACACAAATAGGGTAACTTGTGTTGTCTATTTATGTGTTATTACTAACAAGTTGTTTGTATTTGAAAAATTTAAATAAAGTTTGAAATTGTCTATACATTCAACATTTACTGATAGATGATGGAAATAGTCCAACATATCATAACAAATTAATTAAATGTTTGATCAACTATAGCAGGCTAATTTTTATATAGATAATTTTGTATGTCCTGCAAATGATATTATAAATATTAAAATGTCATTTGGCAGAAAAAAAGGTTCCTCATCCCGTGTAGTATTATGAGTATTTTTGCACTCTTTACTAACTCATTATTTAAATACTAAATAAATACAGAGTGCTTAAAAGTTTTTCTTCATAATGCAATAATATATTTACATAGTAGATGCCGGATATATTTGACCACAGTTATTAAGTTATTGATCACTTTTGAACTTTTATATATGATGTTAATTAAGAATTTCAGTGAGATATCTAAAACAAATTTTCCTCTTAATAAATTATCTTTATCAAGTTCAGAGGCTCTATTAGAAAAAACAATTTTCAATAATTTATATATACTTTATGAAAAGTATACAAACATCTTGTAATTATAAAAACATTAAACACATAACATTATTTTCTATTATTGTAGAGTTGAAATTCATAAAACTTTTATTATTAGACACCTTTTTTTTTAAAAAAGAAAAAAAAATCATTTTTTTTTTTTAAATAAAGTTTGGATAATAAAATAGTATTTAGTGCATATGTCTTTTTTGATAATATGGATTGTGTGTACCTTTATTTTATGTGATTATAATTGAAAGATTATATAGAATTTTTTACTGTAACATTTTTTTAATCAATAATATTAATCCTCAGTTCAGATCTTTGCTTGAGGTAATACAACCCTGTTGGAAGTGGATTTTAATTATGACAGGACCTTGAGCTGGCAAAGATTGTATGTTTGTTTGGTCTGCTCAATTTAGGGATCCTCTGCCTACCATGGACATGGAAGAGTATGTCTAAAATGGCTTGCCTTACACAGTAAAGCTAGATTGTCATGCTTGATGGATTACTCATACAGTGGTTGTAGCATTACAAATATAAATCTAGTTTTTTTCTAAGTATAGATACATAGAATGTGTCAACTTTACTTGATACAAACTCTTTAACAGCAGAACAGAGAACTACACACTTGTGGCTAAAGAACTGTCAAGATTTAAGGTTAATATAACTGTGCTTAGTGAAACTTTTCTAGAGAGAAGTTTATTAGAACAGATGGGTGGATCCAAGATTTTTTGAAAAGGCAAGTTTTTCAGTGAAATAAGAATGCATGGTGTTGGATTTCTGTAAAGTCTAATTAAGTATTTCCTATTGTTGGAATTTTTCATTGTATCAATGAAGGATTAATAATCTTAAAACTTGTTTTGCATAATGGTGCTAGAAGTCATTTTATTAATGCCTGTGCTCAAAACTTAAGACTCAGATAATTCAGAGGAAGAGAGCTTTTGCATTATTGCAGCAATACCATTAAATGGTTAAATATTTCTTATTAGTGATACAAATAATAGATGATCAAAAGCTATTGATAATAATGGTATTAGCACTGTAAAGTCAAATGGTTTGTTATTATTGAATTTATGAACAACACATGGATTGACTATCATAAACATTTTGTTTAAGCAGAAAAATCACCACAAATGAACATGAATGCACCCATGCTCAACACAATGACATTTAATAGATTATATTATTGTTTGGAGCCAGAATACAAGAGAAAAAATTTACTTTGCAAAAGCATTCAAAAGCTCAGATTGTTGAACAGATCATGGATTAGTATATTCTAAGATTAAAATGATAGTTGCATTAAAAATAGATATTATTATAATCATATTCACAAAAAAAAAAGTTTGTTCTTTAGAATTATCTACTATACATACTAAATTTTAACAATCATTAAACTCTAAAATTGCTGGTTTGGATCTTGAGAACTATCATATCATTGAATTATATAATTCTCTTAAGGAGTTTGTTATGGCGTACAAATAAATCTGTTTTTGGGTTGACCAAAAAGAAGCATCGGGATGGGTTTTCTGATGATGATCATATTGTTAGTGATTTAAATTTTTTAAAAAAGTGGCATTTTCTGCTTAACAAAGTAATAGATTAAATGTGTATCTTCATAAAAAAGTTCAAATATCTGAAAGCAGAAATTCAATGACTGACAAGAAGCTTTAAAAATGATTGGCATATTAGAGCTGCAAAGAAGATGCGGACATTCTCTGATCATGGTCATTTCAGACATTTTTGTGATTTATTGATAGCAACATAAGAACCTGGGAAATGGTATAACAGGCCTATTAACCCCATCAATGGTCCTGATAGTGATATTTTGAATAGGTGAAAACAGTATTTTGATTATTATGTGAATAATGATACAATAATTGATATGATGACTTCAAATGATATAACCATTTTATCTACTCATTTAGATTTGAATAAAGATATCAAGCTTAATGAATTTAAAATTGCTCTTTATAATCTTAAAAATGGAAAGGCTACAAGTTGTCATGAAATATCTGGAGAACTTTTTAAAATATGGCGATGATATATTAGTATCAAAAATATTGGGATTTTTAGGAATATTTGGATCCATGAAATCATTCCATCCAGTCTTAAGGATGCTTTAATTGTTGCAATTTTTAAAAACAGGGGGAATAGACATGATCATTATTATCCACTGCAGCAAAAGTATTTTTAAGAATTTTGATTAATTAGCTTCCAGTTATAGACGAATGATTATCAGATACTCAGTACAGCTCAAGGGAATCAAGAAGTACTATAAATATGATTTTTGTTGGCAGGCAAATGCAAGAAAAGTGTCAGCAATAAAGCAATGATTTATATATTGCTTTTATTGATTTGATCAAGACATTTGATTCATTTAATATGATAGGTTTATGGTATTGTTTGAAATTAGTTGGTTGTCCACCACAATTTATTGTATATCATATAAATTCTACATGATGGAATGAAAGGAAGTGTTATTACTATGGATGGAAATTAGAGGCATTTGAAATGAAAACTGACATTAAACAAGGATATATACTTCCTACAATTTTGTTTCACTTTTTATGACATAGTCTTTGGAATTTTTTCTTGGTGGTTTAATCATACACAGATCAAGATATGCTACAGATTTGATGGTGGAATTTTTAATTTGAATCGGGTAAAAGCAAAAATAAGAAATTTTATTTCCTTGGATTCTGGATTTATAGTGGGCTGATGTGTGTGCTATTTTTTGCTAGTTGAAAAGACTTATTCACAGAATATTCCTAATCTTTTATATGCAATTTATAAAGATCTCATTCTATTAATTAATATTCAAAATCCTCATTCTTTATCAGCTAGTGACAATAGAAAAATCCTCAGCAATTTTTATCTTAGATGGTTATCAAATTGAGAATGTAAACCAGTTCAAATACCTTGGTAGTATTATAAATAGAAAAGTGACCTTAGATGTTGAAATCCAGCACAGTCTCCTAGAGGTTGCTGCTGCTTTTCTCAAATTAAAAGTTAGAATATTTTACTATTCTGAAATAACTATAGCAACTAAACTAGCTGTATGTAAAGCTGTTATTTTATCTACTTTATTGTATGGCGGTGAAACTTGGACACCATATCAACACAATATAAAGGCATTAGAAAAATTTCATTTAAGGGCACTATAAAATTTTAAAAATACAGTGGCCAAATTATAAAACCAATCAATACATTCTTCAGCTTGCAGGATGTGATAGTACTGAATCCACTATTATAAAATTATACCTTCATTGGATTGGACATGTAAACAAATGAACAATTGAAGACTTCCAAAAAGGATGTTTTATGAGCATGAGTTTTCAGAATGTCTTTGAGATTATCTTTATAATGTAGATGCCGTCTCCTACAAAACTCAGGTCAATTATATATTGGAGAGCTGGTGTTGAAGTATTTCGGAAAGTTTTCTGCTGAGGAAATTAAAAGTAAATTAAAAAATAATCAAAAATTGGACCAGTATGTTCTATATGTGGATGTATTTGTGTTTCACAATTTGGTTTGTGTAGTCTCTGTAAAATGGATTTTTACAGTAGTTTTTTCTCTTTGTTTTCTTTCTTTCTTTTTTGGAGTTGGAATGACGAAATTTATTTTTGAGTGGCTGTTTATTATTCTTATTTTTTATTTTATTTTAAAAGAGTGACCTTAATATTTAAAAAAAAGTGTGATTGTTAAAAAGTTTTTTGAATGATTTACACAAATTTTGTCAACAAATGATAATGAACAAGTGTTTTATTAAAGAAATAATTCTTAATATCATTAACATTCCATTGAAACATAGCCACATTAAATGCTGCACTCGTCAAATCTCATCATTCTTTCATCGGAATTAAATAACTTATTGTTTTTCTTGCATCATATGTTATAATTTAAGTTTAATCTATTGTGTACATGTTAATATTTGTATATAATTAGTTATTATTTCACATTCTAATACAATTAATTTTTTTGAATGTATATTACACATTAGCTGAAATTCAGAAATATTATTTTATATCTGTATTAGCTATGAAATAATAAATATTTGAAATACAAGCGTTCTTCATATATCTATCTCACACCCCTGATACACATGACCACACACATGCAGAAAAGATAAATAATCACCAATATATGTATTTTATGCTGAACAATATCAGTTGGTCCAGATTATCATGTCCCACACACATATATAATCAGTGCTCAGTTTATATTAAGATAGCAAATCTTCATACTTTAATGGACAGGCTTCAATCTACTCCAATTTCCAACTCTTCAGCCATACATAATATTGGCATCAGCATGGGATTTGGGCTTTAGATTTTCAACGGTATGGATGGCTGAAGAGTTGGAGGTTGGAGTAGATTGAAGTCTGTCCATTAAAGTATAAAGATTTGCTATCGTAATATAAACTGAGCACTGATTATATATATATGTGGGAGATGATAATCTGGACCAACTGATGGGTGCTGGTTCCGCACGAAATACGTATATTGGTGATTATTTGTCTTTTCTACATGTGTGTGGTCAGGTGTATCAGTGGTATGAGATATATAGTGTGGATAGGTGAATGGTGCTTGAAAGTCTGAGTTGAAATTCTCTATATTTACTATGAAATAATAATTAAAAAAAATGGTGAAACTTTTAAAACCTAATTAAATGAATTACAATATTTTATATTGATTATTATATTTTATGACTGCATTTCATTTAATATTTCTTCAGTAAAGATCATATTTAAAAAGTGAAAACAAAATTGTTCAATATAAATTTTGTAAAATTCTTATTTGTAATTGATATGAATTATATGTTGGGTGTGCATGTGTGTTTTATAATTGTTTATTTTTGATTTTACTTGTAAGCTGGGTCTGTCATTGGAAAAAAAAAAATCATTTATTTTTTATGTTGGCATTAAATATTATTTTTAAAAATTATATTCAAATTATAATGAAAAATATGTATTACATTTTGTTTTTATTTTTTTGGATAATGTTTTATTCAATTAAAAAAAGATTTAATCAAAACTATGATCTAATAATATTTTTTTTACAAAATTATACATATATACAAATAATTTTATTTTAGACTGCTTTGCACTGGGCAGCAAAACATGGGAAGTCGGAAGTTGTGAAACTCATTGCTGGAACTCATAATGTTGATGTAAATATAAGAACGGTATGCCTTAACTTTCATTCTTTTTTATTATCTTTTTTATATTATCACAAATTTCGCTGGAAGTAAGAAGTGAGAACTTTCTTTATAAATTTAAATTTAAAAATTATATATACGTAAAAAAATTAAAAGTGGAAATATTCCTTTTTAAAAACTTATGGTTGCACTTTACTATCATTTACAGTTTATATCTGTATTATATTTTAGTAGAGTTTCATAATCAATCTCTAGTCATGCACTTTGAAACAGTTTCATTTTTAGGATGCGTGCACGTTAAGGTGTTTAAAACTAAAGAAAGTCGAGTAATAGCATGCTTTGGTTTTTATGAGTTATTGCTGCTTGTTGATTTGCAAGATTTTGCAAGAATATTATTTAAAGCAAATTATATCACACGTAACTCAAAATATTATTTAATTAATAAAAAAAATGGGACATAAATGCTAACAAAAGTTGCCCTTTTTATTTACTTACTATGGTCGAGAGTTGAATACTCAATTTATATTCATGAAAATCCTTTTATATAGATGGTCTGAGTTGTTAATTCAAATATAATTTCAAATTAAAATTTATACCATTTTTTTTCTCTCACAAATAATTAACTATTAGATTTTTTAAAATTTAGTAAAAGAGCTCCATGGCTGTATCTAGAGAACAAAATACTGAAAAAAAAAATTAATGAGTGTTTAAGTGTTAGAAATTTGATGCTAACATTATTTATTGGAAATCTTTTTTATTAATTCCACATCATTGATTTTTGATAATTTTATAATTTTGTACTAAATTTAAAACATTTTTTTTCTTCTCATGTATATATTTTTTAAGAAGAATAAAACCTATAATAATTAAAAATAATGCGCCCAAAGTCCCTAGAGAGTAAAAATGCACAAAAAAATTATTTTAGTGATTTGATACTATTGTTATTTATCAAAAGTTTTTAATCGAAAAAATGTTTAGTGAATTAGTTGTTTGATACTAACATTATTTATTAAAATTTTTTGAATGATTCCACATTATAATTTTAAATTAAAACATTTTTTTTTTTTTGCATAATTTAATTTTTTAAAGCTCAGTAAACTCTACAATAATGAAAAATATTGCACAGGGATAGGATAATTTATTTTATTTTTATATCATAATTTTTTGATAAGTATTTAAAGATTATGAAGATGGCATGATTTTAAACGTCTTAATGTTTTATATTAAAGAGTAATGTATGCAGGAGTTCGACTTTTATCCTTACATGTGTTATGGAAAAAATTATTATTTTAATAAATTCATATTCTTTATGGTAAAGCAAATCATAACTCCTTTATTATTGGTGAATGCTGTATCATATTATGATCATATTTTTGTTTTGTAGTCTATCAGTGTATTAATATTCATATAATCAATGTGGAAATAATTAATATTTGTTTTTTTTCTATCTTAATATAAACCGAGCACTGATTATATAATGTGTGGGAGATGTTGATCTGGACCAGCTGATTAGTTCTTGTTCAGCATGAAATACATACATTGGAGATCATTTATCTTTTTCACATATATGTGGTTATGAGTGTCGGTTACATTGGATAGAGTGGATGACTAGGGAGCATAAAAATCTGGGTTCAAATCCCCTTTAATTTATTTTGCTAGTAAGTCTTCATTAATCAAAAGCTTTGTATGATTTAGTGCATATGGCATTAATAGACCCAGAATTATAAACCATGGCTAATGAAAATTATTGTACTTTACAATATTAAGAAAAGGAATAAAAAAGAAATTGATTTGTAAAATTTATCTTTACTATATTATAAAAAGCATATGTACTTGAAATATAAATAGAGTAAGATTCATTATAAATGGAAAGGAGAGAAAAATAATATTATGAAGAGGTATAGCATATCATAGGAGAGCAGCAAGATTACCTATTCAATTTAGTTAAAAGATAGAATTCTTATAGTTTAGATTTATGCTCATTCTGATGAAGAATTATTATATATCATTATCATAATAATAATAATAATTAATAGAAATGAGGAGATAATAGCCATTAAATAGAGAGAGAAACTTTCACCATTGTTGTTATCAAGAAATTCTGAATTACTACTAATTGACAATTCCCAACGCTAAGCAAGTTTTACTCATAAACCTATAATAGCTCTTTTGTTGGGGTCTTTTGTTGAAATAAAAAGAGTCAATTTTTACTAAATAACCCAAATTCTTATATGGATTTAGACTGAGAAAGCTATTTTTTTTTTATAGGTGTGAGAGCTATTACAGATTTATGAATAATGGATATTATCTCCTCATTTCTATTAATTATTATAACAACAATCCATAGAAGCATTTAATTCAACACGCACACACACACACATATCTATATATAATTACAACTCGTCGACAGAAAACATTGGATTTCCACCAACCAAGAGAAGCTGAATTTAAAAGTGGTTTTAGTACAGTAGATCATATCCAGGTATTGAGAGAAGTTATAGAAAGAACAAATGAATATGAGTTGTCATTATGTTTTGGATTTGTAGATTGTGAAAAGGCATTTGATTCTATAAACATTTCTTCAGTGATTAAAGCATTGGATCTTCAAGGAATAGATCCAGAATATTGTCATATTTTAAAGAATATTTATAAAAATGCAACAACAACAATTAGATTACATAAACATACTGCAAAAGTCAACATTGAGAAAGGGGTAAGACAGGGTGACACCATATCTCCAAAACTTTTTACAGCAGTGCTGCAAGAAGTATTTTGTGGATTAAAATGGGAAAATAAAGGGGTGAAAGTAAATGGAGATTATTTAAGTCATTTAGATTTTGCAGATGATGTAGTTGTTTTTGCAAATAATGCTTCAGAGCTGCAGGAAATGTTGCAGGAGTTATCAGATGAAAGTAGGACTAAAAATAAATGTTAAAAAGACTAAAGTAATGTTTAATGGATTTTCTCAAAATATGAAAATAAAGATTGATTATGATGAGTTAGAAGAAGTTAACAGTTACAAATACCTTGGTCAGATTATTAATACATATGGAAACACAATGGATGAAATTAATCATAGAATTAAATTTGGTTAGAGTGCTTTTGGAGAAATAACTTGATATTAAAAGGAAATGTGCCTATGTGTTTGAAAAGGAAGATTTTTAATAAATGTGTTTTACCAGTTCTTACTTATGGATCTGAGACTCGGACACTTAATAGAAGAGCAATATAGAGACTTCAGAACATTCAAAGAAATATGGAGAGATGCATGTTGTAAGTATCAAGAAGAGATCGAAAACACAATATATGGGTAAGAGAACAAATACGTGTTATTGACCTCATTGAAAAAATTAAAAGATTGGAGTTGGGCTGAACATATTGCTAGAAGAGATAATAATAGATGGACAATTGAAATCTTAAACTGGATTCCAAGAGATTGTAGAAGACCCAGAAAGAGACCACATGTGAGACAGATGGATGAAATAAGAAAGTGTGCAGGGGTGATATGGAGAAGAGAAGCTAAAGATCAGAGAAGAGGGATTGGACTGGTAGGAGAGATCTTCATCCTGCAATGGATCGATACTGGTTGATGATGATGATATATATATAACAATAAAAATAATAAATATAACAGTAATTATTTATTATATAGTCTTTCAATCTGAAATACTTTTTTTTTATATGTCAAAGCGTTGACTGGGAAGCAAACCCAGGCCAGCTGCTTGGAAGGCAGCTGTGCTAGGCCACCAATGCTTGACAATCCGAAGTACTTTCGGTAAATTTCTTAATTTTTTTTAACTGTTTTTAAATTCAAAAACATAACAGAAGCAAATGTCATCAACTCACTCACATGAATCACCAATTTTAACAAATAGAAATAAAATGAATATAATTAATAGACAAGCTGCTAATGTTAAAATTCGGGATTATGGGAGTTGAGTTAATGATGTTTGTTTCCATTATGTTTTTTGAATTTAAGAGGATTAAGGAATTAACGAAAAGTACTTCACATTGAAAAACTGTATATAATAGTTAATTATCATTATATTTTTTATTTTTATTACAATAGTTTTTTATTAAGGAACATTTTTATTTATATTATATATATGCAGTATGCCTTTGCATTGATTGAACTTTTTAAAATTTATTATGAGATATTAAGAATTATTAGCAGTTACAGATTTGTGGAAAGAGACTAGCAAATAACATATTGTTAATTTTTTTCTTTTTTAATCAGAGATTTGAGTAGAAAAAAATATAATGCATTATTTTATTTTTTTAAAGCAAAATGAATTTGGTCATATTCAAATATATTGTATATGAAAGCATTGATTTATTTAACAGTGATGGAATTTATAGACATTACTTATCTGATTCAAAAGAATCAGTTTTGAAATAATAATGGGCACATCCTATATCTTATTTTGATCACTTCTTAATCTCACACAGTCAAGGCTTATATACAAACCATTGCTGATGAAAAATTTTCATCTTCCAGCGCTTCTAATTTCCATTCACATCTTAATTTTTTTAGGTTATAAAGAAATAATAGTTGCAAAGAGATTATAATATATATTTTGATGTCAAGTTTACAATTTGGGAATAAAGTATAGAGACCTAATGACATGAAAATTGCACCTGGCTTGTGACAATCCTGTCTGTGGACAGTGTTAATTGAAAGTGTATCTTTTAATCTTGTAATTTCTAAAAATAGTTTATCCTTGTTTTTCTAATTAATAATACCACATTAGTTTCTTAAACATGCATTCAATTTCTATAAATAGCTATAATAATTTTATAAAATCATAGAATAGATATTCCCTTTTTGATAATTTATTAGAAAAATTATCACGAATAATAATTCTGTTAATTTTTCTTTCCCATAATGAAATAGAAGTGATGTAATCAATTCATGAAAAATTCCTAATTTTACAACTAGTGATGTGATGATCAGTGATTTAATAGCTACTGATGATATTTTATTAGCAATAAAACTGATGAAAAGTAAGAAACTAGCACTACATATGACATTATATCAATCATTTACAAAGGATGTGTTGTAATTTAACTTAAATAATTAGTCACATTTTCAATACATCTTTGCAGCAGGTTATTTTTACTGTTTCATGAAAATTGTGTTATATCACAATTGAAACATAAGAAAATCACTTGGTATGGAAAATTATAGATCTTTTTTTTATTGTGTATAACTGGATTTTGTTTTGTAAAATGTGTTTATGGTGAACAATAGATACTTTAGCTAGATATCTACTAAAATCACCACATTGATTTACATTAGATAGATCTCTTAATCCCAAATTATTACACATTTAAGTAGTTATGACAATTGCCTTTAATAACAGGCTGCAACTGGGTGTTGTTTATTTTGATTTGAATTAAATTTTTAAAAAATAGGTAATCATTTTGTTTACAAATTACATTTTATGTCATCATGTTTCTAAAGAGGATTGACTCTGTCATGTCTATTTGTCTTAATTTATGACTCATTGTGGTACCAAATCTTATACATATTACAGTGTATCAAGAGATATTCAGGGAAGTATTTTTGGACAATTATTGTTTCAATTTATTGATATAGAGCAATTGGGTAATAACATTCAATTGTATAAATTTATTGTTAATTTTGATGATAATAAAGTTTTGCAGTTAGATATCAAAAAAATATCTAATTAACATTATGTAAATCATAATTGAAAAATGCAATGACTTATTCTTTTTTAATGGAATAATCAAACTGGCATTTTCATTTATGTCTAATTTCAAAATATATTCCAAGAAAGGATCACTATTATGCCTTAAATATTATTTTTAATAATTATAAAAGATTTAAAAATAATATTAAGTATAATACTATAAAGAGTAAATAATTATGGACATGTGTAATATTCTCCCCCACTACTTATATTCACACGAACTAAATAATTTCAACTACCGATAATTAATAATAATAAATGTTTATTTACAACAAACCGATATTAACATATTTACAACAACTGACATTAGCGTATTTAGGTTACATATATATTCTTACTAATAATTTAATATACACCTTACGATTACAACAAGTTTGATATATTAATAATATGCTTACATAATCTGGCCTTGCGGCTTACGACAAATAATAATAAAGCCCGGATGGCCTCTATAAGTCCCTAGTTCCATTTTGGCACCTTCAGTGGCGGAGTTCACTGGATCACGAGTTCTGATTTCAGCCGGCATGCCGTCTTCTGGTTACACTGCTATCTCGTGACGATTTTCTTGTTTTCACTGGGCCTTAAATACCGCTCTTCTCATTCATGCACAGGAGTCTGGGATAGCCTTGTTTTGCTTCAGGTCCGCGTTTCAAACTGCTATTTCTCTGAGGTTCGTGAGTTTCCCGCGCAGAGGAGGGGGGATAAAACTGGAAATTCTTATCTTTAGACATGTACCTTTAATGCTGTACTTTTAACTTTCTATTACTTGCAGATATTATTATAACGCAATACTAATACATAGCACACCTCCCCCAACTTCGGAAATTACCTTTTCCGAAGTTTAACAGTCCTTACTAGAAACAAATTCACTTGTTCTCTTTTCTAATTTTACTTTATATACTGTTATTAATCTCTTCGTTAATAAATTTTTTCAATAGCACCAATGTTGATTTACCCATTATGCACTATTTCCTAACTGCTCTATTTACTGCCAGCCTGGTGGATTTCTTTTTTGAAATCCACTCTCTGATCATTACTTACCGGCACTCTTTTTTGCCACAAGTATTGTAGATTTCTTTTTTCAAACTCACAACTTGGCCATTACTTAACTGGAATCCTTTTGCCTGCAAGTGTTGTAGATTTCTTTTTTCAACCCCACAACTTGACCATTACTTAACTGGCACTCTTTTTTGCCACAAGTTTTGTAATTTCTTTTTTTAAACCATAAACTTGGACAACTTCAGAAATAATTACAGTATCAAAACCACAATCAGTGCTATTTTACTACTGGCTATTCAGATTTCTTTTTTCAAATCTGCCGAACTGTTTAGAATTTAACTCGATTACTATCCATTTAAGAGATTCAAATGTTTTCGCAAACCTGTCTACCTTGCACTGTCAAGATTATTAATCTTACGCTACTTAACAATGCCATCTCAGATCCTGCACTCCCATTGTATGTATAACAATTTGTATTACCCAACGTATTCTATTTTTACTTTAAACTGCAGAGCAGTGTTTTCCAAATGAGGTTACTATCCCAGTTACTTTTCATATCTAGATTACTCATTTACTTTTCGCACATTTTAATTTTTGCAATGTAGATATAATTCTTTTATTTAAATCTATTTCAATTTAACTTCCAATAGTTACAAAACTACAACATAAATAAAACTTTACTTAAAATCTATTTCATTTTAATAAATAGTCTTGAAACTAGCCTTAAAATTGGACTACGTTTTCCGCACCACCAGAACTAATTTCCAATTAAATTTCCCATTAATGAAACTAAGACTATTCTTATTATAACTTCATTACTACGACACACACCCAGGAATGTCACCGAGTAAGTATAATTTTGCCTTTGAAAACTCTGCCAATTTTTAAAACTTCTATCCCTAACTAGGTTCAACTTTGACTGCGCCATTGTAATATTCTCCCCCACTGCTCATAATCCATGTGAGCTAAATAATTTCAACTACCGATAATTAATAATAATAAATGTTTATTTACAACAAACCGATATTAACATATTTACAACAACTGACATTAGCGTATTTAGGTTACATATATATTCTTACTAATAATTTAATATACACCTTACGATTACAACAAGTTTGATATATTAATAATATGCTTACATAATCTGGCCTTGCGGCTTACGACAAATAATAGTAAAGCCCGGATGGCCTCTATAAGTCCCTAGTTCTGCTTTGGCACCTTCAGTGGCGGAGTTCACTGGATCAAGAGTTCTGATTTCAGCCAGCATGCCGTCTTCTGGTTACACTGCTATCTCGTGATGATTTTTTTGTTTTCACTGGGCCTTAAATACCACTCTTCTTATTCATGCACAGGAGTCTGGGATAGCCATGTCTTGCTTCGGGTCCACGTTCCAAACTGCTATTTCTCTGAGGTTCGTGAGTTTCCCGTGCAGAGGAGGGGGGGGATAAAACTGGAAATGCTTATCTTTTCTTATCTTTAGACATGTACCTTTAACGCTGTACTTTTAATTTTCTATTACTTGCAGATATTATTATAACACAATATTAATACATAGCAACATGATATTCAAATTATAAAGCATTGGAATTATGTTTGTTGTTTATAATTCCCATAATTTATACCATAGAACAGCTTTAGGAAAAGTTTGAAGAAATTTTTGAGATATCTTGATTATCAAAAAGTAAATGATAACCAGAAACTTTAAGAAAGATGTAAGAAGGCTGCATAAAAAAATATTAAAGGATAAATAAATAATTTTAAATTATAATATCTAATGTCTGTGACACTTTTTAAATGTAATATTTGTTAATTGCGCAAAATAAATAATTTATTATTGGACTATTTTTCAAGTTAGCAATGGATTTTTTTGTGAGGATTCACATAGCAATCAGCATCAATTTGTAGCCATTATTTAGTTTTATAATCAATTATTCACTACAATCTTAAAAAAATAAAATGTATTTTTTAAAAAAAAACAACCACCATTTTTACGAAGTCACTTCATTAAAACTATATCAACGAAAAATAAAAGACTGACATTGACACTAAAAGTATACAGTTCAGTATATTCATTATACAATATATGAGCCAATAAACATCACATGACCACCACTTCTTATGCTTGTGTATAACTGTTCTTAAAACAGGCAAAACTCACTATACGTATTGCCACACACAGCAAGCTAGAGTAATCAAGGAAACCCCCATCTAGTGCCTACTCATCCAATATCCTCAGACTAGTTTATAGCTTGTGGCTTTCATCAGTGAGAAGCCTTGGATATGAGACCACTGCACTAGGATAGGTGCAGTGCTCTCAGATCCAAGGCTCCTCACTGACAAAGGCCACAAGCCAGAAACTAGTCTGGGGATATTGGATGAGTAGGCACTAGATGGGGATTTTATGTACAAGCCTTCTGGCATCCATTGATTACTCTAGCTTGCTGTGTGTCGCAATATGTACAGTGAGTTTTGCCTGTTTTATACAATATATAATATATTTTGATTATTAAATTAAAATATGATTAATGTATTTTTGTCTTATTTTTATCCAGTGCCCTTGCAAGACAATCAGTGCTTTAATTTTTGGCATATCTAATGTAAATAATATTTTTATCATTAATGACTGCAAAAGTAAAAAAAATAAAGTTTCATTCAGTACAGTAAGTAATTAAAACATACTTTAATCATGTACAACAGCAAAGTGTATTAATATTTAGTTTTAAAATGTGTACATTAGGTGAAATGTATTCACTCAATCAGTTTTATGGCTTAAAATTTTTATGAATATTATTTTGCTTGAGGCAGAAAATATATTAATTGTAATTCTAAAATATTTTGAGTAAAAAAGCAAAAAAAAAATGATTTTGTGTGTTATGCAGTTAATAATCAACTTTATATAATCAACAGTTACTAAACATAATTTTAAAATATCATTTATTTGCTCAATAAAATCATTGCAGCTTTTAACATAAACATAAAAAAATATCTTTATAGTATCAGTAAAAAAAAGATTTAATTATTTAGATTACTAAAACTTCAAATCCAGCTGTACCTTGTACGTTTTATCAAATTTTTATTTAATTTGACTGCATTTGTGTAAAAAAATTGTGAAGTTTTTTAAAAAAAATAAACACAACAGGTATACAAAAAAGTTCCATTTTATTGGTTAAATATTACAAAAATAAAAAATAAAAACATTGATTATACAACCTAATATGCATCTAAAATGAATTTAAAAATATACATTGTAGTTAGTTTTTTCTTTTTGCTTTAATTTGAAATCCTACCCACTCTTTTAATAAATGTAATGGCAGATTTGCTTATTTTTGCAACATTTTTTTTTTTTTTTTACAAATAAACTTTTATTTTATATCATATTTTGATAAGCTTACAAATATAAATTTACAAACAAAAGACATTCTAAAAGTTAATATTTTTTGAACTTTGCCAAAATAGAAAAATAAAGTGCTAAAGTGAATATCTAAAAATAACAATGGCACTTGTCATACTGGGTCATAACCTTTGCCTATTTAAAAAACTTATTGAACAAAATATTTCTTATTTGAATTTTATTTTAAAAGTGGAAACAAATTTTAGTTGACATAACATAAATCAATGAAATATGCTTTAAAATTTAAAATTACAGTTATTAATTCAACTATAAATAATTTCTTTTCTGAACTATAATTTAATGCATGACTGTTAATGAAAACATCCACGGAAAATGTACTTTTTAAAAAAATACTCAGCTTTATTGATGCGTAGCATGCTTTCAATATAACATGTATATCATATTCATGGTTTACTATAAGGTCTCAAACAAATATGACAATATATAAAATAATGAAATTAAAAAGTTCCACAGTTGTCTTTTAGCATTTTGAAATATATCAGTATAAATTAATACCTTTATATATTCTCAGTAATAAGAGCACAACAAATCTGAATCTAATGATAAAAATCGTTAATAAAACAGTGGCTTAGCGTTTGTAGATAAATAGTAAAATCCTTCCTTTCACAAACATCTATCAAAAAAAAAAGAGAAATCAAATATCATTTATTCTCTTTTAATTCAACTATAAATAATTCCCTTCTTTTGTCAGTTAATGTAATATATAACTATTAATGAAAACATCTGCAGAAAAGTTAGTTGTTTTTTTTTAATCTGTGGATGTTTTCATTAGCAGTTGTGAATTACAGTTATTATTAAAATTTCACAAAAAAAATTCTTCAGCTGTGTTTGTGAAAGTGTTTCTTTTCAGCAAATAATCACAATTTCCATTTTACCACAATTATGGTTTTAAAAACTTATTTTTTTTAAAACAAATATTTTCAAATGATATTTAATTGCAATCACTCATTTATTTGATTTAAAATGAATATTTTGTAAATATGTTAAATAAATAATCATAAATATATAAATAGATTACTGAAAATTACAATTTTTCTTTCTGTAAAAGAAAAAAAGAACTTCTCAATAGCATTAAGCTAAGTAATCTGCCAATCAGTGGTGTAATCAGGTTTTTTGTACTACGTTATAACATATGGTAGTATGTATACTTGATACTGACATTTTTCAGATTATGTTTTAAACTAATCATTTTATTTTTCAATTTCTACCTCAAATAAAAATGCAAACTGACAAACTAATTATAGACAATTGCAAAAGAATGCCTTAGCAATAACAATGCCTTCACAATACTTCAAAATGTGTAACTTAATTTCTGTTGATCAGGAAACATTTAATTTAATGAATCATGGATCAGAAAATCTTTTTTTTTCACTTATGGAGAAAAAATGGCGGTCTGTGAATAAAAAAAAAAATTATGTACTTTTGAGTTTTCAAGTAAACCAAGATGGCACCTGTACAGTGTTGAAGGCCTATATAATCTGCCAAAGAAATGTTAGTTGTTAAATTAGAACAAAATTAATAAATTGGTTGTTAAATTTATGAAAGAAAGAAATTCTGATAAATTTCATGAAGATCTTTATTTCAATTTTTTTTTTACTTATATTATAGTGTAGGAAGTGACGAGATGCTCTTAACACTGTTGTATTTTGGTTCAATTCAGTGTGTTTCTTTTTGTCAGCAGTTTTTTTTTTTTGGTAAATTGTCATAATAATACAATTTTAGATCTTCCTATTATATAACTGATACAGTGGGCTATTTCCAAAGGTACGAGATCCTGTTCTCCTGAAAAGTGTGCATTAATGGTCATGATATGATTGCATACTACTGACATGAATAAAGCATAAATATTGTATTTATATTTTTCTCATTTTTCTGCTAATAAGTTAATCCAAAAAAAAAGAGGAAGAAAAGAAACTGTAAATATTGTAATTAATTTTTTCACAACGATTTCTTTTTGTAAAATAATGATAATAAAAGTAAAATGTAATTATTAAATATATTTCATAGCAGCCATTTTTTTTGTAAACATTTTTTGTGTGGGCCCCAGAACCTCTAGGTTTATGAAAAATTTGGGTTTCTATCTTGGTTTACTTGAAAATTCACAAGTACCAAAATTATATACATGTATTTTTAAAATTATGGCTACTGTAATGTTTTTACACATATTTATCCATAAGGTAGTAATTGTTTTAAAAATATACTTAGCAAAATGTGTATTCATTAATTAACATTTTTTCAAATTAAGCTGCATGTTTTTAATCAAATTCTTATAGATATTGAATTTAAAGTATCACATTATTTTTTCCACAGGAACTCATTTTCATTGCTGTTTTTTCCTGAATCATCACTAACTAGGAAAAAGGCATATTATTATGATGTATTTTTTCCCCAAAATGACAGTAGTTTGGTTTCATTACTACAGTAATAGATTCTATACATCTCATTGATCCTCCTTTTCTTTTTTTTATACTATCAGCCTTTCTGAACATTATAATCTTTTTTAATGAAGCTTCAGAATTGATTAAAATAGGATCATATTTTCAACTTTATATGCTCTAAACAAGAATTTAGATCTATACTAATCTAATATCCAGATGTTTATTATTTTCGCTTTTGCTCTCAGAAGTCTTCACCCATCCAAAAGTATCTATTTATTTTTTGTTTAATTTTTAAAAATATATTCATACACCTAAAAATTGTTTCCAGATTATTTTTTTGCAACTCTTCCCAGTGATAATTTGTGATGAATTACTTTACCACTGTTTCTCTGTTAGTGATTAATGATTTAATTTTCAAGTAAATTGCTGATCTTGTAATCATAATCTATTTTCCTTATTCTATGCTATGATTATGAGATAGTATTTAATATTTTCTAGACGAAAATTTAATATAAAAGTTAATATCAGCAAAACACACACGCACACATAACAATATGGATTTAAGAATACATTTATTTAGGAAACAACGGTTAAAGAATAAAACACTAAAAATACTAGAGTGCTTCTTTATCAGTATTACTTTATGTATAAAATTCCATTTAAATGTGTACCATAAATACTATCTGCAGATCTGTTATTAGCTTTTTTGTTTTTTTAGAATTATCTGTGCTGCTTTTTATTGATATTATTAAACTGTAATTATTATTAGTTTACTAGTTATACACTTTTTTGAACCTTTAATTAATGAAGTCAAGTTTGTGTTATATAATATATTAATAAGATAGTATTATTTTTTGTCTTTCAATTCTAGTAACTATGTTTTACTGATTTTTTTATTTTAAGAACCAGATTTACATTAAAATCATAAAGTGTTTTTTTTTTTAAAAGAAAAAAAAAGTTTTCCTTTTGTTATAAAGAATGTAATGAAAAATGATTTCTTAATTTCTATTTGATTCATAAAATTCAGACATCAAAGAACAGAATAATTTCTATTAATAACAGCATTAATGATTGTCCCTGTGGAAGCCTCCAAAGTAATATACTATTTTCATGTTAGTGATGAGGCGACTGATTGTGATTTATATAACTGTTGCAGGTTACTTTTTCCATAGTTCACTCACGGATGTCTTGTTTTTAGAGAAACAAATTCATCACAGTAGTTTTGAAATAAATGGGGTGTGAAATATGTTTTGTGTAAAAACATCCAAAGTCAGAAAACAGAATCAGCTTATTATAGTAAGAGTGGGGCATAGCCTCCAGAGGCTCTCTTTGCCAAAACTGAATTTGCTTACTATCACAATTTGATTCTAAATATTTTTTCCGTTCTTATAAATCAAAGTGGCATCTGTGTTAACTTCACAAAAACCTCTAAATAATTTCCTGGGATTTTTAAAAGTAACTAATTTCAGTAAAAAAAAAAAAAAGGTTGGGAGAAGGGGTGGGGAGTTGTAATTGGATTGTTAGAAAAGAAAATATTTTTCTAAGTGGATTGTGTTTCATTTATCAGTTCTAGCCTCATGACATTAAATTAATAGCTTTACTTAAATTTATCATTTTAGGATTTTTTAAAAAAAAAAAAAATTGAAAAGTGTCTGTGATTAGTATATATGTTTATATTTTAAAACATAAATATACAGAACATAATATTGTATTTGCATTGCTTATAAATAATGATGCATTATTGTTAGCCTTTAAAAAAAAAAACACACTAAATGTAATAAATAGATGTCATAATGAAATTCTCTTTCAATTTGAAGTTCATCATCTGAATATCACGTATGTAATGATAAAAGGGTTCATTAAAATTTGTAATATTGCTTTAAAATAAAGATATTAATTTCAACGTGTTAGAAGAAGCAAAAAATTGGCAAACTGCTACTAATATTGATTCAAGTATTGCATTGGTGGTCGAGAGGTCAGCGCGACTGCATTGCACTTGCAGGCAGTTGCCCGGGTTGCGGGTTCGCGTCCCGGCCGATGCTATGACACTTTAAAAAAAAAGTATTATTATTTGATGGTATTATTCTGTTGATTAGATTTTTTATTTGCTTTTAATAATCTAATTGTTTTGTTATTTGATGCTAATATTTTTTTTTTTCATAAGACTTTTAGTGTTTAAGTATATTTAAGATCAATAGAATAGTAAATTAATGCCAGGAAGGAAGGAATTAGTGTTAGAATGCTTTAATAACTTGATCTCAACTCGTCTTATTTAAATTTTAAAATTATATGCCCTATCTTTGAAGTCATTTAAATTTCTGAATATATTGATAATATTTAGTAAATTTAGATATAAAAGAAATCATACATACAATAAAATATTCAAACTGAATATTTACTTCTGAATAATATCATCACCAAATTTTCATTGACAATTTAGTTAACTCTTTGCATCCAGTTGCTGATTATTTCAAGAAAAGGTTGTGCTACTAGAATAAAGATATTATTTCTCCATTTGTGTTTTGTTTTTGCCCTTTTTTTTTGTTTTTCTTTATATTTATTTTCATCTTTAAGATATCCTAACAAAACCAATCTTCTCTGTCCTTTTTGCTTGTTTCCATTCACCATTTCCTCAATGTTTTTCTTATCTAATTTCTCTATCTCAAATATTTTCACCCAATCTTCTTTTTCATTTTATTCATGCAAATATATATTTTTTCCTTTTCTCCATATCCATATCTCAAAGATCTTTCATCTATTATTAATTCCTTTACTCATTGTCCATATTTTATAACCATGTAATGATATATTCCGTAATAGCACAGTTAATATTTTTCTTAATTCTCTTTTCAAAACAACTTTTTTTCTTTTTAATAAATGTCACCTTTGCCACTTACTTCTGTTCTCATTCAATTACTACTATTCATATACCTAAATCCATTTGCCTGTCAAATTAGCTTATCAAGAATATTAATTTATATACTTTTTGCATTTGTTCCTATTCATAAATACTTTGACTTTTCAACATTAACCTTTATGTCATATACCATACATTCTTATTCTAATATATTTGACATATTCTGAAGAATCTTTTATTCTTGGCTATAATAATCATATCGTCTTGAAATCTTATACATTTTATATTCTATCTCCATTGTTTGCTTCTCAACAGTCTTAGTATTTTTCTATCATAACCTCTAAATAAATCTTAAAAAGCATAGATAACATTTTATATCTTCGTCTAATAACTCTTTGTATATTTGTGTCTCCAGACTCATTATTTTTCAGTTTTATTTTTATTTTTTGTCCAGTATATGCATTTCACATGATTGTTTTTTAAAGCTTACAGGGCACTAAATTTGTTCTCTCATGTTTTAAAAAAATCACTGAGAATTTTAATTTGAAGAATGTTTGAAAAAAATAGAATACTACATTGGTGAGGAACAGATTGATTTTCAGAAAAGGAAAAGTACAAAAGATATTTTTGATTTATTAGAAAGATTGCAGAGAAATATATTGAAAAAAGGAATTAACATATGTTTTACAGATTTGGGATAAAAACATTTGATGGAGTAATTTGGAATAAGTTTATCTCTATTATAACTTATTTCAGATTACTCCATTAAATGTTTTTCCCAAATTCACAAAGCATGTACTAATTCCACATCATGATCACCGTCATCATATCTCCCTGAAATCATTCTTACAACATCAATAGCTTTTCTTGTAATTTTTCTTTTCTAAAAATCAAACTGTTTTACAAATATAATGTTCTACTTTTCCTTGCATTCATCAAGTTAAGATTGTCAATAATATTTTTGAAATGCGAGATAACAAACTTATTTTCTTATATGACTCACATACAATCACCTTGTTCTTTTTAGTTATTGGAATTATTATAATCCTCAAAAAACATTTTTGTCAATTTTTGCACAGTCCAACAGTTTCCTTATTTGTTGTCTCTCCTAACTATTTCAAAACTTCTGTAAGTATTGTATCAAATCCAACAGCTTTACCATTTTTTATTCCCTTAATTGATTTAAATACTTTTTCAATCAATATGTTTATATCATTTCCTTCTATTTCACATCAATTTCAAGTTCATAATTAATTGCATTATTTTCTAAACATCTCTATCAATTTATCTCTTCTCATTCTTATCAGCTATTTCATTTATCCAACCTTTACCAAATTTCAGATTGTATATTTTTGCTTGTTGAAGAATTTTTACTTTGTTCTTTTTCCAGTTATTTCTTTTTTTGCTAAATCTGCTTTTTTTCTTAGTTCATTATTGATTATTTTATATATTCGTTATGAACATTCTTTGGATTTTTCCTTATTTCAATCTTTTTCAATATTTCCCAGTTTTTTAGTATCACTTACCTTTCTACTTTTTTGCTGTTTTTAATGTTTCCTTTTCAATTTGATTCTAATGTTTTTTTAAGAATCATTACCAGATATCTAATCTTTATCATTTGTCTTTATTATTTTTCAAATACGAAGCCTTTCTTTTTTCTATTTCTCTCAATATGTTCAAATCATATTTTACTTATTTTTTCACCATTTTTAGGTTTAATCTTAATTTTGTCATAATCAAATTATGTCAAAATTTATATCAGTGCTAGGCATAATACATGAATTTTAGCTGCATTTTTATAACTATCCTGCATCATAATATAGTCTATCTGATAATCAACTTTTCTCTATCCCCTATTGCTTTCCATGTATATAATCTTGGATTATTTTTAAATCATGTGTTTGCTAACACTAAATTATTTTTTTACAATATTATGCAAGCTGAATATCTCTTTCATTTCTTCCATTATCATAATTCTCAAAAAATCTTCTTACTTACCTTTCTCATATCAGCATTCAAATTACCCATCAACATTATTTTCTCTGTCTTTTTATACTCTTTGTCTATTTCTACATCATCATGACTAGTAGTTGGTATATAAACCTCTTTGAATACCATATACTTAGAATATCAGTTATGCTCATCATCATAGGTCTATCATCAATGTATTCTACCTTTATTAAATCATTCCATACTTTCTTTCTAACAGCAATGCCAATATGCACTATCACCACCAGAATAAAACAGTTTAACATTACATCCCTACCACCTCACTTCACTAAATCCTATAACATAAATATTATTTATTTTCATTTCCCTTTTTAAATTTTCTGACACTTCTCAATGATCTTACATTCCAAGTACCATGCACTATCTTTTTGAGGAATTTACAGGTTTATGATCTGAACCCCATGCCTAATCCTGCCAGTCAAAACACCAAAACCTTTCTTAGCTTTTAGCAGCTATCTGAGTTAATCTTGTGATCATACTCTTAATGAAAAACAATAACAAAGGAATTATAAAACAAAATGTTTTCTTGCTGCTTTTTTTTTTTTTTTTGCCTAGCTATAACCTGCAATATAGAATTAATCTACTAACCATTTTTTTTATATAAATAATCATTCATCTACTATTTTCCTGTTTACTGATTTCACATTAACGTGAAAGAATTCTATTACTAAATCAGAATCCAATGGGGATATTTTATTTAATGACAGTCAACACTCACCATAGTACATTTGTCATCACAAAATTTTAATATTTTTAAGTAGATAAAACATTGTTTCTTTCACCACTTCCAGATAATGAATGTTGTTATCAGTGTACTTTCTTTGCTTAGTCACAGTTAAGTATCATTTCTAAAGACTATTCTCCTAACCACGACCTAGTGTCACTCATGTGACCTGTGCTCGAACTCCAATCCAGAATGGCATTCATATATATATATAGCTTTAGCTTTTTCAGATTTATACAGTTTATTGAATCTGTAAATTGCAGAATGTTTCATATTGTTAGCATGTATTAGCCAATAGATAAATATTCTGCTATTTGATTTTATCCTTTAGATAAACATAGAACAATCACAAACCAAAATTGTCTGAAGGCATTGATTCTATGATGTGGTTCTTTGACTTTCACAAAAACTGTTAACAGTTTATTGGATTTGTCCTTACACATGTGAACTTATGCATATGCACCTGTGCACACACACATATATATTCTTTAATAAATAGTAAGCACATCAATATCCAACACCTGAGGGTCTCAGTTGGCTTATACCCTAAAATATCTTCTCAAGAGACATTATATGAGAGTTTACTGGTAATGTTCACTACCACTATTAATATATATCTAAAATTGCCTCTAGATTGCAGAGAACAGATTCTTTAGAAATATCAATTGGTGGAGCAGATAACAGTAAACAAATGCTAAAACTGATCTAATAAGAAACAAAACAAATTTTATTACTATTTTTAATATAATACACAAACATATATTAATTGAAATTGCACCTTTTATGTTGGTATATATTGCATTTAATATCTGGTAGTCTTTAAATATTAATACTTAAAAAAAGTTACATTATAATGTATCACCTCTGAAGATTTTACTAAGTAACTATTATTTATTTGATTCTGTTAGATATATTTTAATTAAGATACGATGAGCACATTTGTATATATTTCACTTTTACATTAAAGGATAAACTATAATGAAACAGTCTAAATCAGTTATAATTATTCACCAAGCATAGACCTTCACAAAATCAGACCTATATTATGCATTTGTTCCCATACTATGTTAAAAGTAAACAACATCATAACCCTCTTATAACCTGAACTATAAAGTAAAATAAAATTCATGAGGAGAAAGGTTTCTAAATCCAGATCAAAATCGAGGTCTTCCATGAGCACCTCAAGTAGGAATAATATATTTCGGGAAAGTAAATAACATCTAAAATTTAAGTATGGTAGGTAATATATCTATAGGATTGCTATATAAAATACATACATATCCCAATCTTTAATTTCAGATGCTTTTGTGAAACAAACAAAATAAAACATCAAATTGTTTCAATATTTTAGGTACATATAGGGGATTTGAACTCAGACTTTCAATCACCTTTCAACTATCTATACTATCTCATACCACCAATACACATGACCTCATACATGTAGAAAAGATAAATAATCACCAATATATGTATTTCATGCTAAACCAGCACTTATCAGTTGGTCCAGATTATCCTCTCCCACACATATATTTATAATCAGTGCTCAGTTTATATTAAGATAGCAAATCTTTATACTTTAATGGACAGGCTTCAATCCACTTCAACTCTTCAGCCATCCATACCATTGAAAATCTGATGATGGAAAGTCCAAATCCCATGTTGATGCCAATATTATTGTCATGCCCATGTTGACGTCAAGTCACTCTTACCCCTCATGTATAGGACCTTATCCATTTAAATATATAGAAGAGGGATGGGCAGGATGCAGGCTTAATGTGTAAATATTTGAAATACAGGTATTCTTCATATACTTGAAGCCTAATTATAAGAGGTTTGGACTCATACTTTCAAGCACCTTTCAAATATCTCTACTATCTCATATCACCGATAGTTCAAATCCCCTATATTTACAATTAGACTCCAGGTATATGAAGAATGCCTGTATTTCAAATATTTTAGGTACAATGAAGGCAAATTATTCAATTCTTTATATGATATGAACACATTGAATTAGACATACATATACCTTGACTTACATTACTTTGAAATATATTGTCTAAATTATTTTTTGGAATAGCTTCAGATAGAGAACTTTCATTAAACTAAATTTAAAATATTCATATACAAAATCTATCTTAAATTCTTTCTTAAAACCTTTCCTTTAGGAGAAAGATTGATTTAATTTAAACTAAATTTTGGTTATTAAAATCATCTTCATTATTTAAAATACTTTAGGAGGAAAAAAACTTAAGAAACAAAACTGATTTTTTTTTCATCTTGAATATTTAAAGGCATAGACTATTATACTTGACTAAATTTTAAAAGAACTTTATAAAAGGTAATGGAAATTTTCAATAGTCTAATACATCTTTAAAATATTTCTACAGCATGCCACAATATATCAAATACATTAAATTGAATTAAGTATTATAAAGAATAAATCTTAAAATTAATGTAATATTCAAGATAAATAAAATCACATCCTTTAAATTATAAATTGTCTGACCTCTAAATTGTACTGGCTTGGTAACTTTTATTTTAAAAGTTTATTAAATCATGTATAAAGTAAATAAATTAATTACCTTAAGTCCAAAATTTAGTAACCAGTAGATTATTTTTCTATGAAATTGCATTTTCACATGTATATTTTTGAAAAGAGAGATCTTTGTAGTCTTTTAGTAAAATCTTTCCATTTATGATTTTCAAATCTTACTCACATAAGTGTCCATGATGAGTTTGTCTTTAAAATTTGTTCATATTCATTGTCGAGAAATGTCTATTTTAACTGCAATTTAATATGCATGAAGCTAGCTGACACTATTGGATCTAATTCAGCAAGTAGAGTTTGATATCCTGATGATTATGGGCTCCATGCTCTGGAAATGGAGTTCTTGTAGTGGCTTTCAGCTGCACATGCTGGTGACTTTAATTGCCAGTATAGATTCCTTGTAATTTATAATGGTGGCAAGTCAGTCTAAAACTTTGCAAATACTTTTGTTTAATTAAACCAAGCCAATAATTATTTTTATTCACCCACATTTACCAAATTGTTTAGATAAGTAAACAGTATGTTCGATAACAACTAGCTATTGTAATCCCTAAAAATATATATAATTGACATTTTAAAACATTACCAAAACATGAAGCAAAGCCAAAGAAATCAGTTTTTAAAAGAATTTTACTTAATAAAGACATAAACTATTTTATCAAACTTTTCTACATTAATCCGATTCTTTAGCAAGATTTAATTTAACTTTGTTTTTGGGATATGACTTTTAAAATAAATTTTATTTATTTGAAGTAAATTATTTTTTTAAATTTTTTAACTAAATTTAAAATTGAGTCATTTTTATTTTAAGCACACATCTTTATCTATATGTGTTTTTGTGCCTACAATAAACACCTAAATTTTATAAAAAAATCTAAATCGTAATTTGTGAATCCTAAATTTTAATTTACAATTGCCAACTACTTTTATTTTTAAATATAAATTATAAATTGAAATAGACAATGATCTATCTCAATATGTATATATATATATATATTGTAATGATATGCAGTGTAATTGTGCATGTGTCTTATTTAATGAAGACTTTTTTATGTTCAATAGATTTGGGGATCCTTAACATAATAACATGCAGGTCATGCATATGCTAGAGAAAGGCCTCATTGTGCCCTCACAGATCTAGCAGTCAACATACAATAAGCTTGATCTCATAATCCCCCTCAACATCCTCAATAAGCTACTCTCAGGGTTTAAACACATGTGAGATAAATACCTGCTGAGATATAAAACAGAAGCAAAGGGAACCATTTTATTAAATCTAATTTACATCTACTTCTAGCTAACTATAAATGATGCTTGTGATGTCAAAATTATTAATAGGGGACAACGTAATCATCTACTAATATTTGGACAGGTGATGGTAGCATTGCAAAACTCTCAGGGTAAATTGATCAAATTCACAAAAGCATAATTACTGTATGTTGATAAGTGATATAACAAATAAATAAATAACTTGCAAAAATGCTTAAGTAAAATAAGTTATGTATGTTTTATGCACAATTTGCAGATTTGCTTTCCCTTTAAGCCGCAATAATAATAACAGTATCACAAATTCAAAACTTATCTCTTTGAAATTATTCTCATGTGACTTTATTATCATTTAAATTCACAATATTTCTTAACAATGTCCATTAGACTGGGTGTATATTTGCATGCAAATCTTTTATGTTTTAAGATAAATAAAATATTGTGGGGCAAGCAATGACAGTAATGTTCTATTATAATCAAATAGTTGAGAACTATAGACAAATTTTTAAGGTAAAGCACTATCAGTTTTATAATTAAAAAAATCATAAATGTAGATGCTCTCTTTGTATCAACATAAGCTACACTTCTTTTTAAATAGGGATGTAAGTCTTCTAGGTGAACCTGAAAGTTACTCATTTATAAAATTCTACATTGTAATCTAAGAGGCAATATAAATATATTCTGACCTATCGTTTGTAGTCTCACTTTCGGGCAATATAATATTAAATAAAATGGGTTAGCTCAGTTAATGATTACGCTCGGTTAAATGCAAATAATTGATAAATAAAATATCCTGCATTAATATTAAAACATTCTACTAGCAAAATAATGAAAAGGTTCAGTTTATAAAATAAATAAACAAATATTTATTATATCATGAGACTTGGGAGTGAAATACAGATGATAAGAAAGATTACATTGAGCCAATATCCCACAGGATATTACCTCAATGGCATAAGAACACTATCCCCCCTATTATTATCTCAAATAAATGAACTTATAGTATTCTTACGACTTTAATAAAACCTAATCATTAAGATTAAACTAATAATTAAATCTTAATCTTTTTATCTACAATAATTTAGCTCAATAAAATCTCAGGTTCATAAAACTATTCTAAGTTAATTAAAATCACTGTAGTAAAACATGATAAGGGATTTTTATGTCATACTCTACTATACCTAACTAATAATAAAAAGAAATTATTAAACTCAGGTGCTTATTATACATGTATATAATTTTAATGCGCAAATACGCGCACAACAACCGAGCTTCTTCATTGGATGGACTAATTTTTATGTATCTTTTCTTCACTATAATTTATTACCATAATAATAATAAAATACTATAATATAATCTTTTATCTTTATATAATAACATAATAAATATGTGGTAGTATCTTATAATCTGAAAAATATATGTGTGGCAACAGATAGCATTTATAATTCGATGTACTATTATAATAATCAATTTATGACCATAAGATAATGTAAAATGTGATTTCTTAAATAAATAAATTCCAAGAAAATATTAGAATTTTTAAAATAATACTTTATTTATTTCTGGTGCAAAAGTGTTATGTTTGATTCAATTATTCTGTGTGTACTATGCATTTTAATGGAAAAGAAAATAGTCTGAACACACAAATTTTTGAAAAACAAATTTAACAAAGTTTTTATTATAACAATAAAATAAAATAACAATTTATTTACACTTGGTATTCTAAATTTGCACCATTATACATCTCTTATTAATTGTAATTATTAAAACAATAGAGAATCTATTTAAGTCTTCACTCTGACTTAAAAATCAATAATAACAATACAATTTCTATCTATCTCTTTGTTATCAATTTTATATGATAAAATTATGTTTTTTTATATTTATTTTAACATATCATAGCCTTAAATATTATTACAATATGCTTCCTTTTAAAATATCCATTGAAACATAGAACGGAAAACACAAAATATAACAATATCGAGTATGGATCTTTTAACTAAACAATTTTCGTTTTGCATTGTTGTGAATATCTACTGTTAATTTATTAGTACAATATGTGGACATCGTTGTTAACTATACTATGATTATTAAACACAATATATCCTACTTAACATTACTTTAATACTGAATAGCTGTAACTACTGATGTATTCCTTATTATTTAAATAAATACAAAAATTGTATCTATGCATATTTTACATTGTTTTGCTTTATAACATTATATCTTAAAAATATGCAATACTCATATAAATGAAATAAAATATTTGAAATTATTTAACATTTTAAAGAGCAACTTTGCCTTATTTATTTTATTCCTGATATACAGAACATATTCTATGATTCTTTATCTTTTTGGGTCCATTGAATTTTCAATTCCAACTTGCACAAACTCTACTCCTTCTTATAAGTAAATGAACTTATCTTATTCATTCAATAACATTTTTTGAATTCTAAATTATTTATTATTTCTTTACAAAATGTACAATACTGTACGATGTAGTTACTTTGGAGATCGAGATAGTGAATAGATGTGTAGGCCTAGGGAAGAAAACTAGAGTCTAACTCATAGTACATATTGGATAAAATACCATGGCACAGTGTATCTATAAAAAAATAGAGGCATGACCCATTTGTCTAATGCCCTCCACTACCAACAATGATGTTAAGCTATTATTTCAGCTTTATAAAACATCAGTATTCAAATAAAATAGACACTGCCCACAAATAAATATATCAGCTACAGGGCATTGTTAACTGTACTGTATACTTAAGAAGATTACAAAAATGCTATTCCTATTCCCCTAATACATCCTACCTTAATATCATCTCTTTGGTTTCATGTTCTCCAGATTACTCCCAAGTCACTATCTTATCAACATTTCCTAATAGATTTATCAAATCTTACACCAACAAATGAAAACTAACTCACATATTTAAAATAATAAACAAAATTCAAACGTAATTAAAACAATCTCACTAATCTACAAGAAAAGTCTGCTTTACTTTCCCATACCATATTCTTAAACAACATACAAAAATAATCATTACTTATACTTTAAATATCTAATAATATTAAAGTTTTTTTTTAAAGAATCATATAACTATTCATCATCATGTTGCATTATATTACTAATATGAAATTAAAGTATGCATATTCCCAGAAATAAACAAATCCTAATCTTATAATTTAAATGTGTTGTACAAGTGCATTCACATACAACTTAACATTTATACTTCAATATAATATAATTCATTGGCAATCTGCAAAAGAAAAAAAAATACATCATAAAATATATCAATATTCACAACTATTACCTAAGTGATATCAACTTGTAATCACTTATGATGTCTTCATGTCCATCAATTAAAATAAACATTGCATATATGAAATACATCCATACTTCCACACTTTAAAAATGTTAACTTATTTAAAATATCAAACTATTTTACTGTAAGATTATAATATCATTAGTACTAAATTAATATTCATGTTCCTACTCTTCTAATTAAAATAATATTACTTTAAAAAGTTAATAAAATAAATCAAGACAATAATTATGTATATCTTCAGCTGACGAATATTCTTTATAAAGTTCAAATGTTTTTATTTTCTGTAGAGTTTTTTTTTTTTAAAAAAAAAAAGTTCTAAAAGTTTTTAAAACCCCCAACCATTGCTAAGTTTCTCTTGCTTGATGACGAACAACTGCCCCAAAACTTGGCACATGTGTTGTAACTCCTTCCTGCGCGATGAGTGAAGTTAAAAATGAATAATAATAATAAAAAATTACGACATATAAATCTTGCAAAATTAATAAAAATAATCATTGATCGGTTCTGGAAAAGTTTATAGAATAATGGTTTATAGTTTCTATTATCCAGAACAATGATTATTAAAATAATAATAAAATGATAAGATTGAAAAATAATATCTTGAAGCTTCTATTCTAGCAGATCCTTTATCGGCTTGCTGATGCATCATGTCCCGGTAATTTGACTACGGGCAATCCGGATAAAACTTTTTGCACAATTTTATAGTTCTATCTCCATAAATTCAGTAATTACTCATTTATAATCCATTTCTTTATAGGTTTATTCTTCAGGATAATTTATTATCTAATTATAGCTATTTTCATTATTCTTCAAAATTATCAGTTTTTTTAACAAATTCTAGTAATCTGCGTATAACCTTATATAATTCAGGTTTGTCACATACGCTTTAAAAAATACTTTCCTTTAGTTTTTTACTTATAATAGCTTTTTCTTTAAAATATTTACAATGTTTTCCTTAAAAAAGGATAAAACATTTATTTCTATAGCATTATATTTCCATAAAATATTATAAATTAATTGTATTACTTGTCGGTCTTGAACATGACTATCTCGCTGTTATAAAAATGTGTTGTTCACTTTTAATTTGCAAGTAGCTTTTCTGTTAAGCTTTCTGCACAATGTCCAAAATAATACTTTGCTTACTAAATAGTTCTCTTGGTTAAGACCATTGATATTGCATTAACAATTATCATACTTATTTTTAAAGTATTCTTAATTAAACACGTTTCATTTATTGGCATTTCCATATTTTTACTGTGAAGTTGTATTAAGTTTTGACAAATAATCCTGGTAAAGGGAACTTTAAATTAGCAATGCATATTTTTAATAAAATTTATTAAAATTTATTTATGTTACGCTCTCTTTGCAAATACTTAAAATTAATATCCTATTAGTTTGCAAATAAATTATACGAGAGCACTAAAATTGACTAAAATAAAAAAATTTAAAAATTACTATCACATCGATCACCCCTGAATCAACCGTGCAACAGTATTTATACCCTACAAAATACCTCATCCTATTGGTGGATTTTTACTTTTCATTTGATACTTAATTTGCATATTGTTACAGTCTTACACAATTAAATTTAAAAAATAAAATATGACTCATTATAACCTTAAAAATATTATTTAAAAATATTAATCTTAAATCAATTATTATACCTTACTACAATTAATTAAACATTTTAAAATGAATTTTAAAAACAATATTTAATAAATTTATCCCACCTTTAATATTTAATTTATCTATTTTATTTTAAAACAAAATATTTAATTTTTATTAGCTGTATTCGTTTTATAATACTATTTAAAACATTTAATGATAGTTAACTTAAATATTTTCCCTTATGATAGGCAAATAAATATATTCAATTCTATAGTGCAATTTTAAAAAAATTTTGAACTTTGTTAATACAAATACTAGCAAGCATGTGTGCATAACTATGTTATACAGGTCACATGACTGATAGCTGAGACACATTGTATCAAAATTTTCTGTCTGAAAATAAATGATAAATTGCAACAATTATTATATTAAATAAATAATACAATAATATAAAATTTGGAATAATAATTTGGAAAATATAGAATTAAATATAACTTTTCCTACCATAAAGCTTACTTTTAGAATATATAATATTGATTATAATTATTAAATATCATTTATAATTTTAAATATAGCATTTATTTAATTATAAGTTTTAACTATCAAAATTTAACTTTTAAACATATTTGAAACATTTATAGCTGCGTTATTTATTATGGCCAGCTTTTCCAACCATATGTAATTAGTATTTTTAGATTTGTTTAACTGTTTTAAGGTTATTCATTATAATTTTAGGCATTACATATTTTTATTTGGCTTCAAATTGTACTTTTAAGATATTATCAATACAATATAACTATCACACAAAGAGAACATTCTAAATTTAAAATTTTTAGTAATTTGCTGTGATGAGCTGATTCTGACCTATAGAAAAGGGCACAATATATATATATATATATGCAGACTCAGCTATATCAAGTTTGTTTTTGAGAGTCTACTAAGGAGTCATTACCATACTATAAGAAATTTAATTAGTATTCCCTAGGGTTGGTTGTCATGAATGATAAAGTGAATTTTGAGTCATGGATCTATAACAATGCACATATAAAACATATTGCTAATATAAGAAATTACTTTGGCAAACGTATCTTGTGATTGAGTTATAAACAAAACAAATTTAGTTAAATTTCAATACCCTTAATGATACATTATATATACGCTATGATAGATGGTCTTCATGAAAATACACATAATAAATTTATGTCAAATATTTAATAAATACTAATTATACCTTGCATGTATTCTTTGTATGTACGGTACAAAAAAAAGTTGATAAATAACAATTAGTATATTATTATTTCATTCATATAAAAAAAGTTTTAAAATTGAAAACATGCAAAAAATAAAATAAAAAAATATATTAATAAACAAATAAACTTACTCTATATATAACATTTGTAAATAGGAGCTTTATTAAAATTAGGTCATCTGACTTGATTTTTTATCAATTTAATTTTAGTTTTTTGCTATTAATGCTTTGGCAATTTTATATTGCTAGAGCTATTAATATATGGTGTATCTGAACTTAGTTCAGTCCCATACGGCTATTTGAGTTAGATAGCTGGATTTTTGGACATTTAAATGTCTGAAAGTTTCAGATTTTCTTCTCAATAGTTAGGCATTGATAAAATGCTGGACTAGTTCTAGTATTTTTATTCCCTAGCACATTGCTGATGACGCTAGAGGCAGAAACCGCAGTCTGAGGTTGAGGGTATTTTTGAAGCTTCATAAGAGTTTGTTTTTAACTTACTCTATATATAACATTTGTAAATAGGAGCTTTATTAAAATTAGGTCATCTGACTTGATTTTTTATCAATTTAATTTTAGTTTTTTGCTATTAATGCTTTGGCAATTTTATATTGCTAGAGCTATTAATATATGGTGTATCTGAACTTAGTTCAGTCCCATACGGCTATTTGAGTTAGATAGCTGGATTTTTGGACATTTAAATGTCTGAAAGTTTCAGATTTTCTTCTCAATAGATAGGCATTGATAAAATGCTGGACTAGTTCTAGTATTTTTATTCCCTAGCACCTCACTGATGACGCTAGAGGCAGAAACCACGGTCTGAGGTTGAGGGTATTTTTGAAGCTTCATAAGAGTTTGTTTTTAACTTACTCTATATATAACATTTGTAAATAGGAGCTTTATTAAAATTAGGTCATCTGACTTGATTTTTTATCAATTTAATTTTAGTTTTTTGCTATTAATGCTTTGGCAATTTTATATTGCTAGAGCTATTAATATATGGTGTATCTGAACTTAGTTCAGTCCCATACGGCTATTTGAGTTAGATAGCTGGATTTTTGGACATTTAAATATCTGAAAGTTTCAGATTTTCTTCTCAATAGTTAGGCATTGATAAAATGCTGGACTAGTTCTAGTATTTTTATTCCCTAGCACCTCACTGATGACGCTAGAGGCAGAAACCGCAGTCTGAGGTTGAGGGTATTTTTGAAGCTTCATAAGAGTTTGTTTTTAACTTACTCTATATATAATATCATTTAGGTTAGACATTCTTTCTATATATCCATATAGATATATCTATCCCTTGCCTCCAAAAAGGCTGACTATTTATTGCCAGGTCACTTACTTTACTAGCCGCAGTGGGATTCAGAGAGCTTAACCTATGGTAGAATTTTATATACATGTTTACACATTGACCATACTTGTTTTTACTTTTTGGCTATGTTTATACATTGATTATCCACATGTTTACACATTGGTTAATGGCAATGAATGCTCAATCCAATCAGATAAGGAAGGAATCTGGATTAGTCCACTTCTGAAGGCAAGGTCAGATATGACACATTCAATAAATATATTTTGGAAATTTTTGGACACACACATAAAAAGGTTTGCCATTACTGCAGTAAGAAATGTTTTTATTTGGTAAAAGCATCCATGAATAAGATTCAACATTAATAAATATAATTAGGCATTATTCATTATTAGTATATTATCACAACTCCATGAAGAAAGTTACTTTGTAAGAAAGATGAAATTAGCATTTCAACTAATTTTTTACTTCATTATTATAAATTTGAATATACAAGAATACAATTCATTTTCATAGCTTGTAATTTATGAACAGTATAAAAAAACTGATCTGAACAAATTTATAGCAGATGATAATTTGTTTTTTCTTTGTCTAGCAACCAAAAATTTTCATAGCAATCACTAAATTATGTGAATTAACCTGCATTTATTTCAGGTTGTTTTCTCTGACACTTAATTCTTTCCATGTACAAAATCCCTATTCTCAAATTGAATTAAAGTTCCAAATCAACAGTAAAAATATATTTGTCTTTTAAAATTATATCTGTTTTAGTTTAGTTTCTAAAATGCAAATTAATAATTCATCAGATTATTAAATTAAACAAAATTCTTTTTAAAAAAATTTCTATTTATAATTGATGAAAATAATCTTGCATTAAAATATAAAACATATTTGTTATAATCATACATTAGTGATTTCTTTATAAATATTTTCTATTTCTATTGTTACTAAATATTTTCTATTAAAATGTAAATTATTTTTTCTAAAATAATATTTCACAAATATTTTGTGAAAAAAATAATATGTGTAAAAAAAAATTTGAAAACATGCTTTCATTTCTGACATCAAAATGAAAAAATAGAACTCAAAATTTTTGATAGGTACTCTCTTGTGGAGAGAACAACAAACAACTAATCAATGCTTTGGAAGTCATGTACTTGCATCATTGTTATTTGCTCAAATCTAAATATTGATTTATCAATTTTAAAAAATTCTGAATGTGGGAGCATTATTCAGTATGATTTTTCTCAACAAAATAACCATAAATTTGGCAAAACAATATTAAAAATAGCAGTTAAAGCATGAGTTAAAGCTGCACATGAAATTAATCAGTCCATGCTGTTAAACCATTAATATTTTTGAAATAATTAATTTTATTTTTGATGTATTATCTTAAAAATAAACAAAGATTTAAATTCATTTCCTACAATTTTTTTTTATACTTGTTAATACATTATAATTTGCTTTAAAAATTATACAAGTGACTTATGATAGTAAGGTTACAACATATATATGTACAATCAATTATTGAAGATTATACTTTGATCTGTTTCTATTATCAAGTTGAATTTTAAATATTTTTAGATGAATTCTATATTTTTATAAATACAAAAAGTTAAGATGATCAAAATAGTATTATTTTTATAAAATAGCTTATTCTTAATTGCCATTACATTTTCTATTCCTAAATCTATACATGTCATCATGTCTATTTTACCAGAAATCCATATATAGTAGATGATTTTTTAAACTCTTCTTTGGATGTCTGCATGGGATTAAGTTTACCAGATAATATATATGTTTTTCTAACAATTATTTTAGAGTTGTTCCTAAAAAAAAATAAGGTGCTTAAATTGAATTGGTAAAGATAGTCTTAAATATTATAACATCAGATATACTTTTTAAAGCAATTTTTGCATTGTTGCTTTTAAGACAAATTAAGTGCATTATTTTTTTAAATAAAATAAAATTGATTTGGAGGGCAGCATATGGTGCATGAAAGTTCTTGCTTCTTATCCTAGAGGTTTAGTACAATAATTGAATGATAGTCTCTAGAGCTAAAAATCCTGGATTGGACTAAATCTGTTGCTTGAATCTCACATGATCTTCTAGTATATTTACCATTCGATCTCAATGATCATGATGTTTTATAAACTAAATGTTAATTTTACTTTGGCTATTTCTCCTGAGCTTTCAACTTATTAATTTTTTGATTAGTATTTTTTTAAAATAATAATCAACAAAATAATTTTTAAAGACTATTAATTGATTAGATAAAGATTTTTGTTTTTTAATTTTCAGTAAATTAGTAGTAATCATCTTTCAAAAACAGTGGCAGTTAGTTGTTCTTTAAATAATGTTTATTCTTTTGCAAAACTCACAAGCTAATGAACATTATTATGAAGCAGAATTTTGTATTGCCAAATGTGTTACACTGTATGGGATATCTTAAACTTATAATCCAAATTAGTCACTGAATATATAATGGCAGAAACAATATTAAAGTAATAAATTGTAGATTCAGAATCTGTTGAAAACTGTATTCTTACTGGGAGAAGACAAAAAAAAAACGAAAACAGTTACAGAAAGATTTAAAGTTTATTATAGCTTGTTATTCACTTAAATATAAAAATTAGTTCAATATCTTAAAAAAATTACTATAAATTAACCTAGTACATTAGTATTAGATCTATTGTAATATCACAGCTGTATTGGGTTAGAATTAAGGTCGAGTTTCATCACACTAGGTTTAATACTAAAGTACCATTAACCATTACTCATGTTAATTTTGGATATTTTCAAAATTCTCATATTAAATGACTTATTAATATAGATGTGCGCGTGTATGTTTATGTAAATGATTTACTTGTAGTCTTGAAAGACAATAACTTTACTATTTGAAACTGTTCGTTTAGTTTTGTTGATATATTAAACAATTATAACCTTTTCTTATTTATCGAAACAGAAAAAGAAATAAAAGCATTATCATTTATTTTTTGTTTTCTCTTAATCTTCTGGAGATTAATAATTAAAAATGTTAAAAAAATATTTGTTTTATTTCTGGTACACAAGTACTGGTTTTAACTAAAAACGTTGTTAATGAAAAGTTATTATTTATGTAAATATAAACATACACTAGTGAAAAAAAATCCTTTTTTCTTCTTACTGGAAATAATTTTTTTTTTGAATGAATATCAGGTTTATTTTTAAAGAAAATATCATGTATTTACGTTGGAGGAAAATATGTGTCTTCCTATATTTATTTACTCAAGCTTAGTTAATTTTTTAAGAGGATCTGTAAAAATAATAATAATGTGTGTCATGTTTTATATTTATTGTTTAAGATAACAACTCCAAATTTGTCTGTTAAGGATTTTTATGTAAATAACCTTCCATTATTTCTTTCTAGTCATATTGGATCAGTATATTGTGAATCTTAATGTTTTGATTTGATTGAGTATTAATCAGACGAGTGCAAACTAGATTTATTGAGGTCAAACAAAAACAAATCTGATGGAGAATTGTTTCTTTTGTTAATAAACTGTGCAGGGATAATGCTGGAAAAAAATTATAAAAACATTCTTATGATGTTATGGTTTGGATGTCGTCTCTTCAGGTGCTCTAATGGATTCCGCTTTGACATAATAACAATATTTAGTTGACTTAATCAGTTATTGTTAGATAGTTTTTTTTCGATGGAAGACGACTATTTGTTTAACACGTCCTAAGAGTGAAAAGAGAACAGTCACATTACTGGCTTTGATGTTGGAAATTAATTCAAACTTCACTTTAAAAATTTTAATGATTTTAGAATTTATTTAACTTGGATTTTTTATTTATTTAAATATTTTAATTTTAGAATTTTAATATTTGCATTATCATTTAGCCGTTAGGGTTTTTGTGATATTATATAAATCATATATATATATGTGCATGTGTAAGGTTTACATATTTTAATATAGTGTTTAAATCTTATTTTAGGATTTACATTTTTTAAGTCTTAATAAATCTCTGATTCAGTTCGCTCCATCTTTCACAAATATTATTTCTGACTTTTTGTAAAATTTATATACTAATATTCAATTCTTTTTTGTTCTTTACATTTTTCTGAAACCCTTGCAGGTGCTCTCATTTAGCATTCACTATAACATCTTTTTTAACTCATAAATGGATATTTCTTGTCTTTATTACTTACTAGCATTTTTTACAATAAATCATCAGTTTTTATCTTGTCAAATATTTGGCTGTGTCTGTCACAATATTTTGGCATCCCTTGAGCTTTGAAACTTTTTTTTTTTTTAGCATTAGATTTTAATACATTTTCTATTCCTGGAATTCTAAGTGGTTTTCTCTAATATAGTTGGAAAGATAAATATATTTAATATCTCTTTGTTATAAAAAAAATCATGAAACTACTAAATTAATGGTGATTAATTTGATTCTAATACTAGTTTGTCAATATACTGTATTTAAATATATGAATATTCTTAGTTATTAATTTATCAATTACAGAAATTATTGTTTATATGATTACTTTTAATACTTATTGGTGCAATTTGTAAATTGTTATAATAATAAGTAATATGATATGATGTGATGTGATGTGCTATACTGTAGCATCTCCTTAAACAAAGTCAAGAATCTCTCAGCAATTATGCCCAGTGAAACCTGTTAGCTACTTTATTTTACATTCCCCAGTCTAAGTTTTCCCATATTCTGCTCCATTCCATTTCCACAACATAATCTTTGTCAATTCTATGGCCTTTATATCTAAATCCCCCTTATCTTTTCAGAAACCCAACATAAAAACCAATAATCCACTTTCTGTATAATCACTTTTTTCATATTTATTCTTCCATAACTTCATTATTTGTGCCCTTTCTGTTTTCAAGCATATTTTCTATTTCTTCCTTACATAATTTACAGACTAAATCACCCATATTTTTTCATTTATATGTATATTCTCTTGTTACTAAAGTTCCCGTTCGAGCCTTAAACAATAAACTACTTTCCTTACTATTATCATATATTAACTCGCACCTAATATTCTGTTTATTTCTCTATATATTTAAACTCTTTTTACTTTCTCATGCAGGGACCTCTTTTGTGAATATTTGTCATAATGATCATAATTAATTTATGCATTATATTTCAAAAAATGCATTGAAATTCACTATAATATTTTTTTTTTGGAAATGTCTGTCACTCTATAATATTAGTGACATAATGTAATGCTTACATTATAAAATCATTATGATTTTTTCGTAAGATAAAATAAGATTTTATTCATTATTTAGAGAATTTTTTTATAGCATTTACAGTAATAAATTGCAGTAAAAATTAGTGGGACTATGTCTATAGTAGCTCAAATATAATTCACTTAACTAATTTTAATTTAACATCTTTACAGTAATATAATTACTAAGTCATCTAAACTAAATGACTTTTATATTAAACTTATATTTTATCAAAGTAAAATTAAAAGATTATTCATTCTGTAGTTAAAAACAACATTCATCATAACAATAATAATAAAATGCAAAAGAAATAAATTGCTAACTCATCTATGCAAAATTCCTTTTTTCATAAATGTAAACATTCTTGCCAAAAAAAAAAGTGCTAAAATTATATTCATATAATAATTATTTTAAAAACCGTTGATTGCATACAGTAATAAAATAGATCAAAAATAAATTGAAAAATATGTTATACATTACATTAGATTTATTAATATCATTTTTATTTAAAAGAAAACTGCCTTTGTTATTATAATGAATTAACAGTGTTGTTCTTACTTAATAAACAATATGATTTACAGTAATGGATAAAATTTGGAACAGAAAGGGTGTTATATTCAATAGAAAAAAATTCACATAATATATAAAGTGCAAAATGAGTTAGGAAATAGAACATTACATTGCTTTTTATATCTACATCCTTTTAGTATAGTCACTAAAATCAATAAAATATTTAAAATTGTTTATAAAAAGCCATAGCAATAGTATTGTGCTTATTAGTAAACAATTTATACAGTATTTTTACTCTTATTATTTTTGTTTATCAATATGGTAAATAGTTTATTTTTTGTATTATAATGTGGGACCTCATGCAACTTCACGACCTTAAGATTTGGACATTGAACATACAGGGAATGTCATGTTTGACATAGAATAGGTGTGAATGTCATTTCAGAAACTTTTTGCTTTTGCCAGAGCATTAGACATATTTGTCATTTCTGATGTTTAGATTTCAATTTGTTGTAATTATTTTGTCACCCACCAGGCAATTATTATTCATATTTCAGATATTGTTCTGTATTAAATTTATTTTCTCCGTTATATATTATACACTTTAATTAAATGTAAAAATGAAATATTACCAATAGAATTTGTTTTATTCAGTTTACTCTACTGGCTTCACTTTTCAGTGCCCATTTCTAAATATCTATATTTGCCTTATTGCCAAATAATTATTTTTATATTTGGATATTGTACTGTACTTGATTTATTTTTTAATGACACACTATAACTTTATATTTTATATAAATTATTATAATGTAAAATTTTGTGCATTTAAATAAACAAATGTGTTTTAAATTAATAATGTCATTAGTCTCTCATTTACTTCATTAAGTCATTGGAAAAATGTAAATTGTTCGCTTGTTCTGAAGTGTTGTACAATGAAGAATATTTTGCATTTTTTAATTTTTAAATTATTCTGTTACATTACATTTAATAAGCCAGAAAAATATATTTAGAAAACCTAAAGGCAAACTCTCTCATTGCTTGAATAGTTGATCAACTATGATGTTTGTAAAGGAAAAGAAGAAATGGACATATCCAAAAATTAGATAATATTGGTTTTTATATGAAATAAATTATTTACTATTAAATAAAATTGCTCACACATATCTAACAAAAGTAAGATATTGTTTAAAAATCTACATATAATTATAAAAATTAATTTCAATATGTCTTGATGAATGTAAATTATATTATAATTATAATTACTTAAAGTTTATGTAGGATATATGAGCACAGATTTTTACATGACCTGCCACTCTCCACTCTATCTCATAACACTGATACACTTGAGCACATATATGTCGAAAAGATAAATAATCACCAATATATGTATTTCATGCTAAACCAGCAATCATCAGTTGGTCCACATTATCATCTCTACACATATATGCAATAAATGCTCAGATAGAGTGGTGGGTCATGTGAAAGTCTGTGTTCATATACCCTATATATTACATATATTGATACAGGTATATAATATGCATGTATTTCAGTTATTAAAGTTTATATGTATATATACATACCATAATGTAAATATTATTACATTTATTGTTTAGGTTTCAGTCTGCCCAAATTATTAATATCTATATAATATTTATATAAAAAAGGCAGAATCTATTTGTAGTATAGGAGAATGTTGCTTGAAAATCTGTTTTTTTTTTATTTTTGTTATTACACCTTTATCCTAGTTAATGAGAACAATTAGTCCCCAAAGTTTATTGTAAAGTAAAATCTTGCATGAAAAATAAACAATTACAATGAGTTCCTATGGTGAAAAAATTAATTTGTTTTAAATTCAAAATATACATAAAACGATTAAAAAAATAAAGCTTAGAGTGAAAAAAGTGTTAATTAAAGAATAAATATTTTACTAAACATAGTATTAAAAAATTACTTACCTGTTTGAATAATATATACAATGATTATAATAGCTATAATTTTAAAAGAAAAAAATTATAATTTTTCTATTGACAATCCACCATTTTCTTTCATACCTAGCCACAGAATGATGTTTCCTTAATTATAATTTGTTGAACTGAAATAAAGCATGAAGAAAAAACTAATACATAATCACAATTCGCACTTTAAAATGAAAAAAAAAAATTGACAGAATGTGCAATTAAAACTTTATTTGTAATTGTTAAAGTTTTTTAATTTTATAATTTTTAACCAACAAGATTTTGAAATTTTTTGCAATGTAATTTTTTTTTAATTACAAGTTTTTTTATTTACATAAATCCAGAGAAATTAAATATATTGTAGGCAAAGAAATATAATTTGTTGTTGATTATGGAGTTTTAATAATATATGTAAATGATTAATATTTTTATATAAAAATCTAGCCTTTATTTTGAATAATCATAAGATTATTGGGGTGAAATAAGAAATTAAATGATATTTTAAACTACTATTTAGTAACCTTTGGCTATATAAAATTGACTATTAGCTACATCATGGATAAAATCATTCTTTTCTCAAAATAGCTTACAATTATGATGCTATTAAGATCATGTTACTTTGCTACAGGCAAAACAATGTTTCTAAGAACTTTAATCCATAACATTGATTGCATGGATATAGTTTAGCTAATGCACATATTTTAAATTAATTATTAATAATCTTTGTTGGTGTGCATGAATAAAATATATTACTCTACTTAAAAAAATTGTTGTTTTTGATTTTGTAGTTGTTAACGTTGAAAATCTTTACTTCGGATATGCCATAAGTGAAAGCATTGATCATCTTGCAAAGATACTGACAGATAATTAAATAAAAAAAAATTAATTGTACTTTAATTCTATAATCACAACATAATGTATAATAAATAAATTCTGCTGTTCATTTTTAGGTGAATGTCATCATTTTATTTTTGGAAGAGTAGCTTTATTAAGCTAATAATTCTGTTGGGGATGATATGTTTTGTTTTAGATTGATTAAAAAACCAAAATGAACTTATTTAAGGGAAGAACCAGTGGGAGGGATTGATGATACATTAGAAAGATAAGTTATTCAACTTAATGGAAAATACCTAAAAAGCATATAATTCAAATTTTATGGCCCAACAACTTTTCATTGTGATAGAGGAGATTTTTATATAGGTTTGCAAAATACTTTTAATTAGACTGAACAACATTTTAAAATTGTTATGGGAAACTAGAATTGGTAAATGATTGAAAGATGTGCTGTGGATAAGCTTACTTATGGTGACAGAAATAAGAGAACTCGCTTTGGCTTATGGAGTTTGCAGAAAAAGGAAAACTGCATATTATGCATTCTTTCTTTGAGAAAAATGGTAACAGAAATGAAAATGGAAACATCCAAATAAAGAAGTATTTGATACCAGAAAATCTATTTCTAACTTGTAATATTCTTAATGGATTCAACACAGGATATGATCATCAATTAATGAGACATGCTATATCATATGCATTTCTATAAAACTAAAACTAGAGATTGGGTTGAGGATATTCTGCAAAGCTTGTTAAGAGCTTATTTGCAAGCTCTATATATAACATTTGTAATACAAGCTCGTTAAATTAGGTCATGTGACACTTGATTTGATTTTTTTGTAACTGGAAGCTTGAAAACTATTAAAAGAATCAGTATATACAGTTGATATAGAAACTTCCAATAAATTTAAATTAGAACTTATAAATCATTTTGCACTATTAAAAGACTTATAAATGGTAGTTCAGCCTCATCTGAAATTAATAAGATAACTGATACTCAACTAAGAACTACAATGAAGATATCTGGTACAAAAAAGTAGTTGTTTACCAAAAAAAATTTTTGCTAAAGCAAAAGACTATATGAAAAAAAGAATATAAGATTTTAAAAAAGTGATCCATTAAAAAGAATTGAATATCTAGTATTTTATAAAATAAAGCAAAAAAGAGTTAATAATGATATAAAAAAAAAATATAATTGTGAATTGGCCAGGAAAGCTAGAGAACAGAATAAAAGTTTCAAAAATTGTAAAATAACATCTTGTTATCCCAAGGAAAGTTATTTCTTAAATAAGAAAAAAAAAAGAAGGAATTACTAATAAAAAGAAAAAGAGTTCTATAAAGAGTACATTGTAATAATGAAAAAGAAAACAATCTACCTTCTACAGTTATTACATCTTTTGAATTACCCAGCATTTTAAATAAATAAATGAGATATGCATTTAAATCTACTAGGAAAGAAAAAGCACCAGGAAAGAAAAGAATTATTATTGATATTTTAAAAGAAACAAGGAAAGAAATAAAAAATGTTGTTGCCAATCTATACCAACTGTCTAAATGATAAAGGTGTACCAGATGGTTGGAAGAATATAATAGTAATATTTAAATTTAAGATAGATGATAAAAAAAAAGAAATTACAGACCTATCTATCTTCCATCACTTCTATATAAAACCATTACCAAGTTAATTAAACTTTGTCATTAAATTACTTGGGATTGTAAGGAATTCTGGATTATATCCAAGTATTGTGTGAAGTTATTGAAAGTTCAGTCAGTGTGAGTTGCCATTATGCTTTGGATTTGTTTATTATGAAAAGGCATTTTATTATTTGGATATTTCTGTGGAGATTGAAGTGTTGGATTATTAAAATATGGATAAAGAATATTAGCATATTCTGAGAATATATATCAAAATGCAAAAGTATCATTTAAAAGATTACAAGCTGATACTAAGAAGATTAACATTGAGAAAGATGTTTGTCAAAGTGATTTTATATCTCCAAAATTTTTTACAGCAGGTTTTAAAGAAGTATTTTGTGAATTAAAATGGAAACTAAAATAACAAAAGTAAATAGAGATTATGTAATTCATCTAGATATGGCAGATGATGTGTTTGTTTTTGCAAATGATACTACATCTTGAGCAAATGTTGCAAGAGTTAGCAAATGGAAGTTAGAAATTAGGGTTAAAGATAAGTGCTAAAAAGACTAAAGTAATGTTCAGTTGATTTTCTTAGAAAAATAAAGTTTAATAATTATTAATTAGAAGAAGTTAATAATTACAAATATTCTTGGTCAGATTATTGCCATAGATAGACTCATAATGGACAAAATTAATCATAAAATTAAGCTTGGGTGAAGTGCTTTTGGTAGAAATAATTTAAATAAGGAAATGAAATATGCCTTGTATATGAAAAGAAAGGTTTTCATTAGGTATGTTTTAACAGTCATTATGTATGGATGTGAAGACTTGGATGCTCAACAGAAGAGCAATTCAAAGATTTCAAACTATTCAATATAGTATAGAGACATTTAAATTAGGAGTAACAAAAAGAAATCAAAAACAAAATACTAGGGAGATAAACCAAGCAAATATCACTGACATTAGGTTGGTACATTGCTAGAAGAGATTATATTTCATGGATGGTTGAGTTGAAGTTTTAAAATTGATTTTAAGAAATTGTAAAAGTCCTAAAAACAGAGCATGTAAGGAAGATGATTGGTGTGTTGTGGGGAAGAGAAGCTAGGAATTGGAGTAGTTGAATTAAACGTTGAGAAATTTTCATCTAGCAGTGGATAAACAATGGTTGAAAATGATAATGATGACATGTAAATAAAATGTAAAATAGCAGACTGCAAGTCTAAAAACAGTGCTTAGGATTTAAGCAATTTTTATTTTGGTTTACTCTCTATCAAAGAATATCTGTGATTGGATATAATATGATCAAGTAGAGATGTGATCTTGTAGTATCATTAGCATAATGGTAATAATTAAACAAATACTTAAAGTAGAATATGAGAAAAAAATATAATTCTTTTTTTTTTTCTATATCCATTTACTGACCAAAATTAAAATACTTATCTCGATTAGTTATGATGTAGATGTCCAACTTGGACTAAAAGTATTTTCCAAGTTTTATTTTGTTTGGTATTCAATGCCTCAAGACTTCATATTTATATTAATTATGAATATTTTCATATTTTTGATTTTTCATAAAACATTAATTAGTAGTAGATATATTTTCATTTACTACAGATTTTTTCATTCTGACTTTAATTGCAGTGCAAGTTTTGCCCTCCCTTCTCCCAAATACTTTAGGACACTTACTCGGTAATAAACTTTTTTATATTACTTTTTAACAAAAATTATTATTCAAGATGAAACCATGATTTATGATTTCTCTTACTTTTAAACAGTCTTATTATTATTATACCCCCCCCCCCCGCCTATCAAATATAAACTCATTAAATATTTTTCATGTTTGTGTACTCTTTTATATTTACTGATTATAGTTTATTTGAAAATAAATGTCTGAAATCGTCCTGCTTTTTTTTATTTATTGACAGTTTGTATATTGTCACTCACATGCTTTAGTGTTTAATTTGTCTGTCTTGAATATTTTGAAATGATTTAGGCAAAGTAACATACTGATTTGTTACTGGCCTGAAGGTTTTTTCATTTCTTTAAACTGATTATCAGAACATTCCACTACTAAGAAGCCTGTGACATGGACACTTCTTGCTATGCAAGCTCTAGAATTTCATTACCCTGTTTAATTTTCATTTGTAAATTTAATAGCAAATATTGATTATCTTTTCACACAATACTACTGCTTGTTGATTCAGCATTGCCACATAACAGCCTGTTCACCTTAGGTGGATTCTATTGTCAGAGTAAAATCCAATCTTCTACGCTGCTCTCATTCTAACTCTCCCCCTCTAGTTTGCCATCTTCTTTATTTCTTTTTGTAGCACATCCGTTCTCATTGATACTCTCAGCCTGATTCCCTGGTGAGGTCTACATTTCACGCCCCAAAGACCTCTGAAGAGATTGATCCAAGTCTCAGTCTTCTTTTCATTTAAAAAAGTATAAAACTGCATTTATTTCGTACTAAGTCATCCCCATCCCGATTTTTTTTCCCCAACAGTTCTTCCCTCCCCTACTATTTCTTTTTCAAACCATTGCTTGAGACTGAATGTGGATCATCTATTACTTCCGCTTTAATCACATGGTTAAAGACAGCCCAACTAGCTTCACTTTAAACCATTAGCTGAGTTAATCTGAGTATAGATCACCAAGTTTAATTAAGACCTCTAATAAATTAGTCTGGCTCTAAAGCTCAACAACATTTTTAGAGAAATTATTTCTTTTCTCCCAATATTTTGAGAATAGCAGTTTATAAGGATATTGGTTTGACTATTAAGCTAATAAAACTAGTTCATAGAAGCCACCACCTCTTTTTTTTGCTATTATTCTATTTTTGATTACATATCTATTTAGATTCCTTTAACGAAGAAACTTTATAGATAGAAAATTATAAAATTATATATATAAAGCTTCGTGAAGGCAAATAGTTTTAAATAATTAGTTTTGTTATCATACTTTGGAAATTTAAAAAAAAAAAACGTTGAGATTTTTTACACGAACCTGCATTAATTTCTGCATCTGTATTAGTGTTAAAATAAGAGTTTTTATAGATGAAAAATGTTTTTTTTTTTTTTTTTTATTGTATATGGTTTTAATTACATCTACCTATCAATGGCTGGGTAATATGGATAGTTTATTAACAGCTGATAAGAACAAATAGATTGTAAATTGTTTTTGCAGCCTTTGCTGTTACTTATTTTGTTAATCAGATTTTAGTATGTTGAAATAATAATGTAATTTCGTGTTATTTATTAATAATGCTGCCTTTATAATTTCAGTGAATTCTCTGAACTAGACAAAAATATATTGCATCCATTACATTTATAGTGATGTGTTCTGATGCTAAATAAGTTCATATTTTATAGTCTGTGTCATCCATAAGATTTTTATTTTATGAAAGATTTGAAACATTATGTATGAAATTTGGGTTTAGTATAATATTGTTCATGTTTTGGATGGTGGAAAAAATATATTAATCTGACAGAATTTTTGAATGTGACCACATCATTTTAAGTTAATTGATGTCATTTGTTCCTTTTATGTAAGAAAGAAAACCTTTACCTGTGGATCTTTTTTTTCTGACACAATGGTAAATGCAGTTGTTTTCAATTTAGATTAGTACACCTTTTTATGTAAATAAGTAAATAACTCAGATTACATGTAAGTGAACATGAGGTAACTGAAGCTTCCAATCATGCTTGCAATATACAACCATTCATCAGTCCAGAAGTCAGATTAACTCCTCAGATCATAGATACATTAGAAACATACACTTTGTTAAATAATTCAAATAATACATGTGACATTTCAACTTCATATACACATTATTTCTAGAGAAACAATCTTAATTTTTTTATAACTTTATGTAATCTGATTTATGCAAGAATTGCAATATATATAAATCTTCATTGTTGGGTTATATTAAAGCATGTTGTTTTCGAATGCACATCTACAAAAGTGTTGCCACATCGAAAACATTTTTATAAAGAGAATATTATTTGAAAAATCATATTTTTAATAGTATTTAACATAATTGATATTCTGTATTCAATAACATTTTTAAAATGATGTTTACTTTGAAGTTAATGGATATATATATATATATATATATATATATATATATATATATATATATATATATATATATATATTGTAACCTTATATTTTGGTACAGAAATATATAACTTGGTGGAACTGATTTAAAATTTATCTATCTCCTTCTAGATGGCTTGATTGTCACAGTTAGCACTTTGTATATACTTCATACTTGTATTCAAGTTGATTCAATGATGAGATTATGTAATTTCATTTTTTTGCTTACTATTTTTTTTTACCTATATTGGTTTTGCCTTTTCCCAATCACTGAGTTGGACAAGCTGTGTTTAACCTGCAAAATCAACATCATATTATATCAAATTTAGTTAGATATAAGTAATAATACTAGTAATCATTTGTTTTCTCTTTAACTAATCCTAAAGATTAACTTTAGTTTAATTAAGATGATGTATTTAATTATCTTGAATTAGTCGATAGAATACAATAAACATTTTTTTTCTTTCATATTTAACAGAAATATGTAAATGGGGAGAATTATAATTGAATAAAAGGGAAAGGCAGTGTGCACAGAATTATTTTTAAAAACTAGGATAGAAGGGGGGATGTAAAAAATTTTGTAGTTAAATATGTAACAAATATGAGAGCTACTTTTTAAAATTAATGAAAAATAAAAGAATTAAATTAAAAATTTTCTCATATAATTCAAATTTGCAATGTGTTAATGATAATATGAGTGGCTAAATTTAAACAGGTCTGTTCAAGCCTGATGGCTGAGAATCTAACTTCTGATTATCTTGAAATGTACTGGTTTTGTCAACCATGACAATGGGAATAACAGTTTTAAAGATCAGTCTACCTTGAAATATATTTTATTGCTTACAGACTATATTACCCTTGGATATAATATTTTTTAATGACTTTAAATTATATAATTATATATGTGTGGAGCAGAATGCTATAATAATTTTAAAGTGTCTGAACAACTAAGATTTAACTATATCCCACTTTGGAACTTAGGAGATAACATTCCAGCTCTGGGTGTTATTATTTTATTGTTAAAATAATAATATAGCTGTTGAAAGAAATTAATAGTCAACCAGAAAATTACTCTATAACTGCCATGACAATTATGGGATAATTGTTTATTTGCACAATCATTCTTAGTCTTTGACCCTCACTCACTAAATTAAAAAATAATGAAATATTTTGACTTTAGAGTAACATCTACATAGAAGTAGTGAAGTTTATTCATTTTGAGGAATACTCTAGTTAAAATAATGAAATTGGTTAATGTGGAAGGATATTCTACATTGGTGTGACAGTGTATTTTTTTTTTTAAAAAAGGATCAGCCTTAAACATTCATAAGAAGATTATTTAGATGGAGTTGATACATTTTCACATGTTACTGTATTATACATGTTCCTTCATTTTTAAATATCTCAAATATTCAGAAAGTCTATGTGTATGTGTGTGAATCAGTTAATTATGGAATATTCATTATCGTGGAAATGAAGAGGAATATAATCAATCTCATAAAATTCTGTATGTTATAATCGAAAACTATTTAATTTATATGTTGTATATTGAGTATTAAGGAAATGCGTTATTGATTTTATTGGTGAATATTTAATATATTTGAAATATTATTTATTTTAACTTAGTGTAGTTATTTAAACAAGTATGTAATTTTATTTTAGTCTATATTTTCATATTATCTTATATATATATGAAGTTCACGGTAGATATTCTTCTATTGGGTCGAAAATAATTATTTATTAATTTAAATTAATCAGATTGAACATATGATATAGGGATTGAGAGAATCAACTATTAGAGAACAGTGCTTGTGTAAAGGTCTGATGATTATTTAATGAATCTATAACATGTATCAACACCATATGACTTAATTCCATATGTTTTTTCCAGGGTTTTGTGTCTATGCTCATATTATATTTACTACGTATTATTATTTCACCCATATTCTTGGCAGAATTAGTTGTTATCTCAGTGGTTCCTATATTAATGTATTTACTTCATTTTATAACTTAATTCGTGCTTGTGGGACTATATGAGTCTCCTAATTTAGCAGTTTTGTTGATGAGGATAATTTTTTTTTTTTTTATTTGAGAAGTGAATGTCTGCACTATTTTATAATGTATGGCACTATTCTGTGCTGGAGGTTAAATCTGCAGAATGATCTTTTGCTATTTTATTATATTCTTTATATTTGTTTCCATGCTGGTGGTTAATCCGTGGTACATTCTGTGATGGTGCTTGTTGCTGTGATGATGGTCAGAAAACCCAAAGGGCATTCAATGCTTTGTTATTCCTTTGCATGGATGGATACATCTGCAGGAATACTGTTGCTATTTGTTGTATAGATGTGCGTGGGCAGTATTTCCCTCATTTTTAGATTGATCTCATGTCCTCAGTAATCAGCTATAAAGGTGGCATTTGATAAATTATTTTCATAATTATTACAGGCCAATTCATATAACATTTCAGACTGAGTTGAGAATCATATCTCCTCTTTGATTCATTATCTCTACATGGCCGACTCTTGCATGTTTATTAATACCAATCTTTTTATTATTATTATTATTATTATTATAATAAAAAATTTGGGGCATGGGTGGATCGGTTCTATTATTGACATATTGGAGAGGTGATTGACTAGGTGTTTGAACCCATCCTTTCTTCCACAAGGGCTGAAATCAAGTCTATTGGTGAGAAAGTTTTATATTGTGTTAGTTTTGGAACTCATGTACATTATCCTTGTATTAAAGCAGGTACATGTGATGGTAATTTGTTTTATTCAGTGCTTGTTTCTGTAACTGTAAATATTTTTTAACCCTTTTTTTTAGCCTGCTGAAAAGGGCTGTTTTATTTTATTGTCATTATTAGTAGTGTTCATTGCATTTATTTGATTTTCTTTGTTAGGAGAGAGGTTGATTATAGATGTGTCCAATTTGATATTTCATAGCTTTCCTTTCAATATAGGTAATATTTGGTTTAAGTTACTTGTGTCTTTCAAGCATTCTTTTTCTGTGTTTGTATAATTTTTCTGCTGTTTTTAAGTTAATTTTTGAGTGAGATTGTATTATGTGACAACAATGTTTAATCCTTTTTACAGAAAATAAGTTTCAGCGTCAATTAGATGTTTGAAACAGATTTTTAACTAATGTATTAAATTTGTGAAGTTTAATTTTTTTTTTTGTTTGTTTCTTTATTTAATTATTTTTTTTTAAGATAGCATATAATTGAAATCATCAGGTTAACAGAGAGGAATACTCATGTTCTCCCTTATCTTTTCTATAAGACTATAAATTATTTGCTTTTAACCCTCTCTTCGATCAGTATTCAATGAAAACAAAATATGAATAATTTCTTTATAACCAATCGCATCATCTATAAAGTTACCAATTTTTACAAATATGATTGTTTAATTTTATTTAAATTGCATATTTAGATGAGTATAAGACACTAATCAGAGAATGTTTTTTTATTTTTTTTTATTCTACATTATTTTAATTTCGTTTTATCGTAGAATGTTTTGTTTATCCCCCTATTTTAAGATAAATTGAGGAGACTTAGTAATGTATAACTATGCTAGAGTTGGTCAAGTTTGTATCTTTACCGTATGTAATTGAAAATGTTATTCGTTTAATCTATATTTTATATCCAAGTTCTTTACTATGTCATAATTATGTCATTGAGGATTTTAATCTATTTAAATTTCATTCACCATTAATTTGACAGCTGCTTGATCATTAGATTGACAGAATCTGGAGACAAGGTCATTTGATCACACCTCTAATTCTATCATTCAATTTCAATGCTTGAAACTTATTATAAACTCCTGAGAAAAAAGAAAAAAAACGTTTATATTTTATTGATTTGTTATGTCATTTTTATTTTTAATGAATATTGAGTTTGAGAACAGATTCTACAAAAAGTGCTACATACTTGATTCCTGAATATTGTTATGGTTATCTTCAAAGAACTCCCCTTGGAAAGTTATGCACTAATACCAGTGCCTAATCACCTTTTCATAGCAATTTTGGAGTTTTTTTTATGACCCTATATATCCTGAATATTATCAAAATTTCTTCCTTTTAATATTTCTGTTACCTCTAAATAAAAAGTGGTTGGGGACCAGATTAGGTGAGTATGGAGGATGTTTCACAGATCATGTGCATGAAATGACTCATCATGATATAAAAGCTGTCAGTGGTCAGCAAAACGTTTGGCCATTTTCATCTAATATTTTTATACAGTCTTTTCAGGACTTCCAAATAGTAAACTTGATTAACTGTTTGTCTAGTTGGTACAAATTCATAATGAGCAATTTTTTTAATATCTTAAAATGTTAGCAACATTGGTTTGACTGCTGATTTGTGTCTTAATGGAAGTTGATACTTTGTTTCAAGGTTATATTGGTACACCCATATTTCATCATATTGATGAACATGGCCCAAACATTTTGCTTCTCCAATAGATTTTGCACACTTCAGCTTTCTTTGCTTTTATTCAACAGTAAGCCCTTTTAGTACCATTTATCACACATTTTTCTGATGTAAAGATGTGTTTCTCACAACAATTTGACATTTTTTTTTTGCAATGGTTTCACCTGTTGTGCTAGTTGCAGGCTGCATTTTTTCTTCTCAGAACACTGGCATTTTTTCATGGCATTAGCTCCATAAAGTTGGACTTGACACTCTTGCCATGTTTAACAAGATATTTAATGTTTGTTCATTGCTATAATTTAAGCTCTAACACTCTTATGACTGCACACAATAATGCACAACTATGCTCAGCAAAACACCACAGTATGTTGACATAAATGCAAATGTGAACCAAATAATAGCTTGATGCTATGCACTGTTTTCTATTTTTTTAGAGTCACGAATCTCTTGGCTACTATGCCCAGAGAACCCTGTTAGCCACCTTAACTTTCCTTTTCATTCTGCACCCAAAGTTTTTTCCATAGTCTTCTCTATCCTGTTTCTTTTCATTTCCATAATTCTATGACTTTTATATATAAATCCCCCTTATCTTTTTTCAAACCCACCATAAAAACCAAGAACCCACTTTCTGTAGAATCACTTTGTTTATATTTATTTATTCTCCCACAACTTCATTACATGTACTCTTTCTATTTGTAAGCATTTACCTTCAATTAGCGTATTATTTTCCATGCCTTCCTTACATAACTTGTAGACTAAATCACCCACATTTTTCTATTTATGTGTATATTTTGTTGTTGCTGACAATCCTATTTGAGCCTTAAACAGTAAGCTACTTTCCTTGATATTATCATAAATTAACTCATACCCAATAAACTGTTTACTTCAAACTATTTTTACTCACCATATTAGTTCTCCATCTCTCCAACTCCTTATTTTTTTTATTAATGCATCAATTCTTCTATCCCATTCCTTGTCACTATAATAGTTAACAATTCTCCTAACACAATCATCTCACTTTTTGTATAAGTATACTGACATAAAGTGTTTATCCAAATCTTCTGCATACTGTACTACTTTTTTCACCCATTGTATTGGCTGTCCTTGGCTCATAACCCAATTAAATACTTTTGGCTATTCTCTTATATTCCATAAATTGCAATCTACTGAATATTTTCATTTAATTTTTGCATCTCTTATATAAAACTTGACCTTCCCATTTCTCTTTGGATTGCCTCCTTTGCCAACATACATCTGCATCTAATGCACACCTTCCTACTGCTCTTTGTACTTTTTCTAAGTAATCTAACATCCCTTTACTAACATGTAACACATTGTTACCATAAGTTAACCCAGCTACTACCACTCCTTTCCATTCGTTTCTAGCTATATCATATTTATTATATGAAAACACTGTTAATATTCTTTATCAGTCTCTTTCTCCCATTCATTCAAGCAATTTATCTGATTACTTAAGATGATTTTTTTGAATAGCTATATTTATTCACCACATTTAATTTTATATTCTCCAATAAAAATTATTTCTCTTCCTTTCCCCAGCTTTATTATCATTATTTTTGATTTTATTTCACTAAATTTAATTCCCATCTCTTTACCCATCTTTGCGCATGTCTTCAGCATAACTTCCATATCTTCCCTACTTTCTGTGCATAAGAACATATCATCAGCAAATAAAAGATCTGATAATATATACATTCCCTTGCCATCTATTAATGGAATCTCTACCCTTCTTAATGTTTCTGTTGCTATCTCCATTTCTATCAAATGTAACAAAAGCAAAATAGGTGACATAGGGCATCCTTGCCTTAGCCCCCACCCAATTTTAACTCTGAATCTATGCTTTCTAATTGATACATATAATAATTATTTTCATATAATCTTTAATAAGATCCACTAAAGCTCCATTCATTCCCAAATTTACCAAACTTACTCATAATCTATTTCTATTTACTCTATCATATACCTTCTCTATATCTATAAAGACCATATATAATTGTCTACCTGTATTTCTACTCACATTTATAAGTTGTGTGATTACAAATAAGCTATCTCCTATATGCCTATCAGATGAAAAACCTCCATGTATTTCTTCTACTATATTCTTTTCTTTCATCCATTTTGCCACCTTACAATCACCATCTATGCAAAAACATATAACACTGACATCACCATTTTCAATCTATAATTGTGTAACTTTCTATGATCCTTACTATTTCCTTTAAATAGGATTATTACAGCTATCTGGAAATTCTCTCTTCTGTGCCATCTTATTAAAACATGATAATAGAATTACTTTTGTCCTATTTCCTAAATTCATCACCATCTCTGCTGCCCATCTATATAAACCTATTGCCATTTCATTTTTCAGTTTCTTCATGCCTCATTCAATTCATTTTCTGTAAACCTAATATTTCCATTTCTATATACTTTTATGGTTGTTATCTTTTTGTCCACATCTAACATCTTTTTATATTCATTACACACTTATTTAAGATTGCCTCTAATTTTCTCTGGAGCTATGTTCTTTTTTCCTCATCTTCTAGTAATATTATTTCTCTCTCCCCTACATCTTTTCTTTTAATATATTTCCAACTTTTTTAACTCCTATCTCTTTCACTTTTATTAATTTCCTCCAATAATTTACTATTTAATTTCATTCTCTCTGTATAATTATCTTTTTTTTTTAAAAAAAAAAAAACCCTGTTTAATATTAGCATCTTTGTGACTTTCTTTGTTTTCAATAGCACATTTATATTTTAGTCATGCTTTTCCCCTCTCTTTTCCCCTCTTACTAATTTTCACTTTTCTATTACTTTTATTTTTCTGAATATTTTTAGCTAAAACCCTATTTGTCACTTTTTCTACTTCACCACAACAGTTCTTATATTCATCCTCAACAAACTTTTTCATGATTTCTTCAACTTTTATATTATTCCAAGTTATTCTTATCATTCACTCTACATTCACATCTTTCACTATCCTTTTTACTTTTATTGCTATTTTTCATTACATTATTCATCATCATCATCATTATCAACCATTATCAATCCACTGCAGGATGAAGGTCTCTCCAAGTTTAATCCATCTTTTCCGATCTTTAGCTTCTCTTCTCCATGTCACCCCTACACATTTTCTTATTTCATCCATCCATCTTACATGTGGTCTCCTTTTGGGTCTTTTACAATCTCTTGGAATCCAGTTTAAAATTTCAATTGTCCATCTATTATCATCTCTTCTAGCAATATGTCCAGCCCAACTCCACTTCAATCTTTTAATTTTTTCAATGAGGTCAGTAACACCTGTTTGTTCTCTTACCCATACATTGCGTTTTCGATCTCTTCTTGTTACTCCCAACATACATCTCTCCATACTTCTTTGAGTGGTCTGAAGTCTCTGTATTGATCTTCTATTAAGTGTCCAAGTCTCAGATCCATAAGTAAGAACTGGTAAAACACATTTGTTAAAAACCTTTCTTTTCAAACACATAGGCATATTTCCTTTTAATATCAAGTTATTTCTACCAAAAGCATTCTATGATTAATTTCTTCTATTATGTTTCCATCTGTATTAATAATCTGACCAAGGTATTTGTAACTCTTAACTTCTTCTAATTCATCATAATCAATCTTTATTTTCATATTTTGAGCAAATCGATTAAACATTACTTTAGTCTTTTTAACATTTATCTTTAGTCCTACTTTCCTACTTTCATCTGATAACTCCTGCAACATTTCCTGCAGCTCGGAAGCATTATTTGCAAAAACAACTACATCATCTGCGAAATCTAAATGACTTAAATAATCTCCATTTACTTTCACTCCTTTAGTTTCCCATTTTAATCCACAAAATACTTCTTGCAGCACTGCTGTAAAAAGTTTTGGAGATATGGAGTCACCTTGTCTTACACCTTTCTCAATGTTGACTTTCCCAGTATCATTATGTAATCTAATTGTTGCTGTTGCATTTTTATAAATATTCTTTAAAATATGACAATATCCTGGATCTATACCTTGATGATCCAATGCTTTAATCACTGAAGAAAATTACATTATTAACCAATTCTATTATAAAGAAATTATTATCATTATTACATACTCTCTCTTCATTATCAAACACTTTAATTTTCTGTACTTTGTTCATTCCCTCTTTCTCTACTAATACATAATCTATTGTGTGAAATATATTATTTCTAGACCATGTGTATTGTCCTTCATAAATATTTGATAAATTTACAACGCTCAAATTTTCTCTCTGACAAATTTTTTTCAAAAGCTGACCATTTTTGTTATCCACATCCTCAATTTCTTCAATATGATCATTCATATCTCTTATAACCATTATTTTTCCCACCTTTTGAACCCCTGTATACACTTAACTAGGCATTCATATATGCTACTGTTCCACTCCATTTATAATTTGACTATTTTCATTAACCATATGCACTATCAGTTTTTGTCTTCCTAACATTATTTCAAGCCACAGATGTTCTTGACACATAATACTATTTAAATTTTTTTGACATAACTCCTTCTAAACCACCATCCCATTTTTCTTTTCTATTTATATCCTGCCATACTATTTTCCAGTATAGATTTTTTCTCTTAGTTTCCACTACTGCAGATATACCTCAAGCTCTTCATTTTTAATTGCTTTGTTTAATTCCAGCCACTTTTCTGGTCTCCTACCATCTTGCATATTTTAATATCCAATTGTAACAATTTTTTATTTTCTTACTACTATTTTATAAATTTGATCATCTCTCTTTTCAATTACCTTTGTAATTATCTTGTTTATTATTAATTTTACAGATCCATTCCATATCCATATCTACATTTATAACTAAATCAGCTGCTCTTTGTTTATTTCTTATATGCATTCTATTCTTCTTCTTTTTTGATAATACTGTAATTTAAAACTATAACCCCTTTTATTAGTGTCCCGAACTATAATATTTTTTGTAAATCAAATCAATGCTTCACTTCCTTGTTTTGCTAAGTGCAATTCATCTTTACTATATAACTCCCTTTTAGTAATAAAAAAAATCCCACACATTCACAAATATAGCATTATTTCTCAGATGATTTTTTCAATCTCTCACATATAAATCATGTCCTATCTAACATATATCTATTAGCGAATTTTGGTAGTAATCCAACTAATCTTACTCTTTCTTTAATCTCATTCAAATTACTAATCAATTCTTTGTACTCATCAATTACTTTCTTTGATGACTGACACATTTTTTGTCCCTACCATAACATAAACATCTCTACTCCCTTGTTTTTTTATCTTATCTGTAACATCCCTAATTTTATCTCCAGGCATACATACTCTTACATACATATTTCTATTTCCCCTTGCAATTACATCTCCACATCCTTTAATTAGTGAGTCTCCTATCAATATTATGTCAGAGTTTACTTTCCCTACTTAATCTATAACATTCTCTTATACCTTCTGGATTTCTTTATCGAGTTCTTCTTTATCATTTCTATTCATTAATTTCTAGGTCTGCTCACACTTCATCTCTAATGATTTTAATTTTACTTTTACTTCCTTTATCTCCTCCTCTATCTTACTTATTCCTTGGCTAAATATCTCCATTGCATTACTTATTTTGTGACCCATATCTCTTGTTACTCCACTAAATACATACTCTCTTCTATTTTCCTTAACTACATTTTCTATCATTTCGCTTGACTTTTTCCTCTTAGAAACCACTTTTTCACTCTTTTATCACATTTATATATGATCTATATAACCATACACCTGTTACATCTTTCCTAGTCTTATTTAAGCATTTAAAATGAAAAACCTTATCACATATGGTACACCTACCAGAGCACACCTAATTTCCTTCTGACCATTATATGTACTTTGTGGAATACAAATACAATCCATATTTTTTTATTGTTCAATTCCTCTACGCTATATTTATATTTCTAATTTTTCTACTACTCTTCAAAGATCTTTATACAAAAGGAAATAAGCTTTTTTTTTAAAATGGCGATTGATAAACATGTGCTTCCTAATCTTACATCTCAAACATTATTCTCTTTTTTAAATTGAAAAATTCTTTAATAGAAAACTTACTAAAAACCAATTATTCTTATATATAACTTAATTTTAAAGCTTCCTTGAAGTAAACAGACAAACACATTTTTTTTCTTTTTATATTTGAAATGGCATATCCAATCACTTTCTAAAAGTTAGCAATATTTTTTCCAATCTTTCCAAATCCAATTAAATCTATCCCTCTGTATTCCAATTTTCATCTCACATCCACACACTAAGCAAATATTCTCTGGCAACAATTTTGTTTTTCAGAAGGTATTAAAAATATATAAGCTGTAGCCTATCTACAAATTAGCCACGTCCCCACATTGTATAGTGCTGTCAAAGTAAGTGCACATTGACAAATTTGTGAGTTTATTTATCAGAACTCTTATGTAAATAATGTAATACATGAAATTATTTTATAATTATGTTTTTCAATATTATGCTCAACCAATTCTAGCTTTCAAGTTTGTGCAAATTGATATGAATTATACATGACCATATTTTTAATTGTCTATCGAATGAGATATAATTTTTTTTATATCATAAAATTTTTTAGGATTTTTTTTTTAAATTAAATTCCCCCCCCCCTTTTTTTTTTTTTAATTTTCTGAAAAAAAATCAGTATCAATCTGTCTTGGGGGAAAATGAATATTATTTCAGTTCATGTCTAGTTATTGATTTTTTTAGTAACTAATTCTACGACTCAGCAGCACATATTCTTTTAATTGCTCATCTAAAGAATGTTATCCCAGTGATTTCATAGGCAATGAAGTGGTTATAATTTCTAAAAATGAAAAATGGGTGAACAAAGGCATTTGGTACCTGAGCACAATAGCTATCATCATTCTATGGGCTTCATCATAATCAAAATAGGATGAGCTTTTGATTATGTATTGTATCAAAGCACAGATATCTATTGACAATTTTACCAAGTCTCCATGGCTGAAGACTACAATTATTTATGAGTATTTTAAATTTTTTGTAATTATGATTTGATAGCAAAATATAAAAAAAAAATTCTGAAATTACAGAACAAAAAAAGTTTTAGGCTGGGTAACTTTCTTACTCTATTAATAATTTGTAAAATTACAGCATGTCTGAAGTGTTTGCAAATGTAAAAAAATCAGCAGCCATAACTTACAGAAATTATCCAAAACAGATTTCTTCATATTTTATCTTAAACAAATATTGTACAGACAAGGAGTTGATGGAGGCTTGATGGATAACAGTTTTTCATGAGACTTTGTTTTTTTTTTTTTTTTTTTTTGGACTTTTAGAGTAAACTCTCATAAAAACATGACAGCATTATCAATTATAGATATTATAATATATCCATATATACCAAGAATAATGGACAAAATCTTCAATTAAATAACATCAGAACAGTTTTCAAAAGGCTTTAAGCAATCCTAATGTCTACAAAACCTAAACTTGAAATAATATATAGAATAGTCTGTATGAATATCATGTGGATGTAGAAATACAAATATTGGTGAAAATAGCTGCCAATTGAAAAATGATTAAATGAACACAATGATTAGAGATGAAATGACAAATGAATCTAAACTAGCAAGTCATGCATATATCAATGAACTTATATTTATTTGGGAAAACACAAGATGCTGGGCAAAGATGAAAAAATAAAAAGAAAACAAACTGCTTACCTGACAATGACGAACAATCTCACAAGTCAACTTTAGTATAATGATCCATAATATTTGGAAGCCACTTTTTAATCATATCCTTAAAAAAAATAAAAATGGGGAAATCAGAAGTACTTTCATAGATAAGTATATGAAATTTCTATTTAGTCTTGTTTTTAGCAGAATAGGCCAATTAGTTAATGCATTACTTAAATTTCAGTATTTGTGAATCTAAATGGCAGTAATTTTAATCCTATGCTATTAACATCTCTGGTTAGGCCATCGATACCTGAAAAACTAGAACCACTCAAAATGTTGAAATTATGAAAAATAAAAATAGTTTTCCAAAATATATAATAATTTCATTAAATGACAGAAATAGCCAAACATATAGCTACAACAAAAATGTTTCTTATCACAGACTTTAAGTCAAATTTTAATATCCTTAGTTCCCTCTATTTTGTTCCAAAACTTGCTGATTTGATTAACTTTATGCTGTGTTATGCATTACATGATTTTTTTTATGCATGGGCATTATTATAACATTTTCACTAGTTGGAGTATATATACTACATTTATTTTTTTTCATGGTTATACAATGAAAATAAAGTCTTATTTGGTTTATATAATTTTTTATGTTGTTTTAATTTCCAAAGTTTTTGATGAAATAACATTCATTCTTGTCAAAATAATATTCATCTGTGTCAAATAAGATTTTGACAAAGATGAATGTTATTTTATCAAAAAGTTGGAAATTAAAACAAAATATTACATGGGATAATACAAATAATTTTTTTTATTTTCTTCATATATATATTTAATTACTTTTGTCATTCTGTAAGAATATTAATAAAGTATGTGGAGGTGGAAATTTTATAAATATTGTAAGAATATCAAGGTAAAAAGCATACCTAAATAATTTTGTTTTTGTTTTTAAAAAACACGTTATTCTGTTTTAAGTGTTTATGTGTGAATAATATCATCATTATAATTTTGAATTAGAGAAATTATCTTATGTGATATCTGCATACATATACAAATATGACATCACATGATCACCATTTCTAGGATCTAGGTACAGTGCTCTCAGATCCGAGGCTCCTCACTGAAGCCACAAGCTAGAAACTAGTCTGGGGATATTGGATGAGTAGGCACTAGATAGAGATTCTACACACAAGCCTTCTGGCATCCATTGATTACTTGTCTTGCACTAAGTGGCACTATTGTATGGAGAGTTTTGTTTGTTTTAATATATAAATATGCTTCAGAAATATACAATGAAAATAAAATATAATACTAATTTTATTTAGCCTAATGCATTTTCAGTGCTGAGCACTATAATCATGGCTATTATAACTTATGCACAAAGACTATCTTAAAAAATAATAATGTTACACTTCTTAAAATATGCTTTAAATATTTCAATAATTTCATAGTATCCTATGTATCAAATTTCACATTATAGGTTTGATTTTAAATAATTGTTTTGATGGTTTCAAATAAAACAATTTATATGAAGCTGAATTTTGTAATGTTATATGTATTTAAGTTCTTGAAATATAAGGAACCTTGTAATTCGATTGTATTTGCATGATGTTGACTAAACAATAAAGCCAATTACTCAAGGCTTTAATAGGATTATAAATGTAGATGATAACAATCAACCTTAAAGTTATTAACAATCTCAACCTGTAGTCAAGGCAATCTCTTTTTATGGTCTGATATGTGATGCAGACACTAAAGATTGCAACTTGACCAATGTCAATCTTTAACAAACATATCAGACCATATATAAAGGTGCTACCATCTTTATTATTAAAGGATGTTGCCTTAACTATAGGTTAAGATTGTTGATAGCTTGAGGGTTGATTGTTATATAATGTTAATATAGTTGCTTAATATTATTTTTCTAATAATAATTTTGATCTAAATTTATTACTATTTTATAATTTAATAAAGAAGTGAATGTGTGAAAAGCATCAGTATTTAGTTAGTCTTTAAGGTCTCGTTATCTATTTTGTGTTTTATTACTTACACTTATGTTCTAATTATAAAAATATAGAGGATTTGAACTCAGATTTTCAAGCACCCTTCAACTATCCACACTATCTCATACAACTGATACACATGACCACACACATGTAGAAAAGATTAATAATCACCAATATACGGATTTCATGCTAAACCAGCACTCATCAGTTGGTCCAGATTATCATCTCTCACACATATATATAATCAATGCTCAGTTTTATTAAGATAAATTATAAATAAAGTAAATTTTTTTAAAAAAAAAATTACGATATATGTGTTATATAATAAAACAATAAAAAATAATTAAAAGAATATACCTGTATTGGGTATATAATGACTATTCCAGTTATAGTTTCTTATATTTAATATTTATCACTTTTTTGTCTCTATAATTTAATTAAAGAAGTATAAGCTTATAATTAGTGTTATTTTTAATTAGCGCAGTAATTCATTAATAGTATATCTGTAATTATTATCTCTGATATATAAAATTATGGGATTTTAAGCCATATATATATATAGCATATGTGTTCCTTGTAATTTCATTTTTTAAAATCTAAATATATGCTTTAAATTAAATTAAATAAGACTGAATACTTTCTTTTGAAATTTATTCTAACTGATCAGCATTATTATTACTTTTAAATTTTCCAAATATATAATAGGTCAATTGATCATAAATAAGAATAATTAAGTGTAGTTTTTCATACATTTCACTATTAGTATTGATTTTCTTAGCATTTATATGCAAATATTATGACTGGCATTTTTATTAAATCTTTAATCTTGGTAATCTGCTTTTGGAAATAGTCAGGTTTATTGAATAAACCTCTTTTGTCCTAGATGAAATACTAGTTTCTCTTAATTTTATTTATTTTATTTGCATATTAAGATTATATATATATCTCGCAATTTAATAATAGAATTCTGAAAAATGATGAGATATTATAACGTTTTTCCTTGTATAATCATTGATTATACAAATTTAGGTAAATGGGGGAAGGGGGTGAAGGTAAAGAATCAGTAGAGTGAAAAACTAAAGTTGTATTTTATCGACTTTATCATAACATTTGTAGTTGGTCAGCTTTCCAAGATGAAAGCTGCTTTATGATAGTTGAACACAGCTCTGTAATCTCCTTAGACCAGTAATGCGGATGTTGAGTGAAGAAAGTTCTCCCTCCTCTACTCTGAAAAATATTTAAAAGAAAATGTGCAAACAGAGATTTTCCATGATAATCTTCTAATTTAGTCATTTCTTTTTTTTTTTTTTATGTTTCTTCTGCTTGTGGATGTGATGGTTCATTCTCGCAGCATGTAAGTATGACTACATTTTTATATTCGTATACTTTAGATTAAAAAATATCATGTTTATAGTTTTTTTAAATTTAAATCATTTTGTCTTTTTTTTTTTTTTGTTTGTTTATAAATAATAATTTCTGGCCATTCCTTATTTTATTTTTTTAATAATGTTCTGAGGATGTCACGCAAGGGCTAACTACTATCAACACAATATCAAGTGTTTTTGCTTAGTCGTTGTCTAGTTAGTCGATCAGAACTTAACATATAGAATAAATTATTATCGGATATCGTTTTAATCAAAGCTTTAATTTTCTATTTAAAGATATACATAAAAGTTTATTCCAATTTATTATTTTTTATTAGTATGTTCAATGTATATATATAGAATGTTATAACTTTTCAATATACATATACAAATTTGTTTATTCTCTTGATATGTTCGTTTCGAAAATATTGGATTTTTTTTTTTTTTAAAGAATATACTGATCCATGAAGGTGTATTGCCTGATCTTAAGGTTGCTTCTATTGTTCCAATTTTTTAAAATAAAAGAAATAGACAAGATTGCAAAAATTATTATGGAATATCATTATTATCATGACAGTAATGGTACTTTCAAGGATATTACTGAGTAAGTTGTATGCAGTTATACATGAATGGCTACTAGAGACTTATTATAGTTTTAGAGAATCAAAGAACACTAAAGACATATATTTGTTGCCAGAAAAATGCAAGAAAAATGTCAGGAGTAAAAAAGGAATTTGATTTTGTCAAGGCATTTGATTCAGTTAGTCAAACAAGTTTTTGACATTGTTGAAATTAGTTCATTATCGACCAAAATTTATTCCTATTTTATAGCTTCTCCATGATGGAATGAGAAAACTATCATCAAGGCATTAAAAATGAATACTGTTTTTAATCAAGGATGTGTACTTGATCAATGTTGTTTTCAATATTTATAATAGTTGTCTTTGGACCTGTTTATAGGTAGTCTAATGAAACAGGTATCAACATGTAATACAGGTTTTATGGTCTAATTCTTAATTTGGATTGATTTTTAAAAAAATAACAAGAACTCTGTGTCCTTGGATTCTGGATTTACAAGTATGCATAATAATTATGTTATTTTTGCCAGTTCAAAAATAATTTACCTAATGTATTTTATGTTTAAAATGTAATATTTAAAGACTTTATTTAAACTCAAGTTTTATATCAGCCAATGACAGAAGAAAAATCCTTAGAAACTTCTAGCATGGATGATTAGTAATGTGAGAATGTAAATCAACTTAAATATCTTGATAGTCATCTTAAAGGTGAACTTAGATGTTAAGGTACAACATAGATTTTAATATGCCGCTGCTTTAACAACTTAAAAGATAGAATATTACAATGCAAGTAAATAACTACTGTAACTAAGTTAGCTATACAGAAAGCTGTTATTTTTCTTAATTTATTGTATGAACGTTTGACTGGGTCTGCCTATTATCATAAAATAAATGCATAAGAAAAGTTTTCATTTCAAAATGCTCAGTAAAATTTAAAAATACAATGACAATATCATAAGGTCAGTCTGTATGTTCTTCCTTCCTTGGATTGGACATAAATGACCAATGTAAGACTATTTAAAAGGATGTTTTATTGCATACTTGAGCATAGTTTTTTTGTAAGACATAGATTTCATCTACATTATAAGGATTTTTTCATTGACATTCTAAAGTAATATAGTATTTAGATCTTCTATTGAGAAGATGTGGCAAAGAATAGAATACATTGGAGTATTATTATTATTATTTGACTTAGTGTTGAAGTATTTGAGAATTCTGCTGAAGAAATTGAAAAAAAACAGCTTAGCAAAATATCAAATAGACAGAAAAATGGACCAACATGTCTCTATGTGGATGTATTTGTGTTTCACAGGTTGGTTTGTATAATCATTATAAAACTCATTTGTTAGGGCAGTTTCTTCTCTTTTTTTCTCTTGAAGTTGGAATGACCATATTCATTTACAAACAGCTGTTATATGTCAGTTATTTTTTTCCATATTTACTACTATAGCTTAACGATATTTTAGAGTTTATATATAAAAAAAAGAAATAAGTTATTGATTTGTGGATATTTTAAATAAAAATTGGGATCATCAAGAAGTGATGTAGAAAAGAAATAATTTGAAAGTATGATTTTGCTCTACTAAATAATCTTTATTTTGAGTGTTTATTTATTAATTTGTATTTAGACTAAAATATCCATCTTTAATAATATATTCCTTTATTTATAGAGAAGAGGAATATATTAAAATGTAAATCAAAACATACTAGTTGTAGCAGATCCATACTTTAATTGTTTAGGCCCAAGATATTGTATTGAGTTACAAGGTCTTACTCATAAGTAAGATTTTGTAAAAACTTAAAAATACCTTACCATTTGTAATGTTAGAATGTTTGGGATCCTAGGATGGTGCCTCAAGTGCCCGCTAATAAATATGGTGACTAATACTATCACCTAGTTTTTTTTTTAACTTTCTCCAAAGAAAAAAAATCCATAAAAATTATTAGTCCTAATTTTTACAAAAACATTTAATTCTAGATTTAACTGTTTCCATACTCTACCATTCTAGATATTAATATAAAGTAATACTCAAACAGAATTTAAACATAAAATTTTTAATAATATTATTGTGTTAAGTATACTTTTGGTGTTTTCATGTCATGATCATGGTCAGTCTGACCATTAATATGATATGAAAACATCAGAAGTACACTTGGCACAATAATATTATTAAAATTTTTACATTCAAACTGTGTGTGAATATTATTTTATCTTAATTCTAGATTATAATCTTCCAGAAATTTTCCTTAATATATATATATAAATTTGAAAGAATTGATTACTTCTTCTTCCTTATCATGAAGCAGATGTTCAGAAAATTATAGCAAGTTTAGGTATAAGGTTTTATGATAAGTTCTTCAATTAAAGTTAATTTAAAATAACTTTGCAACAAAGTAGTGTGAACAAGAGTAGCACTTTTTTTGCCATCATTTTAAGATTTTTTTGTTTTTGTTTTTTTTTTCTAATATTTTGTTTTGTTATTGTTGATATTTGGTAATATTTTGATTATATAATCCCTGATAATTCATATAATGGTTTGCAAATTGTTATTAAGGATATGAATATAACACTTAAAGAATTTGAATTAAAAATTTGTCTTTAAAAATCTTAAGATTTTGATGGTATAAGTTTTGTGGATCCATTTAAATATCTTAATAGCTTTTACATGGAAACATGAATATGGATGATAATTTATGACATATCTCCTTTCGCTACTATGGCATTTAACAAGTCAAATATCACTGTTTATTTTGGCATAATTATTGCATGTAGTGTGACAAGTAAAAATATTATGCCTTGGGAAAATTTTTATTTAAAAGTATTTTATATTTTAAAAATAAGTTAGCATAATCATAAAGCAGTTGTAATGTTCTTCGTTTTTTATATATGATTATATTGAATGTGTAATTATAATGATATCTTTTGTACATTCTGAAGTAGATGAAGTGAAATAGATTTGAGCATAGTTTTTAAAGGAAGAAGATTCTATTTACATCACATATTGTTTCATAGGTACTCTTAAGATATGTAATGCCAATTTCTTTCATCATAAATTAGGATTGAAGATAGAATATCTTGGAGAGCTTAAATTAGACAAGGAGTATCAAAATTTTAAAATTTTTGTAGAAGTTAAACATAGAATGTCATATGTCAAATAAACAGACTAAAGAGCCGGAATTTGATACATGTAGGATTTATTTTGGATATCACAGATTGGTTTGTTATGTCATAATCTCTTACATTCTATTTTTCATAAGTTTTTGATAATAATAATAATATATAAAATGTTGATTATATTAATGTTGTTATTATATATTCTTGTTTTGAATGTTATTCTTTTTTATGAAGTTTTAAATCAAATTATTTTAGATAAATTACTATTTAAGAGATTTTATTTATATTTTTGATTATATCCATATAAAGTATCAACAGTATTAATATTATTAATATATATATATGAATGTATATATTATGTATAACTTTGCTTATTAATTTATTTTTTAAAAAAAAGACATCAAATATGTACAGTGGAGAAGTGAACTACGCTTTATTTAAATATATGGCATCAATTATATGATATCCAAAGCAAAATATAAACAAACAAAAAAAAAATCATTAAAATTCACAAATTTTATAATATTTGGTAGCCAATTTTCATTTCTGAGAAACTTGTAATTATATATATATATTTACGATAGAATGACAGCCTGTTAAGCTAATTGCGCAGACGCTGTGAGAATGTTATTAATAAATGAATGCCTTCGAACAACCACATGATATAGTATTTGTATAAGAGTAAAAAGGAATCCTCTTACCCTTATGACTCAAATGTTTATGACTCAAATGTTTATACAAATACTATATCATGTGGTTGTTCGAAGGTTTTCATTTATTAATAACATTCTCACAGCGTCTGCGCAATTAGCTTAACAGGCTGTCATTCTATCGTAATTATAATTGCACGCAAGACGTTATAAAATAAATGCTTATTCATATATATATTTAAAAAATTTCTTCTGTTTATGTTGAAAGTACATTGTATTGTTTCTTTATTATCCTTGCTAAAAGTTTTACGAAATTTTAGAATAAACTGAAAGTTGATATTGATATAAATATATCAAAATAATTAGATTCTAATTTTTTGATAACAATACAACTATTAAGTTTCTATAAGAGAAAAAAGTTATGAGAAAAAAAGAATAATATATTTATTTAATATGATGAAATTTTGCTATTTATTTTAAAAATAAAAATAGAGTAGTTAGTTTTTTTCTTATTTTTATTGCTTCAGTGAATGCATGAGTGAATATGCTCAGTAAAATATATGCAAATGTGTCACCTCAAAAATTTTGTTTATACTATGATCTTGATGTATGTGTATATTATACATATATATATATGTGAATGTTGAAAAGTACTATGCACTTGCAGTTCTATAAACAATACATATTCTATTTTAATCTATGTTTATCAACAAAAAGTGAGCTATTATTTGAATGCAAGGGAGCTTGGAAAAAATATAATTTAGTTTAATCTCCACTGTATTCTATTGATGCATAGACATGTATGAATTCAATTTTAGAATTTAAAAATTAAATTTGAATTATATTTCTTTCTTTTTTTATGTCTCCTTAACAATCCTATGAATGGATGCTGATTGTTTATATGCAATATTTTTAGGGGGTAAGTATTTCATACAATTAAATTTTTTTTTTAAGTATTACTTATAGTTTCACCTTCTTAGTTATATTTTTAGAGCAATTAGTATTATTTGGTTTAAGTTCTTCAGTACTTCTCTTTCTAAAATTATTTACAAGATGTTAAATTTCTGAAAGAGAATTAAGATTTGTTTCATTTATGCAACATTTTATTTTTGATGTTGAAGTTTAGAAATTAATTCTAAAGCACGCGTTGATTTCGAGTTCAGACCAAAAGGTATAAATAATAAACATAACTAATTAATTGCACTGAACCACCTTTCACCAAAACACTGCCAGAATCATACTGCTGAATAAAGTTATGCAAACCAGGTAAATTTATGTTTATTATTTATACCTTTTTATCTGAATTCGACATTAACGAGTGCATTAGAATTATATATTTTTATGAAAAGAGTTAATACATTGAGATTTACATAAGAACAATTAAGTGTATAAGGAAAATAATGATTAATCAGAAGATGAAAAGATTTCTATCTCAAGTAGCATGTTTAAAATCTGTAGTACATAAACTGCCTTTTTTAAATCTTACATATCAAATTTATAAGGTTGATTCTGTATCTATTAATAATTTGGAGTGTTTGTTTTTTTAGTTTGTATTTGCAAATATACTTTCTTCAATAGAGCATATTATGTGAAGATTCCTAATGTCCATTATAAAATTTATATAGAAAGAAGATAAATTTCCTATTAGCATGGAAAACCTCAGTTCATCTTGCTAAAAAAAATTTTTTTAATATCCTCTTTACTTTGGACAATTTGTTTGAAAATCCCATATCAGCCGTATAATTTTCACATCACAAAAAGTTGAAAGAAATCATAATTTCTAGCAGTTTAACAAAAGAATTGAACTAATTTTGAGTGGAAAATAAAAGACTGCGTTTTGTTAATAGATAAATGATGTAATTTTTCTTTTCTATAATTCACTAAATGCTAAATAATGAATTGAATGAAATTAAATCTATTATAAAGTATTAAACAATGTATTCTGGCTAAATAAAGTAGCCATATGGGTCCGAATGCTATTCTCCCAATCATGGAAGTTTAATGATTTAATTCACTCATCTATAAAATGCCTAAAGAAACATCAAAAGTTTCATATGAAATGTCTGAATGGATTCAGGAGGAAAGCAGCTGCTGAAAATGGAAACAACCTTGTTCCAAGCTCATTGCTGAGGAATGATCGAGGAAGGATTTACCTAGAATATAATGAAAAGAAGGGTGATAGACTGTATCTGTGAGAAACCTTATCACTAGATTCACAGACATTAATCTGGATGATTGAAGAAAATTTGATTTATTAAGTGTTAGATTTTTTTTAATACTTTAGTAAAATTCTATTCTCATTTCATTTCTACACTTACAAATTTCAACATGTCTACACTTGGAAAAGTCCATATGTTTAAAAGCAACATAGTCTGGGTGGGTGGGGGGATTATTAATGAAGATAATATTTTTTTATGTAAATAAAGTTTGGGTCAATTTTCTCATAGTGATTTGACATTTTGATCACTACCACGTAATATGGAATAAGGTAAGAGTTTTGAAATTATTTCATATTAATTACATGCACTATTACAGGACAGAGATCATGTTATTTGTTTATTTCAACTAACAGTCATTTGATTTATTTTATTCTGTGGGAATGACTAATTTTTGTGTGGATGTTCTTTTCTGTCAACCATACCAACCATACTTAGGCAGGGGGTCTCAAAGAAAATGGAATGTCATTCATTGGATTTTGACGATGAGACTATTATATATATGTGTTCATGTAATGATGTAAATTAGTTAGTCAGCTTTGTGGTTGATGTAATCATGATTTGTTTTTTATTAATTTAACTTGCTTCATAAATAGTGAATGCTCAGCGATGTAACTCTACCATGGGTACGGGTTGGAATAATGGATATTTTTAATCATGGTATGGTAAAATGCGTACTTGACACATATAACTATATCTTTTATTATGTTAGATGAGTCTTAAATTTTATTTGTTATTAGTAAAGGTTGTTAATTTGATTTTAAATTTAGCTGGTCTCTAGTTTATCAGAATCATTCATACATACATACATCACTTTATTTGACTACACTTCTTTTTCATATATAATGATACAGCAATATGGTTGGATGGCTCTTAAGTCATTGATTGCTATGCAAAATAATTCACCCCAGAAGAGTGCTGAAGGCAACATTGTTCCTGAGTTTGAATACTGAGGCATAATGAAATCTGAAAGAGGGACGAGGCATGGATGAACTAGCCTATATTATATTTTAATATAATATGTAAACATAGAGCTAGCCCATTGGAGGTAGATACCAGCATTGGTTTGGTACTTCATCGCATCATTCACAGCACCCTACTCAAAGACCCTAGACCGGACTGAAGTGAGATGCAATCCTTCTCTTCTAGTGTGCCATTACACACTGGTGCCCAGACTGTAGGGGTACGAAACAGGAGTTTCTAGGGAGATCTAGCCAATGGACTGGTGAATCAAAATATTTTTTTTTTGGGGGGAATTTACTTTTCTCTCAACCTTTTCACAGTACAACAACCCTTACTGAATAAAAACTTATTGACACACCCAACCCTAAAAAGATAAATCTCAACTGAAACATTGAATACAAGTCAACTGATGGGTATGAATTGATAAACTGAGACCATAAATAAATAATAAGATAAATTAAAATAGAAGAGTCAGGAGAATATAAAAGGACAGGTTAAAAATAAAAAAATGGGCATAAAAACATATACACATACAAAATACAGGGAAAAATTAAATTTAAACATGGAATGGTAAGGGGTGGCAAAAGGTTTTATGGCATATAAATTTGAATAAAATTAATAAGAAAATAACTGATACCTTTTAAAAACTGCAACAAAGCTAGCTGGTAGAAAAAAGCAGCAATTGACCAATAAAATTTCTTCTTAGACTAGAGAATTTATGTAAAAAAGAAGAAATATTAAGATATACAAAATGTTGCATTAAAAAGGATTGAATACCGCAAATTCTGTAAAATGGTGCGGAAAAAAATTGAAAATGATATAAGAAAGTATAACTGTGAACTAATACGGAAAGCTGTAGAAGAGAATAAAATTTTTAATCATGGTATGGTAAAATGCATACTTGACACATATAACTATATCTTTTATTATGTTAGATGAGTCTTAAATTTTATTTGTTATTAGTAAAGGTTGTTAATTTGATTTTAAATTTAGCTGGTCTCTAGTTTATCAGAATCTTTCATACATACATACATCACTTTATTTGACTACACTTCTTTTTCATATATAATGATACAGCAATATGGTTGGATGGCTCTTAAGTCATTGCTATGCAAAATAATTCACCCCAGAAGAGTGCTGAAGGCAACATTGTTCCTGAGTTTGAATACTGAGGCATAATGAAATCTGAAAGAGGGACGAGGCATGGATGAACTACATTTTGATATTGGTAGGAAATTTATATTTGAAATAAGGAAAAAAGATGGAACTATTACTAAAAAGAGAGATGACATCATGAAATTGTAGAAGACTTCTATCAAGAATTATATAGTAATAAAGAACAAGTACCTCCTATATCTATTATATCTTCCGAATTATCCAGAATTATAAATGAAGAAGTGAGACATGCAATTAAATTTATGAAGAAAGGAAAGGTTCCAGATAATGATGGAATTATAATTGATATATTAAAAGAAACAGGTGATGAAATAGAAATTTTTTTAGCAAAGTTATATAGCAAATGTCTAAATGATAAAGATGTACCAGTTGATTGTAAGAATGCAGTATTAATATTAATATTTTAAAAAGATGATAAAGAAGATATTAGAAATTACAGACCTATCAGTCTTTTATCTGTTTTATACAAAAATTTTACCATGATAATTACAACTTGTCTATAGAGAACATTGGATTTCCTCCAATCAAAAGAATAAGCTGGATTTAAAAGTGGTTTTAATACAGTAGATCATATCCAGATATTGAGAGAAGTTATAGAAAGATCAAATGAATATAAGTTGCTATTATGCTTTGGATTTGTAGATTATGAAAAGGCATTTGATTGTATAAACATTTCTTCAGTGACTAAAGCTTTAACTCATCAAGGTTTACATCCAGGATATTGTCATATTTTAAAGAATATTTATAAAAATGCAACAGCAACAATTAGATTATATAATGGTACTAGGAAAGTCAACATTGAGAAGGGTATAAGGTAGGGTGACTCTACATCTCCAAAACTTTTTACAGCAGTGCTGCAAGAAGTATTTTGTGGATTAAAATAGGAATCTAAAGGAGTGAAAGTAAATGGAGATTATTTAAGTCATTTAGATTTTGCAGGTGATGTAGTTGTTTTTGTAAATAATGCTTTAGAGCTGCAGGAAATGTTACAGGAATTATCAGAATGAAAGTAGGACTAAAGATAAATGTTACAAATACAAAAGTAAAGTTCAATGGATTTTCTCAAAATGTGAAATACAAATATCTTAGTCAGATTATTAATACAGATGGAAACATAATTGATGAAATTAATAATAAAATTTCTAACTTGGTTGGAGTGCCTTTGGTAGAAATAACTTGATACTAAAAGGAAATATGCCTATGTGTTGGAAAAGAAAGGTTTTTAATAAATGTGTTTTATCATTTTTTACTTATGGATCTGAGACTTGGACACTTAATAGAAGAGCAATACAGAGACTTCAGACCACTCACAGATGTATGGAGAGATGCATGTTATGAATAACAAGAAGACGTCGAAAACGCAATATATGGGTAAGGGAACAAATAGGTTATTGACCTCATTGAAAAAATTAAAAGACTAAGTTGAAAAAATTAAAAGACTGAAGTGGTGTTGGGCTGGACATATTGCTAGAAAAGATGATAGTAGATCGACAATTGAAATCTTAAACTGGGTTCTAAGAGATTGTAAAAGACCCAGAAAGAGACCGCATGTAAGATGGATGGATGAAATAAGAAAGTGTGCGGGGTAAGATCGCAGATGGTTTGAACTTGGAGAGACTATCATCCTGCAGTGGATTGATAATGGTTGATAATGAATCATTTTTATTTATAAGGAAAAATAACTTTATACCTAACTGTTAGAAAAAGAGTTTAATGATACATAGATGTGGGCAGCACTTAGTAAGTATCAATATGAAACATTCTAAGGAACTACAACATAGCAGTGATAGTGAGGTGGAAGGTGATACTATTAGTAGTGAGGGAGCATCTTCAGAGATCCAATTACCCGGGTGGTCTATGACCCAAGTTGATCACCTTTACAGGCACAGATCAGATGTTACCTCAAGTTCAAGGAGCACTTGATGATGAAATGAGTCCAGTATCTGAAATCGTAGTAACACAAACTGCAAGAAGTAAGGTGACTTTGGAACAAATGTTCCAAATTATGATGGAGATGAATCATAAAATGGACCAAAACAGGAACAGTATGAATAGTGTTAAAGATTAGGAATGAATAATATGAAAGGAGAGATGAAGGAATAATTGAGTAATAGGATGGCTGACATGGAAAAAAATTTAAAAGCATACATAGATAATGTTAAGGCAGACCTGAAAATAAAAACAAATGATATAGAAACTAGACTGTCCACAGATGTGAAGCAATTATCGATCAACTTAGAATAGCATTCATAGAGATAACTCCGAAATGAACAAGCACTTGGTAACTTGAAAAATGAGATAGATGAAAAAGATTTAAAGTGCCAACAGTGATTTTAAGAGTTTAGATCTAGCATCATTGGGCAATTGAATATCAAATGTGATGAAGTGTACAGGAGTCAGGATTCCTTTAGAGATAAGATGCATGTAGCCTAGGAGAAGCTGCAAGCCAAGGTTGAAAGGGAAATTTTAGAATATACACTCTAGGATGGACCAACTCTCTGCACAACAGAGAGTCGATATAGATTCATGTGATAAAGCACTGTAGACCATAGATCACCATCTTAAATGACATGAGGACAAGATAGTCTCAGTAGAAACTGACATGACCATACACAAAACCATTAGAGAAGTTGACGAAAAATGTGACTGAAATGTGGCATTGGATTGGCAGGATAGATGAAGCCATGAATCTGAGGTTTTCAGTGATCAAGTCCTAGCTGTGCCAGAAGACACCAACTACTGAAGTGTGACAAACCAAGATTGAATTAAGGACCCAGAATAATAGAAGAGTGGAATGGTAGGGGACATCACCTGAAGGTTGTACTCAAAGACCCACACAGAATAAGTAACCTTTGTGAAGAACCTATTATCCCCTTAATTATAATTTGGATGGAATAATCCCAAATATTTATCAGGCTAACTTTGATAACCATATACTGACACCACAAGTATGCACCCCAGAGTTGATCAAAATGCACAACCACATAGCACAGATTAATGAAATCAATCAGTTTGTTAGTTAGAAGTATTTAAGGGAACCACCAATAAGGCCACCATAGAGAATCTTAGGAGTCTCGACTTTTATTTTTAGTGAATCAAAATTTTCCAGATGAGAAAGTAATCATTGCATATAGCCATCTTCATGGAGATGTGATGATGTGATGGGAGTCATTACACATGTCATCCACCTTCTATGACTGAACAGGGACAGGCAAGAGACCCTACTATACCAGTTGTTCCAAGAAAAATACAAGCCAACACCAGGAGAGATATTGGAAAAATTATTTTGCCACCAGGTTACGAAGTTAAGGACCCTGAACACATATCACTTGAGTAAGAGTGAAATCATTAGAGTTGAATTTTGCCACTCAAAATAGAGCAATCACTATTATGTATGAGCACTAAAAGCATCGAGAAAGTGGCTGAATTGTTGAACAACATATATATGAATAACACCAGTCTATCAACTAGATCACCTGAGAAAAGAAAAGAGGCCACCATCAATGCCATGTTCTATAAGAGAAGAAAAAACAACAATGATACCAGCCATTGGAAGGGAAAGTTACTGCAAAAGAACTCCCAATATATTTGGTCTTGGTCATCTAAATGAACTAGAATAATATTGACAAAGCAGGGATAAACCTCCCCCCAATAGCCCAGGGAAACCCTCAAAACTAGAGTGCAGTAATTACACATCCAAAATCTAACAGAAACAAAACTAGAAAGGTATTTGAGGCTATGTTTCTCACCTCAAGACATCAAAATGACACAAAAGAAAATGAATCAAACCCCAGACTGAGAAATAACAAATCAGATGTGTTCATAGGAGAATAAACCCCCAAACTTTGCTTTGCAAAGCTGCCCATGATGTAGGTTTTGTTTGAGGGTTTTCTGGTTAAAGCACTGTCAGATTTTGGTAGCCTAATTTCAGTCATGTCAGACAAATTCTATCAAAAGATTCTGACTAAAAATCTTAACATCAAAACCCAACAACTGAAATCTATTCAGGTTACAATTGCTAACAGTAGGAAAACAAAGCTAGCAGAGGCAAATCTAAGTTGAAATAAATGTATTTCTTACACTGAATGGCTTAATCCATGTGGTCATCCTAGGGGCAGACTTCCTACACTTGAACACTTGCATTATTGATTTCTCTGATAAGACATTAAATGATGAAGTCTTAGAGATGACATTGCTTTCGAGATATGATTTACCTGAACTTGACTTATATCTAGTATCCCAGCGGCACTCATAGACAACAAACTTCCAAAATCCACTTGCTTGGAAGCGAAGATACATTGAAATGGTGTGATTTGTTACTTATGAATTTAACCCTATATTCTCAGAGATACCAGGAGTGATAGAGGGATTCCACCAGAGGATTAAGTTAGTACATGACCAACCATTTCAATCCAAATCATATCAATTCCATACCAGTGTTGTGAAGAGATATCCAAACATTAACAAAATGCTGGATTGGGGAATTATTTGCGAGTGCTCTTCACTTTACTGTAATTCAGTTGTAACTGTGAAGAAGAAAGATGGGTCGATGCTAGACAACTAAACATAATTACTGTCCCTGACAAACATTCCACTGCCCATTCATGAGATTTGGAAACGAAAAGGTGTTTTTAACTTTTGATCTAATATCCAGCTATTGGCAGATTGAACTCCATCCAGCAGATCACCAAATACTGCCTTCCTATACAAGAGTTTTATATATAAGTTTAATAATATGCCTTTTGGATTGATCAACAGTGGTACTGGCCTGATAAGATGTTTAGACAAAACCCTATCTTCTGAGGTTAAACAGATGACAACTATGTATATGGATGATGCAATAATTGCATCTGCCACAATTGAAGAACATCTTCAACACCTTGCTACATTTTTTGAAGAGTGCTACAAAAAGGGGATCAAAATCAACTTCAAGAAGAATACACTAGTCTCTAACCAGGTCACCTTGCTAGGTCATATCATTGGTTGCAATGTGATAAGGCCTCATCCAGAGATCAGTCCCATTCAAAGCTTTCCTAAATCAACTAATAGGAAGCAAATTAGATCATTTTAGGCTTATGCAATTTTTACAATCTTTTCTACCAGAAGTTCTCAGCCCCCATGGAACTGTTGTTAAAACTAATTAGAAAAGATGGGCAATGGAACTGGACTGAGGGAGTACAAGACATTTGACAATATTAAAACAGGGTTTTTAGAGCAAACCATGTTAACAGTCCCTGATTTTAATAAACTATTTATGGTCCAAACAGACAATAGTGGTTACAAATTGGGGTTAACATTTCAAATTTAGGAGGATGGCCAGCCTGGAGTCCTCTACTTTATCAGCCAGCTTCTGAAGGGTCCAGAAATAAATTACATGCTTACTAAGGAGGAAGCACTAACTCTAGTGTGGGCCTTAAACAAAAGTTACACCAGATGCTACAAATTACATGGTTACTAAGGAGAAAGCACCAGCTATAGTGTGGACCTTAAACAAAAGTTTCAACAGATGCTACTTGGATCGGAGGTGATAGTGATCACAGACCACAAAAGCCTCAAATTCCTGAAACACAGCTACCTGACCAACAGTCATCTAGTCAGGTGGAGTTTGCTATTATAGGAATTCAATAACACCATGCAATACTGTAAGGGATCGGAGAATGTTGTGGCTAATGTGCTTAGTTGAAACCCAGGTAGGTCAGAACAGAATCATTTGTCGGTAGAGAATGCCTACATTACAAGTGTCAATTTAATGACTGATAGTGATGTAGATAATGATTTAGAGAATCTATCCCAATTACAATTTGAAGACCCAGATTTATACCCAGTTATGAAAGTTTTGTAAGGAGAAAGTTTTGAATATGCCAAAAGAACTTAATTCTTATAAGTTATAAAACCAGGTCTTATTATATAGAGTAAATATTAATACAATGTGTGAAGAGTTTTAATACCTAAAACATTGTGAACCCCCACTCATAAACTATATCCACTGTTTGTATAGAGACTAATGTGACCATAAAATAACATACATTGAAAAACTGGTTCTACTGGCCAAGAATGAATAAGGACATTTTGAAATCACTTTGAGATTGACTAGTGTGCCTACAAGCCAAACCAATAAATCAAAGTTATAGTAACACAAATGAGATCTTAGCAATCGATTATTATGGGCCATTGCGCCTATTTAAAAAATGAAATACCTATTGGTCACTTATGATCTCTTTTCAAAGTACATTTCTGCTTACCCAATACCCCAAGTTAATACCAGACATACAATCAAGATATTAGACACCTTCCAATTCTTGAGAATAGGAAAGTCCAAAACCATTTTAATAGAACATTGTACACTTTCCTATAAAAAGAATGGTAAAAATGAGTGGAAAATCTTAACTAAAACACATGTTCACATCCATTAGGAATCCAAGTTGAACCCTTACAAATGTGTGATGTGGGAACTGATGTTTGATCAGGACTTACCTAGAATATGAATATAAGGGGTCATTAGGAATCCAAGTTGAACCCTTACAAATGTGCGATGTGGGAACTGATGTTTGTTCAGGACTTACCTAGAATATGAATATAAGGGGTGGGTAAAGCAAATGGACTGTAGTCAACTGCATCTATTGAAGCATAAATGAATCTATTTCGATATTATTTACCAAATACCAACCTCAATTAAATATCCATAAAGTGGCATAGAAAAAACATATAGAAGATATATCAGCAATTATTGGATAAGGCTGAGAAAATGAACAGAAACAAGAAAAAGAGTACATACAACTTCAAGATAAGCAATAAAGTATTTATCAAGATGCCCCATCTGTGTAAACCAATCAAAGGTAGATACCAACAATTTTATCACCAATATGAAGGGCCATTCACTATTGTGAAGCAGTCAGGTCTAATACATTTTGGATAGAAGTGGAAGGGAAGTTAAGGGAACATACATCTGCATTCAAAGCCATGTTTTAGTCAAACAGAAACAACATAACTAACATACTTGATTTACACACAGGTTTATGGATAAACATGAGCTTCAGGTGAAGAGGAAGGGAGATGACATCCAAAAAATATGTATAGATAGGGTCAGTAATCTATACTGAGAGTATGCCCAGGTAAGTGTGAAAACAATTACTGAGATACTTTAGAGCCAACTGAGACCTAGGAGTTGATTCATACAGAATGATGGACAACAATTGCTGAGATACTTTAGAGCCAACTGAGACCTAGGAGTTGATCCATACAGAATGGTGGACACTAATATTTCATTTAATTAGAGATATCCAGTAAGTCTCAAAAAGTGGGCAGGGTAAAGGCTAATGAATTTAAGTATGTGCCATCTGCAATAGAAACATTACCAGTTAAATTCAAACCATAGTATTATAATAAGAAATAAGACCTCTATATTTGTCAATGTATTAGACATCATGATTTATGATTTCAACTTAGTAAACATGGTGATGACCTGGATATGCACTATCAATTGTTTTATAATGCAATCATACATATATTCACACATGCGACAAAAGTTTGTTTTATTAAATTGTAATTCAAATAATGTCACAATGGAATAATTTATCATTTTCAAAGTAAGGTAAAAAGACCATTTAATAAGATCTTTCATATATATATACTAACAATAAGGTATTTGTCAATGTATTAGACATCATGATTTATGACTTCAACTTAGTAAACATGGTGTTGACCTGATGTCAAGTAAACTTAGGCAACTAAGGGTTAGAAAATGAGAGAATTTTATTACATAATTTTAATTTTAACTATAACCATGCTATAGACAACCACAGCAGTGAAAGAGGAAATGGAAAAAGCTTATATACTAAGCAATGGAAACTAGGCATCATGGTATAAAAGTGAAACCAGTTCATTTCCATCATCTTTTGTTATGTGTCGAAGGATAGGATAACCACACACAATCAATACCTCATGATCAAATCTTAGAATGCAAGGAAAGGTGGACAATTTTTACATCGCAAAAAGTAGAAAGAAATCACAATCAACTTTTGAAATAAGGAAAATTGATCATTTCTAGCAGTTTAATGAAAGAATTGAACTGATTTTGAGTTGACAAAAATAAAATACTGTGCTATTGTTTATATAAGAAGAAAAGGAAAAAGAACATTGCTAGCTTATATAGATAAATAACAGAGTAAACTTTTTCTTATATATAATTTGTTAAATGCCAAATAATGAACTGAAGAAAATTAAATCTATTATAAAAGCTTAACAATGTAATCTGGCTAAATAAAGTGACCATAGGACCTGAATGCTATTCGCCCAACTATAGAAGAGTAATGATTTAATTCATTCATCTATAAAATGCCTAAAGAAACATCAAATGTCAATGTCTGAATGGATCCAGGAGGAAAGCAGCTGCAGAAAATGGAAACAACATTGTTCAAATGCTTTGCTGAGAAATTCAAACACTTGAGGAAGGACTTAACCTAGAGTATAATGAAAAGAAGGGTGATAGACTGTATCCATGAGAGACATTATTGCTAGATTCACAGACTTTAATTTAGATGGTTGAAGAAAATTTGATTTACTAAGTATTAGATTTTTTTTAAAAATACGTTTGTAAATCATTTCATTTCTACAATTATTTCAATGTGCCTACACTTGGAAGAGTCCATATGTTGAAAAGCAACATAGTCCAGGGGAGAAAATTATTAACTAAGATATATTTTTTTTAAGTAAATGAAGTTTAGATAAGTTCCCTCCATAGTGACATTTGCATCACCATTATGTAATATGGAATAATGTAAGAGTGTTGATACTATTCCATATTAATTACATGCATTATTACAGAACAGATTTTCTGTTGTTTGTTTATTTTAACTAACAATCATTATATTTATTTTATTCTATGTGAATGACTAATATTCTAGCATGGATGATATTTTCTCTCAACTGTACCAACCATACTTAGGCAGGGGGTCTCAAAGAATATGGAATGTCAATCATTGGAATTCGATGATGAGGCTATTGTATATATGTTCATGTAACATAAATTAGTTAGTCGGCTTCGCAGTCAATGTAATCATGATTTTTTTTATTAATTTAATTTGCTTGTAAATAGTGAGTACTGAGCGATGTATCTATACCATAGGTATAGTGGATACTTTTAATCAATGATACGGAAGAAATACATACTTGACATATATAATTGCATCTTTTATTATGTTAAATGAGTTTTAAATCTTATTTCTTCTTAATAAAAGTTGTTAATTTGATTTAAAATTTAGCTGGTTTCTAATTTATCAGAATCATCCATACACCCATCCATCAATTTATTTGATTTTATATATCACATACACATTTCTTTTTCATATATAATGATACAACTATCAGATTGGATGGATCTTAAGTCAATGGGAACCTGTATAGAAGTGCACTAGTTGTTGTGCAATGTAAATTCACCCTGGAAGAGAGCCAAAGGCAAGATTCTACCTGAGTTTGAATACTGAGGCATAATAAAATTTGAAAGAGGGATGGGGCATGGATGAACTAGCATACATTGTATCTGAATTTAATGTGTAAATTTAGAGCTAAACCATTGGAGGTAGATATGATAATTGGTTAGGTATTTTATCACATCATTCACAGCACCTACCCAAAAATTCTAGGTCCAACTGTAGTGAGATGTGATTCCCTCTTCCCGTGGACCATTACAAAATATATATATATATGTACATATATAGATATATCACTGTGTGGACATACAATGTGGCAACTGAAAGGACTATATATTCATTAATTTTGCTTTTAAATCTTCAAACAAAACATGCAAAACGAATTGTTAATGTCCTCTTTTTATGTTCTTGTCATTGCAGCTGTTTTTACTGTGTGATTATTCATATGATAAATGAACATGGATGCGCTTTTCACAGCATTTATCAGCCAATATTGATGAATTTACTGAATTTTTATCTTGAAATTTAAGAACAAGAAACAACATATTTTTTCTTGTTGTCTGATAGTTTTTAAGTGAAACATCAGTTAAATTTTCTTGAAGGCTAGATAGATGTGTGGTTGAATATTTTTAAAATATTTATAATCATGACAGATCATTCTAAAACATAACCTTATTCCCCAGATGCTATAAAATCATCTGCTAAGACAATTGTAAGCAGCTGAAAGTAGATGTTAATAATTCCCTGACTGTGGACAAAGATTTTCATTTGTCAATGGTTTTGTTTTAGTTACTTCAAACTGCTGATAACTTTCAATTAAAAGAGGATTACATGGACTGAAAAAAGAACTGTATAATATTTAATGGAACAGTGTTGAATTTTATGGAGTGAGAATATAAAGGGATTGTTGATTTGAAAAGGGGGCATGTTCTTTACTACAAAAGCATGAGTGTTGGAAACATATGTAGTTTGGGATTTATTATTCAGAAAAAAGTGAAGGAGTAACACTGAAAATTGATGATATATCATACCAAGTTGCAGGATTAATTATTCAGCTTAATGGAAGGTATCAAATGCAGATAATTCAAGTTTATGCTCAACAAGTTCTCATTGTGATAAAGAATTAGAAAATACTTTCGATCACACCAAACTAATCCAACATTATAAAGGGTTTAAATGCTAGATTAGAAAATGATTGAAAAATGAGTGCTATCTGCAAATGTGGTTAGAATAATAGAAATGAAAGAGGACACAGATTTGTGGAAATTGTAAAGGAAACAATTTATATTTTATCATTTTATGAAAAACACTAAATAAAAATAGGTAATGAATCATTCAAATAAAGTTATAACATAATTGAATTATATTTTTGACTAACAGAAAGTACACCTTGGTCTCGTTTTATGTAGTAGATAGGTTCCTCAGAAAATGCGCACAAAAGAAATCGCACAAAAATAGACATAACTTACCTTGAAAAATGGGGGATACGGACTGTAATTTTCCAAAAATCGCATAAAATCAAAGCAACAACGTAAAATTACTTAAAAATTTGCATAAAAAAAAAATAAAATAAAATATGACTAATAAAAAATTTCAAATTTGAAAAAAATTGATACAAGACAAACTTTTTTTTTACTTTTTTTTATTAACTACAGTATTTAATTTTATTCAAAACAATATATTTTTATGTGTAATTTACATTTTTTTCATACATGTATGGTATTTTAATTATTATCGCTATTTGAGACATCAGATTCATCATGATGTGATGTGATGTGAGGTACTGTAGCTTCTTAAATGAAGTCAAGAGGAAATACGACTAAAATGTTTTCCAATTGCTGTTGATCTTTTCCATTTCACTAAGTGATCTAAAATGGAAATTTTTGTTTATAAAAAAATTCATTTTCTTGGGTGTTTTTTTCTCTCCGTTAGAGTAAACTAAAGGTTTAAAATAAAAATAAGAACTTAGACTTATGATAATAAAAAGACACCGACTCACCACTGTTGGGCAAAATTTAATTAACAATTAAAAATTAAATTCTTATTTTTGTCTTTAATTTTCAATTCCGTTTAAAAATCAAATTTCATCACCTTAATTTCAGATCATGTTATGTAATTTTTAAATTGTTAATTACAATTAAAAATCAGATATTAATTGTCAAATTTAATTGTGCCCACCACTGTTACTCACCTTTTAAAAATAAACTTGCGGACACTAAATGATTAATTGATTACATACTCGTTTTATAAAAAGCAAAAATTGAACGTGATTTAAAATGCAAAAACAATAACAAACATCATATAGGCATCTATAACGTTTGAACAGATTTACATTATAATCTTGTAAAATTTATTACTTGCAGACCTTAAATGATTAATTAATTACATACTCTTTTTATAAAAAGCAGAAATAGAATGTGATTTAAAATGCAAAAACAACAACAAACACAGTATTTTTCATGTATAACGTTTGAATAGATTTACATTACAGTCTTGTAAAATTTAATGTGTGTATATAAAATGGGAAAATTTTGATTTTAAGTGAATTATGAACTTCTTTATTACATAAAATCTATTACAGTACTATTATAAAGCGCTGAAAATATTGATATTATTAGATGGAAGTCTAACTCCGATAATGCGCTATTACTTTAAATATGACGTGAGTGCGCGAAATTTATAATATTTAAAGTAATAGCACATTATCGGAGCTCGACTTCTGATCTAATAATTTTTATCGCATAAAAGAAAACCGCATACAAAGATATTAAGAAGAAACATGAATTGCATAACTTCAAAATTGCATTAAATAAATCTGCATAAAACGAGACCCGGGTGTATATATTTTAAGATTTGAAATGATCTTACTATATTTAACATAGGAAATGATCATCATATAGTTAGATGTAAGATACATCTTATTGCAAAACTAAAGATAAAAATTAATGAAAGAGTCATTATTAAGCTTGATATTCCTAACATTCAGACACACTCCAATGAACTTAAATTGTAGTTTGATAATCATTTTGAAATATTGTTAAACTTTGAAGATAATTTAAATTGATTTGAGATCAGTAAGAAGATAATTCTATTATGAATAGATAGCTAGGATAAAAAAACAATTCTCCAGTAAATTTTCAACTGAGATAAGACAATATATTAAGAAAGAAGGATTGTGTAAATAATTTAAAATGATTCTTTAAGACAAATCAAATGTGGATTTCTGTAAAATAGTGCAAAAAAGAGTTATTAATATAATGAGAAAATATAACTAATGATTTAGTAAGGAAAGCAATAGTAAGAACAAAAGCTTCAAAGTTATAAAACATCTTAGTATTAGAATAGAAGTTGTTCCATTAATAAAAATTAAAATGAAACTATTATTAAAGAGAGGATGACAATATCATGAAATATATGGAAGATTTCTGTAAAGAATATAATAATAAAGAACAAGAAAACAAATTAACAATTATAATTACTACATTTGCTGAATTGCCAAGAATTTTAAATGAAATGATGGGACATGCAATTACATCTATGAAATAGAGATAGGTTTTAGAAAATGGTGAAATTATTATTAATATCTTAAATAGGTGAAAAACTAGTAAAGTTGTAAGCAAACTTATACACTAAATGTTTAGATGAGAAATATATACCAGATTTAATAAACACAGTAGTGATATTAATATTTAAGAAAGGTGATAATGAAGATAGTACAAATTACAAATATATCAATCTTTTAACAGATTTATACAAAATCTTTACTAACATAATTACAACCCATCTACTGTGACCCTTGGATTCAAAACAAAAAACCAAGCTAGATATAAAAGTGATTTTAGTGCAGTGTACAACATCCAAGTATGGATAGAAATTATAGAAAGCCCCGATGAATATATTTTATTTTCGTTTTGTAGAATATGAAAAGGCATTTGAACCTATAAATATTTTCATGGTGATTAAAGCTTTGAACTATCAAGATATAGATCTAGGATATTGTCATATTCTGAATAGTTTCATCAAGAACAACAGCATAGATTAGATTTACATTGGTATGTATTACAACATGATTGCATATCTCTATAACTTTTTACAGCAGTTTTATTAGAAGTGGATTAAAATGAGAATCCTATGATACGATTATTTCTCATCCTAATTTTATAGATGATGTGGATTTTTTTCCAGAATTTCAGAAAAAATTCTAAGAATTACCTGATGACTAAAAGATAAATAATGAAAAGTTTAAAGTATGGTTCTATGGATTTATTTTCATAAGAAGAAAATTAAGGCTGATAATAATGAATTAGAAGTTAACAACTACAAATATTTTGGTTACATTATTAATACAGGTGGCAGTATGATATATGAAATTAGTTATAGAATTAAATTTGGTCTTTCTTTTGTAGAAATAATAAAAGGGAAGGTTTTTAATAGATGGGTGCTAACAGATCTTACTCCATTGTCATACTAATTGGTGTTGTATATTTGTGTGTTATTGCTAACAGTTATTTGTTTTTGAAAAGTTTAAATAAAGTTTAAAATTTTCTAGACATTTAACATTTAATGATAGATGATGAAAATACTCCAACATATTATCACATTTAATTAAGTAACTGTTATGGAATTGGCCTGGATGTAAAGCTAGAAGAGATGATAATAGATAGGCAGTTGAATTTTTGAACTGAATCTCAAGATATTCTAAAAGATATATAGAAAGAGACCACATGTGAGATGGCTACATGAAATAAGGGAGTTTGTTGATGTGATTTGGAGATGAATAACTATGGATTGCATAAACTAGACTAAATTTAGAAAGACCTTTATTCTGCAGTGGGTTGATAGTTGTTTAAAATGATAATGATAATTATAAAATATACAGTATCTTGTATATAAAAAGGTATATCATTTTTATGACTGCTAGATCTTATTATTTTAGCATGAATATTTTTGAAACTTACTTTTCAATTAATATTTAAAACAAGGATACAATAAATAAATTTAATATATGCACACATTTACAATAACATTACAGTAAATGCACTTTTAAGTTAATAATTATAAATTAATAAGTCTGTTTTAAATAACTTCTGTTGCATGTCTATTTTATCTTCTTCTTTTTTTTCTAAAACTTTTTTTTTTTTTTTAGTGTTGAGAGACTTTTATCTCTAAATCATATGACATGAAATTTGCAACACTAAATTTTTAAAAAGTAGATTTCTGGAAAATGTAGTACAGGGAGAACTGATCATTAAACTTTTGTTTGATTGAATATTTAATAACAAAATTTACACATTTTATATGTAATATTTAAATGCAGGTATATTTTATATCTCCCGTGTTTAGATGCAATTGTAGAGGATTTAAACCCAGGCTTTCAAGCTCCCTTCAGCTATCCAATCTATCTCATACAATCGATAACCATGACTACACACATATCTGTTGTATGAAATAGATTGAGTAGCTGATAGGAGCTTGAAAGTCTGCGTTTAAATCTATAATTCCAATTTATATGTGTATAACATATATTAAAATTTATTTTTTATTAACTATTTAATTTTTCTCCTGGATAAGATTGCTTTATTAGTTATATGACAATATTGTTGAATAATGTTTTAATTTAAATGCAATCACTCATTTGGAAAGCAGGGTCGCCAATTCAATATTATTATCCGTAATGCAGTATATACAATATGTATTGTACTACATATATTGCTTTTATAAATTCTCTCTTTATACACACTTGTGTATTCTCAGTTATAGACAAGAATTATATTTTTTTCCCTATCTACATATACATGTTTTGTTAGATAATTTATGTAGTAATAATGACATTGTTTTTAGAAATAGTTTTGATTGATTTCTTTAAAAAATCATTCTATCTTCTATTTACACCTATAGAAATATTTTTATTTTTTAAGGAGTCCGCTAGAATTCCATCAATTGGAAGAGGTTTGCACGAACAGATTAAGTCTTTATGAAAACAATTTTATTGTTTATTTTTAAGGATTTTTCTTTTCACACTTCATCATGGAAGATTTACATATTTGCACGTTATTCAAAATGATCATCTCACCTAAAAGATGCGATGAAACAGTTGTCAATGGAAACAATTGAATCATTTGAAAAACATGACTGCCATAGCTTTATTTTGAAGACTTATCAAATCTGAACCATCAAGTAGGAGATTCACCCTTGGCCTGTTCTTATCAACCAATTGCTTCTCTATTAGGAAATTGAAAAATCAAAACATTGTAAGTCCGCTTTGTTTCAGCATTTTCCTAAGCATGCTGCAGCAGCCTCAGTGGCCCCCTTCTATTGATAGTGTTATCACTCAAGTCCAGATAACTGCATTCATACTTTCATGCAATCAACTCTTCTTAACATTGCTGAACTCACTTCCTTTCTGCATTCATTAGTTCTCGTATTAGTCTAGCAGCGGTGGAGTCCAGAAATAGCATTTACAAATACAAAAACTATTGACGGAGTGGGGAAGAGTGTAATCACTTTTTGAAGGGGTGGGGGGAGTAATAAATATAATAGCAATAAATATTATATTTAACTGGCGTAAAATTATAGTCAGTTTATTTTATAAGATTTTTTTTTTGTATGTTGTTTTAGGCATCTTTTAGAATAACTGAAGTGATTTTATGCTAAATGTTGATAGCAGATATCCTTTTATCCTGGACACCTGGAAATAAATAAATATACTAGTTATTGAATGGATCCCATCTGCTTCTTTAGTTTAGTGTTATTTCATATTGGCAACAGATTGAAATTAATTGATGATGAACAAATATGACATTTCATTTGTTTATTTTAATACATTCTTTTGATGTGCTATTTAGAATTAGCTATATTTAGTTGAATATATAAATTACCCATATATATATATATATGTCAGTAATATTGTGCATTTAAACAAAATTAATTACTGTTACGTAAACAAGTTATTTTAATGAAATGATTTTATCATTTATTTATTGCTATAAAAATTAAATCTTCCCACTCCCTCCTCTTGCTCTATTTTTCAAAAGGAATCCATACTAATTCTAGTAGTTGGGGAAGTTTACACAAAACTTTAGCCTTAAATAGATTAACACACATTCTTATGTATCCATATCTTCATAAGGTTTAATTACTAATGTAAGCAATTTTGCGGTTTGTGTGTGCCCAAGGATGCCCACCTATATAAGCCTCAAGAAAGAAATGGATACTTTTATTATTACAATTTTAAAAAAGTATTATTCATGATATTAATTTTTTGACCATTAAAAAATCAATGAAATTTTATTAAAATTAATTTAGTACGAGATCAGTATTTTTAAATCAATTATTTTAAGTAATTTTTTGATTTCAAATACTACTTTTCTAAGGAATTTGACTTTTTTTTTATGACGAATAATAAATGCAAATCCAAGACAGGTTGTACTCCTTTTTTCTGCACTTCTTACTTCACATCTCTTCATACCTTCATGAAATTTACGAAAACGAATAAAGTCATTTGATTAATGTTATGGAAGCAACTACTCTTCACACATGCGCAAAACTTGACACGCACTCTCTCGTCCATAATTGTTTTAAAACCATAAGTGGTCTACCTATGGTTAGAGCTTTTATTTAAATAAACTAACAATTATGACCTTGTCTAAATTAGGGTTTGAACTTATTATAGGCCTGTTTTTTTAAATCGACGTATTATTTTTACGTTTAAAATAATTATTGATGGAAGAGTGTCTATTTATTGCATATGCGTAGAGTAGTTACTTCCACAATATTACAAATATATAAATCACTATATTATTAATTATTAAATATATGTTTGTAATTATAACAATAAAACCGGTTTAAAAATGAATTGTAAATGTAACTTATTTTGTAAATACTTCTTATAAATAAATTTCAATTTGTTTGCATTGAAGTGTATATAAAAGAATATTATACGCAATATATAAATTTCAATTTATGATTTACATTTGTTTATTAAAAGAAATTTAGCATTTGCAAAAGTCAAAAATTCTGTTCTAATATAAAAATAATGGCTTCAATCTCATTTTTTTTTTTATATTGACATTTTGATCATAGAATTGCATGTTTTTTTTTTGCGCCTAGATTTTAAACTGTTAAAATATAAGTTGCATTTTATGTATATAATGTATTATGAATATTAAAGTCTGACCATTTGCTTTTTCTTTCCTCTGGAAGTGTAATATTCAAATCAATTACTTGAAAGAGGTATGTTCCGCTAGATCCAAAGTCTGATTATTATTTCAATGGTAATATTTGTTAATTATTTTATTGCTAATTGTCATCCAAGAGAGTGATATATATATATATGTCAATAGATTTGATTATATCTTATGCTAGATTTGAAGTTATTTAGAAAATTGATACTTTAGGTTAATTTTTTCTAACATATTAGCTATTTAGGATAATAAATGATGTTAATAAGAATATAAATATATTATGTTCAGTTTTTCTTTTGTTAGAGAGATGCTTGTGAAAGAAAGGATGCTACTATTTTTCTATTAAACATAAACCATCTCTTGTTGATGATCTTTACCATTAGATTCAGTTTTGTAATGCTCGTATTACTGAAGATATTTTAATGTATTAATGTATCTTTTCAAAATGCTAAAAGACAACCATGAAACTGTTTATTATTTTATATAATGTTATATTTTCCTGAGACCATATTGGAGCTTGAAAAATGACTTTTGAAAACTTTATTTCATCCATGATCAAATATTGTTTAATGATTGCCTTAACTTACTTGCTATTTGAATTGGAGCATTAAAAAAATAATTAAATTAAGTTTAAACTTCTGCAGCAAAAGCGACTTTATGCTGGTTATAATTTTTTATGAATTTATTTTAAAAATTAATTTTATTATTGAATAAAATTACAAAAAACATTATAATACTGACATGCGGTAAATTGTAAAAATTTTACAAACATCAATCATTAAGACATAGTAAATGGAATTAAAAGTGATTAATTGAGATCTTCATACTCTTATTTCTAAATGCTTAAGATTTGCCTATACATGTATGCTTAAGTTAGAAAGTTAAGGTGGATTCATCTTATCTTTTCAAAAGACTTTATCTTGTGTTTAGAAAGGGGAATATTCATGTAGTATTTAAGTCTATACAGTGCATGTATAGAGGAGTAATTCCCTAATTATGTTATTAAAAACATTATTATAAATTTGAATGTATATCTTCACTTTGAAATTAATATTCAATTCATAGTATACATATAAAAAGTGTCTTTGTTATACATATGTGTGTGTTAAAATTACCATATGCTTGTAGTTCAATAAATAATACATTTGCTATTCATTTGCTATTCTAATAAATGTTTATTAACAAATTATTGAACTATTGTATGCTAAATACATTCAAACATAATGTAGCATAATTTATAAGTCCACTGTATAATCATTTGTAATATAATAAAAAAATGATTAGCATGTATTTATGAAAAAGTAACTTTGTGAATAAGTCTATGTTGAATAATACTATACCTGTAAATTTGTATAAAGTATATCAATAAATACAAACCTTAGCTTATGATATGTGGAGAACTATGTGGGTTGGCCTTACTGATGAAATTATCCTAATGTCCTCCAAAATGGACCTGAGAATCATTAACAAAGTTTTTTTTGACATTGAAACCTATATGTTGTGAAATGCAGGAATGAGATGTCAATTTTATATAAAATCAAACTCATGATTAGCAGAAGATAAAATAATAAGGAAATGAAAATTGTCATACGTCTTGGCAAATAATATTACAAATAAGTGATAATAGTCCAAACTTATCGAGACCAAGAATCATCAATTCATTGTTAAGATAACTTCAGGATGATTGACTGTAGCAGACTGGGATTTTTTAATTCAAACAAGTTAAAAATAAACCTTATTAAACAGGCAAATATAACATCTTTTGAAAGCAAACTAATATATACTCATTTTCAATACTTTCAACCCCGACCAAACTTAATTATTATTTAAATAGTAAGCCGGATTCTTGTATAAAACTAGATATTTCAGCTAGTGTAAATAACATAATAATAGTCCAATTTTATCAACATTAGGGATTTTTAATCTATTGTCAAGGCAAAACTCTATGAATGAAAAATAGATTTCACAGATCACTCCTGTCTATGATTTTAATGTAGACAAAAGAGTTGACACTTTAGTTGTAATAGATTGAGGTGTTTAAATTCAAAGAAGTTCTAAAAAACTTATTAAGTAAGCAAATATAATGTTTTTTTTTTAAAAAAAAGATTATAAATCATTTTTAATACTTTCAAATCCCATTAAGCGTAATTATTATTTACATAATAAACTTGATTCTTGCATAAAGCTAGATTGTTCAACAAATGTAAATACATGTTATTAACTCAAGCTTATCCATATCATATTTGAACTTTATTAAAGTTAAATCAGTATCTAATGATCAAATGAAATTTTAAAAAAGGGCATATGGCTTTATTGCTTGGGAGTTCATAAGTTTGAGATGCCAGATCTTATGAGCACCGGAATTGATCCTGGGACTTCCCAATCACAAGTCTAATGCTCTACCAACTGCACCAAACTATGCAAGGCATTAAATGAAATGTATTAATTTCTAACAAAAAGAATGTTTAATAATCATTTATATATTTTTGATAGGCGATCGTTACAAATAATTTGCTTATTGAAAATTATGACACAAAGTAAATATGTATATTGTTACATTTTCATTTACCATTGTCAAATTATCTCCACTCACAACTTTGACGCCATCCATTTCAGATAAATACAATAATGATTATTACTAATATCCGTGCTAGAGATAATCTTTAGTTTCGAAAATGATTAGTAATAATCATTATTGTATTTATCTGAAATGTATGGCGTCAAAGTTGTGAGTGGAGGGAGTTTGACAATGGTAAATGAAAATATAAAAATTTACTCTAGATAAATATTCTTCATATAATAGAGATATATATGAGAGATAGTGACCTGGGCCAACTGATGAGTGCTGTTTCAGCACAAAATGCATCTTGGGGGTCATTTGTCTTTTATTATATCTTTATGTGAATTTAAAAAGAATGGGGAAGTAAGGGGGTGTTTATCATATCTATGCATTTGTATAGTGTATATATAAAATTATCAGGATTCTAAATAGAATAATAATTATCTGACCTGAATTAGGGTTAACACAGATTTATTTTGTCTGATAGACAGTGTCTTAAAAAGATTTATTTTTAAAATATTTTACCTTAAATAAATATTGATAATACTTTTTTAAATTAAGTAAAAACAGGTTTTAAATTATTCATAAAAAAAATCAATAGTTTATCCAGGTTTCTTTATAGAAGAATAATGAAGAGAAAGCTTATCAGGCTAGTGCAGTAGTAAGGATTTTTCCATCCTTGTTTTCTGTTGCAGATAACAATTAATTAGATACCCATTTACCTTATTCATACACTAATAATTGTTTAGCTATGATCTTTCTTCCTAAAAAAAAAAAAAATCTTAAGCTTGCTTGGAAATCCTCACTTTCTGGATTTTTTTTTTAATATTTGAGAATTTTAAATTTCAACCTGCAGTAAGGGCTACATTACAAATTCTTTTTTTTTTTTAAAGCCTATTTACAGACGCCATGAAATTTTATTGATAATAACAATCTTTTATAATAAACATTTTATACTGTGGTATACAAATATGTGAACATGTGTATAGTTGATGCTCATCATCCACCTATCGAATTTTATATTAAGATGTGTTATTCTAAAATTACTTGTTCTAATGTTGTAAAAAGGGATTATGGGAGGGGTAATTATGTTGATCTTTGTAGAAGAATTTCTGAAGTTGATTGGAATAATATGTACTCAATTAATGATGTTAATTTTTGCTTGGATTATTTTTTGAGAATTTTTAATGGTTTTATTGATGTATATATTCCTAATAAATTGTCTTTTAACAAAGGTTATTTTCCTTGGTTTTCATATACTCTTATTAAGATTATTAAAAGGAAATCTTACCATCATAGACTGAAGACACACAATATAATTTATTATAATAACTTTATCGAGATTTATAAGAGTATATAAAAAAATCGAAATTAATATTTCTTCTAATCCTAGAGAATTCTGGAATTTTGTTAATAATTCAGGCTTGGGTAAGAAAAAGATTCAAACGACTCATGGTTCTGCATTAAATGCAGATGATTTTTCTAAACATTTTGCAGAGTTATAATCTTCACAACATGGGATTGATTCTAAAATCACTTTTCTGGCAATTTGTCTAGTGCTAAATGTACAATTGATCATATATCTAGGGAAGATGTTATTGTAGCTATTAGCAGGCTTAAGACCCACTCTAGTTTAGGATATGATAATATTCCTTCTTTTATTTATAAGAGGCTAGCTGAATTTATTGCAGTACCTCTTGCCTTTATTTTTAATCTGTCTCTTAACAGTGTTTTGAAATATGCTAAAATGATTCCAATCTTCAAAAATGGTGATCGAGATTGTGTTTCTAATTATAGACCGATTTCTGTTTTGCATACCATTGCACAAATTTTTGAGAGATGTGTTTATAATAAAATTATTTCAGATATGGGTAAGATAATTTCTTCTTCTCAACATGGTTTTAGTCCTAATAGATCAATTGATAGTAATCTACTGACAATTTATGATCATATAGCTAATGCATTTGAGGATCATCAAAGACTAGATGTTATTTATTTTGATTTGTCAAAAGCCTTTGATAAAGTTGATCACAGTGTTTTACTTCATAAATTACATAAAATAGGTTTTTCTACTAAACTTGTATATTCAATCATTTCTGTATAGTAGTACAGCATATATTAAATTCAATAATAAGGTTTCATAGAATTTTGAATGCAATTTAGATGTTCCGCAGGGTAGTATTTTAGCACCCATGCTGTTTAATGTTTATGTTAATGATCTTAAGGATTGCTTGAGATATTCTTTTCTGTTAAGCTATGTTGATGACTAAGATTTTTAGAAGAATTATATCAATTAATGATTGTGTTCTCCTTCAGAAGGATATTGATAACTTTAGTGCTTAGTGTGAGTTAAATAATATGACAGTTAATTTTAATAAATGTTCCTTTGTTTTTTATTCCAAAAAATCTGAAGGTTATGTCAATTCTCATAAAATTATTTCAGTTAAATGTCAAAAAGATCTTGGAATTATGTTTTCTTGTAATGGATCTTTTATTCTTCATCTTGAAATGATTGTTGGTAAGGTTTTTAAAGTTATGGGTGCCATTCTTAGACATGGTTATCAGTTCAGTAATGATACTAAACGGAAATTGTTTTTTTCATTGGTTCTTCCTATTATTGAATATGGTTCAATAATTTGGAACCCTAGTTCTTGTCAAGGATGTAACTTGTTGCAGTCTATTTCAAAGAAATTTTTCAAATATGTTTCTTGGGAGGGTAAAATGATTAATCTTTCATCTAGACGAAAGTATAGGGATTTGAAATATTTTTATAAAATTGTTAATAAACAAGTTATTTTATCAGATATAGTTTCAACTATTTCAATTAGGACTTTAAGTTATGATACTAAGTCTATTTGTGTATATCAGATTCAAACTTGTCATTCTAATATTCTTAAATTTTCTCCTTTATTTAGGTTACCCTCTTTATATAATCAGATTGGGAGTAACCTTAATCTGTGTGATATTGATTATAAGAAATTTTGTAATCTTATTAAACTTAAATGTTATGTTTGATTTTGTTTTTTAAATTTTACTTTATTATGTATACATTTATATTTTCATTTTATGTTATATGTTTTATTTTCACTTTTATTGTATGTGCAAACTGTAATTGGTATTATGCTGTTGTTAGCACTTAAATAAATGAATTGAAGTAGTAGTAGTAGTAGTAGTGGTGGTGGACGGTGGCAGCGGTGGCATTTTTGTTGTTGTTGTTGTTGCTGCTGCTACTACTGCTACTGTGATGATGATGCATAATTTCATTTGTATCCTTTCTTATCATTTAACAATTTTTAATGTTATCCCTTGAAATAGTTGTCAAAGTGTAGTTCATATCTCATTGAATGATTAAAAATGAGTTTTCTAATTCCTCCATGATTTACATTAGTATTCTCTCTTTCAATTTTTTTTTCTGTTGTAATAAAAAAAAATGGTAATAACACAATAAAAATGTTAAAAACCCGTACTAAACATTTGTAAATGTTACAATTTCATTTTTATTAGTGTCTATATAAATAAGACAGTGTATCTAATGTTTTTGGAATTAAGAAATATTCAAAGATTAATATGTAAATTAGTAATACAATGAAAAACCAGAATAATGGTAAATTTATTGCCAAGATAGAAAGGAACAGGCAAGATATAGAATTCTATTATCTAAAATGGATGGATTGCAGTGAAAACAATGAAGAAAGGAATAAGAATTTGTTATTGTGAGATATTAATACACATTAGAGTGTAGATAATTTATATAATCACTAGTTGTGTAAATGGTTGTTTACAAGTTGCACTAATTGCATTTTGATTCACTAGCTTCTGCCTTTCTAAAAAAACGATAGACTGGTGGTCATCAGATTAGATTTACTACAATCCCAAAGATCTAGTGATTTTTAATTTCTTATTCTAACTAATAATTGTAATGAAGAGATATAATTAAGTATTTCTATTTTGCTTTGAATGATAGATTACCATGTTCATAACATGGCTGATTAAAAATAAATAGAAATTTGACTACCAATAGGAATTCATATAAAAGTTCAGTTGAATACAAATTATACATTGATTAGTGATATGGTGTGTATTAACTGTACATCAAGACTTGTTTTTTTTTTTAATCAATTCATTTCTCATAAGCACTGTTAATTTTCTGTTGAGAAGGTTTTCGAGTCATAAAATTAAATTCAGCGCGCATAACTTTACATGAGTTTGAACTCTCTTCGAAAAGCAATTTAAGAGAAGACATTATTCACAGATTGGAAAGTTGTGAGGATTTGCTTGAAGCTATTTTTTTTGTTGTTTATAGTTGCCTATTTATTAATCAATTGTTGATAGTTAGTTGAGTTTGAAAAATGTGCAAATATTTACATATATATTGTAACCTAATTTAATTGATTATCTTTGCCAATTCGTAACCTTATAAATAAGGATGATATAAATAGGAACATCAATTTTTTTGACAACTTTATTAAATTTCACAAACATATATTAAATCAAACAGTAATGCAGCATGAGAAAGCCAGACCAATCAGTCAGACAAAATATCAATATATTATTAGTCAATAATGACAAGGTTTCTCTCATATCTTAAGAGATATTAAATAACAACAACACTTTAGCTAACGCTTAGGGTTCTGCAATTGCTTTCTTTGGTAATGGATGCCGAAAACACTGAGAATTATAACAATAACAAATATTATAAAATAATATTAATAAACTAGAAGAGGAGAAACCTCTACTCATTCTTGCAACATTTTAATGATCTTGGTACTCCCCACATTAATCACCAAGTAGCATGGTTACAATTAATTTCTTTCTAATAAGAAATTTTCTCTGGTCTCTCTTCTTAAATCCTTTACACTATCATATTGCTATGATCAGATCTGTATTGAACAAATATTCACTTTTATCAATCTTATCAATTCATAATGCCATATTATATTTCTTTAGCAATAAATTTGTGCGTTCTTAATTCAAAATTGGAATATTATGGTCTTAGAATTTATATAATGAATGCAAAATTTTTATTATTAATTTTATGAATATGTTGTTGGCCAATGAATGTTATCCTAGCGATTAGCATAAGTAGACACATTTAATTTAAAAGCTAGTATCTGCTTTTCATTAACTAATAATAATAAAATTTTATAAATTAATAAATAGTTAACTAATATGAAATATCATATCAAACTCTAAATTTTGAATAATATTACCATTGACTAGGAGTACATTCGAATACCATGAGTGGGAAAGGGATTTTATGTCCACTCAAGATATTCATCAACAACATAATAAATTTATTAAAATGGAAATAACGATTAATCTTAATTCAAGTTTTTTCCAATATATTTGCAGTTTAAATTATACTAATCTGTAAAACAAATGATAATGTTTGTTTGAAGACAATTTTCATATTTTATAAGAATTATTAATTCAATAGTTAAACATTTGTTACGTGTCTGTACTTGGATAAGTATCAAAATATTATTAAGGTTGTTTGTTTAGATTTCTGGATTCAATGAGTACCAAGAACATTAAGACACTACACCAAATTTAAATAACAAAATAACATTTATTAACAAATTTAACAACTTTAATATAACATAAACATCATAGCAATCCAATAAACATTAAATGAAAATTATATTTACAATGAATTTCTACAATCGCTATGGAGAATACAGTCCCACTTTTTTTACATTAAATAGTATGTAATTGAGTTACATATCCATATCATACAGTATCCTTACATGGACCTAACATTGAAATAGCTCAAATTACCTAAATTTACTCTTTTTAAAATATATACCTATTTTACTAATAGTATCAATAATTATTTTATACAATGGTATGTAGAATAATCTAATAAATTTTAGATATTACTTTAAAACTCATTACATCTTTTGATAGAAACATACCTTTTGATGCTATCGATTCTTACTTCAGCTTTATAATCTACATATTGTTTATCTATATTATGAACCTTTAGTAATAAAACCTTATTAACTAACAATTGTTTATTCTAAGTTAGGTATTTAACTATAATATTTTATTAACTATACCTCATATGTTCACTTTGTGTTTTTAACTTTCCAGCTATAAACAAAACCTTCAAATCTTCTCAGAGGTCATACTTATACATCCGCACACTCTCGATGCTTCCTATGTCTCAACAATGAGTATAATAAACAATATTAATCTTACTACTACAGTGATGACTTGCTTCCATAATCAGCTGATCATGATGCCCATTTCTTATTCAGGCTATTAATATTAATTTAAAATAAATACTTATCAGTTTTATAATTGACTGCAAGCAAAGCTCAACAAAATACATTATAGATCAAACCTTAAACACACATTTATGAATTAAAAAGTGTCCTGAAGTCGGTGATACTTTTCAAATATTACACTCAAAAAATGACCTACCAATTAAATTAACATCTTACATGGTGAACAATATTACTACAACAATATATCCAGGAGGAAAATAAGACTATAAATGCAATAAACACATGATGTTATGAACCCAGAGAGCACTCCTACTATCTGAGTGCAATAAAATATGTTAGGATTTAGTCGCTACACATATAAAACACAGGAGTGAACCAATCACTATTACAACTATAAATATGAAACATATCTCTCAAGGAATATATCAACTATGGAGAGGGAGAGTAATCTTTGATCTCCTAATAAACTAGTTAAATTATCTAGCACTAACAATCTTGACAGATTTTCGCTCGATCTCAACCCTCAGGGTAGCAATAACTTGTTATACCGTGGACATACAATAGTCATATACAAATATCACTTATTCTAGAGAGAACTTGGTTTGAACTATTGCTAAATATAACATAGCATTGATGTATAAAACTGATAAGACACTAATTGTCAGATATGACTAAGATAAAAATATATACCCTTAAATAATTAAGAAACAAGAAATGTGCATCATTCTCCAAAAGCATATAACATTTTATAACTTTATCTCTCATAATCTAGGACATAGCAACATTTAAAATCTTAATACCATATAATTAATGTGACATAGCATCGATAATGTTAAATTTTAATAATAAGAATAAAATATACATGAATCTCTTATACAAATGATTTGAAAATCTATCTCACATATACAAGTTATTAATATTCTCATAGCATCTAGATTAAATCGTATATAACATTACTAGAAAGACATATTCAACCATAATATAACTTAAAGTATGAGTCATATCAAAATTAACATATCATAAATAAAAGTATATCCCCCCCCCTTGCAATAATGAATAATAATAATAATAATAAAGAATAAAACTTTATACTTAAAGTTCTTAACCAGCAAAAGTTTGTAGTCTATGATCCATTGATCTATTATACTGCAATGATCTCTGTGCACCATCAGCATCATCGAATGATTGTATTAATAATTAATTTCACACACATTGTGTACATGGACATATAATGAATATCAATACATGAAGACAAATGAATGGCCATTATTCCATGAACCATACAAATATGCATAAAACAGATTATTTTATGTTTCAACGTTAGATTAATCCAATGGATTATAAGACATTTTATTACTTTCTTTATTATTCAGCAAAAGTTTCTTTTAATTCATACAATTTCTTAATATTATTTGGAATTAATCACATTATTCCTTTAATTATATAACGTCTTTGCATATTTATCCTGAAAGCATCTAATAACTTTAATAGATCACTTTTAATACCAATATTATTCCTTTATAGATTTTTCAGTAGCAGTTAAATGAACTCTATAATTCTAAGCATATTTCATAATTTTTTTATTCCATTCTTTGTAGAAAATATGGTTAGTTCATCTTTAACACTTTCCAACATATATTCAATCCAAATTTATTCATTTTAAAAGTATCGATTTATGATTAAATTTAATTATTTTATTTGTTAAAATCTTTCATTTTTCAATCAATAAACAGTCATCAATTATTATTTTATAACTTTTTCATTCAAAGAAACTGTTTCTCTTTCATATTTTTTTTAATAGCAACTGTTTCTCTTTCATATTTTTTTTAATAGCATATATTCAAGATTACAGATAGCACTATGATTTAAGTCTTTTATTTTTTCTTTCCTTCCAGACTAGACATTTAAACAATTCATATAGAATAATAGTTCTAGAAAAATCAGGATATTATAAAAATAATACCTGTGATATTTCAGGCTTGAACAACCAGGGGTTCTTTCTAGGTGTATCATCACTTGGCATGTTGCAAATAAATTCTGTATAATTAGCATTCAAATCTTTTGCCCAACTTTGGGGGTAAAATGAGTACCTGACTAAAAAAAGTTATGTAATCATTCTCACTTAAAAAAAACTTATTGAAAATTTTACTTCTTGGAGTTTGAACTTTAAATTTTTTTGCACCTCTCCAAATTCAATACCTCTTTCCTCAGTACCAACTTTTTGCTACAAATTTTTTAGTAGAATCCCCTCTCAAATGTGTGCATGGCTTTTTAGAGTTTCCTATTGTCAATTATTAGGAAACATGCTCTCCTTGCTTGCTCTTCCCATATATTAATTTTCTATTGTTTGTTAATTATAATTTGACATTTATTCTTTATACTACCCAAATGATCATGCAATTTACTTGGAATTTTTCCTCTTTTAAATTGTATGATAAAAATAAAAAAATCAAGATAAAAAATGTAGCAAAATGAAAGTAAAAAAAAATATAAAATAAATTATTTAAATTAAGTCAATTTTTATGAATGAATATTTTCAAATATTTTTTTAAATTTTGATTAAAATTTTTTACCCATTCAAACTGCTTTTAAATGGTACTAAGCATGATTTATGGAAACCTGTATTTTTTTCCAATAATAAAATTACATTTGTCAATAAAAAAATAAAATAAAATTACATTTATATAAGCATGCAAGCCCTCACACACATCCACAATCATTCCAACTTAACTATTGAAATTATAGCTCTTACCTACTAATAAACCAATTCATCTGTTTTAAATTTAATAATCTAATTAAATAAATCAACTGCTTAATTTTATATCTAATTTTAAGTTAAATCTTCTATTAAAACTTACATATCTATTTCTTCAAATTAAACACTATTTTATTAAGTTACTATTAACTATCTATCTTAACACTTAATTCCCTTACTTAGGTCGTTCATCCCAACCTCAACACATTCAAGGACATCTAGATCCACCGATTAACAGACTTTAAACTGTATTTAAACATTTAAGCACAACTATGCATTAACTTTAAATATTATATATCTAACAAAAGAATTCTGATCATTAGTTAGAATTATCTAAACCAAGGCCAGTTATATATAAATATGTTAAATTTATTAGACTTTCTGCAAGATTTTTTTTTTCAGTTAATGTTATATCTACAACAAAACTAGCTCTCTAAGACCAAAGCCAAAGGTCACAATTATCTTTTTCACACGTGTGTATGGTCATATATATTGATGGTATGAGATAGAGTGGATAGCTGGAGGGAGTTTGAAAAGTCTGTGCTCAAATTCCCTTCATATATATATTGCACAATAAATTTGAAAACATTCCATGTATTTGAAACTGTATTTCTATATTTTAGGGTTATACTCCTTTACATCTTGCTTCTATTCACAATCATAATGAAGTGATCGAACTTTTGGTGAAAACTTACGGTAAGGAAATTTTTTATATGCTTATTCATATTTAAAATAATTTTTAAAAAAATACATTAGTTTTACTTTTTTTTTCTATTCTCTTCTTTATTGCTGATGGAAATTATTATTTGATTTATTTACATGCAAAAAAGGTTTTAATTCATAAAACTAACTTTATTATAAATCACTCTACTTTTTAATTCTTTTCTTATTCGTTTGTAATTCAATAGATAGGGAAGATCTACTATGCAGGAAAGATTATAAAATTATAACTACTTTACAGATTTACAGCATAGCACTGCTATGAATATGACGACCTGGTCGAAAGCAGGACTAAGATTTAAATCTGTAAAGTAGTTATAATTTTATAATCTTTCTTGCATAGTGGACCTTCTCTATCTGTTGAATTAGAAAAGAACATTGTATATTTTAAAAAAAAAACTTGTTTTAAAATAAATCATATATAGTATTTATAAACTGTTACTATTACCGTTATTAATTTTAGTTCAAGACTTTATTATTAAGATTGCTTTGCTTTCATTTTCAATAATAGAAAAATTAATCATTAAAAAACATTGAATCATTTTTTTTAAATCTAGTATGTGTATTCTATTTTTAAATGAGCACACTGATATGTATATATATAGTAACAATTAGTCTCAATTGCATGTGTTATCATTATTGATTTCAAGCATTGTCAGCCCATTACAGGATAAACATCTCTCCAAGATAAATTCACTTTCTTCAATCCATAGCTTCTTGCCTACATCACACTGAAGCATATCCTTATTTTATTAAGTCATCTCACACATGGTCTTTTTCTGGGTCATTTAAATCTCATGGGATGAAGTCTAAGACTTTATTGTTTTCCTGAAAGTTTATAGTAATGATATTTTAGTGGTATTTGTACATTGGATTGTTTCCATCATCTAATATTAAGTATTGAATGTCTTTAGAAAAATGTAACTTTATTTAAATATTCCAATTACATTCAACTTTTTATACTAACCTGTGTACTATTACTAAACAGTTGAATATAATTGGAATATTTAAATAATGTTAAATTTTTCTAAAGACATTCAGTACTTAATATTAGATTGTGGAAATAGTCCTATATATATACATCTGTTATTATCTTTCCTAAAAATATGTCCTTCCTAGCTCATTTCACTTTCTTATTTCTTTCAATGATACCTGTTTGTTCTCTCATCTAAACATCTTGCTTTCAATTCCTTCTGAATACTCTCAATATACATCTGTCCAAACTTCATTGAGTGGCTTGAAGTCTCTATGTTGATCTTCTATTAATATTCAAGTCTCAGATTCTTAAGTAAAAACTGATAAAATACATCTATTTAAAACCTTTGTTTTCAAACACATACATATTTTCTTTTAATATTATATTATATCTATTAAAGACAAAACTATGTTTAAATTCTATAATTAATTTTATACATTATTTTTCCATCTGTAGTATTAATCTGACAGTGGTATCAGTGGTCATTAAATTTTTCTAATTAGGTTATCAATCTTTGTCTTTAATCCCATTTTCTTTTTTTTAATCTGATAACTCTTGTAACATTTTCTGAAATTCTAAATTATCTGCATAATTTAGATGACTTAAATAACTTGTAAAAGTTTTATAAACATGGAATCATCCTCTCTTACATTTTTAGCACTGTTAATCTTTTTTAGTGTTACAATTTAATTTTATCACTATTGTTACATTTTGATAAATGTTCTTCAGAATGAAGGTTGGTAGATGAAAATGTGGTAGAGTCAAATACCTTTTTATGATCTACAAAACTGTAAAAGTAATTCATATTCATTGGTTCTTTCTAAAACTTTTCTCACTATTTAAATATAATTTACTGTGTTAAAACCATTTTTAAATCCAGCTTTCTCTTTTAGTTGGTTTGAATCCAAAGATTACTATAGGCAAGTTGTAATTACTATTGTAAAGATTTTCTATAAAAGTGATCAAAAAAGTGGTGTCTCTAATTTTTAATATCTTTATGTCAACTTTCTTTAATATTAGTATTATTACTATATTTTCTCAATCATTTCATTCATCATTATTATTTAGACATTTAATATATAGTTTTGCAAACAATATTTTTATTTCATCATCTGCTTCTTATTGAATGTTTTCTCTTATTCATAGATTAAATTGCATGTCTCATTTCTTTATTTAAAATGCCTAGCAACTCAGAAGACATGGTCATCCTAGTTGTTACTTTGCTTTCTTATTCTAATAATACTATAAAAAAATTTTATAGAAGTCTTCCATACATTTCATAATGTTTCTTTTTTTACTCCTAGTGTAATTCCGTCTTTTCTTCTTATTACTAAAATAGTTTTTCTTACAATACCAAGAAGTTATTTTATATTTGTGAAACTTTTATTCACTTCTATAGCTTTCCTGCCAATTCATATTTTTATTTTCTTATATCATTACTAACTCTTCTTTATTCCATTTTAGATTTCCAAATATTCATTTATTTTTAATGAATCATTTATAAGTATTTTTATATTCCTTCTTTTTATGTCAATTGAAAATTTACTGATAAATTGTTCCTTTTTGTGCCATCTTTTTTTTTTGTTTCAGTTCTTAGTAGAATATCAGTTATCTTGTTATTGATCTCAATTAAATTTGAAATGTCTTCAAAGTATGTTAATATTTTAAAATTATTAGCATATTTTAATTTCATTGGAGTATTTCTGAAGAGTAGGTATATCAATTGTCACTTGTCTTTTTTTTAAATAATTTTATATATCTAGTTTTGCAGTAAATTGTAATCTATCATCTTACTAATTGATGTTCCCTTTTTATGTCGAATCTGTGAAATACCTATTTTTCATAATTAAAATATAATACAATATTTCATCTTCATTTGGATATTTCCATGTCCATTTCCATTTAGCTTTTTGTTTTTGAAAGAAATAATTAATAATATATATTTCTTCTGAAAATTTCAAAAGATTGTGTTTTCTCTCATTTCTATCATCATAGCCACATATTAACCACATCACTCTCATTTTTTAATTTAGCTTTTTGTTTTTGAAAGAAATAATTAATAATATATATTTCTTCTGAAAATTTCAAAAGATTGTGTTTTCTCTCATTTCTATCATCATAGCCACATATTAACCACATCACTCTCATTTTTTAATTCTAGTATTAACATCTCTCATTGCAATTTTAAAATGTTTTTGATGTTATCAGAAGTATTTTATATATCTTTATAAAATTCCTTCACTTTTTCATCACAATTGAGAACTTAATGGGGCATAAACTTATAAAGTCTCGATTTGATATTGTTTATTAAATTGAATAATCAATTTTTCTACCCTATGTAATATATCAACAATCTGTACAATATTCTTTTATCATCTTTTATTTATAAGAAATTCCACTTTATTTTTACTTTCAATTCTTTATAGTAGAGAACATGTCTGCTTTTCGGATATATTGTTTTTTTCATCTTTGCTTCTAACTTCACAGAGTCCAAGTATGTCCCATTTAATATTAGATCTTTTTTCAATGCATGTAATCTCCTTCTGAAATGATCTGCAATTGTAAGTAGCTAAATAAAAGATCACTTTTGAATGACAGTCTTGTTCCACAATCAAGGATTCTTAGCATCCTCTATCTTCAATTGCCAACTTCTACCTTGGGAGATAACTTTTTAATCTTCTGGAAGTGAAGATGGATAATTTAATTTGTCTGTCATGAATGTAAATATATATACTTTTTAAAAAAAATCATTAATCTACACTTGTATCTTGCCTTCAAGAAACAACTGATGTTATAGTTAAGAACTATTATGCAGCTGAGAAAAAATATTAGGATGTTTCTTAATGTTTTAAACTCAGAAGTAAAAATCCAATAAACCCACCACACTGGCTACTACTTGTTTGTGAGCAGTTCATCCATTTTTGTTGTCCACGTGAATAATCACATAATAATAACAGCTGCAATGACAAAAACATATGGAATGGAATTAGAAATTGTTCCTGCTCAGTTTCTTTAATGCTTCAAACAGAATTCAAAGGGTTGTGCATATCTAATGCTAATTATAATCTATTTTTAAGACTCCATCAGATTATTGTGAACCTGAAATAGGAGTTGTTGACATATTATTGTGATCCTAAACTTATTAGTAAATCCCTTTTAATAAATAATTTACTAGCTCTGGTTAATACTAATATTTACATACAATCAAACATAAATATTTTATTACGAGTAATGTAAACACAATTGCTTGGCCGTCTGCTGATATATTTCATAATTATTTTCAGCTTTGCAATGCCTACTGCTATTGCTGCCAGTATATCTAACCTGACACAGTCATTTGTGGGCAAGGAATTTTTATGCAACATCATTTTACTTCATTTTTTTTTTCTTTCCCCTTTTTTAAGGAATAACAAATAAACAAATTGTAAAACAAAAATCATTTTATTGATACATAATTAAATAAAAATAATAAATACTAAACACCGAGTTCTTAATATTTACTTGCCTTCTGATAATTAATTTATCCATATGAACTAATAAAAAACAATATTTTCTTCCATTGGCAATTTTTATTATTATTAAGATCATAGATTTTAATTCTGGATGATCAAAGGACCTGCATTATTGTAAAACCTAAAATGTATTTAATCCATTATTTAATTAGTTGTATTAAATAATTAAAATTTTCTCTTCCTCTTTATTTTTTTAAATATGGTATGTGTGTGAATTGTAATTATATATTGAATGTCTTTATATATTTTTTTAAATTTCCCAATTACATTCTACTATTAGTAATAACACTCAGGTTAGTATATAACATGACATTTCGAGTGGTATTATTCCCCTCTCTTCTTCATAAATTGTTGGCCTGACCAGTGGAGTACTAGCATGGAAATTCTTGAAAATTGAATTTAAGGTAATTTTTCTATTAGCTTTGCACTCTTTCCATTTTTAAAATTAGAAAGAACTTTATGTTAGATAATCTTTGTTCAAATGTAAATGAGAAAATAAGATGGATATATTAAAAAGTGTCCAATTCTTATGTCATTACTCATAAGATGATGTAAATTCTCCTTCCTGTTTAAAATATCACATATAAAAAGGGCTATTCATGGGTTTAGTAGAATTATGAGATTACTTTTAGACCCATATATTATTTTAAATGATCACAATCAGTGTCTATCTTCTTTGTATTCTTAAATCACAAATCAATTTTAAGCATTTTTCTTAGATATTGCGTGTCTGTCTTTATATTTTTTATAAAAGTTTACATTCAATTTATTATTCTGCCAAATTAAAAATGCCATGTTTTTTTTTTTAATTGAATGGCTCTATTAACAGAAAACAGTCTATTAACATCATTAAATCAGAACTCTTGAAAACCAACTATTCACCAACATGATTGGCTTGATAACAACATTATCACCATGTTTGATGGACAACATTGTTATATGACTGATGGATGGCCAATGAGTCTACACATAAGTGGGATTATTATTTTAATTATATAATATTAAAAACCAATTCCTCCCTAAATACATCATAAATACTCCCAACATTATTCACACACAATATGCAGATGACATATTTGGAATATTTAATCAAAGAAATCAAAACAGACCTGGAGGCAAAATCTGAAATATTATGAGTTATAGAATGGGAAGACCACTATAGGGAGATAAAATACCCAGATATCCAGCTACACAGAGATTATCTCCAGTTAAACTATAATATGCATATCAAAACTTTAGAAATTAGAGGTTTTAAGCACCCCAAATCCATCTCACCTCACTCTCACAAATAGGCTGATTTATCATTTGTTTATTGAAATTATCACCTATGAAAGTTCAAAGCTGCTTGAAAAGCCAACATTGAGCAATACTTTTAAATAGCATAGGCTTCAAATATAATGACCTCACATGAAGACTCAAATAATTTTATAACAAGATGAAATCAAATCCACCCAAAGATGACAAATCTTGGATACTACATCCATATATACTACGGATAGCCAAAAACATCAATAAAGCTTGTTACGAATAAGCTACTGTACTCCTTTCACAATTAACAGATTAATAAATAATTCTAAGAATAGAATCCATATGGAACAAACTTCACACATCGTATATAAAATTAAATGCTCCCAAGCAGGTTGCAGTGCTATATATTATGGTAAATCATGTGTTTGCCTTTCAACTCAGATTTTCCAACACAGATATTTTTACAGATGAGCCAGATAATCCAGAGTATAAGTCGATCTTCCTTGAGCCTCAATACACCACAGACCATAAATTTGAGCCCATATCCACCAACATAACATACATTGAGTGAAATGACTCTAATTGGAAGATCAAAGAAACATGGCATATAGCTAACAACTCTATTGCCATAAATTCTGCTCACCTTTTTCTAAGAAATGAGAAATCTGATTTCCATACATTGTGAATAATCTATTACCTACATATATATACATAGCCATACAAATACACACATTCCAAGACTGTGACTATGAGGACATTTAACATCTTTGAAAGTGTTTAGCTTTATTAATAACTTTCATTCAATTATAGCTTTTCTTTTGAGAGTGTGTCTGTGCATATATTTATAATAAATAGAATCATTGTCAGAAAACTCGAGAGTCAATTTACTTGTATCTACAATACATTTTTAAAGAGAATTTCATAGTTTCATAATATGAGAATCTTGAAAGTTTATATTAGTAGAAATTTGCATTTAAATTTATATAAATATATAGGCACTATTATAATAGCTAGACAGATGTGTTTCATATGCTTCTATTTCTTTTTCAGATATTTTATAAGATTTGGAATAAAGGCATTCTTCATATATGTGGAGCTTAATTGTAACTATAGGGGATTTGAACCCAGACTTTCAAGCACCCTTCCACTATCCACACTATCTCATGTGTGTGGTCATGTATATCAGTAGTATGAGATATTGTGGATAGTGGAAGGATGCTTGAAAGTCTGGGTTCAAGTCCCCTATATTTAGTTATTTTATAAAAATAAAATAGTGTTAAAACAAATTTCATATTAGTTCAGGGGATAAGAGATACATATTAATTTGAATTAAAGTGATAGTAGTATTAGTGAATGATTTTGTTTGCATTTATAATTAAATTGTGTATTTAAATGTAAGCCTCATATAGAAATAATCAGTGCAATCGTACTTAGCCATATGCTTAGTAACAACCCAAGTTTGTATTTCTTATTTCAAAAGTTAATTCAATTGTTATTTTGTTAAATAATAAAAATATGTATAAAACTATAATAGTGTTTAGATATCATAGAGAAAAATATTTGAATACACAAAATAATCAGACTGCAAACTTTAAATACCATCCGTCTAATTAATTTTCAAATGTAAATGAATCATATTTAATAAAAATGTGTTTTATGTACATCATATATACGTATTTTTAGTTAAATATTTTAATTTTCATGACTTAAATGTAATAATACTTTATATATATTTTTATATAGAAATATATTACCCTAATTATACTTTGAAGTTTTTTGCAATGAACTTATAAAGTTGAACCAGCATTTCTTTTCCAAAAGCATAAGATTTTAAAAATACTTTTTTTAAACAGAGAAGTCTATATTTACAGGCATTTTAAAGCATGATTAAGGGGGGTTGTGCCTCATAGCTCTTTTAGGTATTTCCAAAGATATGGGTGTTATTTTTTGTTTTGGAAGATTTATAATAATATTTTTTTGAGTCTTATCAAGCTTTTTTAAACTTCATTCTGTTTTTATCAAACATTGTTCATAGTTTTTTTAAAGCTGATTTATGAATGTTTGTGTCTGCCATTGTCTTCATTAGTAAGTATAAAAATTATTTAATAATCATCATCATCAACCATTATCAATCCACTACAGGATGAAGGTCTATCCAAGTTCAATTCATCTTTTCCAATCTTTACCTTCTCTTCTCCACATCACCCCAGCACACTTTTTTATTTCATCCATCCATCTCACATGTGGTCTCTTTCTGGGTCTTTTAAAATCTCTTGGAATCCAGTTGTCCATCTATTATCATCTCTTCTAGCAATATGTCCAGCCCAACACCACTTCAGTCTTTTAATTTTTTCAAGGAGATCAGTATTACCTGTTTGTTCTCTTACCCATACATTGCATTTTCGATCTCTTCTTGTTACTTCCAACATGCATCTCGCAATACTTCTTTGAGTGGTTTGAAGTCATTGTATTGCTCTTCTATTAAGTGTCCAAGTCTCAGATTCATAAGTAAGAACTGGCAAAACACATTTATTAAAAACCTTCCTTTTCAAACACATAGGCATATTTCCTTTTAGTATCAAGTTATTTCTACCAAAAGCACTCCAACCAAGTTTAATTCTATGATTAATTTCATCCATTATGTTTCCATATGTATTAATAATCTGACCAAGGTATTTGTAACTGTTAACTTTTTCTAATTCATCATAATCAATCTTTATTTTCATATTTTGAGAAAAACATTACTTTAGTCTTTTTAACATTTATCTTTAGTCTTACTTTCATCTGATAACTCCTGCAACATTTCCTGCAACTCTAAAGCATTATTTGCAAAAACAACTACATCATCTGCAAAATCTAAATGACTTAAATAATCTCCATTTACTTTCACTCCTTTAGCTTCCCATTTTAATCCACAAAATACTTCTTGCAGCACCGCTGTAAAAAGTTTTGGAGATATGGAGTCACTCTGTCTTACACCCTTCAGAATGTTGACTTTTCTACTATCATTATGTAATCTAATTGTTGTTGTTGCATTTTTATAAATATTATTTAAAATATGACAATATCCTGGATCTATACCTTGATGATCCAATGCTTTAATCACTGAAGAAATGTTAATAGAATCAAATGCCTTTTCATAATCTACAAATCCTAAGCATAATGGCAACTCATATTCATTGTTCCTTTCTATAACTTCTCTCAATACCAGGATATGATCTACTGTACTAAAACCACTTTTAAATCCAGCTTGTTCTCTTGGTTGGTGGAAGTCCAGTGTTCTCTGTAGATGAGTTGTAATTATCTTAGTAAAAATTTTGTATAAAACTGATAAAAGACTGATAGGTCTGTAATGTCTAATATCTTCTTTATCACCTTTTTTAAATATTAATATTAATACTGCATTCTTCCAATCATCTGGTACATCTTTATTATTTATACATTTGGAATATAACTTTGCTAAAAAATATATATATTTCTTCACCTGCTTCTTTTAATATATCAATTATAATTCCATCATTACCTGGAGCCTTCCCTTTCTTCATAAATTTAATTGCATGTCTCACTCCCTCATTCAAAGTTTTGGGCAATTCACAAGATATAATAGGTATAGGAAATGCTTGTTCTTGATAGAAGTCTTCTACACATTTCATGATGTCATCTCTCTATTTAGTAATAATGCCATCTTTTTTTCTTATTGCAGATATAAATTTCCGACCCATACCAAAATGTTGTTTTACACTCTTTAGACTTTTATTCTCTTCTACAGCTTTCCTTGCTAGTTCACAATTATACTTTCTTATATCGTTTTCAACTCTTTTCTGCACCATTTTACAAAATTCGAGATATTCAATCCTTTGTAATGCAACATTTTTGTATATCTTCATATTCCTTCTTTTCTTCATAAATTCTCTAGTCTCAGTAGAAATTTTATTGGTCACTTGCTGCTTTTTTCTACCAGCTATCTTTGTTACCGTTTTTAAAAGTGTATCAGTTATTTTCCTATTAATTTCATTCAAATCTGAATCATGTTCAAAATCTACTAATACTTGAAACCGATTTGTAAGTCCTAATTTAAATTCAGTAGAATGTTTCTGAAGATTAGGAATATCAACTATAAATATTGTTTTTCTTAATAATTTTTGTCTTTCTAGTTTTGCATTAACACACATATCTTACATCTTACTAATCGATGATCACTTCCTGTGTTAAATTTATTAAGAACATTACAATCTTGAAATATGTATTTTTTGTTAGTCAAAATATAATCCAACTCTGCTGTACCTTCATTTGGATGCTTCCATGTCCATTCCCTTTTAACCTTTTTCTCAAAAAAAGAATTCATAATATAAAGTTTTTTTTTTTCTGCAAACTCCACAAGTCTATATCCTCTCTCATTTCTATTACCATAACCAAAATTACCTATAGCATTTTTGTCTTTCATTTGTTTACCAATTCTAGCATTAAAGTTTACCATAAGAATTTTAAAATGTTGTTTACTCTGATCAAAAGCCTTTTGTACATCCATATAAAAATCTTCTATTACTTCATCACTACGAGAACTTGTTGGGGCATAAACCTGAATTATCTGCATTTGGTATCTGCTATTAAGTTGTAAAACTAATCTTGCCACCCTGTCCGATACACCATCATTCTCCACAATGTTATTCTTCCATTTTTTATTTATAATGAATCCTACTCCACTTGTATTTCCAATATTTGTTTCTTTATAGTAGAGTACATGTCCACTTTTTAAATCAATTGTTTCTTCATCTTTTTTTCTAACTTCACAAAGTCCAATAATGTCCCATTTAATATAAGATAGTTCTTCTTCTAACTCTTGCAATCTTTCTTCACTTGAAAGTGATCTGCAGTTGTAAGTACCTAAATAAAAAGCATCATCAAATGGTAGCCTGAGTCCGCAATCAGGGGATACTTAACACCCTCCGCCTTCGGCCACCAACTGCTGCCTTGGTTGATGACTTTACAGTCTCCTGGGGAATAAGGGCCATAATTTATTTTTGTCTGTCATGATTGTATATATTGAAAAAATATTATTAAACTCGGAGGTAAAAAGCCAATAAACTCACCACGCTGGCTAATGCGTGTTGGTGAGCAGCCCATTCATGTTCGTATACTATATGAATAATCACATAGTAATAACAGCTGCTAGGACAAGAACGTATGGAATAAACATTAGGATTTTGCCCTGCTCGGTTCCTTTAAGGCCTCCAAGAGGAATCAAAGGGTCTCCTTTCAGTTAATAAAATCTGTTTATTAAAATATACATATTTAAGGATAATCCATTCCAACTCTTCTGTCTACAGCAAAGTTATCATATAACAAAAGGATTTAAGAAGAATAAATATAATGTAAAATCAAAAATATAGTGTAAACACACATATAAAATTAATTATTATACATGTTTAAGTAATTTATATGTTACTAAAAATCATTAAAAAGTCAAAAGGTTATTGATTCATGTATTTCATATTCAGAAACTTTACTTTCTCACTTAGAAATCATTTCTTTCTTACTGCTACATTAATTAGTTTTCTTGTTTTTTCCAGTTCATAGTGATATCTAAAATCGAACCTTTAAAAACTAAAATAAAAGATCTAAGCAAATGAATTTTAATAAAAATCATGAAATATCAAAGATTAGTTATTTATTTCTTCCATATTCAGAACTTCAGTTTTATTCTTTGGAAATGATTTCTTTTTTAGTATCCAGGTTAATTAGTTTTCTATCTTTATTTTTCTGATTAATGGATGAAATTATGTAAATGCTACAGAATAATTTAAAAAAAAAATATATACAGTATTTTTCATGCTAAATACAAATAAACAAGTAAGTAAACTAAATTGGTAACTAAGTATTAAAAAATGAAGGAAAATATGTATGATACTTTAGTTATAACAAAATTTCTAAAACATTCTATCCATTACTATCTTAGTCAATAGTATTTATTGTAGCAGTTGCATTCATTTTCAAATGCCTTTTCTCACTAAATTAAGATTTGGTTCTGTATGGATGAATTTATTATAATGATAATTTTTTGAAACTCTAACATATTTATCAAATATTTGCTTTTATTATTAAAATTAATGAATTTTACATTTAATCTCAATAAAGAGTATATATTTATATGCATGTATGTGTGTGAATATATTCGTGTTAGATCAAGCATATAGTTTAATATAGTGATGATAATACTTATAGCAGTTAAGATTTTCTGGTTCAGTTTTCTTCAGTAGTGATAATTAAAAAAAAAATCTCACTTTGTTTATTCGAGTTATATTTTTGTGCTCATCTGTCATTTTTGAACATAATTATCACTTGACCTTCCAAACAACTGACCATATGATTATTAACTTATTTTACTTATATATATATGTACATGTTCGATGATAGAGCATTATAAAATTGTAATAAGAATTTTTCTGGAGCTATAGAATGGCTGAGTGAAAAATTTTTAATACAGTTTCTCTTTGATCTTATTGTGTTACTAATTAATAGGAAATAAATAATTTATGTCATAATAAATCTAAATTAGATTAGTATTAATTCCTATTTATTTATCAAAGTGCATTGATTAACCGTTTGTAAAATACTGTTTTTGATATAATATACGTGTAGGTATTTTGTAAAGATAAATAGTGTGCTGAACACACTAGTTCAAATGTTATTTATTTTATAGGTTAATAATGTACTTCCTTTTTTTATTGCGAATAAGTTAGCAAAATATATATATATAAATCATCAATATTTTTGAAACACAACAATACATATGAAATATGTATATACCTAAATGTATAAAAATTTTGAATTTATTAGAATTTTGTTTATTCTAAACAATAATAAATAAATAAAATGTAAAATGTCACTATCACAAATTAGTCTTTTTTTTTTTTTGGTTGCTATTAAAAGAAATTCAAAATATTTTAGTTTTTTTGCCCCTTTAATTTATTCAAATTTAATAGAAAATCTTAGTAATTTATATTTATTAAAATACATATTAAAAATTAAATTATGAAGAGAATTGATTGGCTGAGGTTGATTGGTAGTAAATAAATAGAAACATTTGTTTATTTAATGGTGTTGAAAGTTAGAAATTAACCTTTATATTATAAATAATCCCTTATAATAAGACCAATTTTTTAGAAACCCTTAACTTTTTTTCTCTCTCTTCAAAGCATTATAGGTATGTAGGAGATAATTCCAACTTCAGAAAGAATGATGTTTATTATTAGATAAATATTGATTTCTTGGTAAGATATTAAGAGTTTGATTTAAGATAGCTATAGCTAAAATTATAACTATAGGCCTAGACATAAAATCAATAAATTAGAACATATGAAAAACGGAAATTTATCTACAGCTATAATCACGTTATAATCCTGCAATGTCTGCTATGTAAATTTATTTTAACATGTTAATAATAAATATTTTAAGATTATATTAAATTTTTCATTTGTTTTTACAGAAGTATATACAGCATTCTTGATTGCAATTATGATGATGTAAATCTCCATTAGAGATTTCACTTCAAAAATGATGATTAATACTAAATATAATATTAAAAATTTGAGGGAAAACAAAGCAACTCTTATTGTATGCATGAATTATTTATAAATAAAATTATTTGACATTAAGGGTTTAAACCAAAAAATTTTCAAGCTTTTATCATTGCAAATTTTGTAATCAATATGATATTTTTTTTTTTTTTAAAGAAAAAAAATAATACTATTTTATTTAATAGCATTTATAGTCTTCCAGATATTTTCTGAATTATTGAATAAGTTGTTATTGTTTATTTTAATTTTGGAGATCCCCCCCCCCCCCAAATTGATTAATTACCATATGTTTATAAAAATTTATAACTTGTTTTGATCATTATCAGATGATTTAAATTTTTATGACTGTTCTAATTAATAAAAGTTTTTACATCCATGTTAAAATATAAATATTTAAATTGACTTGATCCACTGTATTGAAATTAGTTTAAGAGCAAACCATTTTCAAGAATTATAACTTTAAATTCTAATATTGATAAGTTGATTTTAGTAGAATCTTTTATTATCAAAATAGTCACTCTACATTGAATTCTGTAATTCTCATTTGTCTACTTAAAATTGCTGTTGTATTAATAATTGTTTTGTTTAACTGTTTTCATTTCATGAACGTTTCATATTTATTTTATGCATTTTGTTGTTATTATTCTAATAATATATTTAATGAAATTATTGTTCTTCCATTCTGAAAATTAACAAAAACTTACTGTATTTAAAATACTAGCTTTTACTTTAAATTTATTATTAATACTGCAATAATTGAGAACATCATTTATAGTAGCTTCTATTTTGATTATTACTGATTTAGAATGGTTAATTATTTGTTTGTTTTTTTCTTTTTTGAGTAGATAATCTGAGAAAAATACAGTTATTATGAATATAACGGGATATAGATTGTTTTATTAGATTTTCATATATATGATATCTCAACAATTTTTATTTCTAATATCATTATCCATAGCCATTATTACTTATCTTCAATGAGAAAAAATGAGAGTAAAAGGGCTGTAATAAGTGAAAATTATGTGCACTATGTATTTAGTAAATCTTCAATATGTTTTAATAATGAGTTCATTTGACAAAGAGACAGAGTTTTTAAAAATTTACCTTTGTTATATTTGCTCATATATGAAAATTAAAATATTAATTATTTTTCACTGACATGATAAATCCATAGAAATTTTCTTTTATATTAGAAGATATATTAGCTATAATTAATAACTTGTGCATTGTAGCAAACAGTATTGGATAATGATAATATTAGTTAAAATAAGAATAAAGAATTAATCACTAATGATAACTTTAATTGCTATTGTTGTATAACTTCTTTCTCCACTATTTAGCAGTAGAGAGTATGTACCCACTCTTCTCTTTAGTCTTTTAATAGCAATAAACAAATACTCATAACAAATGGCCATAAAGGAACATCTTAATCTAATCTTATTAGTTATTTGATTTGACCGGTGACTGATAATCTTACACTATAATTATTGATTAAAAAATTATTTGATATAATCTAAGTCAATCTCATTCTATTGATAGTAGGGGTAAATGTATTTTTGCTGCTAAACTTATGCATACTTGTATTGTACTACCTTTATTTTTTTAAATATTAATCATATATAATAACACAGCAAAGGTACATCCACTTTTTCTTTTAAAATATATATGTTCTACAATAATATCAACAAATAAAAAATCCTTCTCCTTTTTTCTTTTCAAAAACTTTATTTTTTATCTCAATACTGAACATATATATACATTTATATTCAAAAAACTCCAACGTTTCAACTGTTTTATCTCATACAGTCATTTTCAAGGATCTGCAACAATATTAAATACACATCAACAAATAAACTTCAATTACATAAAAACTTTCTCTTACATTAACATAATAACAAACATATTAAACATATAGAAATATATTTTACTTACATCTTTCTCCCACTGCTATATTTTATTACTCTTTTTTTTTATTTACATTGTTTAATTACAAATATATCTTAAAATCATCCAAGAAACTTTCTATACAAATTTAAATACCAACTCTAATTTCCAAAAACCTCCCCCTTTCTTTAAATTTTATCTAAAACCCATCTTAAAACTATATTCCTAAACTATATATTTAAACGAATATAAAACAAATTTAAACATTCCCCCCCCTCTCTCTCTTTTATACAAAAAACTTCTAACAATTTACCTAAACCCATTAAGCATTTATTTTAATTATACAGTAATTTATATTCCTTATCTACTCCATTAATTCTATTTAGAGTAGGATTATATTTTTTTATATAAAAAAATTCTTTAACCATCCTTTCCCTGTAATTTTTAACCCTTTCTAACATTTTAATACTAAATTCTTTATGACCTAAACCTTTACAATGAATGTAAATATTTGAATTTTTGTCATACAAATGTTGTTTAAGTCTAGTTTTTAATTTATTCTTAGTTGTACCAATATATGAAACCTTACCCCCCTCCCTCTTACAATTTAAACATTCAATTAAATATATTCCATTCATTTTGTCAGTTTCTATATTTTTTGTATCATTGATTAAATTTCCTAAATTCAATTTCTTTTTATATACTGGTTTAATAATTAACCTACTTTCCCCTTTGTATTTTAAAAAGTATAAAAGAGAGAGAGGGGGGGGGATGTTTAAATTTGTTTTATATTCGTTTAAATATATAGTTTAGGAATGTAGTTTTAAGATGGGTTTTAGATAAAATTTAAAGAAAGGGGGAGGTTTTTGGAAATTAGAGTTGGTATTTAAATTTGTATAGAAAGTTTCTTGGATGATTTTAAGATATATTTGTAATTAAACAATGTAAAAAAAAAAAAAAAAAAAGAGTAATAAAATATAGCAGTGGGAGAAAGATGTAAGTAAAATATATTTCTATATGTTTAATATGTTTGTTATTATGTTAATGTAAGAGAAAGTTTTTATGTAATTGAAGTTTATTTCTTGATGTGTATTTAATATTGTTGCAGATTCTTGAAAATGACTGTATGAGATAAAAACAGTTGAAACATTGGAGTTTTTTTGAATATAAATGTATATATATGTTCAGTATTGAGATAAAAAATAAAGTTTTTGAAAAGAAAAAAGAAGGATTTTTTATTTGTTGATATTAAATATTAATCTGAACATATTTTTAATTTAACATCTTCACTACCAATCATGAGATATTTCATTGCCAATCATGAGATATTTTTGGTATCTTTTAGAGTACAAATAATAAATTATTTTCTAGTTTTTTTTTTTTTTTTGCTAATTGTGAATATTTTATAGTAAATACATATAAAAACAAATAAACAGCAAGCATGTTTTACAATATTTTTAAAAAATTGGCTGTCAGAATTTATTTTTTTTATAGAAAAGAAAGACAAAATCATATATTAGCAGGGGTGTCTTTAATGTTTTGTTTTTGGATGCCAATCACAAATTTACTTACTAATATAAAATGAAAGATAAACCTGTGAGAATCAGTTATTTATTTATACACAGAGGAAATTATTATACATTAATATAGTTATAACTGAAACACAGGCTTGTTATATACCTGTGGCTATATATATGTAATATAGGGTATATGAGCACAGACTTTCACACCACCCACCTCTCTCCACTCTATCTAATAACACTGATACACCTAAACACATATATGCTGAAAAGATAAATAATCACCAATATATGTATTTCATGCTAAACCAGCAATCATCAGTTGGTCCAGACTATCATCTTTACACATATATATAGTATAAGTGCTCAGATATATATTAAGATAGACTATCCTCATAGTTTAATGGACAGGCTTCAATCCACTCCAACTCTTCAACCGTCCATCCAATTGAAAATCTGATGATGGAATGCTCAAAGGCCACCCTGAAGCCGAGATTATTGTCACACCCATGTTGACCTAAGGTCAATCTGAACCCCACATGTACAGGACATAATCCATTTAATACATATGCAAGGATGGGCAGACATCTCTATAATGTAATAACTGAAACACAGGCTTGTTATATACCTGCAGCTATATATATATATATATGTAATATAGGGTATATGAGCACAGACTTTCACACCACCCACCTCTCTCCACTCTATCTAATAACACTGATACACCTAAACACATATATGCTGAAAAGATAAATAATCACCAATATACGTATTTCATGCTAAACCAGCAATCATCAGTTGGTCCAGACTATCATCTTTACACCCATATATAGTATAAGTGCTCAGATATATATATATTAAGATAGACTATCCTCATAGTTTAATGGACAGGCTTCAATCCACTCCACACTCCAACTCTTCAACCGTCCATCCAATTGAAAATCTGATGATGGAATGCTCAAAGGCCACCCTGAGGCCGAGATTATTGTCACACCCATGTTGACCTAAGGTCAATCTGAACCCCACATGTACAGGACATAATCCATTTAATACATATGCAAGGGTGGGCAGACATCTCTATAATGTAATAACTGAAACACAGGCTTGTTATAAACCTGTGGCTATATATATGTAATATAGGGTATATGAGCACAGACTTTCACACCACCCACCTCTCTCCACTCTATCTAATAATATAGTTTGTTTATGTCACAAAATTAAATATTTATTCTTGGAAAAGCAATATAACAGATGTATTGGAGAACAAATATTTAGTCATTTTACAGCTGAATACATTGAATATTTTGGATAAATTTAAATTATTTATTAATTCATAAATAAATAAAATTGGGTGCATATTTTTATTTTAAAGTATACTTTTCCAAGTTATTTTAATTAAGAGAGATTAAGTTTTATTGCTTAGTCAGCTGTGAACAATTTTAAAATTGTTCCATATTAGAGTAAATAAATAAATTTATTCATTTATAATTATTACTCATTCAGTTGGAATTTTAATGGGGATTAAAATTATTTTCTACTTGTTGTTTTTATGTACTTGTTCATATTCAAATAAATAAATGTGTTATTTATTTAGACATATAATTGATTATGTATAAATGTTTTCAGTTGTATATATTTATTCTAATGTTTAAGGACCTCATGGTTTAACCATTAGCCATCTACATAATCACAACTTGGGATTTCACATTTTATTTGAATGAAATGTGGATTTATTTTTTTCCAGATAAACAGACCATATCCAAAACCAGTTAGAAATTGGCATTGATTAGATATTGGATTTTTTAGTTATATTTAACCCTATTAAACAAGAAAAAGAAATCTTAATGCTTCATCATTTAGAATTATCTAGGTGCTTATTAATGCTTTTTTTTAAATTATTACATGATCAGTGACCATTGGAAATGAATTTACTCTGGCATCATTTATTTAAAGACTATTATCCATTTTTATTTTATTTCAAAATTGTATTTCCATGTGTGAATTTCATGTCATTTCTAAATAAACCATTTTATTATTCATTCATGAGTAAATCAAAATTGATATTACCTATTATCTCATTCATATCTACCATAGCATTTTTTTCAGATACCAAGAAAAGAGAGAAATTAATGTAGCATTAAACATTACACTTTTAGCAAGTGTAAAGAGCTGACATCTTGGCAGTTAACATGATATTGTTCCTTAGGTGAATTCTGTCAATTGTCATTATCACATATATTCTTTGTATGATGTTAAAATATTTTTTTCTTGAAACTATGTCTAATTATATTTATGTAATATGGTTTATCATATTGATTAGCTAAATTAGCCAAAATCATTTTCTTTTAAAATTGTTTAGAAGTCTATTCCTAGATTATTCCTAAATAGACAATAAAACTGGAATCTTTAAAAAAAATACCTCTGGTTAAATATATATATATACAGAATTTCCCAATTAAGCATATCTTTATTATTTACAAATTCATATAATCACAATTCATTAATTACACAACTTATCTTAAATTTTAATAACTAAAACTAGCTAGATGTAACTATTTCAGAAGTATGAGTTCACAAGAATGAGCTGATTTTATAATGTATTTGCAAATATTGTCGCAACATAAAACACTATAATTAATAATAGTAATAAGTACTCTAATATTTATGAAAATTGATTAAATAATTTGTTTTTAGTCTTAAATGACATGTTGATATATATATATATAATCAAAGGAATATACATTTCAAACTACATTTTTTTGATACTGAAAATGAATAAATAGAATAAAATAGACATAGGTTCAAAATTTTATTAATATATATCTCTTTAACAACTATGCATTTTATTCTGAAAGAAATAATAAAACATAATCTTTATTTGAAATGTGGTAATTAATATATTGAGTCAAAAAAAAATCTATTTAATTATGAAAACCCTGATAATATAGATTTTTTTCTTAAATGTCACATGAATTTCAGCCAGTCTGTTTAAGAAAAGTGAATGTATATGGATATTTATTTATTATGAGTATGTAATTGCATGGGATTTGAAGTCAGACTTTTAAGCTTCCTTCAGTCATCTACTCCATCTTATAGAACCTTTACACATGGCCACATATGAAAAAGATAAATGATCTCAAATATACATATTTCATGCTGAACCAGCACTCATCAATTGGTCTGGATTGTCATCTTCCACACACATATATAATTAGTGCTCAGTTTATATTAAGATAGCAAAACTTCAATCTTTAATATACAGGTTTCAATCTTTTCCACTCTGCAACTCTTCAGCCAGTCATATCATTGAAAAGCTGATGATGGTATGTTCAAAGTTTTTGTTTGCCAATTTTGTTGTCATACCCATGTTGACAGTAACTCATTCTTACATCTTCTATGTGGGACTTACAGCCAACATGGGTATGACAACAAAATTAGAAAACAAGGGCTTTAAACATGCCATCATCAGATTTTCAATGATATGGATGGCTGAAGAGTTGGAGAATGGAGAAATTTGAAACCTGATCATTAATGTTTGAAGATTTGCTATCTTAATATAAACTGAACACTGGATATATATATATGAGTAGGAGATTATGATCCAGACCAACGGATGAAAGTTGGTTTCGCACAAATATGTATATTGGACATCATTTATTTATTTTCACATGTATGTAGTCATTTGTATTAGTTATAAAATAGAGTGGATGAATAAAGGGAATTTGAAAACCTGGGTACAAATAGCCTCTAATTACATCTAGTTTAAGTATATATACTATACTTGTATTTAAATATTATAAGTATGCAAATATCTGAAAAGTTGTAAACAGTTTAATTGATCTGCGATTTCAATTAAATGTTATTCGTATTAATTTTATGAGGATTTGGTTTCAGTTAATAATCAATATTCATCAAGTAATTTCTTCAATTATGATAAATGAGTCTTTGTATAGTTAGGCAGAAAGTTAATACTTTTTTTTTAAGTGTCATAGCATGGCCGGGACGTGAACCCGCAACCCGGGAAACTGCCTGCTAGTGCAAGGCAGCTGCGCTGACATCCTTCTATTTCACTGCTTCCATTTATTTTAATCTTGAATAATTAATAGGTAAAAGATAATAAGTTCATATCTAGTACCAACCTATTCATATTCCAAATGAGTTTCTAGCTTATTGTCTTAATCATTGAAGATTATGGGACTGGATCTAATATGCCAGGATCTTTCTAATCTAATTAACTCTCCATTCAGGAGCTACTTTTTATTCTTTTTTGCTATTAAATTAATAAACTGAATTTTAAAAACATTATAATGTTTTGAATCATGCTAATGTACTTGTATAGTTACATACTTTTGAAACCAGTTCACTAACGATATATATATTTGATGGCCACGTTTTTATAACAACTGTAGGGACTTTTATTTTTTGGGCAGGAATTATATAAAAAAAATTATGTGATCCCAGTTTTTATAATGCTTTAACTGACCATACTATTAATTTGCTTCATTGCTGCCTTATATTACAAACTTGAATAATCAATAAATATTACATTGTGGATTTGATTAAATACAAATTCACTGGTATTCTATCTATATTTTTCAAGCTAGAAAAGGGGCTAAAATAAATAATTATTGAACACGTGGACTTACTAATTTGTTTTTGACTTTCAAAGTAAAACTTAATAATAAGGAATGAATAAAGGATTGCTGTTGTTTAAGAGATGCATTTTATTAAAAAAGTCCAGGCACACTAGTTAATCAGGCTCTTAACTGATAAAAAAGTCATAAACCAGATAACAATTTGGGGATATGGATAGGGTGGAACTAGATAAGAATTTAATAAGTGTTACTATCAAATATCTAGCGATTAGTCAATCTTACAATAGATGGTTGCAATGGGAATCAGTTGACTTTTATTTGTTTTAATTATTATTTTAATTATTGGTGGCTTTTTTTTTTCATATGTCATAGTATCTGCCGGGAGGCGAACCCACAACAACCGTCTGCAGCCAACTGCTTGCTTGTAAGGCGGCTGCGCTGACCTCTCGGCTATCAACACTTGATGATTTATTTTTGTATAACGCATATTGTAAAAAGGTTGCATAAACTGCAGAAACTCATAATTATTTGAATCCATTTTATACATAAAGAAATGATCAACTAATTGTCTTAGGTATGTAAATTCCAATTTACATAAGTAATTCTCATATACATAAAGTACAAAATATTTGAAAAAATACGTACAATTTCATTTTTTTTTTCATTTGTGCTGTGTGAATATCTCTTTAACATATTGTAGAACTTTTTTCCTTTGTAAAAAAAATATTTTTTATATTCTGACGATAAATAATGGTAAACAAGCATTCAGTAAGAAAGATCATCTTTATTAAAATTGGTCTTATGCACAAACAACATATTACTTACATGAGTGTATGATTGTATGTGTTTGTGTATATATATATGAATATATTTGCTGTATAGGTTCATATTCCACCTATGCCATCTATGGATAAATTTATTTCTACAAGGGAAAGAATATAAGTTTAGTCTGAAGTATCATATGCTGAATTATGTATCTCAACTTAAATATACATTAAAATAAATGCTTTATCTACACATGATATATTTTGATGTATAAGCCTATACCACTCATCGTATTACTTACTATTAATAAAATGAATCAACATCTTTCTCAAATTACTGTGCTTTATCATCATACTCTTGTCTGAAGTTTTTATTATATGTGTATCAGATCTTAGACCTTCACACTGATCTGATACCAGTTCCTTATGGTAAGAGACTCATCTGGCTCATTTTATCATTGATTCCATTTTATTGCTTTTCTTGGTTAATATAATATCTATTTATTTATTTTCTATTCAAAGTATCTGATCATTTTTTACATAAATGACATAAAATATGTAAAATTAGAAAAGATTAATACTGTAGACAATATGTAATATACAAATAAGCAAATATATTTTATACTTATTTTACCAGAATTATTATTTACTTACTTACTTGTATATTATAAATATCATAAGTAATTCATGGATTATCTGGATCAACAAATATACCCCAATCACTTGCAATTAAAAATAGAAATTTTACTAACAATTTAATAGAATAAAGTTCAACATACAATTAATGTTAAGAAAGTTTAAGTACAAAATTTTATATAATTCCTCTAGCACTGATGATTAAACAGGATTTTCACATAGTTAAAATTCAAATTATTTATAAGTAAATAATTAAAATGGTATTTGGTTGTTATAATTAAATTAAAACTAAAGTTAATTTTTCCTTGCTGCTGCTATGTATTTATGTTGTGATTTATTCATAAGTATCTATAATAAAAATTAAATTCACTATTATCACAATTTGTAATTTATTGATGTAATGCATACAATTCATCATCATCATCATCATCAAACATTATCAATCCACTGCAGGATGAAGGTCTCTCCAAGTTCAATCCATCTTTTCCGATCTTTAGCTTCTCTTCTCCACATCACTCCTGCACACTTTCTTATTTCATCCATCCATCTCACATGTGGTCTTTTTCTGGGTCTTTTACAATCTCTTGGAATCCAGTTGAAAATTTCAATTGTCTATCTATTATCATCTCTTCTAGCAATATGTCCAGTCCAACTCCACTTCAGCCTTTTAATTTTTTCAATGAAGATCAGTAACACCTGTTTGTTCTCTTACCCATACATTGTATTTTCAATCTCTTCTTGTTACTCCCAACATGCATCTCTCCATACTTCTTTGAGTGGTTTGAAGTCTCTGTATTGCTCTTCTATTAAGTGTCCAAGTCTCAGATCCATAAGTAAGAACTGGCAAAACACATTTATTAAAAACCTTCCTTTTCAAACACATTGGCATATTTCCTTTTAGTACCAAGTTATTTCTACCAAAGGCACTCCAGCCAAGTTTAATTCTATGATTAATTTCATCCATTATGTTTCTATCTGTATTAATAATCTGACCAAGGTATTTGTAATTGTTAATTTCTTCTAATTCATCATAATCAATCTTTATTTTCATATTTTGAGAAAATCTATTAAACGCATACAATTATACAATATTATAAATATAAAGGTGAGATAGACCATGATATTTAATTTTATTTACATATGAAAATTTGTTATGTATGTTAATTCAAATAAGAATTTTGAACAGCAATATTTTTTTTAGCAGAAACCAAACATACTTTAATATTCATTAAATAATCACCATTATTTAAAGTGTTCAGCCTTTTATGTTTATCATTCTAATAGACAATTGTGAAATGTGCAAAATTCTATATTTATAAATTCTAGTAATATTCTGTGTATTATCATGCAAATTTGTAATACATGGACTAGGCCTGAACGGCCATTTTGAATTCCCAGAAAAAATTACAGGACATACAATTTTAAATGAAATGTCTAATTTATTACAATAAATATATATATACTTTTTTATAAAGTGCAAATATGAAAGAATGTAATAAAGCTGATAAAGTAGTCATTACTACAAAAAAATAATTAAAAAAAAAGGATATTTTTCACATTTTAAAAATATTTATTTTTATATTGGTTCACAAACTCTCAATTTTGAAATGTATAGCCTAAAATTACAATTTCATAGACAGCTTCATCACATTCGTCATAAAATGCAGGAAAAAAAATATATAACATGACCTACCTGAGTTACAGTTTGTTGGAGTAATGTGGCAAAAGGTGACAATTTCAGTTTCACTTTTTTACTAACCAGCCTATATGTTCAATTTTTGCAAGCAATTGTTTTTCTAGGCCCTCTATGTGGGATATCTATTAGAAATGCAAGGTTTTAGTGTGGATCAAAAAAAAAATAACAGTAATAACTTTAGTAAAGTGTAAGTTATGGGGGTAAAAAATACTATATTATTGGAATATCATGGGAGAAAGTGCAAGGTAAATTATGCATTATTTCATAGGAGACCATAATAGCAAAGTATGCTTCAAAGTAATTAAAAACTTATCTACAATGAAATGAATAAAAACATAATAAATTCTAAGTTATGAGTGTAAAAAATAGTTACTATATTATTGGAATATCATGGGAGAAAGGGCAAGCTAAATTATGCATTATTTCATAGGAGACCATAATAGCAAAGTATGCTTCAAAGTAATTAAAAACTTATCTACAATGAAATGAATAAAAACATAGTAAATTCTAAGTTAAGAGTGTAAAAAATAATTACTATATTATTGGAATATCATGGGAGGGAGGGCGAGCTAAATTATGGATTATTTCATAGGAGACCATAACAGCAAAGTATGCTTCAAAGTAATTAAAAACTTATCTACAATGAAATGAATAAAAACATAGTATGTGATGAAATAAATTAAAAATTTGTTTCTAAAATAAAATGAATAAAAACATAGTAAATTCTAAGTTATGGGTGTAAAAAATAATTACTATATAATATCATGAGGGTGAGCTAAATTATGCATTATTTCACAGGAGACCATAATAGCAAAGTATGTTTCAAAGTAATTAAAATCTTATATACAATGAAATGAATAAAAACAGTAAATAAAATAAAATAAATAACCCAAAGGAATTACAAGCAATTATTATATATCAGTGGGAGATGATGATGATGACTGTTGATTCAGCATTGGGAGGCATTGTAGATTATTTAGAATACCAAAAAATCGATCTCGGGTTATAACTCTAGCAAGTTAGCAAGTACCGGTTGATGCAAATATTCATTTTTAGACCAAATAAATTTTAGTTTTGGTATGTGTGATATAGTACAAACGTGAATAATCATATCAAAAAATGCATTCAACTCAGCGGGTGACAGACCAATCTACTTCGATAATGTCTTCCACTCTGAAACATACCTATTGCTTTCAGTGCAAATATATAATTTTCTATAAAAAATAAATGAAATAGATCAGCTGCAAATATATAATTTTGTATAAAAAATAAATAAAATAGATCAGGAATTGAATACTCACGGCTAATGGTGAAATATGACGAAACCTCAGAATCAAACACAAACAAAAAAGTCTTCGTCAGAATCAATCAAAATTATGTTCAGCGGCAAAAGAAGCCATTTGTGCAGTTATTTTGTTTATACATTGATAAAATCTAGAAAGATAAAAATATTTATAAAATTTTAATAACGTACTTTACAAAAATTGCTATAAAAATCTAATTTTCATTGCACAGAAAAAATTTTTAGACGTACAAAAAGATAGAAAAATGGCGGAGAGAAAGAAAAAAACATGTAACTGTGACGTATACGGTTTGCACACTATTGCGGTCGAAATTGCAAACTTTTTTTAATGCAGAAAAAAGCGGTTTTTGGTCTCTAAGGGTTAAAAGTCAAAATAGCACACATATAAACAAAACTATTGTCTATCTATAGTGAATTTTTTTAATTTGATGTAGTTCATTTATCAATGTTCATAATTCCAGTTTCAAAATCCCAGACTTTGATAGCTTTATAATTAAATGCAAATTTCAATAGTTTAAAGAGGACAATGATTGAAACAATTCACAATTAAAGCCCCAATCATACTGTAACATGTTTTAGTACCAGTTATACAGATATTTGAAATTCAGCATTATTCAATCTAAGAAAGAACAATGGTGAAATTAGTCAAGCTAAAATTAAATTACAATCATGAGATTTATTAAAAATATTTTTTTATTCAAGAGAATTTCATGAAGATACTGTATATGTAATTCATTCTAAATATTTATTATTGTATTATAATTAAGAAGTACAATTAATATTTTATACAGACTACAAATAGTATCTCATACCATTCCTTAGAAGACTTGTTTTATATAAATATTTATTTCAAATTTGATTTTTTTTATTATAAGCATTATTTAAAATAAATGTTAAAATATTTTTATAAATATATTAAAAATATATAGTTATAAAATTGGAAAAAAAAATGGAAAAATAAAATTATTTTTATTTAAGTGAATTCAGTTGAATACTTTATTGCAATCAGTTATTATAATAAAATAAATTTGCTTTTTATTATTATAGGCATTAGTTACAATAAATTTTATAATATTTGTCTTCAAAAATAGGGAAAAAGTAATCATTTGCAAATGATTAAGAAATTTACAGCTATTTAGATTACAAGCAATGTGAGATACTATTAAATCAGAAAGTGGGTGGGGGATATAAAATTTATACTACTTGAGCTAAATTTACAATAATTTCATTTTTACAAAATATAGTCATACTAAGAAATGTACTGAGATGGACACTTGTCTAAATTAAAGACTAATATGAAATTAAATCACTTGAAAATTTAGCTTAATTCCACATACTGGTTATAGCAATTGCAGATTAATAAAATTATCATTTGAGATATGTTTTCTATATTGATCAATCACTAACAATCTTTATTAAAGGCAAAACATAGGAAACCATATATATATATTGTAACCGTTCGATTGTAGTCCCAACTACATAATATCACCAAAACATAAGTGCGCTAAGAATTGTAACCTCGATCACCGATCAATTCCGCTGCACATTGTCAGCTATTAAGAGCTGTAACCAAAAGCATATCATGCTATCTATATTATGCACCCAAGACCACAACCAACATCTGGAGCAACTTACCACAGACCAAACCAATGACATAACAAACTTTTTATGATTTAATTTGATCGCAGCCAGGGTGTACCGCGAAGACCTATCATAGTAGTATGATAAAATACATTAAACAAATTATAAGTATGTAATGTTATTATCTTTCAAACCTTAATTTGCGATTTTCATTGTATGAGACCCGATGGCCGACCATGTACAAGATGGAATAATTTGTGGAACTACATAAGATTATGAAATTTTAAACCATCTATATGATTTTTAATACAAATGCTAGTCCAGGTAAAGCTTTGCAATAAATAAACATAAATACTTGGGTTCTTTTTTTTTTATAGTTTACTATATCACTGAGACTTATTATACTGACAAATGACAATTTAAAAACGTTAAGTAAATATATTCAATCATGTCATTATCTGGTAAATCTGTTTACAGGTTTAATAATCAATTTGTATTGTATACTAGAATCAACTACGCAAAGCTAAAATGATGGAAAAGGTAAATGGGATTTTATTGTACCCTACACATCATAAACTACCAAAGACGAAAAGCATCCAAATGTTTTCTCAAAATATCACTAAACTCTTATATCATGTTGACGATAGTATGTACTTCAATGTATGCTCTATCCAAGGTTTATGATTTCTGATTTTACGAATGACAAATAGCAACGGCACAGTAAGTTTAATTATAAATCAACGTTTATTTACAAATTTATGAATAATAAGTAATTAATTCTAATGTTATAATTAAAGACATAAATAAACAAATAAAATAAATAAATTATAATTCCATCGACTTTCTTTAATAACATATCATAGGTACGGTTTTTAAAACCTAATCATACCTTATATTTCAATTTGATATAATGAACGTATTGAGGAAATTATACAAAATTCAACATCAACTCATGAAACATCTAATGTCATTTCCAGATTCAATAAATCTATACCGTAAACTTATAATAATATAATAAATAATATTATATCTGTAGGATTTAGCTATAATGCAATCATTAAATAAAATGAAAATTTAAACTTACATTCAGGTAAATAATAATCAACGAACAGTTAATTATTATGAGGTAACTTGAATAGAATGTCCTGCTACAATTTAATAATCTAACTTATAAATTATACTTACAAATGGAAGAAGATGATTTAGCCGAATAACTAAAATACTTTGCCCAACTTATATCTATGAAGTAAAACCATATTCCTGTGGATGCATTCATCTACACATAGGAATTAAATAACACTAAACACTTTGTGGATTTATACACCATCATAAAGTAATAAGTATAATTACACAATTCCGCGGATTAACCACCAGCGCAGGAATGAGTGTAAAATACAAAAAAATGGCAATTAAGTAATCTGCGGATTAACCACCGGCACAGATTAATGCCTTTTAACATTATAAAACAACATTACTATTTACTTCACATTAAAGTGCAAAATCATCATCCTCAGTTATTCTGACCATTCAGAAAACACTAACATTTTAGCAAATGTGGGTTCTTGCATAATAAAATGTTACACTAATCAGGACAACTAATGTACTAACTTATCTTGCTTAAAATAAAACATATGTAATATAATATAAGTAATATTAGTATAGGAATAGAAATCTGGAAAGACTCACAAAATACCTCATGAAAAATTGATACATCTCATAAATTCATTTAGTACTTTTCAAGCTTTTTCGCAGGCGCTATTCTCTTGAATAAGTATTTTATTCAACCCCTATTAATTTAAACTTAATAAAATATAACTTATGAACTTCACATGCAAGTTCATATAACGATAAAATTAAAGTAATGCATTATTCATCAAATACATAAAATCTAACAGGTGTGTGTGTGATATAAATTAAATGTATAGCATTTTATAGTTCAATACATGAATTCTAGCAGGTGTGTGTATCACAAATTAGATTGTATAGCATTTTATAACTACAAATATGATCCGTGAAATCCATGTACGATGTGTCGAACAATAAATATACGAAGTAATAGCTACAATTATAGTTGAATTCCATACATGTAATTTTTATCCATTTGTATTAGTTATTATAAGCACTATTAGATTAACGATTTTACGTGGCTCCATAAACATGAAACAATTTCAAAACATGACATGCAGAACTTAAATGAAAATGTTTTTTCATAAGTTATTAATTTCTACATTTCTCTATTAAAACCGTTCCAAGTTTATCACATCCATGCTAATATTTATTTATCCACACTTAAATCTAGGAATACTAATTATAGCAATTAATTTAATCATTCCAAACTGATGATAAAATTAGAAAATAGCTTTGATTAATTATTTGAAGACTGTTTTTATTATCCAAATGGTAAACAAATTAACTAGCAAATATATTACTGGCATTGCAAAGTTAAATATCAATCAATTCTATATTTTTTATTAAAATTTTAAATGGAAATATTAAACTATGTTAATAACTTTAACATTTTACTTTAATTTAAACTTCTTCTTTTTTTTAAAAAGCAAATTTTCATATTTATAAAACTTCTGTAATTAAAATACTTATTTAATTTTTCCAAATTGTAGAATAACAAATATTTTAAAACATACCAAACTCTTGCAATTAATTCTTTTAAACTGGGAAGCTCCAACATATTTCAAATGTAATATTGGAAAATTATTATTAGCGATTTGATCCACCTGGCTAGCCGACTTGAACAGACTTTTAAATTTAGCAATTCATCTTATTATTAAATACCACTATGTTATTTTCATGTTTATAGAAAACTTTGTGGTAATCCGTTTACTTGTTAACTATTTTAAAATAAGCTTATCATATTTACACCATTTGCCTTTTACCATTTTCTTTTCTTTTTCCCTCCAAAAGCAACACTATCAGACGATTTTTTTTTAAATTCGCGCTCCTTTCTTTTTTACATTGAAACGCATACGTAATTACTGTATTTAATTTTAATAATTAAATTTAGTTGAACAAATGGTTTTTTTAATTCAATGGAAATAATTTTTAAGACCATTTTAAACAAATAAAAATTATTATTATTTTTAATAATATTTTACCAAATTTAATGTGTTGTCAAAATTTTTAAAAAGTTAAACATTTTGATATGAATTAGTATATGGAAAGAAGCAATTTAAATTTATTAAAATAATATAGACAACAAGTAAGGCAAAATATTACCCATTCTCTCTAATAAATTATTTTGAATATAAGAGAGTAATCTGTTCAAAGTGCAAATCAAGCCAATCAAATCACCAAAAGAAGAAAGAGAAATTTTTATACCAGTTACATCAATTATTATATTTTATACTAAAATATATGGTTACAATATATATATAATCTACTTATGTTATTCCAAATAACATTTGTTTAATTCACATGTTGTTATTAAATTAGTAATAATTGAAAGGTTGCTAGTCTTTCACGTGTGCCTACCGTTGTCTCTTAGACAGCCAATCAAATTTTTAAACAGTTGTCTTAAGAATGATCAGGCCTTGACACATGACAGAGATTTTGATAAGAAAAGGATGATACCAACCTTTTCTCTACTTAAGACAGCTGTTATTCTAAACAAAATTAATAATTAAACTTTAAACAAAATTAAATTTAAAATGTCAGTAAGCATTATTAATTACACACACATATATATATAGTTAATGTTTTCCCAGTTATATGATGTAAATAAAAAATGTTTTTGTGTTAAACCGTGTATTAGTTTTGATTAATTCCCAGTGTTTCAATGAAATAGCATCTGCCATTGTCAGAGTTAACTTTTCCAAGCAAAACTGTTAGATCTCAATAGTAAGGAGATTGAGTGAGGTAAAGAATGAGATTGAATGTGAAGTAGTTGAGCATTAAAAATATGTGGATTAACAAAATGTTTGTTTTCTTCAGTTTCATCAATTGATTTTAAGATTATAAAATAAAATAAAAGTCAAGCAGTTAGCATAGCTGCCTTCCAAGCAGCTGGCCCAGGTTTGCTTTCTGGTCAGCACTTTGACATACCAAAAAAAAAATTTATAAAATAAAATAAGTGATCTCCATAAGGCTGGAATACATTGCGCTTGATGACTGAAGAAAATAAACATTTTGTTAATCCACATATTCTGAATGCTCGACTATTTCATGTTCAGTCTCATTCTTCACTTCACACTCACTCTCATTACTATTTGAGATCTAATGGGTTTTTTTGAAAAGTTAATCTTGACAATGGTGGTTCCTATTTCCTCAAAACATTGGGAATTAATCAAAACTAATACATGGGTTAACCCAAAAATATATTTTATTTATATGTAAATTTTATTTTAATTCTGCACATATTTGTAAGCAATTTATCTCATCATTTTATCATGAAGGACTTTTGTGGAAATATAAAATATATTTTGAATGATCATTCTCTAATAGTTATAATAAATATAGACATAAAATAAAAAATTACCTCTGGCATTTTCTGGAGATTTGACAAAGTGAATTTGTACTGTGTAGATGTATGGAGAGTTTGCTACTGTTTTAACAGTTTGTGGGCATAGGAAATGGTTATCTTGTGATGCTTTGGTAGTTTTATACCAATCATTCTATAGGATGTTGGTGACTGCAGCTATTAAGAAAACACCAAAATATCCATTAGACATGACAATCTAGTCAAACTGTGTAAGACAGGCACTTTTTAGAGCACATTTTCTAGGCCCTTTTCATTTCTATGGGAGGCAGGGGCATACTTAAATAAGAATGCATACACATAAAAGCTTTAGAGCAAGAACTTTTGTTTAAATCTACTTTTAAGCCCAACATATCAGTGATTGCACTGCCTAAGCAAATATACTAATTAATGATGCCAGATTACTAAGTCTGTTTCTATCATTGTTTTTTTTTTTTCTCAGGGGCACGAACTAAAAATAAAAAATGATAAAGGTCATTGTTCATGTAGTTAAAGAATGCAAACGTTACATAAAAAGCATAATTGCCTTATCACTGAATAGTAAATGATTAATGGCATGAGATGTTCATATGATCAGACTCACTGCTAATTTAAGCAATTGAAGAAGAAAAAGAGAGACAGGAAAGTCTTTGTATGAGAAACAGTTTCAAGCCATTGATGAACCACATCATATCCTACAAGGCAGAAAGAAGGTATTCTTAGTTACATTTGGCCTTCATATCTGAAGGTCATTTCACTATCTGGAACTTGTGTATCCCATCGCTAGCTTGAGAACAACACCTGACAAAAAATAACAATGTTGTAGCATTATGCAGTTTTTTACTACTGATATAGAAAGTATTCTACTTTTATATGTACTATTTCTAATTTATTATTATTCTATATTGTTTTAAGATAACCACATAAAGCTCTTTTTGAAGCCATATACTAGTAAATACTTTTCCCACTGTTCTTAATTCAAAATACTCTATTAAAAACATTGAGTTCATTGAGATTTAAGAATTATAAGAGCAATTAATAGTGTTATGTTTTTATTGTAATAAATGTTTTTTTTTAAATAGCCATGTTCGTATTTTGCATAGTTTAGTGTAATGATAAAGTGATGAACTTGAGAACTAAAAATCTACGAATTGTGGCCCAATCTGTCACTTTCAAGTCTTTTAAGGTTTTATAAAATCCTTGTTATCATATTATCTATTAGAGGTATTAAACCCACTCTAAATTCTAGATTTTTCAATTTTTATATTTCAAAAAATTAATTAACAAAATTTTTGTATACTATTGTAAATTCAAAATGTATGTGCTAAGGCTCTATTATAAGAAAAGCTAATAATAACTGTATATTTACAGAAGTTAAGTTGAGGACTATGTGTGACCTCATATTTATAGCCTTGGGATCTACTTGAATGGGTGCATCTATCTATCTGTCTATTTGTCTATCTATCTATCTATCTGTCTATCTATCATCCCTGTCTATCTATCTATCTATCTATCTATCTATCTATCTATCTATCTATCTATCTATCTATCTATCTATCTATCTATCTATCTATCTATCTATCTATATCTATCTATCCATCCATCCATCCATCTCATCCATCCAGTAAATATATATAAATTATATGATCATTTTTTTGACATGGGAAAGCTGGATTGCGTCCTGTTCATGATGTTAGGGTTGATGGCTGTATACCATGCCTTTTTAATCTAGTGCTTAACTTCGTTTCGCTCAATACATGCAATGTTGGCAGCTAATGTAAATTAAGAACCCTTACTCTGCTAAGACTTGATTGAGATTAAATTTATATAATGTTTCATAAGTATATTTTAAATGTTAATTTTGTTTCATAATATTCGCATTCCAATGCAAATTTTTTACCCCCTATGAATGATTTCAAGAATGTAAAATGTCAAGATTATGTTCTACATTTTCTTACATTGAAATGTTTCAAAATATTGCACTTTAGATAGTATAACATTATATAAATTATGTAGATTTTAGATATTAAGTATATGTTTCATAAAAGTTTTTGATATATATATATATCATATAATTAGGATTTCTATTTTATACAATGAAAGTAAACATTTTTTTATTTTCTTTAATCTAGATTGTGCAGATAATTTTTATAAAAAATAATATAGTTTAGATATGTTTATATAAATTTTCCTTATTGTATATGTATATATTTTCATATAGATTTTTGATATGTTTATATATAAATAGAATTTATACAATAAAATATTTTAGACTTTTCACTTTATAAACATTAAATTACACAGATAATACCTTTCTTTTTTGTTAGATAAAAATATCGTTTATATCAACATCTATTACCAATGATTGCATACCTGAAATAAGTTTTAATTGCTCTGATTTATAATATAAATCTATCTATTTAATAGTGATGACAACATGAGTGAAGAACTTTCAAATATAGATAAGGATAATAGTGATAATGAGGAAGATGAGAATGTTATATATTGCTAGTGCATAATGTATATGCAAAATATTCCATCATGCAATCACTGTTCCTTTTCCATGATAAATCATTATTAATATTGAAGTAATTTTGATTTGATTTTTGATGACACATTATTCCTAATGATTGTTATAGAAACAATTATGCATATCAATTGCTACAAGCAAGCATAAAGAAAAGGGACCGGACATAGTACTTGGAAATCCACTTTTATAAATGATTTAAGGCTGCTTTTCAGAGTAATGGGTTTGAAGACATCACCAAAATGCCATGCCTGGACAAAATATTGTTTCATACTTTATGAATTAATGTCAAATACTAGATATGTCTTGCTCAATTTAAATCGTAGATAAACAGTGACATTTGTGCCTGTCTATGTACGTATTATCTGTGGTAAGCCCATAAATATTTTTATACTTTCCACAAGTACTAATAAGTAGATGGCTCAAGTGGAGCTAATTTATATACACACACACACACTAATGCATAACAATAAATTTAGATATAATGTATATATTCAGTTTTTCTCTCCTTTTGCTATGCGAATCAATATTGATAAATGGACTGAGAGAAAAATGAAAGCGGAAAAAAAAATTAAAATAATGTTTACGATGAAGATACCCACGAATATATTTATTCTATGTGGATTTAAAAATCATTTGTTGTTTCATTTGTTTGTTTGTTTTTTTAAGAAAATATTTATCATTTTTAAATATCTGACTTTATTTATATAGCTTTACTTTTATTTCCATATTTTTAAATGTTCTGCTGATAATTTTATTGCTTCCTTTATTTGTCTCTTTTACTGTTTCACTCTTTTGAATTCTAGAGTGTTTAAAATGCTGGTCACCTTGGTGACCAGTCTGGTTCATTCACTGATGCATTAAAAAAACTGTTGTGAATTTTTGTGTGGCAAGTCTTGAGTCATTTTGACGTTGACTCCCCGCTGAAACGATGATACTTTGGATTGGAATGACAAGGTAAATGCAGCATCACAACCAAGTTTTTCTTGAAGATTGATGAGCATTTGGGCTAAAGCTTTTCCATTAACCTTTGACCCACAGTCTAATTGTCCCCCGTGTCTAATCCTTATAACACCATATTAAAGATGTGCTCTTATACTGTTTTGTAACCCATTTTTATACCCCTAACACAGGTTAATAACATAATTTTTCTGCTCACTGCACAAATTTGACTTGAAGAGACCATAGAATCTCAATGAAATCTAGGTGTTTCATGCCAACCTGCACACAGCTAATAGTACACAGGCTTTAATTACCCAATTGCCATTTAAAAACCTTATCTAAGATTCATTGATTATTAAATGCATTTTTTATAAAACCTGGCAGCTTTCTCATAAGTTCTCTATTTGAAATTTTTTAAAATTCATTAACATAGTTTTACTGTTGCTCTTACAATTATATGAAGAATGAATTTGATTAATGTTACGTTTTAATATGTGTATTTTTTTTTTTTTTTTTACAAATTATATATGAAGAAAATATCTAAATTAGACATATGGAACTATTGCAATATATATATAGGCTTTCTTACTATTCCTATTATTAATTTGACTAGCACATTGGTTTATATATATGTGTTGCACTCCCACCCCCCTTTTAACACACACTTTTATTAATTTTTGGCTCCATTTGAAAATTAATGAAAAAGAATTAAATTACTTTTTTTCACTTTATTTTTAAGAACTGGATTATTTCCTTAGATATTTGCAATTTTACAATACGGCTGTCATACTTGGGTGCCAATCTTTATCCCCTGCTAGCATGAGGTCATTGTGAGAGAAAGTGGCTTTTCTACAGCCTGTTCTTTGAGAGTGAATGAGTGTGTCGGAACACTGTTTATGTCAGCTTTAGCACTCCTTTAAACAGCATGTGTACCAACTTGTAGCTATGGATGTTCGACATAGCTTCATAGTATAATGCCTTTTTCGACAAGTCACATTGTCGGACTACGTTTGTAAACATGCTGCTTGGTTTGTGTTAATGCCCTTCTTTTCACAGTGTTGTTACCTGACAAAGATCTCTTTACTTTCTAGCCGTGACAAGCCTGGAATTTTAATTTCTTTGTTGCTTGTTTACACGGAGTTGCTGACATTGTAGATGCATCAATTAGTTTGGACTGTGCATGGCATTTTCAGCCTATCAGAATCTATGTGGCAAACTTGTTCTTTGGGGGTCGATTTTATAACAGTATCACAGTGAGGCATTGCTGAAATGCTTGGACAAAAGTTAACTGTATTGATGGTTGACTGGGAAAAAAAAGATTTTCAATTCGTTTTTAATTTTTTTTTTTTTAAAGTTTAGACTATGTCAAATAAATATTGGATAGTATTAAGGTACTGTGAGTTAATGCCATTTATAACTTATAAACATTTTTGAAAAAGGAGTCTTAAAATCTTTAAAATAATATATTAATTATTAGAATTGCAGAGTAATACACACATTTTTATATGCACATATTTTTAGAATGGGAGTTGGCACAAATGCTTTTTTTTTAGTATTTTTTTTTAACGCTTAACATTTAAAGGAAGAGAGAAAAAGAATAGTTTTATATAAACAACACACACATTTTTTCCAGTTTATATTTGAAAACCAGGCACTCTTTACAAACCTGGGAGCTTAATTGTAAGTATAGGGGATTTGAACTCAGATTTTCAAGCACCCTTCAACTATCCACACTCTTTCATACAACTAATACACATGACCACACACATGTAGAAAAGATAAATAATCACCAATATACGTATTTCGTGCTAAACCAGCACTCAACAGTTGGTCTAGATTATCATCTCCAACATATATATATATAATCAATGCTCAATTTATATTAAGATAGCAAATCTTTATACTTTTATAGACAGGCTTCAATCTCCTCCAACTTTCCAGCCATCCATATCATTGAAAATCTAATGATGAAAAGATTTGCTATCTTAATATAAACTGAGCACTGAATATATATGTGTGTTGGAGATGATAATCTGGACCAACTGATGAGTGCTGGTTTAGCACGAAATATGTATATTAGTGATTATTTATCTTTTTTACATGTGTATGGTCATGTGTATCAGTTATATGAGATAGTGTGGATAGTTGAAGGGTGCTTGAAAATTTAAGTGAAGCTTAAATATGCAGCATTAAAAACTGCTTTCACTAAGAAATTAATGCTTTCATTAAGGCTAGATAGAGGAGGGCATTGCACCCTGATAAAAGCGTCAAGACTCAAAATTTAAAATTGTTTGGATCGATTCCCAACTGAAAGAAAATCTGATTTTAATAAAATGAAGGAAAGTTTTGGGCTCTGTCATATTATTATTATTATTTGAATATCAGTTGACTCCTGAACAACTGACCATAAAATCAGCTACTTTATTAATGTCCTAATCTCAAAACATTTTTTTTTTTTTTTAAAAAATATAATATAAATGTACATTTTTTTCTTTATCAATTTCCAAAAATAAAATAGGTTGCCTATAATTCTTCCTTATTTCTCTCTTTTTGTAATAACCTTCCTAACCAGTATTAGTATATTTTGTATCCTTCCTTCTCTTTTATAAATATCTTCAATGAGTGATTTACAGTGATAATTTTGCCTTTGACTTATTACTTTCTTCATACTTTATCAAAGCTGAATTTATACAGGTTTATTGATTATATTTTTATATACAGTTACTATTTGAAAGGCTGCAGAAAGGAGTTTGCTGTTGGCTGAAAGAAGACCCTTTGATTCCTCTTGGAGACTTTAAAGAAATTGAGCTGTGAAAATTCCTGATATCCACACCATATGTTCTTGACATTGAATGTTATTACTATGTAATTATCCATATAGTATACAAACATGGATGGGCTGCCCTTCAACACTCATTCACCAGCGTGGTGAGTTTATTGGCTTTTTCCGTTTGAGTTTAAGATCAAAAAGCACTATGGTCTTTTTTCTTAGTTGCTGGATAAGGCAGAATGAATGTATCTATGATTGATATATATATAATCATGACAGACAAAAATAAATTGCCTTTATTCCCAGGAGGCTCTAAAATCACCAGACACGGCAGCAGTGGCTGAAGATGGAAGGTGCTAAGAATTCCCTGATTGTGGACCCAGGCTGCCATTTGATAATGACTTTATTTAGGTACTTGCAATTGCAGATCATTTTCAAGTGAAGGAAGATTGCAAGAAGAACTGACTCATATTAAATGGGACATTATTGGATTTTGTGAAGTTAGAAGAAAAGGTGAAGAGATTATTGATTCAAAAAATGGAAATATATTCTACTACAAAAGCACAAATATTGGAAGTACAAATGGAGTAGGTTTATGTTCCAACAAGTTATCTTGATGGTGAATAGTAAATGATTTTTATATGGATGTACAGATCAAACAATATTTTAAAATTGTGGATGACTTTAATGCTAGAGTTGGTATACAATTAAAAGATGAAAGGGTTGTAATAAATTTGGTTATAGTAATAGAAATGAGAGATTATGAAGTTTGCAGAAAAAGAAAAACATTTTATTATGAATTCTTTTTTTGAGAAAAATGTTAAAAAAGTAAATGGACATAGGAGCATCCAAATGAAGGTACTTCAAATTAGATTTTATTATTACTAACAGAAAATATATATTTCAAGATTATAATGTTCTTAATAAATTTAACACAAGAAGTGTTCATTGATTAGTGAGATATAAGATAAATGTTAATGCAAAACTAGAGAGACCAAAATTATTAAAAAAAAAAACAATATTTACTATTGATATTCCTAATCTTCTGAAACATTCTAATGAATTTAAATTAGAACTTGAAAATTGTCTTCAAATTTTAGCAGATTTTGAGTATAATTCAGATTTGAATAAAATTAATAGAAAATAACTGATATACTTTTAAAAAACTGCAACAAAGATAGCTGATAGAAAAAAGCAGAAATTGACCAAGACAATTTCTACTGAGGCTAAAGAATTTATGAAGAAAAGAAAGAATATGAAAAAATATATAAATGATGCATTAAGAAGGATTGAATATCTTGAATTTTGTAAAATGGTGCAAAAAAGAATGGATAATGATATATAAGAAAGTATAATTGTGAATTAGCAAGGAGAGCTGTAAAAGAGAACAAAAGCCTCAAGTGTAAAACAGCATTTTGGTATTGGTATGAAACTTATATCTGTAATAAGGAAAAAAGATGGAACTATTACTAAAAAGAGAGACGGCATCAAGAAATGGATAGAAGAGTTCAATCAAAAATTATATAATAATAAAGAAAAAGTACCTCCTACATCTGTTATTTATATTTTTTTAATTGCCCAGGATTTTAAATGAAGAAGTGAGACATACAATTAAATTTATGAAAAAGGGAAATGTTTCAGGTAATGATTGAATTATAATTGATATCTTAAAAGAAGCAGTGAAGAAATTTTTTTTTTTGGCAGTTATATGCCAAATATCTAAATGATAAAGATGTACCAGTTGATTGGAAGAATATAGTATTAATATTATAAAAAGATGATAAAGAAGATATTAAAATTTATAGACATATTAGCTTTTTATCAGTTTTATATAAAATTTTTATCAAGATAATTACGATCCCTCTATAGAGAACACTGGATTTCGACTAACCAAAAGCAGCTGGATATAAAAATGGTTTTAGTACAATAGCTCCTATCCAAGTATTGAGAGAAGTTATAGAAAGGAGCAATGAATATAAGTTGCCATTATGCTTTGGATTTGTAGATTATGAAAAGGTATTTGATTCGAAAAGCATTTCTTCAGTGATTAAAGCATTGAATCATCAAGGTATAGACCCAGGATATTGTCATATTTTGGAAAAATATTTATAAAAATGCAACAGCAACAATTATATTATATAATGATACTAGGAAGGTTAATATTGTGCAAGACAGGGTGTCTCCATATCTCCAAAAACTATTTACAGCAATGCTGCTGTAAAGTATTTTGTGGATTAAAATGGGAAGCTAAAGGAATAAAGGTAAATGGAGATTATTTAAGCCATTTACATTTTGCAGATGATGTAATTGTTTTTACAAATAATGCTTCAGAGCTTCAGGAAATGTTGCAAGAATTATCAAATAAAGAAGGTAAATGTTAAAAAGACCAATGTAATGTTCAATGGATTTTCTCAGAAGATGAATTAGAAGTTAGAAACTATATACACCTACCTTGGTCAGATTATTACTACACATGGAAACATAATGGATGAAATTAATCATAGAATTCAACTTGATTGGAGTGCTTTTGGGTAGAAATAATTTATTATTAAAAGGAAATATGTATTTGAAAAGGAAGGTTTTTAATAAATGTGTTTTACTAGTTCTTCCTTATGGATCTGAGACTTTGACAGTTAATAGAAAAGCAATACAGAGACTTCGGACCACTCAAAGAAGTATGGAGAGATGCATGTTATGAGTAATTAGAAGAGATTGAAAACCCAATATATGGGTAAGAGAACAAACAGGCATTACTTACATCATTGAAATGATTAACAAACTGAACTGGAGTTGGGCTGTACATATTTCTAGAAAAGATGATAATAGACGGACAGTTGAAATTATTTAAATTGGATTTGAAGAGATTGAAAGACCCAGAATAAAAACAACGTGGAATGAATGGATGAAATAAGAAACTATGTAGTGATGATGTGGAGAAGAGAGGTTAGAGATCAGAGGTGGATTCAATGTGTAGAGATCTTCATTTTGTAGATGATTAATAATAGTTGTTGATGATGATGATGATGATGATGATGATGACAATTTGAAGATATTTTTCAAATTATATCTTCTAAGCTAGTATACAGAATTTATAAAAAGTATAAAGTCTTAAAAGTGTATGTACTGTAATGAGATGAGTATTGATTCCTCGTGTTATTGCCAAAAATTTATGCTTCACATTGGCTTTGGCAAATTATCTTTTATGCAATAGGATGAATATTGTTTGTTGTTTTATACAGAGCAAATAAATATATAAAAAAGAATATTACTCATTTTGGTTGACTCAGGAAGCCTAAAAAATAAAACATCTAATCTATTAATTTTTATTTGCAACCATTTTTAATTTCTGATTGACATGCAAATTAGGATATTTAACCAGTGCATATTCATACTAAATTTCTTTATTTCGTTACACAGCTTTTATAGCAAGCACACATAGAACTACAAATCATGAATTGATTGTTATGCTGGCAATAATAAAAAAGCATGTGATAAAAGTATGCTTTAAACCCATCATAATATAATGTATTCTAAGATATTCATCACTTTCAAAATGATATAGTTGAATGAATGGGAATAATAATAACGATGACTATGTAAATAACAACAGTATAATTTTATTACAATATAACTCTAACTCTTTGCAGAGGTTCCTACTGTCTTTTTTTTCAGGCGCATAGTTTAAGGTTGTAGCCTTAATATATATTACTTTAAATAACAAAATAGATAAATAAATAAATTCCTGATATAATAAAAACTTTTAAACTCTTATTTTATTTACTATAAAACTTTTATTCAGTTAGTTTTTTCATTTAGAATTTTATTTCTATATCTCTTTGCAAAAATAAATAAATGTATTGAAAATAATTTTATGTATGATGAATAAATGTATCAACAATTTCTCAAATTCATACAATCCTGTAAAATGAACTTATACTTTTTGTAAAACTATAACACATTTCTTTTAAAACAGACAAAACTCTCTATACATTTCTTTTACCATACTTTCCAATTACTTAGCATATTTGTTTGCTTATTATCTTATAACCAACATTGATTTGTTAAATATTACATTTATGAACTTGGCAGAAATTTTATAAGACTATTTTATTAATAATTATAATACTTTTTATAAATTACATGGAAGGAATATATCTCACAAACTTCTGTAAAATGTTTGCCCTAGTATGCCATTTAATTTTATTTTCAAAGTGGAAATCTTCTTTATACTATTAAAAACACATATACTTCTCACTTTGCTTTTATGTAAAATATTTTTTAATATTTATTTTCTACGTGACATATAAAATAAATACCACTAGTTATATTATTGAGGATAGTATTAATCATGATCAGCATACAAATAAAATGTTTCTCTAAGATTACATGGAATGTACACTAGTACATATTTTAACTTATATGTAAAATGTTGAGATCTCTTTTCTCTAATATCAAATTCAATACAACTTTAGATATGCTTTCTTTAACAATTTATCAAGTAAATAAATAAATCACAAGACCATGACAAACAGATATCTCAGCCTTGTTTCATGAAAAAAACTTTTTTTTTTCAAGGAGGAATATTATTGTTCTATTATCTTAATTTTGATATTTGTAAAATATATATTTCAAATTGCTATTTATAGGCACATATTTTATCCCTATTTCCACTTATAATCAGTAAAAAAAAAAAAAATCTGGAATCTTATTCTTGAACATAATTTTCAGGAGTATAATAGGTTTAACCTTTCCATTAATAATATCTTAAAATAATTTTTTAAAAAATAATATTGCCATTTATATAACTTTATTCTTTTATAAATTATACCATTAAGAATTGTTTAGTCCATTTTTCTAAAGTCTGATATATTTTTCTTTAGGCTTTTTGATATCCAATATGATGCTTCTAGTGATATTATTTGCATTGGTATCTTTATTTTACAATAGAATAATTAGTGAATCAATTATAAGGCTACAGTGATACAGATTTCACTTCACATATCAATTCTTCTAATTTCTTATAAATCTGGTTGACAAAATGAAGTAGATCCACCCTTCTTCTTTTTGTTTGGATTTTTTTTATTCATAAATTTCAACTAAAAAGTATATTTGTTTTACCATCAGTTCTGAAGACAAAACTTTTCTGCCTTTTTCACTAAAAAAGTTTAGATTGTTCTGTCTTATTTTTTATTTTCTTCCCATAATATTCTATTAAAATCTAGAATTTTCTCCCAATTTTCTAACATAGCATAGCATTCTATTCAATAAAATAGATTAATGTGAAGATAAATAAAGTAACAAAATGTTTTACATTAATAATTTTTCTTTTTTAATTTTTTTTTATTACCCAAATCAATCATTAATATTATGAATGTTTTTTTAATAATAAAACAGATAAATATGTTGGTTTGAGTTTATATTTATTCTACATACACATGTACAATCCCACTCTTCTTAAGACCAGGTTTCCTATCTGTAGTTAAAACAAAAGTTGTACTTTACGTTTTTTCTGTTAACAACCATTATTTATTTATAACAAAATATGTAAATCAATTATCTTAAAGAAAAACTAACTAAATAACCTAATACTTACTTTGTTTTTTTTATTTTTATAATTATTATTATTTTCTGTCTTACTGAGTTGTCATTTTGAGTATGTGTATCTAGAGATTATGATCAGGCATTAACATTTATTCATCATTAGTCATAGTTTTACCATTGCTTGACAACCATTTTAATACATTATTCTATATATTTTCCCATGTGTCATAGCATCAGCTGGGAAGTGAACCCGCTAAACCAGGAGAACTCCTTGTAAAGCAGATGTCGCCTTTCTCTCGACCACCAATGCTTGACTAATGTTATATTTTTAGAACTACTTTATAAAGATGTAAAAAAAAAAAAAAATCAATTTTCATTCAAATACTAAATGTGAAAACATTAACAAATTTAAATATTTGGACCAGATATTTATTTATATTTGTTAATGTTTCACATGTAGTATTTGAGTGAAAATTGACATTTAAAACATACTATAGGTTGTTAGTCTATACTACCATCTATTATATTTTCTTTTTTAATGACATTTAAATTGTAGGAATGTCGATAAATATAGAATTTATTGTAAATGAAATATAAAAGTTTCATATAACCATATATAGTGAATATATCCATAATGTATCAGCTATTTATTAAACTTTTTTCAAGCTAAGAAGTGGTTCATTTTTCACTTGATAAATGTTGATATTGAAAATGCACTTATATGCGTACAGACTCTTCTTTGCAAGTTTTAGGCTGCAAAACATGTATAGTACTTTCTTTTTCAATGAAAGTTAATTTATAGGGGTGTCTATAAGTATAGAATTGGTTGTGGAGGAAATGTAAAAGTCTCTTGTTTATATATATCTCCACGATATATCAGCTATTTATTAAATTCTTTTTAAACTAGGAAGTTATTCATTTTTCACTTGATAAAAATCAGATTTTTGAAAACATATATAGAAACGTTTCTTTCAACTTTAGTTGCGCCTTTTATTTAGTTTTGATCATTGCTTGATTTTACAATACCGATGGAGATTCAATACAGGAGATTCATAAATGACAACCATTGATGAAAAGAAAGAAGGATGACCAAGTGAAAGGAAAGACAACTAATGGTAGCCTGTTATGACATTTCGGAAATGGATTTTATTCCAATTTCTTAGAATACATTTCGCCATTACTTATAAGTTGTAAAGGAAACTGTATGAAACTTTTTAAAGAAAAGAATTAAAAGATTGTAATATATATATATTGGTTTATTAAATTCTATTTTAAATTAGAATCACAATTTTTATTTGTTACAAACTGTGTGTTTACTGTTGAGCTACTCAACTATATATAGAAATTCATGTTTTTAATTTTATTTTTGAAAGCATCTTTCCTGTGACTGACTTGGCTTGGTTTTAGAATATGATTTCTTTTCATGGTAGTTGAAATGGAGAAGATGATGGGGGAAAATGTCACTCACATTAACTCTTTTCTTGTGTAAAAAGCCATTCCTTCCTTAAAAAAAAAAAGTTAGTCATATGATTAGCAATTGTATAGCATAACATTTTGAAAGATATTTGCATTATTGTAAGATAGATAAATTATGGCTGTCAATACTGTGATTTAATTTAAAAAAAACTACAGATTTTTATTTTTTTGTTTCTTGCAGTGTTACTTATTCAAATTATGTACACAATATAATTATTAATATGTATATACACGAATGTGTGCATGTAAGTAAATAAAACCTGAATATGCTAAAATTGGGTAGTAGCATTATTTTACAGGGTAACAGATTTATTTATTAAGCCTGTATATATAGGAAATTAGAGAATTTTTATTAACTGTACATTTATATATATATATAAAATATTAACTATTTATTTTTTTAAAAAACCATCATAGAAAGTGAAAAAGAGTCACAATTTTGTCTATTTAATTTTCCAATACAATAGTCTAAACTAGTAGCAGGGAACCTTTTTTCTGTCATGGACCATTTAGATATGTATATCATTGCAGACCTTACAAAATTATGGGACTTAAAATTAATGTGCTATATTTGATTAAAAATGTAATTAATTTTCCCCTAATCATTAGGAGTGAGCAATCTTCTGAACTGGTATGTCAATTTTAAACTTTCACTTTTAAACAAGGGTCTTTTTTAAATTAAAAATAAAGCAACATCATTATTATTAATGTCTCTTCAAAACTGAATGCCATTTTTTACGATTTGCCTTGTAGTCTTCCTGACATATTTATACACTCAATTTTTTTTAATATACTGAACAGATTAATTTTGCAGTATCTGAGATGCAGTCTTTTATAAATCCCTCGTCAAAAAATGGTCACAAATTTTCTATTTTTTTAAAAAAAATACTAGTGCTTTCACAGAATTTTTTCACATGTTTGTAATTTTTATAAAACATGTCAGCCACTTGATGAAACTCCTATTTTAATATTTTTTTCATCTTCAACAATTTTGTTGTAATCAGAATGTTTTGATGAATAGTTCCTCCTAATATTGTATTCTTTATTAACTGAATACTTACTAGACATATTAGGCACATTGATTTGTCATTTATTTCTATAAAAAATGCATTAGTCTATTTTGTTTGAAATATGCTACATTCTGGGTCAATTTTTTTTTTTTTAATTTGGTGCAGCCTTCCTAATAAAAAATTAAATTAAATATGTAATAATAATACTAAAATTTGAGTTATTTTTGCTAGGATACATTTATTTGTGAAAATCATTATAAAAATAAAGAAAGTGCCTTGATTGTTGCAGATTAAATCTATATTCAGGTAGACCACACAATATAGATAATTTGTTAAAATATTTCAACTTTTATAGAACTATTATGAAGTTTGGAGAGAGAAAAAGAAGTGGTTGAGAAAATAAGTAATTTATTTTAGTTAATTTGATGCATAAGACTTTTATCAATTTAAAATTTGTTTTAAGATTTTAGAGGATTTCTGACAGCATAAAATATTAACTATTGTTATAATTTTTTATTTACTTAATTTTGGATTATAATAGCCTTCATTTATCTAACTTTGGATTAATAAATATATATATATCTTTACATTTTTCTGATCAATGGTCATTTTTTTATGTTAAGTAATTATAGTCTTGGAAAATGATTAGTTTTTTTTTTATTGAAAATATAATTACTATGCCTCTATTTGAATCTTTTTATATTTATTTTCTTATTGGAATCTAAAAATTTCTTATTTTTTTTTATCCCCAGTTATTTCTGTGTTTATATGCATTCATTGAACATTCATCTATTTTTTATTCTAACACTAAAATGTGGCAATGTTAAATATTGTTGATACATTCAAAAGTATTTATATCTACAACTTCTTGATGAGCAAAAGAATTTATTAGGGCATAAAATTTATAAAAATGCAATAGCAGCAATTAGATTACATAATGATATTAAAAAGATTAACATTTAGAAGGATGTATGACAGGGTGACCCTATTTCTCCAAAACTTGTTACTGCAGTTTTGCAATAAGTATTTTGCAGATTAAAATGGGAAACCAAGGGAATAAAAATAAATGGAGATTATTTATGTCAACTAGATTTTGCATGTGGTGTCCTTTTGGCAAATAATGCTTTGAAGCTTTAAGAAATGTTGCAAGAATTATCAGATGAAAGTAAGAAAATAGGATTACAGGTAAATATTAAAAAGACTAAAATAATGTTCAATGAATTTTCTCATGATAGAAGTTAATAACTACAAATATTTTGGTCAGATTATTATTACAGATGGAAACATAATGGATAAAATTATTCGTAAAATTAAATTTGGTTGGAGGTCTTTTGATTGAAATAATTTAATATTAAGAGGAAATATGCTTATGTATTTGAAAAGAAAGGTTTTTAATGAAGGTGTTTTACCAGTTTTTACTTATGGATCTGAGATGTGGACACTTAATAGATAAGCAATACTGAGACTTCAGGCCAAAGTATGGAAGGATGCATGTTAAGGGCAACTAGAAAAGATTGTAAATGCAATGCACAGGTAAGAGAACAAACAGGTGTTACTGACATCATTGAAAGGATTAAAAGACTGGGGTAGGCTGGACATATTGCTAGAGGAGTTGATAGTAGATGGTTAATTGAAATATTAAACTGTGTTCCAAGAAATTGTAAAAGACTCTGAGACCACCTTTGAGATGGATGGGTAAAGAAAGAAAGAATGCTGGGATAATATGAAGAGAAGCTAAGAATTGGAAAAAATGGCTGAATTTGGAGAGACCTTCATTCTGCATTGGAAAAAAAAACCTAGAACAAAAATTTATGTTAGTCATGTTGTGTATTAACATTTCAAAAGTAATTGTCTTTTTTTTTAGATATATTTTTGAAGATGAGGTGACTATTGGCATAATATATATATATATATATGTCTTCTTCCTGCATCACAATGGACAGAAAAGTTCATCACAGAAGTTTGCAATGCAACATAAGCACCATTAAAGCATCTCAGTTTAAGCACAATGCTATTCAGAGGGCACATTAAAAAAAAAGACAAAAGGAATACCTTGCTCACACCCATCATACATTGTTGTGTATCTGGTAGATGAGTTTTCTACTGTTAGACAGTCCTGCTCCTCTGAGAGGATTGTTTGTGAAAAGTTTAAACCATAGGTAGGTATAATTCCAAGACAAAATTTTGGAGGCATCATGAACACACCCCATCCTTACATCTGTAAGAATATTATCTATCCACCATCAGCATTGAAAGCAAAGTTATCATCCTTCATAATATTTACCCCCAATTTCAGTAAAGTATCTTTTTCTTTTCTCAGTTTTTGTGTCATCATTTTGCTTTTTCTTGTTTCCCTGTTCAGAAGCATAACACGCCCTACTTTGGGAGACTGAGGATCATGATAAGATCTCTTGTAATAACTCACAGAGATGATTTGCTTCTGGTTTTTGTAATTATTTGTGTTCTGACTGGGAATGAATGACTATTCCTGTTGAGTTTTTTTTCTTGGTGAAACTTTGATCCACTTTCTGATCTTATTATTCAGTTTCTGGTAGGACTATGGATGCTATCCATTGATCTTCATTTTCTCTTCATGGTGATATTCATCCTTTCTTACCTGGGACCATGGTGGTGAATTTGATTTTTCACTTACCATATTGGGTGGCATTCATATGTGGATTATTGTCTCCTCTGTATGCTAATTTAGTTGGTGGTTTAAATCCCTGTCTTTTTCAGCATATGTAGATTAGCTGCTGTCAAATGCTTTTAACAGTTCAGTCACCAGCTCACTTGTATGCCTGTCTGAGGCACTTAACATTTTTTCAATATGGATTGAGAAGCTGTTGTGATAATATTTTTATTTGTAACTCTGAGAGAGAATCTGAACGCTCTCAATCTTGCTACTTCCTTAAAAAATAAAGTGTAGGGCTTACCAATAGAACACTTCTTTTGGGATTTGTTATGTTTAATCTCTTCCTGGTAATCCTTACTCCAATAGCACTTCATGAGTACTTGCTTAAACTCAATAAAATTATGAGGATGGATGAATAATGAATTCCACCATGCCTGTGATGCATCTTGAAGATTGCCACAAGATATTGTTAGCTTTCCTTCTTCAGTCATGGCATTAATGCGGAAATATCTTTCCAGACAATTGACAAATTTAGTGGGTGCCTTATCAGTATTTCCTGGTTCTTACTTTAAACAATTGATTTATAATATAGGCATTTGGTTATATATTGACTATCTATCTGCATCTTCTATTTTTTTTATTTTTAAGTTTTTTCTCTTTTTAATATAGACATGGCAATTTTTTTTAAGTTTGACCATCTTGTCTATGGTTATCTACTTTTCCATTCTTTCTCTGATTCTATCATCATCTCTGACCTGAAGGAATTTAATTTGATTAGCCAGGTACCATATTTGTTCTTGTACAGATTCCATGCTTCTTTAACTTTCATTATTCACAGATTCTATTACTTTTTGCACTTGATATATTTTATTTTCCATTACTTCTTTATCTTTTATTTTCACATCTTTGTTTTGTCTCATTTCATTCTGAACTTCTCTAATTTGTTTGATTTGGTCTGCTATTTTATTAACCACATTTTTACCGTTTTCATTTATTTTCTGTAGTAACATTTGAAATTCTCTTTTTTATTCTCCTCTTGTTGTCTTTGTTTTCTCATTGTTTAGTGTTTTTTCTTTTTGTTGGTCTCTCATTTTATTATCCTCTTCTTTTTGTTATCCTCTTTTTTCTTTTATTTGTTTAAACATTTCTAATAATTGGGATAATATGGAAGTATCCTCTATTCTCTGGGTTTCTTTCATTGGTTGATGATCTTTTTTTTTCAGATTACCTTTCCCCCCCCCATCTTTTCCTCTTGTCAACATAGATGTTCTTTACAACTGTATTAAATAATTTTTTTACACAGGAAATAAAAAATATGAATTTTTAAAAATATTTCATAAAATAAACTTAAAATTGCCTCTTTCCTGCAATGATGTTTCACCTTACCTAGTACTAGTATTATATTATTATTGCGCCTAATCTGGATTGCTTTCAACCTGATTGTCTCAATATCTGGTTTTATTTGACTAATTTATTTCCCTTGCTTTACTCTCCAATTGGATCCTGTTCATGGATGATGACTGATTTTGATTTTTTTTGTATTTTTATTATAAGTACATAATTTATCAAAACCTTTCTTAGAGATCTAATGAGAATCTGACAGCAAAAAAATGCATAGTGATCTGCAATCTGGTCACTGAATTATAAATATACAATACAGCATGAACACCCAAAAGTCTATTTAAATTTAGACACTGTAAGCTACTTCATCCCAAAATAATGCAAAAAATATTTGCAAAGCCCTGCTCTTTTGAGTCTTAGGGGCTGGAAAATGCATAACTATGCCTTGCACTCTTTCTTGGGAACTTAGAGGCTACAATCATGGCAGGACTATTAACTGGACATGATAAACAATAAAAAATATGAAACCTGAAAGCATGTTGGAACAATGCCAGAGAAAGAAAACCTTTAGGAGTTGCATAAAAACATTGCATTCTCAGGCCAACAACAAAACCTTCTATCCATCATCAAAACTTAAAGTATATCTAAACAAATTTCAACATATCTCCAAAATTATGCTTTAATTTTCTATTCAACTTTAAATGTATACTCCTTAAATAAACATTGATATCAAAATACATAATTATATTTTTCAGGTGTTTTTCTGAGATTCAAGTTATGTGGTCACTGACTTCCAGAACCTTATCATCATCAAGCTTACAATTTTATTGTTAATTGTAACAATATGGAAAATAGGGGTTAATAGGAGAAATTTTGAGTTTACATTATCTTACATTTGGGTAGCTATTTGTAACAGTACACTAAATTTGGGCTGAATTATGAGGAAATGGGAAACTATCATCATCCAAAAATAAACAAAATATAAAATTTGAGGTTACATTATCTTACATTTGGGTAGCTATTTGTAACAGTCCACCAAATTTGGGCTGGATTATGAGGAAATGATAAACTATCATTATCCCAAAATAAACAAAATATAAAATCGAATATAAAAGGAATAAGTATGAAAGATCAGCATAGAAATAACTGTAAGTTCGGCAGCATTACACCAAAGTAATAATCATTCATTTTGTTACTGTATTTGAAAGTAGTCCACTATAGATCAGGCTAATTATTTAGCCATAGCTAAACCTAGGGCAGGAATACAAACAATAATTATTGGGATGCACATACTCATGTGCCACTCCATTAAATTCAATAATAAGTCAAGCAATGCTAAATACTAAAAATATCCTGATCATCATCAATGTCCTGGCCACTTCGTACTATTAATGTTTTGGCTAACTAAATTTCTAAGGAAATAATAAATAAAAATGAAATGTAGTGCATGGAATTTAAAGAATATTCCTTTGTGCTAAACAGGATTAAAGAAGTAATGAAATCAAGTGGATATTACATAACACTAAATATAGCTTCTACTCCATAACTAACTTATGCACAAATTTAGCTCAGGAAGCAAGAACTCTATAAACTATTACTGTGAATAAGATAAATAAATAAATGAAGTGATTTATTATAAATTACTTCAAATAATTTCTAGGTTTATTCTATTATAAATAAATAGTTTTACTGGATCATTAAAATTATTTATAGAAATGTTAAAATATTTTAAACCATATTGGTTTACTCCACTCATTTGAATTTTGGATGTGAGATATAATTATGCATCTCATATCGAAAATACATGTTGTTTGTAAATTATAATGAGTTTAAAGATAATTTTGTTGTCTTAATTTAATGAGTTTGTTAGATTTTCTTGAACACATTTTTTTGTGTGTGTGATTGACATAGTTTTTTCTTCTTAGAATTTTTATTCTCATTTAATACTTATTTTATTTACTTTAATTGAATTATTTTCTTGTCACTTATTCTTATTTTTATAAAAATTTATTTGATATGAATTTTAATATAACACACATTCTTTATAATTATAAAATTTTTAGTACCATATGTCTTAAATATTATTTAATAAATATTTCTTAATAAATCTTACTATATTAAAATCATTGTAAATGAAATATCCAAGTTCAAAAATTATAAGATTTTTTTCCTATACCATGCCAAGTTTTGTTATTTATATGCATTTTTAGAAATATTTTAATGCTAGCAGAAAATATGTTTTATATTGAATTATATTTAATATTGTTTAACATAAGAACTGTTTAATCCATATCATAGCAGATATATTAATATTTATGTACTGATGGGTAAAATGTTATAGCAATCTGTTTAAGTTTATGACATGGTCTGCATTACTTTTGGTATGTACATCCTCTTGAATTTTAATGTTAGTTATGTATATTATAATGTTATTAGAAATTATCTGACAATAATAAAGACTATTTTTATCAATAGAAAGTTTAGTCTCAATCATGGTATTCTCTATGCAATACAATACATATTGAATAACCTTGTATAAATACAATTACACACACACAGATATATATATATATATATAATAATAAATTAAGTTTGAACTATGGGTATTGTTAAAGGTTGTCTCGGTTTGATTATTCAATGTCATATAGTTGATAAAGACTACAAAATGTTGAGTTGAAAGTACTTCTAAAAATATAATTTATGTAAATTTTACTGTATTTTGATATATATATATTGGTTTATTAACAGTCATTTATAAAGTATAGTCATTTTATTTTTTAGAAGAATAAAAAAAAAGAACAAGGACAAAGAATAATAAGTTCAAGATTAGTTATGCATTTGCTCATGAAACACAAATACCAATCCTTGCATAATTGGTCTGAGACTGATAGTTAAAGAGCAATGCATTGATTTCATAATCCATGGGAAAGTAGGAATAAATGTTATGTTAGGAATTGTAAAGAGAGATTAAAAGCAGAATATGTGTATGATAATGTATGCAAACATTAATGGAAGTGTTGAAAGAATTGAGACTGAAATATCACTGTTCTTGGTGTTTTTCTAAAATGAATGACAATATATGAACAATTGAAATCTTAAACTGAATCTTTAGAAAGTATAGATCTACAAAAGAATTGTGAACTGATTTCAGAATATAAAGAAGTTTGTTGGAGTAATGTACAGAAGAGAAACTATAGAAGGAAGAAATGGGATTAAACTTGGAGAAGCCTAAATATTGCACTGTAGTGATGTTTGAAAGTGATAATGATATTGTATGATATTAGTAATCTGTTTATCCAATACTTTGTGATATTGTCTTTTGAAGAAAACTGAATTTCTTGACCATTTTTTAATACATTGTTAACTGTAACTCTCCATTCTATCTTCAACCATTTCTTTACAAAAATGCAATAAACATTGGACTTTTTTAAGTATCTTTGAGATAGTCTTTATACTAAAAATAATGTTAATCTCTGCCTAAAAATTTTGTTTATTATTTACTATGAAATCCTATTTTAATAAGTCTTTTTAGAATTTATTCATTTCACATGTCAATAATAGATTCAATGTTCCTAAAAATGAAAAATTATGCCAGGTAGATTTATCATTCTGATATCAGTTTTTTTAGAATTTAAAACTTCCAATGCCTTTATATTATATCAAATTGGAATCTGTATATTAACTTCATGCAATAAATTGAAGAAACAATACATTGGGTAAAATTAATAGCCCCTATATATATATATATAACTAAATAAAATAGTTGTAATACTATGATTAAATTTCTTAACTTTATACTTGTTAAATGCAGAAGCACTAGAGTGGTGGCTGTGTTGCATCTGTTTATAAATCTACATAAATATTTAAATAGTTTTACATTATTTAGCTGATAATTATCCAAAATAAAATTTATTTGTATATGTATATAATAGTTAATGTTTTTAAACATTAATTAAAAGGGATTTGAACTCAGACTATCATGCTCCTTATAGCTATCCCTTCCAATTTATATAACCAATACACTTGACCACATACATGTGAAAAAAATAAATGATCTCCAATATATGTATTTTGTGCTAAACTAACACTCATCAGTTGGTCCAGCTCACCACTCCCCTCCCTACATATATATAATCAGTGGTGAGTTTATATTAGGATAGCAAATCTTCAAACTTTAATGGACAAGCTTCAATTCAACTGTTCAGCCATCCATATTATTAAAAACCTGATGATGGAATGCTGAAAGCTCTTGTTGATGCCAATCTTATTATCTTACCCATGTTGACTTTAAGTCTATCTGACCCCTCATATAGGACCTCAATATATTCATTTAAATACATAGAAGAGGGATGGGCAGAGCAAATTCTGAACATATAATATCCAAATACAAATATGTAATGTAATTAGAATGGATTTGAACTCAGACTTTCAAGCCCCTACATCTATCCACTCCATCTTATACAACCAATAAATACAAATGACCACATATGTGTGAAAAAGGTTATTTTTAATATACATATTTTGTGCTAAAACAGCATATTGGAGATTATTTATCATTTTCACATGTATGTGGCCATGTGTATCAGTTGTATAAGATGGAGTGGATATTTGTCAGGAACTTGAAAGTCTAAGTTCAAACCCTTCAAGTTCAGTATGGACAATGTACTTCTATTTGGATATTACATGTTCAGGCTCTGTTCTCCCATCCCTCTTCTATGTATTTAAATGGACATATTAAAGTCCTATATGAGAGAGGTTGAGTGACTTAATTTCAACAAAGGAATGATAATAAGATTGTTATCAACAAGGGCTTTGAGCATTTGATCATCAGATTTTCAATGATATGGATAGCTAAAGAGTTAGAGGATGGAGAAAACTGAAACCTGTCCATTAAAGTTTAAAGATTTCTATCTTAATATAATCTCAGCACTGGTTATATATATATATGTGGGAGATGATGATCTGTACCAATTGATGTAAAATACAACTAGCTCAGTTACATTATTATGCTTAATTAAAATTTGCATATCTATTTTTAATATACTTTTATATTATCACATCTTAATCAAATTTATTATCAATTATCCAAATCAATATAATTCCAGAATATATTAATTAAATAAGTATTTAATAAATTATGAGACTGCGAAGTAAAGTTACAAAGTAATAAGCAGATTTACACTGAGTTAATATCTTCCAAGATACTGTCTCAATGGCATAAGAATACTACCACTACCTTATCATCTTACCACTACATCTATAGCATTCTTATGACTTTTAAATGAAATAAATTATCTTTAATAATACTAAAATAATTCCTAACTTTTAACTTAAAACATAATTAAATAATCTCAGGTTCTTCTCAGTTGTTTTAAAATAATAATAACTCATGTAAATAAGTATGATGTGGGATTTTATATCAAACTTAAATACACCTAACTTATTTTAATAATAATAATAAATAATACTAATCTTAGAGTGTAATTTAATCTCATCTATTTCTATTATATAATCAATCATTAAATGAATAAACAATCATATGTATATTTTTACTTCATATGGTATCTTCATTTTAAAATAGATCAAAATCTTATACTTAATAATCTGTGCAATAAACAATACTGTATTCTTATAATGTGCATTATAATCATCTTATGACCATTGTAATATTTATGTTCATGTCAACCAATTCTTATAAAATAATGTTAAGCAAATATGGTATTCAATTCTAAGTAATAATAACAAATTCATTTTGTGCAAATATTATGTTTATTTCAAATTATCTGATGTCAAAATGCTGTGGTGAAAAATAATGAAACTCGACACACTTTTAAAACAAATTAACAAATTTATTTACAATAACTTCAAATAAGAATTTATTTACACTATTTACAGTTTTAGAATTTATGACAACAAATAAAATAAAAATAAGAAATATAAATATAAGAAGTTTATACTGTTACTAATTCATGTGCTTAACAAATAATTATACATTCCTTCAAATGCTATACTAATAATATTACAGTGTTTTTCCAAAACTTAGATTTTTAAAATAAATAACAATGTACTATAATTACTTCAAATAATTATATATGTCAAGACTATTTATGTAGCATGTGTACATAATGTAGCTCTACTTATTAAATAGCTACATTAACTAAGTATTACCATTTATAATGTATTATCATGTATTCACTTTATTATTAGCATTGCTTAATGCTTTATATAAATTAATGTATCTTTGTAATGTAAAACAAATAATTGACTGTACTTATACTTTGCTTAATGTAATTCCTGTTATATGTTTTATCAAATATGCATTATATATCTCTATTGTTCAAATATTATTATTTAAATCATTTATCAATTCTAAATTCATAAAGCATTACCTTAGATAAATTCTATGATTCTTTTCTGTGTAAAAATCATTACTTTACTTGATGTGTTATTTTAATCCTTTCTAATAAATTTCTATCTATAAAACATATTCTAAACTTATCTAAAATTTCCAGAAAATAAACATCAATTTTAAATAAAATATTCATTATCTAAACTACCTATACTACATCGTCTATACTTTATAAACTTCAATCCAAATATAAGCTTCTACCCATAACGTAACTTAACTTATTTAATAAACAAAATACACAAAAATAAAGTCTTTTCAAATCTATTCTTATCTTGCAAATAATAAAATAATTACTTCAATAAAGAATAAATATAATTCTAATACTATAACATAATAAAATATCAAAATTTATTTATGAAAGAATCATATAATTATTTCTAAGCTTCTTACGTAATGTTGTATCAGGTTTATCTTATAAATTAAAATTATGCATATTTTAATAAAGTTCGCTGCCAATATAATGTATGTTTTTCATAAAATATCTATCCATTCATTCTACAACAACATAATATTCAGTTGATCTAAAGAAAACATATTAAATTCATTAAAAATCATTATACAATATTTTTACCATAATAATAATAATATCCAATCTGCTATCCAGCCTTCTTCGGAATTTGCAGCTTCATAAAATAAAATTATTCACATTTACACTCATAAACATTCATTAGAATATTCCGTGTTATATTAATTATAAAATAGATTTATGTAATTAATTATTATATTATTTTTTAAGTTATTATTTAATAAATGTACCTAACCTACTTTTAATAGTTTAATAATATTTTAAATTTTATGTTAAATAAATAAAATAAAAGTTCATATTACGTATTTCCAACGACGTCTTCTGTTCTACCATAAAAGTTCTAACAAATATCCTACGTATAAAGTCAATAGAACACTATTTCCTGTTCCGTTGTATCACGTGTTTCTTGAAAGTTTATAATAAAATGATAACGTTCTTTTTTAAAAAAAAATAAATAAGTTCCAACAAGAAAATAAATAAAATTAAAATAATTTATAAGTTCTTTCTGGATCCAGTTCTTCATAAATACTATCTTTAAAGTTATTATTTCTAAACTAATTTATAGTTTATAAATTATTTTCATTGAATTACTTTAATCAACTTGGCTTGCTTGGTTTGGACGTCCATGTATTACTTATGCATTTTTAATAATATATTCAGGTAAGAATCAATTTCTCCATCTATAACGACCAGCGTTTTAGACTACTTCAATAATAATAATTTTATTATATTACGATTTTAAAAATCATATTTATAATCTATTTGCCTTTTCAAATCGTCAATATTTAGTCTTTTAAGCACAAAGACTTAACAAGGCAAGTATTTATTAAAATTACTACTTCTTATATCTTTACTTAAGATATACATTTTAATCTTTTAAAATCTGCAAAAATACTTTCTTTCTATAGAAGTATTCATATTTCTTTTAAATATCTATTTATAATAGACAATAGTAATTTAAACTTTTAAAACTATTTATAGTCCAAAATACTACTTTTCTCCATCTCGTAGTTTTATGTACTAATCCAGCGTCTATTATTTCTCTAGCATAAAGTTTTTGATATATTTCTCCGATACGTGATGTTTCCATGATCATTCGTACGTAAATTGAGCTTCGATATTGAGAAGACCAATAGGGAATTATTAAGTTTCTACTGCATACTTATCATTTAAAAATTATAAAATTATATACAATAACACTCTTATGATTTTAAAACTGATTTTAAGAGCGTTTATAAATTTACTTGGCTATTTTCTCAATAGCACGATTAACTTAGAAATTTAATTATAGAGAGCCCCCTTCAACAATTGAATCCAGCTTTTATACTAGAAGAGTCTCCTCATCTGATTGGTACGTTTAAACAATCAAACTTTGCTGGCTTATTTACATATTAATCAACACACTATTAAAATAAAATAATGACTTATTTAATATTTAATATTATTACATTTTAAAAATAATTTTTATCGTTTATTCAAATCTATTAAACATTTTTTTAAAATATTCTTTCTCACTTAATTTAAATCTTAACTTTTATAAGATCATTTAAAATAAACTAAATCTTTTTAAATACGTTATATTTTTAAGACAATATTTTTTAAAAATCAGATTTAATATTTTACATTAATATCTTTATTTTTATCTCGTGATAACTCACGTATTATTTATAAATTTCACAACATAATTTTAAAATAGTTTTTCAACTTTATGAGAAAGCTTCCAAGCATGTGTGTGTGTATCTCTAATTAACATCTGTTTTTACAATACAAGAAACGCTTCCCATAATCTAAAAATAACTTAACAATTGCTTTTTTAAAATAAATATTTATTTTTAAAAATAAATAAGATATTATATCAGATTTTAAAATAATTATTTGATATGATTAAAATCAAATATTAATCTCAATTTAAGTACTTATAATTTAAAATATTTTTATTCACTTTTAACATATATTTTAAATTAAATAAATATCTTTGTCTAATTTTAACTTGTCTTTTAAATACTTTAGCTTCAAACATTTGTTATTAAATTTATTAATGCAGTATTACATCATAATCATCATCATTTTAAATATCTTCCCAATATCAACACAACTCACATATCAAATACTCATAGATTGCTTTAATTAAACTTATGGTAACATTACCACAAGCAAAGTCAACATCACATATTTAAAACACTTCTTAAATTTAAAATTTTCTACTAGATTAGCACAAAACTTAAATGGTGACCCATACAAAAGGGCACAATATATATATATGGGAGATGATGATCTGTACCAATTGATGAGTAATGGTTATTGGAGATCATTTATCTTTTTTACATGTATGTGGTCATGTGTATCAGTTGTATAAGATGGAGTGGATAGCTGTAGGCAGCTTGAAAGTCAGAATTCAAATCCCATCTACTTATATTAAGTTCAGTATAGACAATGTATTTCTATTTGAATAAACATTAATTACTAAACTCCAATCAAATTGCATCCTAAACATTTGATTAATTTTGAATTGAAAATATTAACATGATCATCATCATACTGCAAGTCAATAAGTTGATTTTATTTTTGTTTTTAATCAATTCAAATTAAACTGTCATCAATCCTATATTCCAACTTCATGCTTGATTCATGAAGCTTTTTATAAATTGTCAAAGAAAGAACAATAATATGAATGAACTTTGGCAGACATCTAATTGTTTCGATCTTAAATAATTGAATGTAATGCCTAAATGAAATTGATAAAATTAGTATTTAAATAACATTTTTATTGGAAGCATTTTGCTAGCACTTACTTTAATTGTCTGACTCCACATTGAATGTTTTATAATGTTCATCTATGACTAGAAGCAATTTCTTCAATAAAATTCTTGAAAGTATATTTAAAGCAATTTATAAACTTAAAATTATGTTTATAAATATAAAAAGATTTATATATAAGCACTTAGGGTCTTGGAATTATTCGTCTGTGACTGGATGCAATTAGTTAAATAATATCTTTCAATGCATTTTTGTTATATTGGATAATAATGCCATTCACAATAATTATTGGACCCCCCCCCCGTTATCTTTAAAAAGTAGAATAGTAGAAGCAGCTTAAATAAAATAACAAAACTATGGATTTATATATTCCAAAAAAATTCCCAACTGATTTTCAACTAGCATAATATTACTATAAAACTTTCTCAAACATGTTATAAATATTTGTGTCTATTTTTGACTTAATCTAATTGAATGTGTAGAATGATGAATAAGTAGTAGTATCTTATTTTACAGTTTTATTCTAGCAATTATTTTTAAATCCTCCTCTCAGTCGTTTATTTTCAGCTATTAAATTTCTTTATTTTTTTTTTGAGCATTCACTTTTAATTTATTATTTTGTCAGGTCTCTCACAAAACTATTGTAAATTATGTCATATCATACTATAATGCTGGTAAAGATGAAAAGACTTTCATTGCACATCTGGTGTTAGCTTTGAAACATTAACATTATGAATAAACTTTATTATTGCACAGTCTAAATTATAGGTTACTGATAGTTTCTACATAAAGCTACTGGTAGATTTTAAAGTGAATTAAGAACTACCAAGAATTTCACAAAATTTAAAATCTTTATTCAAATTTCAAGTCACAAAAATTGTTTGAAGAAATTATTTAGAAAAAAGATTACCAAAGAAGTGATCAGTGGTAATTCTTTACTAATTTTTTTTTTTTTTTTTAAAGAAGGCTAAATCTTGATGTTACTTCTAAGAATTTTAATAAGTCCATGAATAAATTATTTGTTATTAAATAAGTAACATTGACAATAAATAAATTTATTTGTGGACTATTAAGTTGAATTAGACTGTTATAATTCACAAGTCAAATTTCTAAAGACTCATTTTATGAAGCAATCTCACAAACAACTCACACTCTGTAAATGAACTGGTATTAACATAAAAAAGCATGTATTAAACTGTTTTTTTTTTTTTAATTATAATAAGAAAAGAGCTCTTTATTTTAAATATTTTTTAAACATCTTTTATAATTATAATAGATTTTAATTTATATTCATTAGTAAAAATATATTTCAATATATATTTTTACTTAATTGTTGAATATATCTTAAACATGGGAGAATTTTCATTAAATTGTTAACATATAATAATAATAGCTATTTATGAATATTAATAACTATGTTAAAATCAGATAGTTTTTAATGATTGTAAAGACATTATGTCTCTTTATTATATTTTTTGCTCAACCAATCCTCCGAATGAAAAAGCAATATGATATGGTATTGTTATCGTAATGGAAATGAAACCTGTTATTATTCATGTACTTCATAGTCTCAATCCAGTGGCAATTTAGTGTTACAGGTATCAATGGCTCAGTATACAAAGAAATATCCTCATCAGTCATGAGAGCCATATATTACAATAATTTTTTTATTATTTTTCAATCATTCATTAACATCTTATCTGACCAATTCAGATTAACCTGGAGTCTTTATTCTTTAGTTAAGAATAAATAGATATCCATTTACCAATTACTACTGGGTGGTTAGCTGGTTAGCTTTTATTTTTTAATTGAAAGAAAAATTCATCATAGTATACATAATAAATACTCTGAAAATATAATAATGTGATCAAAATATCACCCTGAATGTGATTATATTAAATCTGCTATTACAAGGCATGTCTTCTTTTAAAAGGATCACATGATATAGTGATTACCTCATCTGTCTGCTATGCCTTGAACTGGAGTTCAAATGTAGTTAGATGAACCTGAATGGATTTAAACATAAATGAATGTACTATTCCCTACTCCTATGAGACTTCTGTTAATGAAAATATGATCTTACAATAGTAGATCCATCAAACAGCAAAGTAAAATTATATGAAATAGTGTTATGATTTTTCTCAATGTCTACATGCTATTCGGTAGAAGTCGATGTCTCACTCTCATACAATGAGTTGATTAGCATAACAACCATATATGTAGTAGCTATATCACTTTGTCAAAAAACTCTTTCCTCATATCATTATATGTATAGATATATGTGTATACTTATTCTGATAATCATTTCGTCAGTGCTTATATATATATATATTTTTCCCCTCAAAATATAGAATTATTTTGCTTGGAATAAATTATTTAAAAATATTTTTTAAAAATATATATACATTCCTTCTTAATACCACTGTATTTAGTTTGTTTCATTTTCCCACCAGCATAGCAAATTAAAATC